>CM041639.1:25201202-25415580 GCA_023333625.1 Bothriochloa decipiens | reverse complement strand
ACTCGTCAGCGGCGGTGGCTGGATGGAGCGGTGCGGACGCGGGCGAGTGCGGGCGTGCGGTTCTGGGCCGTCTTGCTGGGCCGGCCTGCGCGGGAGAAAAAGAGAGCGGGCGAGCGAGCGGGCCTACGGCCTGGCTTGCTGGGCCATTTGTCGCGGAGAGAAAAGAGAGAGTGAAGAGAGGGAGCTGGGCCGACGGGCTGGGCTAGTTCCTTCCACGGGCCAGATTGCTTCTTCCTTTTTCTTCTTTCATTTCTTTTCTCTTTTCCTTTTTCAAATACTTATATATATATACATATATATTTATGATGTGCCAATTTTGTATAATAAAGTGTGGGTATATTAGCCCCTTATATTTGTTAGGGTATTATCCCCTTAATATTTATTTGTGAAAATAAATATTATGGTCTCATTTTAATTAATCATCACATAAATCAATTAAAAACCCAAATCACATGTAATGCAACATGTTATGTGAACTAATGAAGCATTGAAGGTAAAGCTAATGCAACATATGGAAACAACACATGAAACATTGATCAAAATTACTTTAAAACTTTTAATTATGCTATGATCACATGGGATATTATGCATGACATGTTAGGGTTGATGCATGGTTAGGGTAGATGATGATATGTCACACTCATCACTCATAGGTTTTTCAAAAAAAAATTTGTAGCTCAGATTTTTGGGTTGTTACAGTCCTTCCTCCTCATTGGAATCTCGTCCTCGAGATTTAAGAAGTGACATACCCTTCAAAGAGGTAAGGATACTCCATTTGATCACTCATGCTTATTCGAAAGCTTTATTGTTCTTAGGATCCGGATCCGTTATTCATTCAGTGGAACCTCTTGTTGGATATTCACCAGATAAAAGTCAGAATATGGTTCTTATGGGTGGTTTAAGAAAATACGTTCCAATCACAAGAACTACTTTTTTATGTGGTACACTTTCTCTTTGTGGTATTCCACCTCTTGCTTGCTTCTAGTCCTAAGATGAAATCCTTAGTAATAGTTGGTTGTATTCACCCTTTTTTGGAATAATAGCCTCTTTTACTGTAGGATTAACTGCATTTTATATGTTTTGGATATATTTACTTACTTTTGATGGGTATTTGCGTGTTCATTTTCAAAATTACAGTAGTACTAAAGAAGGTTCGTTGTATTCAATATCCTTATGGGGAAAAAGTATATCCAAAGGAGTCAATAGGGATTTTGTTTTATCAACAATGAAGAGTGGAGTTTAGCATTAGTTGATTCTCATCTTCCCACGTTGCTTCACGTTCAGTGTGATTGCTCCATTGAACCATGCACATAGGGTTATACTTGCTTTGGGTCTCTTTGGTGTCGTAACCCAAAATCTTGATGGGGTGCTCTTTGTACTCTGGGGTATCTTGGATATCAAGCACATCAGTGGTGATTGTTTCTTCCTCGGGTACCCTCAAGCACTTACGTAATTGTGATACATGGAATACGGGATGTACTCCTGCTAACTCGGGAGGTAGTTCAAGCTTGTATGCCAGCTTTCCAACTCTCTGACGGATGTGGTAAAGACCAACATATCTTGGGGCTAACTTCCCTTTCACGTGGAATCTGACAGTACCATGAAGTGGAGACACTCTGAGATAGACAAAGTCCCCAACCATGAATTCAAGGTCTCGATGCCTTTTATCAGCGTAGCTCTTCTGCCGGCTTTGAGTGATCCTCAAGTTCTCTCTAACTTGAGCTACTCCTTCTTCGGCTTCCTTGATCTTGGTGGGGCCAAAGACTGCTCTCTCACCTGGGTGGTCCCACATCAACGGGGTTCTGCATGGCTTGCCGTAAAGAGTTTGAAAGGGTGACATCTTGATACTTGCCTGGTAGCTGTTTTTGTAAGAGAACTCAGCAAACGACAAACATTTCTCCCAATCTGTTCCATATTTGAGAACAATAGCACGAAGCATATCCTCAAGAATCTGATTCAACCTCTCTGTCAAACCATCAGTTTGAGGGTGGTAAGCAGTGCTGTAGTCAAGGTTAGTCCCAATGGACTCGTGAAGAGCTTGCCAGAATCAGGACATGTATTGAGGTCCATGATCCGACACGATACTCTTTGGGGCTCCATGGAGCCTCAATATCTCCTTGATGTACAAGTCCGCCAAATGTTCGGCATGTATTGAAGTCTTGACTGGTATGAAGTGTGCTACCTTTTTTAGACGATCGACTATTACCCAGATGGAGTCATGACCTTGTGGGGTTTGAGGCAATCCCATGATAAAGTCCATGGGCATGCTCTCCCACTTCCATTCAGGAACATTGAGTGGTTTGAGTAATTCAGCGGGTCTCCTGTGCTCGGCCTTGACTCTGTTGCAGGTGTCACATTCGTCCACATGTCTGGCAATGTCTGTCTTCATGCCTTTCCACCAGAAGTGCTTCTTCACATCTTGATACATTTTTGCACCATCAGGATGGATGCAATACTTAGAGTCATGTGCTTGTGATAGAATCTCTTTACACAATGCAGGATCACTGGGTACACAGATTCTGTTCTTGAACCAGATGGTTCCATGCTCATCTTCTCTAAATTCTGGGCTGTATCCTAGCTTCATCAACCCTCGAATGTAATCCATTTCCTCGTAACTTTTCTGACTTCATGAATTCGCTTGTGAGATTGCGGTAGTCAACACACATCCTCATGGAGCCATCCTTCTTTTTTACAAACAGAACAGGTGATCCCCAAGGCAAGGCACTAGGCCTAATAAAGCCCTTGTTGGAAAGCTCTTTCAGCTGCTTCTTAAGCTCTTCTAGTTCATCAACTGACATGCGGTACGGTCACTTAGAAATGGGACCGGTTCCCGGCACGAGGTCAATGATGAACTCAACATCACGATCAGGTGGCATGCCTAGCAACTCTTCTGGAAACACGTTCTCATATTCTCTGACAACAGGGACATCAGTGAAAGTCTTCTCCTTTTTTAGAGATTCTACCTGAGTCCTGAGTGCATTTAGGGCACATAACACAGATACAGACTTATCCTTCTGAGGTGCACACCTAACTGCTTGGCCAGAAGGATGAGTTATGTGAACATATCTGGGTGAACAAGAGATCAAACCCTTATGCTCCGTAAGCCAATCCATGCCTAGGATGACATCCAACCCATTTGAAGGTAGAAGGGTAAGGTTAGCTCGGAAGGTTAGACCCTCGATAGAAAGCTTCACTCCCTTACAGATATGGGTGCTTCTCATCTCACCTAGGGGAGAACTGGTGACTATAGGCTCCAAACGTGGAGTGATAGGTATTTTATTCTCCCGTGCAAACTTGGATGAGATGTATGAACATGTAGCTCCAGAATCAAACAGAACGGATGCTTTAAAGCCATTAACTAAAAACATACCGTACACAACATCTGGGACAGCTTGAGCTTCTTCTGCATTCATGTGCGTGAGGCGACCGTGGCTTGCAGATCCATGGTACTAAGACTTGGGTGCAGCAGGTGCGGGCATCTTCTCAGGACAGTCAAACACCTTGTGACCAGGTTTGCCACAACCAAAGCAAGTGAACGGCACACTGCCTGTGGGGGTTGGCGCAGCGACTTTCTAGTTGCCTGAGTTTGGCGCAGCACGAGCAGGTGTAGAGTGGTCGGACCTGTGACATGGCTGCGAAGAGTGCTCATGGGGGTAGCGATCCTTCCCAGAGCGGTCACGAGAGTGATGGTCGCGGGAGCGATGGTCATGGGAAGAGCAGGAGTGGTCAGCAGAGTAGGCACCACCACTCTTACCCGAGCCATAGGTAGGGTCCTTGCCGTAATGAGGATGGCTAGATGACCTGTCCTGATGGAACCTCTTGCGCTCATGGTCACGGTAGATGCCCTTGGACTTCTTCTCTCTTCTGGACATTTCTCCTACCTCCTTCTGGTCCTTTTCGATCTGTATGCAGCGATCGATCATGTCATGAAGGGTGTGACTCTTGGTGCCTCCCAGGGCCACCTTGATCTTGGGGTTCAGACCCTTCCTGTACTGAGTGATCTTCTCCTTCTCAGATGCTGCAACATGCAGAGGTGCATAGCACAGCAAACTAGTGAAAGTGTTGGTGTCTCGCAGATGTCACACCCCCTTCTGAGTGAGGTTGTGGAATTCCTCCTCCTTCTGCTCCATGACTCCCTCAGGTACATGGTACTCGATGAACTCATCAGCGAACTCATCCCAGAAGATGTGGTCGGGGTCCTCATGAGCTTGGCGGTAGTTGTCCCACCAGGAGCGTACAGCTCCAGTGAGATGGTGAGCAGCGATCCTGACTCGTTCCTTGGGGGTACAAGTGGTAAGCTCCAGCTTCTTCTCGATCTCTCGAAGCCAATCATCAGCTTCAAGTGGTTCCTTGTAGGTGCCATCAAAAGTGGGTGGCCTAAGCTTCAGAAAACCCTCGAGTTTCCTCTAGAAGTCATTCAGGTTGCCTCCATAGCGGTGATTAGCCCCATTGGCCAATGCGGTGAGCAGCTGTGTTTGTTGCGCCATCACTTCCGTAGGTTCGGCGGTGGTGGTGGTGGCGGGATTGGTTGCAGTGGAGGGTTCGGCTGAGGCGGAGGCCCATTGCCATTGGCATCACCTCCTCCAGCGACACCTCCAGCTGGCGAGGTCTGCTCATGATGGTTCCCACCCTGGTTGAGGTCGATGGGCGGAACACGACCACCCCTGCGTCCATAGCATCTTCCACGCTCAAGCTCGGGTTCGGGTGGAGGCAGATGGTGGCCCAGACATGCGAAGCGACGTGCAGACATCTGTGACACGGGTCGACAACGGTTTAGTACTTTATTGATTCAATATAATTAAATGATTTCAATGATTTAAGGAAAATCATTTAATCTATCCAACACTCATACAAAGAAGCAATAAGAGCCAATAAATGCGATAAGATCGATCATTCATCACATGGTTTGCATTACATGGCATCATCTCTAGCAGCTACGCTAGATGACATGCGAGACTCGCACTACGAGAAGGTAACTCATAGAGGGTACATTAGGGATAATACATCAAAACTCATGAATAACAACTAGCATAACTCTAACTTATAACGTGGCCTCACAGGGTCCACACTACTCTGACTCATACATCGGTGTGTTGTACACTACTGGGTGAAAATGGCTGCCAAGAACCATCAGCTCCTCCTATGACATGTGAAGGCGCTTCATGTAAGCCTAAGCCTCTCCGAACTCCTTGGTAAGCTGTAGGTTGGTGGGGGCTGGACAGTGGTCGTGCCTCAAGAGAGTCTGGCTGATCTGGAAAGTTTCCTTGAAGGGGTCCTTGCGTCTGGCTGACAAAGGAAATCGGTCCCACAACTCAGCGTACTCCTGGCAGCGTCTCTCATCGGTGTTCTTCCAAGCTGTCTTGAGCCTCTTGTACCTGTCCACCAAGGTCTCGTTCTGAATCATCAGGGCAATCAGATGGCCTCGGTTGCACTATGCTTTTGTCTCTGCTTTCTTTAGGGCTTTGACGTGCATTGACTTCTCACACTGCATGGTGAAGTTGCTCTTTCCATCTTCCCGTCTCCTCTTCTGAAGTTCTCTGATCTCCTTGTCCTTGCCAATCTTCTCTCCTTCCAACTGAAGAACTCTTGCATCGAGGTATTGTTTCGAAGCCCAATGTCCTCCACCTTGTCTCATAGGTCAACGACTTCGGCTTTGTGGGCTCTTGCTTGACGTGCGAGCTTGTCCTTCAGCTGGGCGATCGTAGCCTCGAGTCCTTCCTTCTCCTTAGCTTCCTTCTTTTAGAACTCTTGGTACTCCATTAGGGTGTTGCAGTCAAGACGCCTCTTCTTATCTAAGTGCTCTATGTAGCAGTTCTGCTCGAAGAGGTGAGTGGCAGAGGCATGGTTGCAAAGACTGATCTTCGCTAGGATGATTGGTCTGACCTGGTTGTCCTGCTGTTCTGGTGTGAGGAGAGAGTTCAGGGCCTAGGAAGAAGATGAAACTCTGTGTTGCGAAGGTGCTCGTAAGCGATCTTCATCACTTCACGCAGAGCCTTGAGAGACACAAACTCAATTCATTCCTCAATTGAGTCCTCGACTGTCATTTCTAAGAGAGCTGGTACTGAAGGCAGAGTCTGACTTGCAGGGATCTCCAGGTGAGTGACCATGTAACCCTTGATTCCTCCTTCTAGGTCAGGTGCTCCAGTGCAGGTGTACTTGATCTCCTCAAAAGACACTCCGAGCACTCCCAGAACACGGCGTAGGGTGTACGGGAAGCCTGGAAACTCCTATCCCTTGTAGGTGAACTCAGCCTTGGGTAAGCTGCTCAACGGTCCAAGCGGGGGTCCAAAGCTTGTCATCTGCACATTTAAAGGGAAAGAGGTCAGCAAGTCAGTAGTAATAGAGAAGCCTTGCATAAGAAGAAATGCAGGGTCGGTATATAACTGAAAGAAAAGCTGGTTTGTCATGTTCTATCATTCATTTCTAGGGTTTCATCCTAGGGTCAAGTATGGCTCCTGATACCAACTGAAACGACCACAATTTCTGCGAAGGGAAATCCACAGAGCCAAAGTGTAATATGACCATTTAAATCACATTACCCGATAACAGTTGAATACCATAATCCATACATCGAACAAAAGAGTGCAATAGAGAGGTTTACAATAACTTATTAGATCACCACTTGGCAGAACCAGAGTTCATGCAGCATAACAATAAAAGCTTGAGGTGCGAAAGCTATCATCTTCGATCCAACTTGAGCGTAGGCATGAAACCCTCAATCGCTGTACTCCCCAGAAGAGTACTCACTCCTTGAACCTGAAACCAAATTTTCAGTACGATTTGTACTGGCCACACTCCCACCCTATGCATTTATTTGTGGAAGTTGGATGCAAAATGGATATATCAAAAGGAACTTATAAAGCTGGGGTTTCCTTTGCAGCAATTAGGTATATAAATAATAACATTGTAGTCAAGTTTTAATCACATTCCCAGCCCATAACGTCCATCACCATCCTTCTCTTACTCACCATCCCATCTCCTCCAACACCATCTCAGACTCAAGTCGACAAGCTAACTCCCTCTCGTCTTGTCTCAGCGGCCCGCAGCCCTTAACCTGGCTCATGGCTAGAAGATGTACTCAGGGGGGAAGGTAGAACACTCCACTCACTAGTCCGGTGCATACGGAACACAGGAAAGGTCCATAGCCAAAGAATTGGCATATGTATCGATCGATCAACCATACACTCTACAGAGGTTTCACTAATCCACTAGATAACCATCAACGGTGTTGATCACCACCTAGGCAGATTCCGGGCGCCTACTGCCATAGAACGATGTCACTCTACCATCCAGCTCTGAGTCGCTGGAACTATGAAGAGAGCATGTATCCGCTCCTGTAGAGGATGCCATGCCATGTACCCACTCCCGAAGGGGTGCCATGATCGTCTCAGTAGGGTGTTAGCTCCATCTCATGCATATACCTCCCTAGCACTACTCGCCTAGCAGTAGTGGCATCGATCTATTCAGCGGTTCGGCCGTCTCCCCCCATGGAGAGCGAGTGAAAAGCAAGAGATTCCTAAGGTCCGGATACCAGCGCAGCAGTTCCTAGGTTTGACCAAGCTGGGATTTCTTCATTAGGGTTTATCTTTAACGTGCTACCATGGCACCTTCGTCCCGGGCTCCACCTCTCAGAGGGTCACACCCAAGGACCACCATCACATCTCAGTTAGCCCACCACAGGCTTCTCTTGTAGGAATGTCCAGATCCATTCCCTGACAAGACTTGCTCCAAAAGCTCGTCATAGATCCTGGCTCGATCGACTCAACCCTCACCCTACTCCCTGCCGTAAGCTCCACCCCAAACCCAGATATAGCATCATCAGCTCACATGCCCCTCTGATCCATCAACTCGCACATCACCAGCCTGGCACCCTCTAGGCCTTCCCAGGGTTTATCACGTCGCATCAAAATGTAAGCGAGTGAAGCATATATATAAATATAGCAGATAAGCAAGTGGCTAACATAACAATGGGTAAGCAGGTGAAAGTGTACAACAAGGTAGGGCTCATCAAGTAATAATCTATCATGCAATCCTAGCACATGCAATTCATTATAGCAATAGGAATTATAGCACTACCCATACTACATTTGCCATGTGTAATGGGATCTATGAGGTTGGGTGAGGTGTGGCACCTTCACTGACGTAGCTGTCGGACTTCTCCTGGTAGTCACTGTCATCAGACTTGTCCTCACTCGAGCCTGTAACGAGAATTAATGATCACGGGAGCAACCCCTATAGATTAGCACAAAGAACAATGCCAAATAAAAGATCCAAATGCACTCAAACATAGCAAAAATAGATAGAGCTCAATTTATAGAAAATTTGGATATGTGGATCATAATTTTCGGAGCTCGTATAAATTAGTTATGATTTTTCAAAGATTTAACCATTTTCTAAAAAAGAAAAAGGGCCGGATTAACCAGTGCTGACACGTGGTAGCCTATGATTGGGCCACGTGTCCGGGCGGTTTACACAGCGGCTGATCAGGTGCTGATGTGGCAGATGACGTCATGCTAACGTCAGCATTGACCGGGTCAACGGTGGCCTGACAGGTGGGTCCGAGGTGACGTCACTGCTGACGTCAGCATTCAACGGTCAACGGTCAACTGACAGGTGGGCCCCACTAGGCCGTTAATGAGCCGTTATTGGGCCGTTAGTGGTCCGAGTGGACTGGATCTGGGCCGGGCCAGGTCCGCCACGTGGCACGCTCTGGTGCTGCCACGTCACGGCTCTAAGTCCAAACCGGGCTCAGTCCACGGCTCTCGGTCTACGGTGCACCGACGTCTGTTGGGTCCACTGTCAGTGGCTCAAGTCTACGTGAACCGAGTGCACGCATATGTCCTCGGGTTCACACGGTCCACCGGTCAGCTCCACGGTGCACCGGTTCCATTTGGCCCCACCTGCAGTGGCTTTGGTCCACGAACACTGAGTCCACCAACTGCTCCTCTAATCCATCCCCTTGCTCTGCCTTCTCCTGCCTGATGCCACGGCGCCGAGGTTTCTCCAAAAATCCAGTGACTCCCGTGTTCCTCCGGCGTCATCAACTTGGCCATCAGCTCTAGGACGTTTCGGCGAACACAGAGGTGGGCTTCAAGGCAGCAGCTTGGCTTTCGGTGGCCAGCTCCACCGCGGACGTTGGCTTGACGGCGACGGCACACGGCTGCAGCTCGCGGGGGTCTCGGTCTAGGTCCAAGTGGTGCACAGGAGTGCGATTAAGGGCACACAGCACCTCCCCGAAGTGCCGGCGATGACCAAAACCCACGGCGGAGTCCACGTGGGTAGCAACTCCCACGACGGAGCTCCGATGAGGTCTCGGTGCATGGCACAGCACCCAGAGAGGCTCTCTGGCCTCCATCTTCTTGTCCAATCGACGTAGCTCGTCACGGCGGAGACGCTCATCATCTTCTTGCTCCTGACGGCCGTCAGAGATGGTGGGAACATGGCGGTGCAAGGCGACTCTCCCGAGCGGCGGTGCACTGGCATGGTGGCTCACGCCGAGGCGTCCGAGGCGTCATCCAAGGGGCTAGTGTATGCATTGGGTCCGTCTCATCAAGGAGAGCGCGGATCCAAGGTCAAAGCAGCTCGAGGCTCAACAACGAGGCAGCAAGGTGGCCTCGCCGCAGCGACGTGCAGCGCGACGATAGACATGGCGGCTTTTGGTCCGGCATCCGCCTGATGCCATGGTCCAAGGGCTCGGCTGGTCTCGTGGGTGTGTGCGTGTGTCGAAAGGAGACCGGTGGTGGCCTCGGCCTTCGCGCTCCCAAGGCGGAGCGCCATGGGCAGCAGCATGGTGGAGGTTGGAAGAGGGTGATGGTGGTGGTGCTCATCGGCGTGGTCGAGGATGGAGTTGCGGTACACGTCCAATAGCTTCGGCTCGTGGTACTGCTCCTCCTTCCTGCTCCCAACGCAGCAGCAGCGGCTCCGGGTTGGCAGCGGCGGCCTTCTTCTCCAACTCCGGCGGCGACGGCTTTCTTCTTCCCCGCCTCCTTCTTCTCCAATTCCTCTTCTCCTTCTCCAAACTGAGGCTGGCTAGGTGCAATTGGCGGGCCACCAGTGTGGCGGCGCGTCTCGGGGAGCCCTAGAGGGCCGAGGCGCGGCTTATAAAGATGGGGCGAGGGCATGGCGGCCATGGTGGACTCAGTGGCTGCTGCCGCGGCTGTGGTGGGCTCCAGCGGGCAGTGGCTCAAGCCAATTTGGCTTCGCGGCAAAGGATGGGATAGGCAGGGGACAGCCGTGTGCGGGCGGTTGCGGGCGGGTAGGCGTGGTACAGCGGTCGGGCACACGGTGGGGTGCTCACGCGGGCGCGCATGGCGCGGGGAGAAAAGCAGAGAGGTCAGGCTGACCTCAACAAAAAGATGACAGGTGGGTCCCACGGCGGGACCCACTCTTCAGCGGCGGTGGCTGGATGGAGCGGTGCGGACGTGGGCGAGCGCGGGCGCGCAGTTCTAGGCCGTCTTGCTAGGCCGGCCTGCACAGGAGAAAAAGAGAGTGGGCGAGTGAGCGGGCCGGCGGCCTGGCTTGCTAGGCCGTTCATCGCAGAGAGAAAAGAGAGAGAAGAGAGGGAGCTGGGCCGGCGGGCTAGGCTGGTTCCTTCCACGGGCCAGATTGCTTCTTCCTTTTTCTTCTTTCATTTATTTTCTCTTTTCCTTTTTCAAATACTTTTATATATATACATATATATATTTATGATGTGCCAATTTTGTATAATAAAGTAGTGGGTATACTAGGCCCTTATATTTGTTAGGGTATTATCCCCTTAATATTTATTTATGAAAATAAATATTATGGTCTCATTTTAATTAATCATCACATAAATTAATTAAAAACCCAAATCACATGTAATGCAACATGTTATGTGAACTAATGAAACATTGAAGGTATAGCTAATGCAACATATGGAAACAACACATGAAACATTGATCAAAATTACTTTGAAACTTTTAATTATGCTATGATCACATGGGATATTATGCATGACATGTTAGGGTTGATGCATGGTTAGGGTAGATGATGACATGTCACACTCATCACTCATAGGTTTTTAAAAAAAATTTTATAGCTTGGATTTTTGGGTTGTTACACCGACCAAGAGAGAATACTGGGTCAAGCCGACGCCGCTCCACAAAAAATGAGTGAGAAAGAAGATGAATTATGTGAGGAACTATTTGCTATAAACATAATAATATCTTCTTCTAGTATTGTCCCTTGTGTGATGCAGGGTCATGAAGGAAAAGAAGTGGTGAATTATGACTAGCCCCCAACATTTGATGAGGCCTAGGATCAAGTGATGGCCGTGGATGGCAATGCATACGCATATGTTGCTTCACTAGATGTTGAAGCGAGTGTGAATCAAAACCTATGTGAGAGTGAGGGCCACATAGCCAAATTGAGAGAGAGTGAAAACAAAAGTGAGTTGTGTGATTCCACCAACAATGAGATTGAGAGTATCAATAATGCGAGTGTGAGAGAAGCACAACAGAAAAATAGAGATATTGATTGCCAATCATGTGAGAATATTTTGGTGACTAACACTCTCATCTCTACTTCTAGTATTGTCTTCCCAAGTGTGTGCAGGTTTGTAATGAGAATAAAGAAGAGATGGCTGCTCATGATATGACCATACTTGATGAGATAAGTGAGAAGGTAGCTATCCATTCAAACCAATTGTGTGTTGCCCAAAACATGAACCATGGCGAGGAAAGTGGTAAGATTTCAGAAGCGTCATGCATGATACTTGCACTACCAAAAAGTCTGAAAGGTAATAAAAATAATTTAGATCTAAATTTTCACAATCTAATGGTGAGTAATTATTGTGATAAAACACATGGTTCAAATGGTACTGAGCACACACAAAATGTCTGTGCTGATTTAATTATTTCAAATGTTCACCCGTGTGGTGAAATTTTACAAGTTGATAACCAATGTTCAGTCATACATGATCTTTCTATGCTTTGATATGGTTCTTATACATGATGCTCTGCACTCTTATATTTGATACTTTGATTGTAAATAAATTTGTGAATGTGAAATGAATAATCAGAATATTACGGTTTCAACAAAAGAACATAATCAAAACCTTTGTGCTGATTTGACTGAATCTCATGTTGATACAAGTATTGAATTTTATTGTGATAAGAATCTTTGTGGTTTGAATGTTCCTTGCAACACCTCACCGACAAACTTCACATTGTTCAGTTGGTTACATGTGCTGATTTCTTTGCAAGGATATCTCCTACTGAATGTTTGTGTTATACTATGCTAAACATGCCTATAGATATTGATAAAATGCTTGAGAAAATTTATCTGATGACATCCTTGAGTTCTTCGAATACTGTTCATAGCTGCAAGTTTACTTTTGTTTTAATTGGAGACCATGTTCTAGATACCTTCCAAGTTCATGCAATTTGTGTAACATATGACAAGGTTACTGACTTAGAGTCAAAAATGCTGACTGAAAAACAAAGTGATAATTTTTTTTGAGATGCAATAATTTCTTGATGCTTGTGATTTTGAACAATTGATGTTGTCACCATGTTCATGCCATCCACTAAAAGAAAGAAATCATGTGCAAATAAGCAATTCTCGTGCACACAAAAGTTGCTCATCCACATCCTGGAGAATTAACTTTGAAAGGTATACTTCTAAACCTAATAATAAATTGTGTCACAACAATTTTTGGAATGCCATGAATGCTCAGTGTCTATTTGATGAAAAGTTTAAAACTGCAAAGGTGAAATATGATAACATGAATCAAATGATTGGTTTGGAAGAAATTCTTGTGCTCCCAACTTCAAAGCTATTTGCAGGTTCACCAAAGTCTAGAGCATATTTCTTACTTGGAAAAGAAAATAATGTGAATATGAATTGTAACAAAATGAAATATTATTGCAATTACCATGTATATCCAACCTCTGTTTTGTCTATTCTGTCTTCAGGTAAACAAAAGTCATTGACGACTTTTCTTGAAGGGAGGGAGGATGATGTGACCATGGCAAGGTTATCAACACTCACCGATAGTTCTAAGCATCCATTCAAGGTGAAAACTAAACTTGATTCCAAGTCATTTAGGTCTCCACCTATAAGGCTACTACTTGATTTATATGATTATAGATTTAAGCACCTTGTTGTAATTGAAGAAGATGATCATGAAGTTATCATAGCACTACAACTTGATGGCCTTGCACAATTATTTGAACTACAAGATTTAGAGTCGAGGACGACTCCATTTCAAGAGGGAGAGGATGATATGCACATGCCACCATGAACCCAAGTTATACATGAAGCATCAAGTGCAAGACCAGATACATCGAGCCAAGCATTGGATACACCCACACAAGTATATAAAAGACACCTGATGCGCAACTGTGCCAAGCTAATCCAACATGAGGTGCATGCTTTCCTCTCTGAGTTACATCCTAGCATCAATGAGAATTATATACTGCCTAAACCATGTACTCTAATGCTGCTTAGGTTTATACAAGAGGATACATTATCAAGCTACATCAAGGATGCAGAGGGTGACTGAAACGACCTTGATTTCCGCGATGGGAAATCCACAGTGTCGGAGTGTAATATGACCATTTAAATCACATTACCCGATAACAGTTGAATCCATAATCCATACATCGAACAAAAGAGTGCAAATAGAGGGAGTTACAATAACTTATTACATCGCCACAGGGCGGAATCAGACTTCATGCAGCATAACAATAAAAGCTTGAGGTGCGGAAGCTATCTTCTTCTCTCCAACTTGAGCGTAGGCACGAAACCCTCAATCGCTGTACTCCCCAGATGAGTACTCACTCCTTGAACCTGAAACCAAATTTTTAGTACGATTTGTACTGGCCACACTCCCACCCTATGCATTGCTTTGTGGAAGTGGGTGCAAAAATAAGGGTATCTCAAAAGGAACCTATAAATGCTGGGTTTTCCTATGCAATGTTCAAGTATATAAAACAAAAGTATAATAAACAAGTTTTAAACACAAACCCATTCCCTTCATCTATCTCCATCCATATCTGTAGCATCATCTCATCTCATCTCCAACACCCTCTCAGACTCTGGTCGACAAGCCAACTCCCTCTTGGCTTGCCTCAGTGGCCCGCAGCCCTCAAACTGGCTCACGGCCGGAAAACACACTCAGAGGAAGGTAGAACACTCCACTCACTAGTCCGGTGCATGCGAAACATAGGAAAGGTCCATAGCCGAAGATTCAGCATATGTATCGATCGATCAACCATACACTCTGCAGAGGTTTCACTAATCCACCAGATAACCATCATCGATGCACGCGCGCACCTAGGCAGATTCCGGGCGCCTACTGCCATAGGCGATGCCACTCTACCATCCAGCACTGGATCACTAGAACTATGAAGAGAGCATGTATCCGCTCCCGAAGAGGATGCCATGCCATGTACCCACTCCCAAAGGGGGTGCCATGATCGTCTCGGTAGGGTGTTAGCTCCATCCCATGCATATACCTTCCTATCACTTCTCGCCTAGTAGTAGTGGCATTGACCTATCCAGCGGTTCAGTCGTCTCCCCCCATGGAGAGCGAGTGGAAAGCAAGAGATTCCTAGGTCCGGATACCAGCGCAACAGTTCCTAGATTTGACCAAACCGGAATATCTTCATCAGGGTTTATCTTTAACGTGCTACCATGGCACCTTCATCCCGGGCTCCACCTTTCCGAGGATCACACCCAAGGACCACCATCACATCTCAGTTAGCCCGCCACAGGCTCCTCTCATGGGAATGTCCAGAACCATTCCCTGGCAAGACTTGCTCCAAAAGCTCGTCGTAGATCCCAGCTCGATCGACTCAACCCTCACCCTACTCCCTGCAAATAGGTTCCACCCCAAACCCGGATATAACATCATCAGCTCACATGCTCATCTGAAACATCAACTCACACATCCAGCCTGGCACCCTCCAGGCCTTCCCCGGGTTCATCACGTCGCATCAAAATGTAAGCGAGTGAAGTATAGAAATTATAAGTATAGCAGATAAGCAGGTGGCTATCATAATAGCGGGTAAGCAGGTGATAGTTTACAACAAGGTAGGGCTCATCAAATAAATACTCTATCATGCAGTCCTAGCACAGGCATAGCATTATAGCAACATGAATTTAAAGCACTAGCCATACTATAATTGCCATGCGTAATGGGATCTACGAGGTTGGATGGTGTGTGGCACCTTCACTGACGTAGCTGTCAGACTTCTCCTGGTAGTCACTGTCATCAAGCTTGTCCTCGCTCGAGCCTGTAACGAGATTTAACGGTTGCGGAAGCGACCCCTATAGGTTAGCATAAAGAACGAATGCAAAATAGAAGATCCAAATACACTCATACATAGCCTAGATAGATAAGGCTCGATTTATAGAAAATTTGGATATGTGGATCATAATTTTCTGAGCTCGTATGAATTAGATATGAATTTTCAAAGATTTAACCATTTTCTGAAAAGAGAAAGGGCTCGAGGGGTTACGGTCTCAAGGTTATGCTCTCGAGGGGTACGCTCTCGAGGGGTATGCTCTCGAGGGTATGCTCTCGAGGATACTGTCTCGAGGGTTAGAACTCGAGGGGGTTACGGTCTCGAGGGCACGGTCTCAGGGTTACGGTCTCGAGGGGTACTGTCTCGAGGACACTGTCTCGAGGTGTACGGTCTCGAGGATACTGTCTCGAGGGCACGGTCTCAGGTTACGGTCTCGAGGGTTAGATCTCGAGGGGGTATGCTCTCGAGGGGTATGCTCTCGAGGGGTACGCTCTCGAGGATACTGTCTCGAGGACACGGTCGCGAGGATGTGGTCTCGAGGGGTATGCTTTCGAGGGCATGCTCGAAGACGGAAAACTGCTCTGCTTCGACAGCGGGGCTCAGCTGGTTACGACGAGGTTAAAGATCCGGCGAGGGCTGCTCCAAGACTTCGCTAACCCGTGCATCGTCCTCGGGTCGCCAAGGCGAACACGAACGGTCATCAAGTCGGGGGCTTGGTCCCGGCGACGTGCCTTACGGCGGGCAGCGCTCGAGGGTGACGGTGCTCGAGGTATCGACTCGTGGGTCGGCGCATCGAGGTGTCAAACTCGAGGATCGGTTTATCGAAGGGTCAAACTCGAGGATCGGTTTGTCGAAGGGTCAAACTCGAGGGTCGGTTTGTCGAAGGTTTGAACTCAAGGGTCGGCTTGTCGAAGGGTCAAACTTGAGGTTCGACGCATCGAGGTGTCAACTCGAGGGTCGACTCGAATGCGGAGTTCCTCCTCAGCGATCGGCGATGGGAAAACCCTCGATTCCTGGTGCCACCAAGGATCTCTGGCGCCATTAACCCGCCCGTCGGTTTCGGGACTTCACGACGGTCACGTTGACGGGCTTCAGGGCGGCAGCTTTGCTTCCGGTGACGAGCTCTACAGCGGACGGCGGCTCGACGGCGATGGCGCTCGATGTACACTTCACACCGAGTCACTCCTGCTCCAATTGGTGGCGTAGATGGACGGTTGGAGTCACGCAACACCTGCTCGAGGTGCCGATGGTGACCAAAACACACGGCGGAGTCCGCGCGGGCAGCAACTCCCACGGCGGAGCTTCGACAAGTCCTCGGTGCACGGCAATGGCACTCTGAGAGGGTTCACGGTCTCCATCTTGCCCACTCGATGCAGCTCGTCACGGCGGAGCTTCTCGGCTTCTTCCTGCTCCTCGAGGGTGGTCGATGGTGGCAGGAAACAATGGTGAACGGCGGCGTTCTAGAGCGGCAACGTACTGACACATCGACGACAAGGTGGTTCGGGTTGGTGCTCTGGCGAGGCAAACATGGAGCTAGGGTGTGCACGGGGTCCGTCTCATCAAGGCGAGCACGGATCCGAAAACAACGGAGGTCGAGGCTCAACAGAAAAGCGACTGGGTGATCTCGCCACGGCGGTGCTTGGGCGGCTTCCGTTTCGGCATCCTCCCGATGCCGTGGTCCAAGAGGCTCGGCTAGTCTCGTGTGTGTGTGGGTGTGTCCAGTGAGGTCGGTAGTGACCTGGGCCTACGCGCTCACGGCGGAGCGCCATGGCCAACAGCACGGCGGAGGGTTCGAGAGGGCGGTGGTGGCGGTGCTCACCGATGGTCGAAGAGGATGGAGGTGCGGTACAAGTCCAAGTGGCTCCGGCTCGGGGTACTGCTCCTCCTTCCTGCTCTCGAAGCAGCAGCGGCGGCTCCGAGTCGACGGTCTTCCTCCCCAACTCCGACAGCGGCTTCGTCTTCTTCCCCGACTCCTTTCTTCCTCCTTCCTTCAGCTCTTCTCCAATCGAGGCTGGCAAGGTGGAATTGGGCTCCACCAGAGCGGCGGCGGTGGCCTGGGAACCCTAGGGTGCCGGGGTGCTTGCTTTATAGGGCGGACGTGGTGGTAGGTAGCCGACGGACGGTCGATCACGGCTTCTGCTTGATCGAGCGGCCAAGGGATGTCCATGTCAGCAGCTGAGGCTCGATCTGGGTCCAGAGAACAGCGAGAGGGGGCTAGGTAGCGCTAGGTGTCGAAGTTCTGTACGGCGGCAGCGTTCCACTGCGGCGACCTTGTAGGTGCGCGCGCGGAGAATCTTGCCTGCGGCCGTGGGAACTTTACGTGGGCTGGTCGGTCCAGGTGGCTTGCGGGCGCGCGTCGATGCGGGGCGACACTGGATCGAGCGGTCGAGGGAGGTTGCTTAGGAGCGACGCCGGGGAACAGTGCTGACGTGAGCACGCGCGGCCGGTCGGGTGACCTCAGCGGGCGCGATGACACGTGGGTCCCACTTCGGGGCCCCATCGTCAGCGACTCATCGGCAACAGAGGCTTGGTGCGGCGCGCGGACGCGCGCGGCTCTTGCTAGGCCGTCGGCCTGGTTGGGCCACGCAGCGCGGGGTCGAGCGACGAGCGCAGGCGAGCTCGCAGGCCGGGTCAACAGGGCTGCTCGGGTCGGTCTCCTCCTTTTCTTTTTCCTTTTCTTATCCTTTTTCATTTTCAAATATATTTTTATATATACTTATATATATATGTGGTGTGCTCATTTTGTGCAACAGAATAGTGAGCATACCTAGCCCAAATAATGCTAGGGTATTATGCCCTTAATATTTATTTGTAAAAATAAATATTATGTTGTCATTTTTAATAATCAACACATAAACCAAATAAAAATCCAACTCACTCTTTTAATGCAACATGATGATTGAACTATTGAAACATTAAAATGTAACATGTGATCATAGAGCATTTTTATGAGATGTTAATTAATTTGCAACATATGAATGCCATGCATGACATGCTAGGGTTGATGTATATGTAAGGGGTAGATGATGACATGTCGCACCACATCTCTCAAGGTTTTGTCGAAAAAAATTTTGTAGTTCGAATTTTTGGGTTGTTACAGTCCTTCCCCCTCATTGGAATCTCGTCCTCGAGATTTAAGAGGTGTCATACCTTTCGAAGAGGTAAGGATACTGTAGCAGAAGTTGATTCTCATCTTCCCACATTGCTTCACGTTCAGTGTGATTGCTCCATTGAACCTTGCACATAGGGATAGACTTGCTTCGGGTCTCTTTGGTGTCATAACCCAAGATCTTGATTGGGTGCTCCTTGTACTCAAGAGTATCCTGGATATCCAGCACATCAGTGGTGACTGCTTCCTCTTCTGGTACCCTTAAGCACTTGTGTAACTGTGAGACATGAAAAACGGGGTGTACTCCTGTTAACTCGGGAGGTAGTTCAAGCTTGTATGCAAGCTTCCCAACTCTCTGACAGATACGATACGGTCCAACATATCTCGGGGCCAACTTCCCTTTTACGTGGAATCTGACGGTACCACGAAGTGGAGACACTTTGAGGTAGACAAAATCCCCAACTTCGAACTCAAGGTCTCGACGCCTTTTGTCGGCATAGCTCTTCTGTCGGCTCTGGGCGATCCTTAGGTTCTCTCTGACTTGAGCTACTCCTTCTTCGGCTTCCTTGATCTTGGCGGGGCCAAAGACTGCTCTTTCGCCTGGGTGGTTCCACATCAACGGGGTTCTACATGGCTTGCCATAAAGAGCCTGGAAGGGTGACATCTTAATACTTGCCTTTTAGCTGTTATTGTAAGAGAACTCAGCAAACGACAGACACTTCTCCCAATCTGTTCCATATTTGAGAACACTGGCACGAAGCATATCTTCTAGAATCTGATTCAACCTTTCTGTCTGACCATCTGTTTGCGGGTGATAAGCAGTGCTGTAATCAAGGTCAGTCCCAATGGACTCGTGAAGAGATTGCCAGAATCGGGACATGAATTGGGGCCCACGATCCGACACAATACTCTTAGGAGCTCCATGAAGCCTCAAAATCTCCTTGATGTACAATTCTGCCAACTGCTCAGCTCGTATCAAAGTTCTGACTGGTATAAAATGTGCTACCTTCGTCAGACAATCGACTATTACCCATATAGAGTCATGACCTTGTTGAGATCTAGGTAACCCCACGATAAAGTCCATGGATATGCTTTCCCACTTCCATTCAGGAACATCGAGTGGTTTGAGTAATCCAGCGGGTCTTTTGTGTTCGGCCTTGACTCTGTTACAGATGTCGCATTCGGCCACATGTCTCGCAATGTCTGATTTCATGCCTTTCCACCAGAAATGCTTCTTCACATCTAGATACATCTTTGCACCACCGGGATGGAGAGTCATGTGCCTCTGACAGGATTTCCGCAATCTCAACGCCGTCACCATCAAGAACAAGTGTCCTCTGCCAAGGATCGATGACTTGCTTGATCAGCTTCGTGGTGCTAAGTACTTCTCGAAGATTGATCTCAGATCTGGTTATCATCAAATGAAGATTCAGGAAGAAGACATTCCCAAGACAACTTTTGTCACACGCTATGGGCAGTATGAATTCACCGTTGTATCCTTCGGTCTCACGAATGCCCCGGCCTATTTCATGAACATGATGAACAAGGTGTTTATGGATGACCTTGATCAGTTTGTTGTGGTTTTCATTGACGACATTCTGATTTATTCACCTTCTGCCGAAGAACATGAAGCACATTTGAGGATAGTGCTCGAGAAGTTGTCCCAACACCAGCTTATGCTAAGTTCAGCAAATGTGAGTTCTGGCTTGAAGAAGTTGCTTTTCTTGGTCATGTACTCTCAGCAGATGGAGTTGCTGTAGACCCTGCAAAGATAGAGGCTGTAAAAGAATGGGAACAACCTCGTAATGTGTCCAAAATCAGGAGTTTCTTGGGATTGGCAGGTTACTTTCGCCAATTCATTGAGAACTTCTCAAAGATAGCTCGTCCTATGACAAATCTCTTGAAGAAGATCAACGAGTTCGGATGGACACTGGAGTGTGAACACAGTTTCCAAACTCAAAAGGAGAAGCTAACCACCACACCTATCCTAGCCTTACCTGATATCACTAGCGACTTTGTCGTCTACTGCGACGCCTCTCGCCAAGGACTAGGCTGTGTGCTGATGCAAAATGGGAAGGTTATTGCTTATGCTTCTCGACAACTAAAGGAGCACGAGAAACGATACCGCACACATGATCTTGAGCTAGCAGCTGTTGTGCATGCTCTGAAGATCTGGAGACATTATCTTATTGGCAACAAGTGTGATATATACACCGATCACAAGAGCTTGAAGTATTTCTTCACTCAAGAAGATCTGAATATGAGACAGCGCAGATGGCTAGAGCTAATCAAGGACTATGACATGGAGATTCACTACCATTCCAGAAAAGCGAATGTAGTCGCTGATGCTCTTAGTCACAAGACCTATTGTCATGCCCTATTCTTATCGACCCTGCCACCTGAATTGAAGAAAGAGATTGAAGATCTTCATCTTGAGATAGTACCCCATGGGTTGTTGCACAAACTTCGTATCGAGTATAATCTCACCGAGCGAATTCGTGAAGCTCAAAAGAGTTGTGAAGAAATGGAGTACATTCGTGGGTTGATGAAGCTAGGCTACAGCCTTGAATTCAGAGAAGATGAGCATGGAACCATTTGGTTCAAGGATAGAATCTGTGTGCCCAGCAACCCTGCTTTGCGTAAGGAAATCCTGTCAGAGGCACATGACTCTCCATCCCGGTGGTGCAAAGATGTATCAAGATGTGAAGAAGCATTTCTGGTGGAAAGGCATGAAGTCAGGCATTGCAAGACATGTGGCCGAATGTGACATCTGTAACAGAGTCAAGGCCGAACACAGAAGGCCCGCTGGATTACTCAAACCACTCGATGTTCCTGAATGGAAGTGGGAAAGCATATCCATGGACTTTATCGTGGGATTACCTAGATCTCAACAAGGTCATGACTCTATATGGGTAATAGTCGATCTTCTGACGAAGGTAGCACATTTTATACCAGTCAGAACTTCAATACGTGCAGAGCAGTTGGCAGATTTGTACATCAAGGAGGTTTTGAGGCTTTATGGAGCTCCTAAGAGTATTGTGTCGGATCGTGGACCCCAATTCATGTCCCAATTCTGGCAAGCTCTTCACGAGTCCATTGGGACTGACCTTGATTACAGCACTGCTTATCACCCACAAACAGATGGTCAGACAGAAAGGTTGAATCAGATTCTAGAAGATATGCTTCGTGCCAGTGTTCTCAAATATGGAACAGATTGGGAGAAGTGTCTGTCGTTTGCTGAGTTCTCTTACAACAACAGCTACCAGGCAAGTATCAAGATGTCACCCTTCCAGGCTCTTTATGGCAAACCATGTAGAACCCCATTGATGTGGAACCACCCAGGCGAAAGAGCAGTCTTTGGCCCTGCCAAGATCAAGGAAGCCGAAGAAGGAGTAGCTCAAGTCAGAGAGAACCTGAGGATCGCTCAAAGCCGACAGAAGAGCTATGCCGACAAAAGGCGTCGAGACCTTGAGTTCGAAGTTGGGGATTTTGTCTACCTCAAAGTTTCTCCACTTCATGGTACCATCAGATTCCACGTAAAAGGGAAGTTGGCCCCAAGATATGTTGGACCGTATCGTATCTGTCAGAGAGTTGGGAAGCTTGCAAACAAGCTTAAACTACCTCCCGAGGTAATAGGAGTACACCCCGTTTTTCATGTCTCACAGTTACGCAAGTGCTTAAGGGTACCAGAAGAGGAAGCAGTCACCACTGATGTGCTAGATATCCAGGATACTCTTGAGTATAAGGAGCACCCAATCAAGATCTTGGGTTATGACACCAAAGAGACCCGAAGCAAGTCTATCCCTATGTGCAAGGTTCAATGGAGCAATCACTCTGAACTTGAAGCAATGTGGGAGGATGAGAATCAACTTCTGCTATAGTATCCTTACCTCTTCGAAGGGTATGACACCTCTTAAATCTCGAGGACGAGATTCCAATGAGGGGGAAGGATTGTAACAACCTGAAAATTCGAACTACAAAATTTTTCGACAAAATCCTGAGTGATGTGGTGCGACATGTCATCATCTACCCCTTACATATGCATCAACCCTAGCATGTCATGCATGGCATTCATATGTTGCAAATTAATTAACATCTCATAACAATGCTCTATGTTCACATGTTACATTTTAATGTTTCAATAGTTCAATCATCATGTTGCATTAAAAGAGTGAGTTGGATTCTTATTTGGTTTATGTGTTGATTATTAAAAATGTCAACATAATATTTATTTTGACAAATAAATATTAAGGGAATAATACCCTAGCAGTATTTGGGCCATGTATGCTCACTATTTTGTTGCACAAATTTAGCACACCACATATATATATAAGTATATATAAAAATGTATTTGAAAATGAAAAAGGAAAAGAAAAGGAAAAAGAAAAGAAGAAACCGGCCCGAGCAGCCCAGCAAGGCGGCCCAGCCGCGCTTGCCTGCACGATTGTCCGCGCGACCGTGCGCTGCGCGGCCCAACCAGGGCGACGGCCCAGCAAGAGCCGCGCGCGTCCGCGCGCCGCGCCGAGCCGCCGCAGCCGCTGACGATGGGGCCCCGCAGTGGGACCCACATGTCATCGCGCCCGCTGAGGTCACCCGACCGGCCGCGCGCGCTTGCGTCAGCACTGTTCCCCGGTGTCGCTCCTAAGCAACCTGCCTCGACCGCTCTATCCCGTGTCGCCCCGCATCGACGCGCGCCCGCAAGCCACCTGGACCAACCAGCCCGCGCAAAGTGCCCACGGCCGCAGGCAAGATTCTCCGCGCGCACGCACTTGCGCTGTCGCCGCAGTAGAACGCTGCGGCTGTGAAGAGCTTTGACACCCAGCACTACCTAGCCCCCTCTCCCTGCTCTCTGGACCCAGATCGAGCCTCAGCTACTGACATGGACATCCCTTGGCCGCTCGATCAAGCAGAAGCCGTGATCGGCCGTCCGCCGGCTACCTACCTCCACGTCCGCCCTATAAAGCAAGCACCCCTGGCACCCTAGGGTTCCCAGGCCGCCGCCACCACTCGGGTGGAGCCCAATTCCACCTTGCCAGCCTCGATTGGAGAAGAGCTGAAGGAAGGGGGAAGAAAGGAGTCGGGGAAAGAGAAGAAGCCGCCACCGGAATTGGGGAGGAAGACCGTCGACTCGGAGCCGCCGCTGCTGCGTCGGGAGCAGGAAGGAGGAGCAGTACCACGAGCCGGAGCCGCTTGGACTTGTACCGCACCTCCATCCTCTTCGACCCATCTGTGAGCACCACCATCGCCGCTCTCTCAAACCCTCCGTTGTGCTGTTGGCCATGACGCTCCGCCGTGAGCGCGTAGGCCCAGGTCGCTACCGACCTCACTGGAGACACCCGCACACACACACGAGACTAGCCGAGCCTCCTTGGACCACGGCATCGGGAGGATGCCGGAACGGAAGCCGCCCAGTTCATCGCCGCGCGCCAAGCACCGCCGTGGCGAGATCACCCAGCCGTCTTTCCGTTGAGCCTCGACCTCCATTGTTTCTAGATCCGCTCTCGCCTTGATGAGACAGACCCCATGCGCACCCTAGCTCCGCGTTTGCCTCACCAGAGCACCGACCCGAACCACCTTGTCGTCGACGTATTAGTACGTTGCTGCTCCAGAACGCCGCCATTCACCGTCATTTCCTGCCACCTCCGACCACCCTCGACGAGCAAGAAGAAGCCGGGAAGCTCCGCCATGACGAGCTGCATCGATTGGGCAAGGAGATTGAGACCGTGGACCCTCTCGGAGTGCCGTTGCCGTGCACCGAGGAACTGTCGAAGCTCCGCCATGGGAGTTGCTGCCCGCGCGGACTCCGCCGTGTGTTTTGGTCACCGTCGGCACCTCGAGCAGGTGCTGCGTGACTCCAATCGCCCATCTACGCCACCAGTTGGAGCTGGAGTGACTTGGTGTGAAGTGTACATCGAGCCGCCGTCCGCCGTAGAGCTCGTCATTGGAAGCAAAGCTGCCGCCCTGAAGCCCATCAACGTGACCGTCGTGAAGTTTCGAAACCGATGGGCAGGTTAATGGCGCTAGAGATCCATTGTGGCACCAGGAATCGAGGGTTTTTCCGCCGCCGATCGCCGAGGAGGAACCCCGCGCTCGAGCCGATCTCGTCCGAAACGGATCACGCGCTCGAACCGACCCTCGAGTTTGACCCTTCGACAAATTGACCCTCGAGCACCGAGCACCACCGTCTCGTCGAAGAACCGCTATGGACTTGGCCTTCGCGCGGACTCCGCCGCGTGAATTGGACGCTGCAGGTGCAGCGTAGGAGTGCAAGGCAACCCTAATTGCACTACCGAGCCGAGCGATGACTTGGATTCGAGCAGAGACCGGCTGCCATCGAGACCGTAACCCCTCGAGACCGTATCCTCGAGACCATACCCCTCGAGACCGTAACCCCTCGAGACCGTATCCTAGAGACCATACCCCTCGAGACCATACCCCTCGAGACCTAACCCTCGAGACCGTAACCCTCGAGACCGTAACCCTTCGAGACCATAACCCTCGAGACCATAACCCTCGAGACCGTATCCTCGAGACCTAACCCTCGAGACCATAAACCCTCGAGACCGTACTCTCGAGCCCTTTTTCTTTTCAGAAAATGGTTAAATCTTTGAAAATTCATAACTAATTCATACGAGCTCAGAAAATTATGATCCACATATCCAAATTTTCTATAAATCAAGCCCTATCTATCTAAGCTATGTTTGAGTGCTTTTGGATCTTCTATTTTGCATTCGTTCTTTATGCTAATCTATAGGGGTCGCTTCCGCGATCGTTAAATCTCGTTACAGGCTCGAGCGAGGACAAGTCTGACGACAGTGACTACTAGGAGAAGTCCGACAGCTACATCAGTGAAGGTGCCACACACCATCCAACCTCGTAGATCCCATTACGCATGGCAATTATAGTATGGCTAGTGCTTTAAATTCATGTTGCTATAATGCTATGCCTGTGCTAGGACTGCATGATAGAGTATTTATTTGATGAGCCCTACCTTGTTGTAAACTATCACCTGCTTACCCGCTGTTATGATAGCCACCTGCTTATCTGCTGTACTTATATTTCTATACTTCACTCGCTTACATTTTGATGCGACGTGATGAACCCGGGGAAGCCTGGAGGGTGCCAGGCTGGATGTGTGAGCTGATGATGTTATATCTGGGTTTGGGGTGGAGCTTACAGCAGGGAGTAGGGTGAGGGTTGAGTCGATCGAGTCGGGATCTACGACGAGCTTTTGGAGCAAGTCTTGCCAGGGAATGGTTCTGGACATTCCTATGAGAGGAGCCTATGGCGGGCTAACTGAGATGTGATGGTGGTCCTTGGGTGTGATCCTCTGAGAGGTGGAGCCTGGGATGAAGGTGCCGTGGTAGCACGTTAAAGATAAACTCTGATGAAGATATCCCAGTTTGGTCAAATCTAGGAACTGTTGCGCTGGTATCCGGACCTAGGAATCTTTTGCTTTCCACTCGCTCTCCATGGGGGGAGACGGCCGAACCGCTGGATAGGTCGATGCCACTACTGCTAGGTGAGAAGTGATAGGAAGGTATATGCATGGATGGAGCTAACACCCTACCGAGACGATCATGGCACCCCCTTCGGGTGTGGGTACATGGCATGGCATCCTCTACGGGAGCGGATACATGCTCTCTTCACAGTTCCAGTGATCCAGTGCTAGATGGTAGAGTGGCATCACCTATGGTAGTAGGCGCCTGAAATCTACCTAGGTGCGCACGTGCATCGATGATGGTTATCTGGTGGATTAGTGAAACCTCTGCAGAGTGTATGGTTGATCGATCGATACATACGCCGAATCTTTGGCTATGGACCTTTCCTATGTTTCGCATGCACCGAACTAGTGAGTGGAGTGTTCTACCTTCCTCTGAGTGTGATTTCCGGCCGTGAGCCAGTTTGAGGGCTGCGGGCCGCTAAGGCAAGCCAAAAGGGAGTTGGCTTGTCGACCAGAGTCTGAGAGGGTGTTGGGGGAGATGAGATGATGTTACAGATAAGGATGGAGATAGATGAAGGGAATGGGTTTGTGTTTAAAACTTGTTTATTATACTATTGTTTTATATACTGGAACAATTCATAGGAAAACCCCAGCCTTATAGGTTCCTTTTGAGATATCCTTATTTTTGCATCCACTTCCACAAAGCAATGCATAGGATGGGAGTGTGGCCAGTACAAATCGTACTGAAAATTTGGTTTTAGGTTCAAGGAGTGAGTACTCATCTGGACAGTACAGCGATTGAGGGTTTCGTGTCTACGCTCAAGTTGGAGAGAAGAAGATAGCTTCCGCACCTCAAGCTCTTACTGTTATGCTGCATGAACTCTGATTCCGCCCTGTGGCGATGTAATAAGTTATTGTAACTCCCTCTATTTGCTCTCTTTTGTTCGATGTATGGATTATGGATTCAACTGTTATCGGGTAATGTGATTTAAATGGTCATATTACACTGCGACAGTGTGGATTTTCCTTCGTGGAAATCAAGGTCATTTTAGGCGTGACTTCTTGGATTCGTGTGAATTAACTCACGAAAAGACCTATCATTACCACACCAGGCATTCATGCTTGCGTGCCAAATCTCCTTTTCTCGAATCACCTCATGTGTTCAGATTTCCTGACGCATATAGACTGGGCTTGTAAGAAAGTTTGACTATGGGCACAATTGTTTTGTCGAACAATTAGCAGTACAGAACTCTTCTTATTTTTGAGTCGGTCACAACATGTTGATACCCAGGAAATGGGTACACCAAACCCCTGGTTTACCGGACTAAACCCCACAAAATCAGCAACGCAAACCCTCCGGTGACCTCCCGCGCTAACGTACGAAGGCCCGCTGGCAAAGACATATCGGGCTGACCCACGAACGGACGACGATGGCCCAAAACCAAAGCCCGCTCGAGAGGCTACCGAACGGATCGTACTGTACATGCGAGAGGCTACCGAACGGACCGGTACTGTACATGCGAGGTTACAATTCAGGCGACTCCTCGAAGACGGAACTTCGTCCGCCGAACGAGCCTGCCCTCGAGGATGTAACTTCGCCTGCCGAACGAGCCTGCCCTCGAGGATGGAACTTCGTGCGGGTGAATGGGCGGCCCTCGAGGGGAGTACACCCCTTGGTTTACCAACTCTCTCGTACGAATCCGAGCGCATTTAATGCGATCTACCTACCCCCGTCTGACTGCATGGCCACAGTTACGGTAACAGTTGCAGGTGTGGCGGTCAAATCTGGCTTTTACCGCCCATGCCCCGGACTCCCGCAAGTCGTACCACGCTGTTGCACCATACCGAGCACTTTGCCACGTCCAGCACCACCTCGAGACGTATAAACCAACACGTTTCCCGCATTTTTCGGGATTCGGCCTCATCCGGTGAGGCTCGACCTCCTCGGCACAACCCCCTCGACTCCGGTCAAGGCCCTCGACCGTCGCCCCTCGACGTCAACAAACGAACCCTCGAGTAGGACTCAACAACTCCCAACGCGACAGGAGCAGGACCTCCCATACCAACGTACATCGCTACAGCGGCACCGATGTAATCGGCCTCAACGTCATACGTCATCAATGTCATGCGAACTCGAAATACATGTACCCCTGTGCCCCTCCTTCATCTATAAAAGGAGGCGCTAGGGCGTTAGAAAAGGGACGGACAAAACAACAGGATCCAGAGCATAGAAACATTAAGGCTTTAGATCACAGAGCGACACCGTGAGCCTGTGCAAGGTCGAGAGCTAGGCGTCCGAACGCCCAAACTCCACCTTGCGCTCCTCACATCTGCTTGTATTTTCCCCTGTACTAGCACTTCGGTGCAAGATAACGCGAACTATCCTCCCCCCGCTGGACGTAGGGCCTTCTTTGCCCGAACCAGGATAAATCATCGTGTCCTTCTTGCATCACCCACCGGATAAGGGAGCACGCAATTACAAATATTACTCATTGGTGTTAACCCCTTGAGGGTCAAAACACCGACAGTTGGCGCGCCAGGTAGGGGAGCTGCGTGTCACTAACGATTTCCCACCATTTTTCCAGATGGGCGACTTTGTTTCACCACTTCCGCACGCTACGGTGATCTGGTTTGGGAGCCTGGAGTTCATGACCCTCGGCCAGGGCTACGACATGACCCTGCTCTCAATCAGTGACCCGAACGGAGGTCGCGGTACGCCCCCACGCTCTTGGGGGGCCGCTCACCAGTCTCACGACCTTGCTTCCACATTCAGAAGGAGGCACGGTTGGCGCCGTCATCGCCATCAACATAAGTCGGGGAAGGTTCCCGCCGCTTTCTCCTCGCCCCTGACCGGAGATGACGAACCCCTTGTTGAGGGAGCATCTGACCCGAGTTCAGAGGTAGAGGGCAAGCTGGTAGGACCCCACCACAACCCTGACTCCACCTTCGCAGTATGCACGTCGAGGAAGCATGATGAAGCCCCCGCTCGATCGAGCCCGCTCCCGCATGAGCTGTTCGAGCGCCATCGGCGGCCTTCGTTCGACTTCAATAATCTCACAACGACGATCTCGATAGCGACCCATCCCAGCATGAGCACGTTGGAGGACCACTCAAGTACCCTTCCTCGTGTAATGACGGACCTGGGGACTGCCACACCAGCCTCCGAGGGCTTGGCCTTCGTAAGAGCGCCTGGCCCCCGGAGGTACACTGTCGGCACGCTCTGACGGCAGCTGCAGGAGGAGGCGCGGGGACAATTCCCTGTTTTCTGCTGTGGCGACCCCGACTCTGACTCTGATCATTGGGATCCTACCCGCGAGTGCCTCCACATCGATGGTGATGTCAACTCCGATCAGGACACCGTCGATCCAGCGGCCGCGACGGCTACAGCTGTGGCGGGTGACGCTCCCCCTAGAGTAGAGGAACAACAACCAGACCCACCCCGAGAAGCGTGCCCCTGTCCTGGCGAGCAGGACGCACAGCTGGCATAGATTCGGGAGTTGTAGGCAAAGCTCACCGACGAGCAGGAACGATTACGCTTGCTCGAGCTAACCCTCGAGCAAGAACGACGACCGCTCGACGGTAGAGCCCGAGCCAGGGCCCGAGAAGTCAACCGGCAGATCATCGAGGCAGGAGCACCCGAGCAACCCGCCAACTGTTATCCCCGAGCGAGCCAGAACATTGTTGCGGCGGCTATGCTCCTTCGCAATATGCCCGCGCCATCCAACTCGCAAGCTCGGCGGATACAACGCGAGGTCAAGGATCTCCTCCAAGTTACTGCTGTCCAGCAAGCCGAGAGCTCAGCCTCGAGGCGTCGAGGGGCTGCCTCCGAACCTCAGGTCGAGCCCTCCCGGCCCGAAAGGGAGGGCTCAGTCGATCAGGGGGCGTCCCCCCGACAGAAGAAGAAGCCGGCCCGAGAACGTATCAACGATGACCGTGCTCCCCGCGACGCGCGCCTCGACATTGTCCAGAATCACAGACGCAAGCACGGGGATGCCGAGGATTGAGGGTACAGCGCCCATCGTGGAGGGCGTTACGACAGCGACGAAGACCGACAGGCCCCGGAGCCACCTGGTCCCCGAGTCTTCAGCAGGAAGATCCGCTGCGCCCAGCTTCCCGACAAGTTTCGACCCCCCACGAGCATTGCCAAATACAACTGAGAAACCAATCCCGAGCTTTGGCTAGCCGACTTTTGGCTGGCTTGTCAGGCGGGCGGGGCACGTGACGATCACGCCATCATACATCACCTTCCCCTGTTCCTGTCTGACACCGCGCGTAGATGGCTCGAGGAGCTTCCCTCTGATCAGATTCACGGCTGGGTCGACCTTGTCCGGATCTTTGAGGGGAACTTCAAAGGTACCTATGTGCGTCCCGGGAACTCCTGGGAACTGCGCAACTGCAAGCAGAAACCAGGGAGTCTCTCCGCGACTTTGCTCGATGATTCTCCAAGCTCCGCACCGAACTACCCCACATCTCCAATCTCGACGTCGTTCTAGCGTTTGTTGCGGGTACAACCTGCAAGGACCTAGTTCACGAGTTAGGGCGTAACCGCCCCGACACCGTCGACGAGCTCATGGATGTGGTCGCCAACTACGCCGCTGGCGAAGAGGCCGTCAGCGCCTTCTTCAACGACGGGAAGGACAAGGGAAAAACGCCAGTAGCCGACGACGCCAGAGGCTCGAGCAAAGGGCCGAAGAGAAATAACAAGAAGAAGAAACATCAGCAAGGCAAGCGTGAGGCTGCAGAAGATGATCTCGTCGCAGCAACCGAACGCAAAAGACCTCGAGGTCCCCCCGACGGTGCCATCTTTGACAAAATGCTCGAGGAGCCCTGTCCTTATCACAAGGACGGGGCAAGGCACAAGCTCAAGGACTGCCGCATGCTTCGAAGGCACTTCGAGCAAGTGGGCGTGAAGAAAGGTGACGACAAAAAAAACCAAGGCGGCGGTGAGGGAGACAACGGGAAAGACAAAAAATTCACCGAAGTCTATGACTGCTACATGATCTACGGGGGCCCCTCGACCCAGCTCACACCTCGACAGCGCAAGCAGGAGCGTCAAGAGGTCTTCTCTATCCGTGTTGCGATGCCTCACTACCTCGACTGGTCTGACGCGCCCATCACGTTCGACCGCGATGACCATCCGGATCGAGTCCCCAACCCCGGGGCCTATTCGCTCGTCGTCGACCCAATCATCATCAACACCCGCCTCTCGAAGGTCCTCATGGACGGCGGCAACAGCCTGAACATCATCTACCTCGAGACCCTCGACCTCCTGGGGGTCAGGAGGTACCAACTCTGACCCAGCGCCGGGGGGTTCCATGGCGTCGTACCAGGGAAGAAGGCCTTCCCCGTCGGCCGTATCGACCTTCCTGTCTGTTTTGGCACCCCTGCCAACTTTAGGAAAGAGACCCTCACCTTCGAGGTGGTCGGGTTTCACGGAACATATCACGCAATCATCGGCCGACCGGGCTACGCGTAGTTCATGGCGATCCCGAACTACACCTACCTCAAGCTCAAGATGCCAGGACCCAACGGCGTCATCACTGTCGCCTCCTCCTACGAACACGCTTACGACTGCGACATCAAATGCGTCGAGTATGGAGAGGCCGTCGAGCAAAATGCCATGATAGCCGCGACCCTCGAGCACCTCGCCGACGAGGTGCCCGATCCCAAGCGACATGCTGGCAACTTCGAGCCAGCACAAGACACCAAGAAAGTCCCCCTCGACCCGAGCTGCCCCTGCGAGAAGGTGCTAACGATTAGCACCGACCTCGAGGACAAATAGGAAGCCGTGCTCATCGACTTTCTCCACGCGAACGCCGACATGTTTGCGTGGAGCCCTTTGGATATGCCGGGCATACCAAGGGAGGTCGCCGAGCACGCCTTGGAAATCCGGGCCGGGTCCAGACCGGTGAAACAACGCCTGCGCCGCTTCGATGAGGAGAAGCGTAGGATCATCGGCGAGGAGGTACACAAGCTTTTGGCGGCTAGATTCATCAAGGAGGTCCATCACCCCGAATGGTTAGCTAATCCCATGTTAGTTAAGAAAAAGAATGGAAAAATGCGGATGTGTATTGACTATACTAGTTTAAACAAAGCATGTCCCAAAGTTCTGTTTCCTTTACCACGCATTGATCAAATTGTCGACTCTACCACGGGATGTGAAACCCTCTCGTTCCTCGATGCTTATTCCGGCTACCACCAAATCAAGATGAAGGAGTCCGACCAGCTCGCGACTTCCTTCATCACACCTTTTGGCATGTACTGCTACGTCACCATGCCCTTCGGCCTTCGAAATGCCAGGGCAACGTATAAGCGGTGCATGCTACACGTCTTCGGCGAACACATAGGCGACACGGTCGAGGCCTACGTCGATGACATCGTGGTCAAGTCCAAAAGAGCGGACAACCTCATCCGAGACCTCAAAATCGCGTTTGGGTGCCTTCGAGCCAAAAACATAAAACTCAACCCCGAGAAATGTGTCTTCGAAGTGCCTCGGGGCATGCTCCTCGGATACATCGTCTCCCAGAGCGGGATCGAGGCCAACCCTGAGAAGGTGGCGGCCATCACACGAATGGGGCCAATTCGGGATCTCAAGGGCATGCAGAGGGTCACGGGCTGCCTCGCGGCCCTCAGCCCCTTCATCTCACGTTTAGGGGAGAAGGCCATGCCTCTGTACCGCCTCTTGAAAAAATCCGAGCGATTCACATGGACCGCGGAGGCCGAGGAGGCCCTCGACGAACTCAAAGCCAAGCTGACATCCACTCTGATTCTCATCCCTCCTCGAGCAGCAACGTCGACCGAACCACCCGAGCCCCTCCTCCTCTATGTTGCCACAACCACTCAGGTGGTCAGCGCGACCATAGTCTTGGAGAGGCAAGAGGAAGGGCGCGGTTTGCCCATCCAGTGGCCCGTTTACTTCGTCAGCGAAGTGCTTTCGGAAACGAAAATCCGCTACCCACAGGTGCAGAAGCTGCTCTACGCCATCGTCCTTACACATCGCAAGCTCCAGCATTATTTCCTCAGCCACCCGGTTACCGTGGTATCCTCGTTCCCCTTGGGGGAGATCATCCATAACTGGGAGGCCGCTGGAAGGATTGCCAAGTGGTCGGTCGAGCTAATGGGCGAGACCATCACCTACGCACCGCGGAAGGCCATCAAGTCTCAAGTGCTGGCGGATTTTGTCGTCGAGTGGACCGACACTCAGTTGCCACCAGTCCAAATCCAAGTCGAGCTATGGACGATGTACTTCGATGGGTCGCTCATGAAAACAGGAGCAGGCGTGGGCTTGCTCTTCATTTCACCCCTCGAAGTCCACATGCGCTACGTCATTCGCATCCACTTTGCCGCTTCTAACAACATCGTGGAGTACGAAGCACTTGTCACTGGATTACGAATCGCCCTTGAACTCGGGGTCCGACGCCTTGACATTCGAGGCGACTCGCAGCTAATCATCGACCAAGTGATGAAGGCCTCGAGCCACCACGATGCCAAGATGGAAGCTTACTGCAACGAAGTGCGCAAGTTGGAAGACAAGTTCCACGGCCTCGAGCTTAGTCACATCGCTTGACGATACAACGAAGCCGCGGATGAGCTCGCGAAAATCGCATCAACCCGAGGTACAGTCCCTCCGGACGTGTTCTCGAGGGACCTCTTCGAGCCCTCCGTCGATTTGGGCTCGGGGGCTTGCACTACGCCCTCGAAGCTCCACCCCACGACCTCGACCGGGGCCCCCTCGATCGGAGCCCAGGTTATGGAGATCCAAGAGACCACCCCTCCGTTGAACCCGCCACCGGATTGGCGAGCCCCTTTACTCGACTGCCTCATTCGGGGAGAGCTTCTGGAGGACTGGACCGAAGCTCGACGGATCGCGCGACGGGCCAAGTCCTACGTCATCTACGGTGATGGCGAGGAACTCTACAGGCGAAGCCCCTCGGGCGTTCTTCAGCGCTGCATTACCATCGAGGAAGGCAGGAGGCTCCTCGAGGACATACACTCTGGGGCCTACGGCCATCACGCCGCACCAAGGACCCTCGTAGGCAATGCCTTTTGGCAAGGTTTCTACTGGCCGACCACCGTTTTCGACGCCACAAACATTGTCCGCTCGTGTAAAGGGTGTCAATTTTACACCAAGCAGACACACCTCCCAGCTCACGCCCTACAAATGATCCCCATCACCTGGCCGTTTGCGGTCTGGGGGCTTGATCTTTTGGGGCCTCTCAAGAGGACAACCAAAGGGTACACGCACCTGCTCGTTGCCATTGACAAGTTTACCAAGTGGATCGAGGCCTGGCCCATCAGCAACATCCGTTCCGAACGGGCAGTTGAGTTCTTCACCGACATCATCCATCGCTTCGGGGTCCCAAACATCATCATCACTAACAACGGCACACAGTTCACCGGCAAGAAGTTCTTGGACTTCTGCGATCGCCATCACATCCATGTGAATTGGTCCGCAGTTGCACATCCTTGAACTAACGGCCAGGTCGAGCGTGCCAATGGCATGATTTTACAGGGCCTGAAGCCAAGGATCCTCAACCGCCTCAGCAAGCATGGAAAAAAATGGGCTATGGAGCTGCCTTCGGTCCTATGGAGTTTAAGGACAACACCTAGTCGAGCCACGGGCTTCACCCCATTCTTCTTGGTCTATGGGTCCGAGGCCGTCCTCCCCACTGACCTCGAGTATGGTTCCCCTTGACTAAAGGCGTACAACGAGCAAAGCAACGAAGAAGCCCTCACAAACGCCATCGACCAGCTCGAGGAGGCTCGAGACATGGCGCTAATTCATTCTGCGAGGTATCAGCAAAAACTTCGACGCTACCACGACAAGCACGTGCGCCCGAGGGACCTCCAAGTTGGAGACCTCGTCCTACGTCGACGACAGAACAACAAGGGACGTCACAAGCTGACCCTGCCATGGGAAGGCCCATACACCGTAGCTGAGGTGCTAAAGCCTGGGACATACAAGCTCGCAAACGACAAAGGCGAAATCCTCACCAACGCATGGAACATCGAACAACTACGTCATTTCTACCCTTAGGGCACCAGTGCCCTTGTACATTCTCGCATATTTTGTACATTTCCGCATGACAAATATAAGGAGTACTTTCAATTATAAGTTCAAACTTGTTATTGTACATGCAAGAGGTAGCCTCGACCCTGTCTCGCCAGAGTCGAGCCTCCCTTGGGGGCTAACGGGGGGACCCCCTAAGTTCCTAAAAATACAAAAATGACTTTTTTTCACACGCCTCCCTTTCGCTTTCCAACTAAGTTGAAAACACCTCGAACTCTCTTGGGGTCGAGGGCTGTCGAGCCGGAGCTCTCCTACGCCTCCGGGCTATGGTACCTCCACTCGCTCCCCCCTCGAGGGATACGAGCTTGCGTCGAACGCTCAGTCAGAAAGCAAGAGTCAGGCGATCAGAACTCGAGCACTTCTTCTTTCTCACGCCTCAATACGCTTCGCGACTAAGTAGAAAATGCCTCGAACTCCCTAGAGGGTCGAGGGCTGTCGAGCCGAGAGCTCCCCTACGCCTCCGGGCTACAGTACCTCCACTCGCTCCCCCTCGAGGGATACGAGCATGCGTCGAAAACTTAGTCAAAAAAGCAAACTCTAGGTGAAAAGAAAGTAGAAAAGGCTCGAAAGTAAAATGACAAATCGCATTACGATAGATACATTAATGTTCAAAAAGGGCTTTCGAAGCCACATTGAATATAAGTTACAAAAACCTAATTCATTACATGGGCACCTTCGCCCAGCCTTGCCCTACAGGCCCGCTCCGTCGCCGCCCTCCTCGACGTGGTACCCTTCAACCACAGGGGGGAGGGCTTTGTCCTCAAACAGCTTCGCCAGTGCTCCCCCCGGCCTCTCGGCGTCATGAATGAGCCCTCGGCATCGCTCCTCATTCTCCGCATCGGTCTTTGAGATATCAGGAACAAAGCCTTAGGCCACCACGTTCATGTCAAAGACGAAGCCGGAGGAGACCACTGCTAGCGCCCGCTTCACGCCGGTATGAAGCGCCTCCCGCACGCGATCGCGAAGGGTGGCATCGAGGTAGTAGATCCGGTCGACGAGCGCGGCACCCGGGATGTCTTCTTCAGTACCCTCGACAGGCCCGACCTCCCAGGAGGCGCAGAGCCCGTCGAGGGCAACCCGGAGCTGGTCGAGAAGCGCCCCCTCCGCCGTGAGGCTCTCCTAGCAGCGCCTTGGTGGCGGTTTGGTTAGCAAGCAGCTCGAATTCGAGGCCTGAAACACAAAGCAAGAATCAGACGAAACCGTACGGGAAGAAAAAAGATCAAAAGCCCTTTAAGGAACTCACCAGCACAGCGAGTCTCGAGGGCGTTGCGATCCCCCAGCACGACGTCGCGCTCCCCCCGAGCCTCGTCCCGCTCCTGCTGGGCCTCCTTGAAGGCCCGGGTCACCTCCGTTTTCTCATAGCAGAGGGTCTCGAGGGCACCACCAGCCAGGATGATGGCCTGCTCCTTCTCTTGGAGGGTAGCCCTTCATCGCCCCGAGCTGGGTTTCTAGGCCAGCGGCTCGGTTCTTCTCCTCCTGGACCAAGGCGGAGGGAGCGTTGCGCGCCGCGGAGACTTCAGCAAAATTGGCCTCGAGCGAGCGGATGCGCTCCACGGAGCTTTGAGCCTCCGCCATGAGTAGCTCGACGCGCTCCTGGGCTCGGATGCTCTCGCCCCTGGCCTTCTCCGCTTCGGCCTTGGCCACGTTAGCCTCCTCCCTCGCATGCTTGATCTCCTCCTTGAGGTGGGCGGCTTCCCCTCGAGCGGCCTCGGAGTCCTCCTTCGCTCGGGCGGCCTCCTCTTTGGCTTTGGCAGCCTCCTCCCTGGTCCGCTTCAGCTCCTCCTAGATCTCGGCCACCCTGCCCTGCGCAGAGTGGCCAGCTTCGAGTTGGTGAAGCACTTCCTCCCGGCTGTTGTGCGTTTCATGGAGGAAGTCCAACTTGGAGTAAGAACGCCTCCGCGCCTCCTAGGGACAGGAAATCAAGGGTTAAGGCATCTCATATGAAAGAACTTAAAAAACTGCATACGGCCTACACAGCGACTCACCGCGAGGTTCCGATCGAGGCCTTCCGCGAGCTCGACGCCCAGCTTCAGCAAGTGCCGAAGCCACGCCCGGGACCGCTCAGCCTCCTCCCAGCACTTGACCTCCGCCGGGTCGTTCAGCTCGATCCCCGGAGCGCTGGAGTCACCAGGTTCCCGGAGTATGATGCGCTCCTTGCCCCAACATGGAAGGACCGTCTTGACCTTGGTTCGCGCCAAGGACTCGATCTCGTCCACCACGTCGTGTGGGGCACCATAACGCACGGCCAACTCTGTCGGGGTGCTGAACTCCGATACGACGCCGGCACTCCACAACCCAGGGTCGGAAGACGACCTCCTCAGCAGTCCAGAAGCCGCTGTCTTCTTCGGCCGCTCCATCGATGGTTGTAGCGGCTAGCTCGACGCTGCTTCTGGCGCCTCCGGAGGCAGCGGAGGTGTCGAGGCCGTCGCCTCCCCCAACACCATGACTTATGGCGCCGGCAGGACCACCATCGATGCGTCTCCCACCGGGTTCGGTACCGAGGCCTCCTCTGGTTGCGTCCCCGGCAGTCGCGGGACCATCGACGCCTTCGACGCCGTTTCTCCTTTGGCCAGCAACTCATCCAGGGTAATCACGGACACCCATTGCTTGGGCAGTCCGGAAGTCACCCCCGCCTCCGATGTCTCGGGCGGTTGCTGCGCCGACGGTTCCAGCGGCGCCGTGTCCCCTGGCGGCGTCTGCAGCGCCTGCTGATGCTGGGGCTGGCCCCCAGTTTCCTCCTCCTCCCGCCGCTCCGATGACTCCTTCTTCTCCTCCTGCTGCGGCTGTGGCAGCTCCGCTTCTTGCAGGGCCCCCTGCTCTTGCTCCCTCCGGGCCTCGAGCTCGCGTAGCCCCGTCGGCCAGGGCCGCCGCTCTCCCGTCGAGGGGGGAAGGGCCGTGGTCTCCTCACCCTCGAGGTCCATGATGACTGCCTCCTCTCCTGGCTCATGGCCCTCGGGGGCTCCCGCCTTGGGTACGGTGATCGAAGCCTCCGGCCCGCCAGGAACGGAAGCTCCCAACGTCGATGCACCGCCCCCTGGTGCCGGGCCGAGCTCGAGGGCCGCAAGCGACGACGTCAAGGAGGCGCTCCCTCTCTCATGCGTCCTCCCCGGCTCAGAGTCGCCGCCCGCCGCGGACCCCGAGACGCTCGACCCTGTAGCAAGAGTGGAACCCGTCAGCCTACCGCGCGCCAGAGCACCGAGGGCTGAGGATAACCACTTGGCTTCCCACGGAGCCAAGGGCCTCGACATCGCACCTGTGACTGGGGCCACCATCTTCGCAGCTGCATCCATCTTGAGCCGCTTAGCTGGCACGAGAGACGCCTCCTTGATCTGCCGCTTGGGCCTGGATGGGAAGCAGAACGGCAAAAAGTTTACTAAATTACGCAAGGAAGACGCAACGAAAAGAAAACGAACCAACGACACCTACCCGAAGGGGATAGAGGCCTTTCGGGTCCCCCTCGAACCGCCAGCGGATTTCGAGCCCCCTCCCAAAGCTGAGCTCTTCCCGGGGCTGAGGCTGCTCGGGGTCGTCGGTGGGGTCGCCGCGCCTCCCTGCTTCGACGGGGCCTCCTGGGCACGGCTCTGCTCCGCCCGCGCCGACGACCGGGACCAGGTTTCCCAAATCGAAGTGGGTGGGGTCCCGCCTCGAGTACGACATGACGAGGGTGAACCTCCTTGAGGCGAGGCCTCGGCCCCCTTTTTCCACGCCGGCGCTTCGAGGCCGACGCCACCGGCTGGGGGGCGCGCTGCTCCGCCACCTCCTCCTGCACGAAGGGGCGGTCAGCATGGGAGAAACCCGACAAGATGCGGTCGAGGCGTCCCTCCACCCCCTCGATGTCATCACTATCATCATCATCATCTTCATCTCCCTCGGACGAGGGAGACTCCTCCTCCGGGAGCCCATCGCGCCTTTGCTCAGCGCGGCGCATCGCAAGTCTTTCACGCTGCCGGAGCTTCTTGGCTTTCTTCTTCTCCTCCTCGTCCTTACTCTGCTTCTCTTGCTGGGCGGTGAAGCATCTTACCTGACGATTAGGAGTGTCCTCCCTCAGCGGTGGCCTCGATCTCCGGTAGTCGATTCTCCCCTACACAAAGACGTTTAGTCACAGGGACAAAAGAAAGGGGGCAAGGGGGAACGCGAAAGGCACGGGTCGAGGCAACCCTCCTCCAGCCGCATGGGGAGGCGGTTGACGTCTTCCACCCTGAACAAGCCAGAGACCATCCCCTTTTCCCGCGCGATGACTTCTGAGGCGGACGGCCTCTCGCCGAACATCCGGCATCTCTTGAGAACCTCGGGCGTCGCGGAGGGGAGCATCTCGTCCAACCGCAATGGGCGCTCCATCAGAGGGAGCACCCGTCGACTGTGGAAGGCCGAGACTACCACACCCGCCGTCAGACCTGCCTCTCGAAGGGTCCTCATCACGACGATGAGGGGATGAAGTCGACGATGAAGATCTCCCGTGACGCCGTGCGGCCAGTTGTAGGGACGCCCGGCGATGAGCCGCCCGGTGTACGGCGGGAGGTAGCCGCCGTCGTTGCGAAGGTAGAACCACTGCTCGTCCCACCGGGAGTGGTTGGACGTCAACCCGGTGGGGATGTACTTGCGTGGCTCCTCCGACCTCCCGGTCTTCAACGCGAAGTTGAGGCACCCCGCTCTGACGATTCGCCTTACTCCATGCGACACCGGAGAGGCAAACCACTCCCCCTTGTAAAGGTGGAGCCATAGCTCCCAATGTGGCACCATCCCGAGGTAGCCCTCGTAGACGGCCGCAAAGATGGCGGCGTTGGAGATGGCATTGGGGGAGAAATGGTGGAGCTCGACGCCATAGAAGTTCATCAACCCCCGCATGAACTCGCTCGGGGGTACGCCGAACCCATGCCGATGATACTTGAGGAAGCTCACCACGTAGCCCTCTGGCGGATTTGGCTCTTGGTGGTCCCTGGGCGGCGCAATCCACTCCGGCCAATTCGGATCGGTGACGAGGCGGAGAAGTCCTTCCCTCACCAGCTCGAGCAGCCTTTGCCGCGTCACGGTCGACGGGCGCCAGGGCTTGACGGGCTGGAGGATGGGGGCCATGGTGGCAGCGGCAGCACAGATCTGCTCGGTGGGCGTGACGGTGGCAACGACAGCACAAATCTCTTCGGCAGACGGATGACCAGGAATGTTCCCAATCGTGACTTCTCGCTCTAAAGTTTTTACCCTCACGCGCGCAGGAAAGCAGGAGTTCGGCAGGATGGCAAAAGTAGGGGTGAACATCGCCTGCCCCCCTCCGTTTTTATACCCGAAAAGAGCAACGGGCGGAGTCCGACGGCATGGAAAAGGTAACTTCCCGCAATTAATGCGTTTACCTGAACGTTCCCCCTCGATCCTCGACCGGACACACGCGTCACACCTATAGCAAAGAGCCGTTGCTCAGGCCCACCACGATCTCCACTACCGCATCGTTTTAGCTTCTTCCTCAAAAGGCGCGTCCAACGGTAAGAAAAACAAGCGTCGCCTACCGACGAATTCTTCCAGGAGAAGGTAAACGGGCTCTGGCCCTACCTCGAAGCCTCAAGGGAGTGAAGGCCGGTCCTCAAGTGAGGGCTCAATGGCCGCCCTTGAGCACCAAAAAGGAACAGGCTCTGACCCCACCTCGAAGTCTCGAGGAAGCGAAGGCCGGTCCTCAAGTGAGGGCTCAACGGCCACCCTTGAGTTCTAGAAAAATACGGGCTCTGGCCCTATCTCGAAGTCTCAAGGGAGCGAAGGCCGATCCTCCAGTGAGGGCTCAACGGTCGCCTTTGAGCACCAGAAAAATTGGGCTCTGGCCCTAAGCCTCGAGGGAGCGAAGGCTGACCCCACGATCAGGGTTCGACAGTCGCCCTCGAGCACCCGAGTCAGGGGCGACCAAGGGGGAGCCAACACGAGGCCCTGCTCGAGAATGAACTCTCGAGACCCCTTTGGATGCATCCAAGGCGAAACGCTACGGACTTTACAGAATCCCCCCGAAGGGAGGCATTGAGCCGCTGAGACCTATCGAATGGAATCGGTATCCGTAGGTCCATTGCGTTTTGCTTTAATGAGACCGCCTCCGGGCCTCCTGCCGACCTCTATCGAACAAGGAACGGGCTCTCGCTTGGATTTTCCCGTTACCAGCTCACTGAGAACTTCGTGGCTCGCCCTAACGGGGGTAGTCTGATGCTTCTCGCCTCACATCCAATCAAAAGGACTCGTGAGAAGAATGCCGAGGCCAGTAACGCCCCAGCCGCACGAGGCTCGGGGGCTCGCCTGTGCCCGGTGCCCCTCGACGAAAGAGGGTCAAAAATCCCCTAGGGGCTCCCCTCGGTAAGACGCTATGACTCCAGTTTAGGCCTATACCCGACTGGACAAGCACCCTTCAACTAAATATAAATAAAGCCCTCATAGGAGTCTTTCAACTCCTACGAGGCCTCGGGGGCTACCCTCGCGGGGGTCGCTCGCGCGCCCCCACGAAAAAATCCTAATCACGTCCCATTTCCAATTCCTGACCCCCTGCCCGAGTGTCATCACTCACACAGGGGCTCGGGGGCTACTGTCGATACCCAGGAAATGGGTACCCCAAACCCCTGGTTTACCGGACAAAACCCCGCAAAATCAGCAACGCAAACCCTCCGGTGACCTCCCGCGCTAACGTACGAAGGCCCGCTGGCAAAGACATATCGGGCTGACCCACGAACGGACGACGACGGCCCAAAACCAAAGCCCGCTCGAGAGGCTACCGAACGGACCAGTACTGTACACGCGAGAGGCTACCGAATGGACCGGTACTGTACATGCGAGGTTACAATTCGGGCGACTCCTCGAAGACGGAACTTTGTCCGCCGAATGAGCCTGCCCTCGAGGACGTAACTTCGCCCGCCGACCGAGCCTGCCCTCGAGGACAGAACTTCGTGCGGGCGAATGGGCGGCCCTCGAGGGGAGTACACCCCTCGGTTTACCAACTCTCTCGTACGAATCCGAGCGCATTTAATGCGATCTACCTACCCCCGTCTAACCGCATGGCCACAGTTACGGTAATAGTTGCAGGCGTGGCGGTCAAATCTGGCTTTTACCGCCCATGCCCCGGACTCCCGCAAGTCGTACCACGCTGTTGCACCATACTGAGCACTGTGCCACGTCCAGCACCACCTCGAGACGTATAAACCAACACGTTTCCCGCTTTTTTCGGGATTCGGCCTCATCCGGTGAGGCTCGACCTCCTCGGCACAACCCCCTCGACTCTGGTCAAGGCCCTCGACCGTCGCCCCTCGACATCAACAAACGAACCCTCGAGTAGGACTCAACAACTCCCAACGCGACAGGAGCAGGACCTCCCATACCAACGTACATCGCTACAGCGGCACCGATGTAATCGGCCTCAACGTCATACGTCATCAATGTCATGCGAACTCGAAATACATGTACCCCTGTGCCCCTCCTTCATCTATAAAAGGAGGCGCCAGGGCGTTAGAAAAGGGACGGACAAAACAACAGGATCCAGAGCATAGAAACATTAAGGCTTTAGATCACAGAGCGACACCGTGAGCCTGTGCAAGGTCGAGAGCTAGGCGTCCGAACGCCCGAACTCCACCTTGCGCTCCTCACATCTGCTTGTATTTTCCCCTGTACTAGCACTTCGGTGCAAGATATCGCGAACTATCCTCCCCCCGCTGGACGTAGGGCCTTCTTTGCCCGAACCAGGATAAATCACCGTGTCCTTCTTGCATCACCCACCAGATAAGGGAGCACGCAATTACAAATATTACTTGTTGGTGTTAACCCCTCGAGGGTCAAAACACCGACACAACATTTGTATCAGTATTAGTGATGAGTGGATTTGATATGTCTGTAACCCAACTATTCTTATTTTTATGTACTCGCAAGAACTCGAATCAAGGATTAATTTATTCAGAAATTTAAACTTTATAGGATCACAGAAGGTCCAGTAGTCTCAAATCTTAGCTACCCAGAAGATGTCCTCCTGTAGTTTCTCGTGCTAGTTTATTTCACTCTAGTTATGTCATATTTTTCAAATCAGCATGTGAGGTGTTTTATGAAAAGTATAAAAACACAAACAATCAGTTAGATTGCGGATAGTGGAGACACAAGGAGACACGGCCCACGCAAACATCTCGGTCGTGGGGTGGTCAACTACTCGATGGCCTCTCTTGTAAAAAAAGAAAAAGAAAAAAACCTAATCGATGGCCTCCATGCTATAAGAGCATAAACAAGGGGCACGAGAAAGGGTATACTTGTTGCCTTCTCTCTCCAGAGCTCCTCATTCCATCCCAAAGCTTTTGCCTTCCACCCTTCTGCGCCTCCGACCAAGACAGTGGCTGAGCCAACGAGCTTGACTGTCGTTGGGGTGGCCCTAGAGGCCGTCCACACTGACAATCCTATGCCTACGGTGGGAAGTCTAGTCGGCGTGGTCTCTGACCCGCCAGATCTCCCTTTGAAGGTGTATCGTCAATGCTTGTACATGTTTCTTCATTTCACCAGAGTATGCTAGGTGGATGTGGACGTGGACATGATTACGTCCCAAGGACTGTTGCTAGTGGAGCCGGATTCTCCATCCGCGGTTGCGCCCGAAAAGCGGTCCCACGAGGCATCCCCCGATGGATGCAGCCGCCCATGACTCTATGCCATGCTACGCTGGTCAGTTCGGTAAAAGTCATTTCCCTTCTCAATCAGATGGCTCTCCTGCTCTATGGGCTTGATCTTAGCTTGCATTGTGCAGCGCTTCCTCCACAGTGGCATGGGATATGTTGCGTTTTTAATAACTATGAGGTACGCGTCGAGAATATATGGTTCGGCGACGAGATGTAGCGCGAGGAACCCATCGCGTGCGGGAAGAAGGCGGTAGGAAGGGGTATTTTTTTCCAATTTGGAAAGAGTATAGGAAAGAAGGATGCGAAGGTGCAGGAGAATATAGATAACTGTCAAAATTTTCATGAAGGTAAGAAAGTCTGGACCCGGCGCATTTGACTGCACCGGACAGTACCCTGCAAAGTTTACCCTATTTTTCCTATGATGTTTGTTACTTGTTGTGCATTTACCTCCTTTTCCTATGATGCTTGTTACTCGTTGTACATTTGACCACGTGGTTTCTGTTGATGCGGAGGGAAAGACATGGAAGGCTAATTTGTGCAGGTTTTGGAATTTGAGAACTTTTGATCAATTTTCCTTCAAAATCTTGTTGGTGCTGTTCCTTTTGAACTGGGCATTAAACATGTGGTAAGATGATGTTATCGTTTAGTGTTTATGGAATTACATACATGCCCTTGTTATATGTTTCTGAAATAGGTGTGATGCTCAAGTACCACATAACTAATGTTTTGATTAGTGTTTTGATTGTTCATTACCTTGATGTAATAATTAGTAGGGTTAAGCTTTGTTGAGGATGGTGTAGCATCAGTCGCTTGGTCATGTTTAGCTGGTTTTGTGGCCCCTGGTGGTTCTTTTTACCTTGTTTGTTGTAAACTTTTGGCAGTGAGGAGTTCATCTCAACAAGTCTTGCCTCGATCTAGTGCAGCACGGATGAGATGTAGATGTTCAGTTTTACTGCGAAAGCCAGAAAATCCAACCTCTGCATATTTGATCGCTAGGATGAAGTGTCAAGGGTTGTCTATTTTGAATATCTTAGCGATTAATCTGCTGGCGAACCAATAGCGCTGCATAAATCACCAACCTAGTGCTTGGTGGATCCCATCTGGCAGCGAGGAGCCTTTCTCGCTGTATCCTAACGCAGAGCCGAGGAGCCATTGGAGTTGAAACGCTATTTCAAACATATGAAAGTCCGGCCTCTCTCTTTTTGACCAAGTCGGACAGCTTCCTCTATGGTTTGTCCTTGTTATCCTATGATGCTTGTTACTGTGTTGTTTATACATTTACGCGACTAACTTACTGTGCAGTCCAACACAGATGAAAGCCACTAATACTATTAATACATGGTTTCCAATGTTGTGACCGACTGCATTCCCTCCTGCCATCTATTATTTGCCCCTGTCAAAAGCACATTCCCAAAATCACGAAAACCACTCAAAAATAGTTAAATTGGTTTCTAATAATTTTCAGGGTATATAAGACCATTTGAAAATAGAACAAAAGTGAACTGCATGCACCCGCCATTGTACTAGTACTTCTAGATCTTCTACTACGGTACTAAGTACACCTACTGATCGATACCTCAACCTTCGAAGTCGCCTGTGTCACCACCATCCACCTTGCCATGTCATCCTTGTCATCGTCCTCCAATACGCAAGATGGAGTGATCCGGCATGGCGAGGAACTTGAGGATCACCTGCAAAGACCCGTAGACAAATCTTTCCTGCACCACGGGCATGTAGTGTTCCCATCGAACCAATCTATTATGCAATCATGGTGGAATGCTTGGCTACAGCATGGCGTAAGCACATCAAGACTGGCCGCATCACTAGATCTGAAATCCCCCAGGCAGCTGCTGAATTCCCAATGACCTGGTGGTGCCGCTTCCATGCAGAGCATCAAGAGCACCGAGGACGCGATGAACTCCATTACTTGGTCGACCGCAAGCCCAATCTTCACTTGGGGGAAGTAGCCATCCTTGCAGGCCTCGCACGACAAGGCGGGTGAGCAGAGGAACCACCGACTCGGGAAGGATTCTAGCCCACTACCGATCACTAAGGGTCAGATCCTGCAATGGCGGGACTAACCTCAACAATGCACGAAGGACCTCACGGACACCATCCTCATCGGTAGGGATGGCCATGGCTTGATTTGTGTGAAGGTCCTGTTGGCATCGTGTCCTGGGTATGGTAATTCATCGACTTTTAATGACCACCAGCTTCGAGGATCCTGGAGACCTTGCATTCTAGGGTCACAGACAAAGCTGCTTCACTAGCACCATACATAGTCAAGGATTTTGTCCACATCGTGTTCGACTGGACGAAGTGATGGAAAGTGGAAAACTGGGGCAGAGGATTAGTGGTGGAGCTCATGGTGATGGCAACTCTATGGAGCTGGTGGCATAGTCTGTAGCTATGATTTTGGAGTTGGAATGATTAGAGGTAGAGGACGCTTCAAAGGGAACCCGGTGTTAGATATCTATCGGATTAACAAGGGGGTAGCAATGCATTTGTATTATCAGTGGTAGTTTTAGTAGCAGTGGTCATAGTAGTAGTAATTGTTAGGAGCAGAGCCAGTTAGCTAGCTGGAGTTGGCTATACAAGGTGAGGCCAGACTTTTGCACATCATAGTGATGGCAGGGCTGGAACAATCTACTGACGTGATCGCACGACGTTCATCATTGTCTGAGTAGTGAAATTATTAGACGGCCGGACCTTCTCAATGGAGTAAACAGTGCACCCCAACGCTAGCAGTCCCATGCTCGTAGTAGCCGAGAGGCAGCATAGCTAAAGATGGCTACCAATACATGGAGTAAGTAGTGCAATCAAACCTCAGATCCTATTGTCCTTTGTAATTTGATTGCAAGTATGATGGTTAGAATTGATTTAGCTGAAATAGTAATGGAGGATCCACATAGCTATTCAAAATTACTATGCACGCAAGAAAGTCTGAGGATCATGATTCGAACCGGGCCGGACACAAATCACCATTACTTTCACTGAATCACTAATGGATACAGATTTTTAACGAAGACACGAGTCATCAACAGAGATCAAAGGCACTCATGAATGTCTAGCATATTATCGATTAGAGCAAAGACAACCTAAAAGAGATCTGCAGCGAGAAGCAAACCACAAGGGCTACAAACCAGGTACAAAAAGACGTGAGCCACCACGCTCCAAAGAGTTTAATGCACCTATTACAATGTGTCGCACAAGTTCACAAAGACACGCATGCAAATAAGAGTTCACATATCAAGGGTGCCCCGCGGATCAAACCTAATCATGAAACTAATAATACTGGTATGTCCCACAAATCAAGGGTCGAGATGGGCACGCAGGATCTCATCCACTTCAACCTTTAGTAAGATGGCGTCCACGGCCGGCTTGAATTTGACCATCAGATATGCGATGTCTTCGTCCTTGGAACTCGGCGAAAAACCCTGCTCCACCACTCCGAGGTTTGTCGCTGTGCCAACCTGAAGCTAGACGGCAGCCAGCGCTGTGGCTGCACCCTGACAAATGGCTTCAGACACCACGGCTCGAAGACGACGAGCAAGAAGGGCAGGAAGGCGCTCATTTGGGGACGGCTGCCATGGAGGAAGCGCTACACAATGCAAGCCAAGTTCAAGCCCATAGAGCAGGAGAGCCATCTGATTGAGAAGGGAAATGACTTTTATTGAACTGACCGGCGCAGCATGGCACGGAGTCACGGGCGGCTGCCTCCATCGGGGGATGCCTCAGGGGACCACTTTTCGGGTGCAACCGCGGATGGAGAATCTGGCTCCACTGGCAACAGTCCTTGGGATGCAATCACATCCACATCCACATCCACCTAGCATACTCTGGTGAAATGAAGAAACATGTACAAGCACTGATGATACACCTTCAAAGGGAGATCTGGCAGGTCAGAGACCACGCCGACCAGACTTCCCACTGTAGGCATAGGATTGTTAGCATGGACGGCCTTAGGACGCAATCATGTCCATGTCCATGTCCACCTATTGAGAGTAGGCAAGATCCAAATACTAGTGAGCATTTCTAGCATACTCTGGTGAAATGAAGAAACATGTACACAAGCATTGATGATACACCTTCAAAGGGAGATCTGGCGGGTTAGAGACCACGCCAACCAGACTTCCCTCCATAGGCGCAGGATTGTTGGTGTGGACGGCCTCCGAGGCCTCCCCATCGACAGTCAAGCTCATTGGCTCAGCTATTGTCTTGGTCAGAGAAGCAGTAGGGTGCAAGGCAAAAGCTTTGGGATGGAATGAGGAGCTCTGGAGAGATAAGGCAGCAAGTATAACCTTCCTCGCGCCCCTTGTTTATGCTCTTATAGCTTGGAGGCCATCGGTTAGGTTTTTTCTTTTTCTTTTTTACAAGAGAGGCCATCGAGTAGTTGACCACCCCACGACCGAGACGTTTGTGTGGGCCATGTCTCCTCCTTGTGTCTCCACTGTCCACAATCTAACTAATTGTTTGTGTTTTTACTTTTTCATAAAACACCTCACATGCTGATTTGAAAAATATCACATAACTAGAGTGAAATAAACCAGCGTGAGAAAGTGCAGGAGGACGTGGTCTGGGTAGCTAAGATTTGAAACTGTCGGACCTTCTGTGATCCAGTAAAGTTTAAATTTTTGAATAAAGTAATCCTTCATTCGAGTTCTTGCGAGTACATAAAAAAGAATAGTTGGGTTACAAACAGATCAAAGCCACTCATCATTACTACTGATATAAATGTTGTGACCGACTCAAAAATAAGAAGAGTTTTGTACTGCTAATTGTCCAATGAAGCAAATGTGCCCAATCTCAGACTTCCTTACGAGCCCAGTAATATATGCGTCAGGAAATCTGGACACATGAGGTGATTCGAGAAAAGGAGATTTGGCATGCGAGACATGAATGCCTGGTGTGCCAGTGATAGGTCTTTTCTTGAGTTAATTCACATGAATCTAAGTAGTCACGCCAGTCAAGGGGAAGACTAAAGGCGAGTCCTGCTCAGTTGGATTTACTATGATCGGACTAGCTCAGCACAATAGTTACATGTCTGGCTGGTCAAATTTACCATCACGAATGTTGGACTAGATTGAACTGTAGTATGCGGCAAGCCATGGCAGCCCCTTTCATATTAGACCTTGTGCGTTTGGTGAGATTGAAGTGAATGCAGCAGGAAAACAGGGCAGAAGAGGAATCATGAAAAAAGAGCTTTTATCCAACATGACACGCTTCAGACTTGATTGATTGATGCGGTTGTGAGGTCTACAGTATATTTCACCCCAAACCAAGCAACAACAATAGTCGACGGGCAGACGTACTAATTGCCATGACACTGAAAGATGACAACGCATAGGACCGTCCAGACAAGATCAGAGACACAAGGGAACATAAGGAAGATATAATGGTCTAAAGATGAACACATCTTTAATGATACTTGTAACATACTCAAATTCACAGGTAGGGATGACATGGAATTCTCTGTGGTCCATGTCATATGCCAGCTTTGCTCTATCCTCCCCTTCAATGAAAATCAAATTCCATTCTGGGTGGAGTGCAATCACCCAGTACTCCTCATTACCCCATACATAATCCCCAAATCCAATATCAATGCTTCCAAACAACTCCAAGATGCTGAGAGTATGCTTCAATATCCAATTATCAGTATCATAGTCTTCAAGGAACCAGATTGAAAGCAATGAATCACTGGGACCATCAAGAGTACTTACACACAAGTGACCCTAAGTTAGATGCATGGAGTGCTCTTTCCCACAAGGCCAATTGATTTTCCTCCATGTTTTCCTGCCATATCCATAGCAAATATCTTATAGCCTTCCTCATTACAGTACCCCATAATGTGGTGACAACCATTAAGAAACACACTTGGTGACCTATACCAATACAAAATCCCATCTGTACCTTCAGGCAATTCAGATTCCTTATAGGTCCATGATGCAGTTTTAGATGAGTAGATCTCCAAACCTGTGAACTCATCGTCTTCACCACGCACATTTTCAATCACATGGAAGTGCGAGGAAGCTGTTGGATCAAAACACAAGCGAGCCTCACCCAATGTATGGCCAACAACATAGGTGATAGGTAGCATTATCTCATACCTCTCAGTCACTGGGTTGTAGACACAATATTGATATCCATGACCCCTAAGGCACTAGCAAAGGATGAGCCCATTGCAGCAATCAGATATAGCTACTAATTCCTCTATGAAAGGCAAGAATTTGGAGGGGGCGTCCACCGGTGATGCTGATGAAGTCTCGTTTGTCGGCCGCACCAGCAAAGAAGAAGCCAGCCATAGTCTGGGGTAGTTTCTCCTGGTTCTTGGAGTCCGAGATGAGGCGAAGCCAAGTTTTACAGACTAATTCGCAGCAGATCAAGGAGTGGGTGGGGAGGTGGCGGATGATCTCAAAAACAAGATCCTCGTTAAGCCAGTCCACTGCATCCATGTTCTTGCGGGCCTCCTCCAGTTTGAAGATACTGCGATGGTCAGAGTGTGCAGTACAATTACAGATTCCTTAGTAATGGGATCCTTACAGCGGCAAAAAATCCAACAAAGATCCAGTAGTGAGAGAAAGCAGACCTGCAGATCGGATCTCTTGCCTGTGCCACGGTACACAACCGATGCGGACACAATGCCGCCGCGCTCCACGGGGAAAGCCCCGTCGCCTGCAGCCAAATGGACGCTGGAGCCACCATAGCACACTGGGGATCCTTTTCCACCGCCAGTTCCGCAAATCCACTGGGGATCCTTCTCCGCTGCCAGTGCCACCGCCAATACCGCAAGTCCAAACTTGTTCCAGACTAGGAGGATGACTCAGCGGGGAGCCAGGCATGGCCTAGTTATCACACGGCCCATTAGGACTATCCCGTGGTACACAAAAGAGACATGGCTGAACCTTCCCATGGCACACGAAAGGGAAATGACCGAACTGTCTTGTCTCATCGCAGTTCATGTCTACGAATGCAAGAACGTCTGACCACTACATAATTGAACTCATAGGATAAAATATAATAGGTTTGTTAGTTTTGCTTGTAGTATCCCAAGGCTGTTGAGTCTATTCCATTGTCTGATGGCGACCTTGCTGGTTTCCTTTTGTTTCAAGGATGCAACACTTTGTTGTGGATTTTGTGGTTGATGGTCGGCGAACTCAGATCCAGGAGCTGGTGAGCTTGGGGATGCGGGCCTAGTCGATGGAGTTTTGCCGTTAGCTTCTTTCTACTGCGACTGCAAGCAAAGATTTACGCGATGCGGTCCTCTCCGTCGCACCTACTGCGACTACAACCAAAGCTTGTACATGATGGGCAGATATTTTCCCATTTTCAGGGGATATATATTATAGGTAAACATGTTTCACACTAGGGGGACCCTTAGGAGCAGGGACGGCCCAATTGTCACACATGATATTTTGTTGAATTTAATATCTGGTTGTGTCTACTTTGTATCCCCCGTTGGTTGTTGTAAACCCTAAACCACAAATTTTTGTTGTAAGTCGTATGGAGCAAGGAGTCCATCTCAACAAGTCTCGCCTCGATCTATGGGAAAGTCCAACCGCTGCATACTTGATCTAAAATGCTGTTGGGCCATAAGAAAGTTCGACCGCTGCATATTTGAGCGCGTATGACAGTATCCTCCATAGTGACGGGCCTGACACGCTTGGTGCGGTTGTGATAGGCATTTTCGGTGTACTTATTTCAAAGAGCAAGTTCAGCAAGTCTTATCAAAGGCAACAGTTCATTTCACCTATTTGTTTCGAACTGTTGGTAGCCAGGAGTTATTTGAACAAGTTTCGCCTTGATCTAGAGCATCATGTTTGAGACATGGCTGCGGATGCAAGAATGTTCGGCCATTGAATATTTGATCTCATAGGACAAATTGTGAAGGGTGGTCTGTATTGAATGTCAATCGAGTGCATCAATGATGGGACATAGCTGTTGAGTTTTACTACAAATGACAGTCATGCTATTGTGCATAAGAAAGTCTGGCCCCTGTAAAGTCAACCGCGTCTAAAAGTATTCTCCATAGTTTATCCTCTTTTTCCTGTGATGCTTGTTACTATGTCATTTAGTAATTTGCGTGACTAACTCTATAGCAAAGAGTAATGACGTCTATGACATAAAATGTAATGGAGCACATTGAAGCAAGATTTGAAACTGTGGTTGTCCAATTGTACTCCCTCCTGCCATGTATGCTTTGCCCCTTCAAAAGAACATTCCAAAAATAATAAAAAGCACATAAACATAGTTCGAACGACATTATATCGATTTCTAGTATTTTTCTGGGTACATGAGGCCATTTCAAAATATACCAAAATCCACTTCAGTTGTACCCACCATTACACTTCTACTGCTAAAGACCCAACTGCACCTACCAATCAAGCTTGTTGATGAGGCATTCCCAGTCTCGACAGACCAATTTGCAGCGAAACAGGGAGGGGCCAGGGAGGCAGGCAAATGAGACCATCCTCTTGTTGGGGGCCTGCTCCATCTTGTCAGTGTGCAATAGGCATTGGCTCCCTATGTAATGAGATCATTGAATGAAGAAGAAAATAATCCAACAAAGATCCATTAGTGAAGTCCACAACTGATACTAAAATACAACTTTCGAGCTCATCCAAATTTAGAGTAGCAGCACATAGACATAGACAACTCAAACTAGAATAGCAATTATTGTGGCTGTAACCATATTGGTCCAATACAATTTCAGCTAAATCAAGTCTAACCATCACACTTGCAATACCATTACAAATTCAGCTAAATCAAGTCTAACGATTACACAATCATTACAAGAGCTCAGCTTCATAGGATTTGAAGACAGCAAGTGCAGCTTCCTAGGAGGTGTACTTTTTATAAGAAGCACAAGGGAACCCATGAACTTGCTCCTAGCATTCAGCCCAGCTGTGGAAAACCCCTCGCCTACGGCCACGGAACACAACATAGCATGGATTCATCTCGACTGCAGAACCCAAACAGGTTGCCTTAGTTTTAAAAGTGCCAACCATCATTGGCATGCGTAGCAACAAGTGCAGCTTAAAGATTAGTGGCACTGATTTGCTGCCTCCTAACAAATCCAATAGCCATGTGCTACAGGGACTACCAGAACCATTCCCCGTCCCGCATCTATCTAAAATTAAGGGATATGGCGGTATGCATCAAAGGTGTTCATTGTAAGCGAAATCCCCAAGTCCTGTAGTAGATCCATGATGAGGCAAAATTCAAATGAAGAAATGAATAGTAAAAAGGGGAGAAAGGAGACCTGCGGATTGGATCTAATGCCTTTGCGGCTGCCACAGCACACAAGCGACGCGGACGCTAATGCCGCCATGCCCTACCGGGAAAGCCTTGCCGCCTGCCTCCAAATGGACACTTGAGCCAGCACAACACACAGAGGATCCTCCACCGCTGCCTCTAGCTCTGCCGCCCAGCCAGCGCAAGTCCAATGGGCAGATATTTTCCTATTTTCTAGGGATGTATATCCAATATATCCACACGACTTTGTCCCTTAGGAGCGGAAACAGCCCAATTATCACAAGGCCCATATAAGGACTGTCCCGTGGTACACAAAAGAGGTATGGCCGGACTTCACCATGACACACAAAAGAGAAAGGGTCAGACTATCCCGTCTCTTGATCTTGCAAGTCCCAAGTCTTGGCTCCTGGCAGTTCATGTCTGCCAATGCCAAAACGTCCGACCGCTACATAATTGATCACGTACGACAAAGCGTAATGGGTATGTTAGTTTTTATTGTATTATTATTATTATTATGGTCAACAAGTCTCTCTACACTCTATAGCTTCAGGGGTGATACGTAGCTCTTGACTTTTACTGTGAACATAAGAAAGTCCGACCGCTCCACATTTGACCTTGTAGGAAAAAGTGTGAATGCTTTTGTTTTGAAAGCCCTAGCAATCAGTCTACCGAGTGCTCACTGACGGTTACGATTTTGGCCAGTCTGTAGTTGTGGCACGACAGAGTTTAATTTAATATAAAGTTCAACCATAGATCACATGCAAGGGTATCATTTTTTGAGGGGAGTGCAAGGGTATTATTATAGTATGTTTTATTAATGGAAATGTTGTTGGACACAAGAAAGTCCGACCTCTTTATGTTTGAACGTGTATGACAGAGTATGATAGTATCGACAACTACGCTCTCCACCCAAAATAGAGAAGTCTAACAAGACTAGCCAGGAGTTTCAGCACTACAGCCAAGTTCAAACAAAGGACATCAAATCAGCTTATTACATGCTCCCAGAAAAGAGTGGTGCACACAAAAAACCCTGATTTCTCACATCACTTCCAGCTTGTCATGGTTCACATTCTCAACACATTTTCCTTTTTCTTCATCCTTGGTTCTGGTCGTCTTCCAGAAGCTCCTGAGCAAGATGTAACATCACATATATGTCCACTATACGTGTTCCACACGAGGTGGATGACTGTCCCTTACTAGCGGGGACGGCCCAATTATCACCCGGCCCATTTAAGGATTGTCCCATGGTACACAAAAGAGATAGTGCCAGACTTTCCCATGGTACACGAAAGAGAAATGGTCAGACTATCCTATGTCCCAAGTGTTGGCTCCTGATAGTTCATATCCGCTAATGTAGAAAGTCCGACCTCTACATAATTGACCTCGTAACACAAATAATAATGGGTTTGTTAGTTTTGATCATCATATCAATCAGTATGCACCGATACAAAAAATCATTGGCCTACCTGCTGGCTCCCACATTGCAGTGATGAGCAAATCTCGCCGCATCATTATGCAGAATGGATCGAGGAACCATGGGGTTGAAATGCTATTGTGCATGTATATCCGAAGAAAAGTAGCTTTAACAGCCATTAACATTTTCCATGGTACGAGATCGTCAAAATTTAGAATAGCAGCACATAGATTTATATAACAAAAACTAGGATAGCAGTTAATGGAGCTGTAACCATTACAATTTTGGGTAAATCAAGTCTAACCATAACAATTACAATACCATTACAAATTCAGCTAGATCAAGTCTAACAATCACACTAACAGTCAGTACACGAGCTCAACTTCTTCCATATGTTATACACATAGATAACCACGATGACTATTACAAAAATTTTGAAGGAGAAAGAGGGTGGAGCAGGTATTGAGTTTTGATGACAGATGTCATCATCAGCAACCAAGGGTCGATTAGAGTTGTTTGCTCTTAAGTTGAAGGCAGCAACTACATCTTCATAGGAGTTGTACTTTTTATATGAAGCACTAGAGAACCCATGAACTTGGTCATGGCAGTCAGCCCAGCTACGAAAAACCCCTTGTGGGCTATAGTGAATCGGATAACAAGGGAACATATGGAAGATAGGCTCGTCGGAGGTATTCTTCTTCTTCCGGTGTAACCCAACATCTTCGATACTGAAACCTTCTGGTAGGGATGACATGAACTTTTTTGCTGTCCATGTCATATGCGATGATTCGTCATCTTTTATACCTAGCTAAGAAAACCAAATTCCATTCAGGGTGAACTGCAATCAACTTCTGGGTCATAACCCATCGGATATTAATGATTCTAAAAATGTTGTTAAGGATGACTGTATGCTACAATGTCCAATTATTAGTACCATAATCTTCAAGGATCCACATTGAAAACTTACGTTGATTGTGAGGACCATCAATGAGACATACACACAAGTGACCCTGATATTGATGCAGGGTATGGTTTTCATTACAAGTAGGCGCAACAATTCCCTTCCATGTGTTTCCCTCCATATCCACATCAATTATCACATCCCTTGCCTCATCCCTAACGAACACCATATTGTGTAGAAAACCGTTAATAAATACACTTCGTGTTTCACCAAGCTGTATATCAATACCCTCCAGCCATCGACCATTTTTAGTGAGCCATGTATTAGTTTCAGACGAATAGAACTGCAAAGCTTCAAGTGTACCATCTTCACCATCCACATATTCAACAACATGGAAGTGCGAGGAGACTGTCGGATCAAAACACAATTGAGCCACCCCAGCTATTGGATCAAAACCCTCCGAAAGTAGGGCACGATAATGAGGGCTAAGCGGCAGTACCTTATAATTCTGTGTGATTGGATTGCAGATGATCCATGATCCAGACCACAGGCATAGGATGAGGCCATTGCAGCAATCAAAGACATCTACAAGGCCACGTGTGGGCAAGAAGTCAAAGCAGGGAAGTTCATCGGTGAAGCTGGTGAAGTGCTGGGTGTTCTTCTTCTCAGTATCAAAGAAGAAACCAATCACAGTCTGGCGGACCAGCTTGTCATTGATGTCAGAGTTGTTGATGAGGAGTTTCTAGTCTCGACAGACCAATTCGTAGTGTAACAAGGAGGGGCTAGGGATGCGGTGGAGGATCTCAAGAATGATATCATCTGAGAGGCTGGCAAATGAGTCCGTCCTCCTGTTGGGGGCCTGCTCCATTTTGTCAGTGTGCAAGAGACCTCAGCTTCCTAAGTAATGATATCACTGAATGAAAAAGAAAATAATCCAACAAAGATCCATCAGTAAAGTGCACAACTTATACCAAATAGCATGTTTAACAACCATTAACAATTTCCATGTTACGAGGTCATCCAAATTTAGAGTAGCAGCACAAAGACATACAACTTGGACTAGAATAGCAGCTTAATCAAGTCTAACCATCACACGTGCAGCTCAAAGATTAGGGGCACTGATTTGCTACCTCCTAACAAATCCAATAGCCATGTGCTACAGGGACTACCAGAACCATTCCCCATCCCGCATCTATCTAAATTAAGGGATATGGAGGTATGCATCAAAGGTGATATATCTAAGTGAAATCCCCAAGTCCTATAGTAGATCCATATTGAGGCAAAACAGAAATGAAGAAACGAACAGTAAAAAGCGGAGAAAGGAGACCTGCGAATAGAATCTGATACCTCTGCTGTGGCACACAAGCGATGCGGACGCCAATGCCGCCATGCTCCACCGGCAAAGCCCCGTCGCCTGCCTCCAAATGGACACCGTAGCCACCACAGCACACTGGGGATCCTCCATTGCCGTCTCCGACTCCACCGCAAGTCCAACGGGTAGATACTTATCCACTTTCAGGGGATATAATATATATCCCATATATATAGATATAATAATATAAGATATAAGAGAATATAAAATGTACTTACATTATAATATATAAAGGCGCCAAGGGGACGAGAACACACACAGGTGCTTAGCGTAGTGGCAAAGACCTTAACGTCTTTAGTGCCAGGTCCTGGGTTCGAATCCTAGAGAACCCAATGTTTTTGGGGAATTCAACATTGGTCGGAGAAGGGTAGTCCCACATGTCAGTCGACGAATGTTGACCCCTCATGAACGGAGATGGGTCCCCCATGGCGGTCCCTTCTAACTGACATGCTGATCCCACACATCGGATGGAGAAAGGTCCCAGAAGGGTCCCACATGTCAGTTGATGAAGGTTTGACCCCACATGAATGGAGATGGGGTCCCCCATGGCGGGTCCCTTCTAACTGACACGTTGATCCCACAAGTCGGTTGGAAAAAGGTCCCAGAAGGGTCCCATATGTCAGTTGACAAAGGTTGACCCCACATGAACGGAGATGGGTCCCCTATGGTGGGTCCCGTCCAACTGACACGCTGACCCGCACATCGGATGGAGAACGGTCCTAGACGGGTCCCACATGTCAGTCATCGAAGGTTGGTGGGCTGGGCCCCATCTAACTACTGACACGCTGATCCCACACGTCGGATAGAGAACGGTCCCAGACAGGGTCCCACATGTCATTCGACGAAGGGTGGTGGGCTGGGTTCCATCTAACTGACATGCTGATCCCACACGTCGGATGGAGAATGGTCTCAGACATGGGTCCCACATGTCAATCGATGAAGGGTGGTGGGCTGGGTCCCATCTAACTGACACGCTGATCCCATAATGTCGGACAGAGAAGTATCTGGCTAAGTGATGGGCGGGTCTGACGACTAACAGTGGATGGAAGTATGTGTGAAGGTGGCTCTCCCATAGGCAAACGGCGTCGGCTCTAGTAGCCAAATGGTTTCAGTGACGAAGTGTGTTGGTCACAACTCAAGGATATCTATGAAACCGTCACAATCCAGCAATGAACAGTGCCGCGAACGCCTCTGTGATGATTTTGTCAGGGTTTTCATGACCATTCCCGTGACCTTTCCGAAATACATCATGAAAAACAAAATTGTCACATAGTTCAATGAACAAAACGACCAACACATCATGGAAACCACTCTTCGGTGACCATAACAGAATCATCATAATAATTTTCATCATGGTAGGTCATATCTCTACTAGTGAGAGGATGGATTCCTTCCTCCTTTGATATTTATGGTATTTGTGGTTCAGGCTCGACAGCTTGGAAGGTGGCTAAAGGAATTTCAGCTATCGAAGGTTCGTCCCTAGGAGACTGATCTTCCTCAGGGGATTCAATATGATCATCAGTGTAGGGGGTGTTCTCGAGAATGGTTGCAAGAATAGCCTTACCTTCACTAATGGGTAAATGAAGGAATGCTCAATTAGAGGCTAAATCAATGAATTGTGTGAAGGCTTGGCTAAGTCCAAGGTAAAAATGTTGCATAAGGATTGGCTCAGTTATAGCTAAGTCTGGGCCAGAGGATGCTAAGTCAGTAAGATGGGCCCAGGCTGCACCTAGAGACTCCTTCTCTTCTTGTTTGAAGTTCAAAACATCTCTACAAAGACAAGCTACTCAGGAAATGGGGAAATAGGTAAGATAGAACTTGGCTTGCAACTTCTCCCATTCTCCTCCTACACTACCTACATAGTGAGTATACCACCGTCTGGCTTTTCCCGTCAAAGCGAATGGAAATAGCTTCCACTTAAGGGTTACTCGCCTTATCCCTTGAATGTGAATGCACGAACAAATTTTTTCAAAATCATGTAGGTGTGTGTAAGGATTCTCATCTCCTTCTCCCGAAAAGGGATTCTCCTGAACCATCGCTATGAGACTCGGGTGAAGCTCATAGTGACAGGCCAAAATGGCTTTTGATGAACTCAGCGGCTCCAACTCAGTGCCCGATGGAGCTGCGTAATTGAAAAGAGTTATTTGATCCATTGGATGTGTATAAGGTTTTAATCAAACAAAGATAACTAATGATTTCTAGCCCATTTAAACTACCGTTCCCTGGCAACGACGCCAAAAAGCTTGTTGACACCAGAAGTGGCAAACGGATATACCGCAAGTGTATGGTTGTCAATGTAGCCTTCACCAAGAGTATTTTAGGTATCGTGATTTTCACAGGGAACGTGAAGTGAACTAACTAGGCTCAAGGTCATCCGGTGATGAAACAAAGGGTCTAGGATAATAGGATATAGAAGTCTAGCTAGCAAAGATATATGGTCATGGTATTCTAAGTATACCATCGTTTACCACCTCCTCCCTTACTAGGGGCGATAGACGAAACTACAAGTTGAGTTAAATAGGTTTGCACCTCCTCCCTCACCGAGGCAACTACCCTATTTAGCCTCACTCTCACAATGTTAACTTTCCAAACACACGTATAGGGAACTCTCCACTTAGCGAGGACTGTCACTCTCGCACTAGGTGTCCTACAGTGCGACAAGCGGCTCACACTGGCAAGATGTCGTCTACACACCATGTGTACACTAATCTTACTACTCTAATCCTTGTAAGAGACTCGAGCAATTTACCAAGCAAAACAGTGCAGCAGTAACAAGACCATATACTTATAGTACTAAGACTAGAATATCAAATACTAGAAAAGACTTGGATGAATTACTTACAAGAAGCTCGCATCTGATGAGGCACACCTTGGAGAAGACTCCTGATAGGCTGGGACTCCTCCTTGGAGATTCCTCATTCGATCTCCCTCTACTAACATAGCTAAAGATACTAGATAGTGGCTCACTCCTATGTTTCGTGCTCTAAAGTAAAGGCCTATGGGGTTATTTATAGTTAGAGGTGGAGTACGGGTTACTCCAACACCAAGTCAGCGATCCATGTGACCTCCATCGTGCATATTGGATCAAACCACCATAGGAACTGACGTAGATGGACGTTCAAGATCATGAGCACAGCATGGCAGCATGCTGGAAGTTGGTGGAGCAAACTAGAGGTTTGAAACCACAGGGAGGGCATCATCCCATGCCTCCATGATAGGGTAGGCCCACCTGTGGCCTTCCCCTGGTGTCCCCACATGTCATGGTATGTGTCTCATGCTTTGCTTCATGCTGGATTATTTATTATGGGCCCATCAATCCATGTGACTTCATCTTGTACCATTGAGGGGAAGCACACTTGTGATCCAAGGGTGGCACTTGCTTGGGACAATGTTGGGAGGATCCTGGTGATATGGCAGTGGCCAGGAAGGTCCCATAGTGGCGTTGGTAGACCCCCTTTGGTGGAACCAAAGGTTCACCTTCTGTAGGTGACTTCTGCATGCAATTCTAAGCACAATGGTGGTGCTAGACCCACCAAGGTGGCTGTTGACGGTGGTTATACCATGAAAATACCAACTCAAAACACCATCAACATGCCTCGACTCCAAGGAAGAATAGCATAAACATGAGCATATTTTATCAATAACTAGATCCACTTGTACTCTTAGCTTGTGATTTCCAGAAACAGCAAAACACACTTGGGTGGGACCCAATGAGGGGGCCGGCCAACCCCCACATGAGCTCCTCCTTCGAGTGTGATCCATGTCATGCTCTCTGGAGTGAAGATGAGCCATCAGATCAACAAGATTTCACATCCAACGGTTCAAGCTCATTGCACAAGGATTCATGGGCCCACATGTAAGGAAGCAACATGACAACAATTTACCAAAAGACCGAGCCAATCTGGATGACAGGTGGGGACACCATCTAGAAGGTCCAGCCAGGCCCACTGCCCAGTGAGGGGATTGGCTAACCCCGCCCTGTGGGCTCACTAGGTCAGTTTGACCCCACCGACTTCCAGCATGCCGCCATGCAGCTTACTTGATCAGCAACATCCATTTGAGATGGTTTCAAGGTTAGTTCATCCAAGGGTGGGAAATCAAGGAGCACATGGATTGATGACATGGCACCCCATCTCCTTCCCCTATACAAGGAGGCTGCCACCACCCTTGGAAAGCATCACCACAACACAAAAGTTACATTCCAAGCTCAAGCTAGGTAGTAGTAGTTAGTCTAGAGTCGGAGTTAGGGTCGAGTCGAGTGAAGCTTGGGGTCTCCAGAGTCGTCTTCTAGAGAGTCTGGTATAGCTCTTGTACCTTTTCCCTTTTGTAGGACTTTACTTTTATTAATATATTTAGTCTTGCTTTACTTTACTTAGTGTTTACTTAGTGTAAGTCTATAGTATTTATAGTCTTGTTATGTGCTTGTTTTAATATCATAGTTGCCTTAGTTGGATTGGTTTCCTGGGAGCGACTCTTGTGTGGGTATCATCGTCCTATCTTACATAGGAACTCTAGCTAATTTGATCATTAGTTAGAGGTGTAAGAGCAAGTGTGAGCGAGGTGCTTAGGCTTAGTCTTACCGTTGATTGCCACTGGTAAGCACGGAAAGAGTGAGCGCACTCCTGAGAGGTGACAGGTCTTGGGCGGCATTAGGTTCTCACCATGTTCAGACTAGTTATTAAAGTGCAGGGTGCCCATAAGAGAATAGTCTCTTAAGTAGGGGTTTTGTCTCCTGCTTTCTCCTCAAGCCCCACCACACATGTAGTGAGGCACCAGTCCAGTTAAGTCATCTATCTATTAGGATTAAGCACACATAAGTAAAAGTAAGACACATAGGAGTCCTTTACTCACTCGTTATTTCTCCCACCTAGCTATCTCTCTACCAGTTACCTTTTAGATTAGGATTGTTGTGTGATCAATTACATATCCTTCCATTTTATTTGTTTACCCCCTAGTACATTAGTTGGTACTAGATTATAGTAGTTGGTATTAGATTATAGTAGACACAAGGATCTCACACCCTTTTATTAAATATTCCTAGCTACAGCTTCCCTTGGGAAAATATAAATTACGATACCTTGGAATACTCCTGGGTGAAGTGCTACAGCGGTATATTCTGTGTGCTTGTAGAATTATCCAATAGACTTAGAATTTACCCCAAGGCATGTCTAGCATCGTTGTCAGAGGCTAACAATCTCTAGTAATTGCGTTAGATTTGCCAACAAGCATTTCTAGCGCCGTTGCCGGAGAAAGCGTCAGCCTAGGAATTTTAATAAAAGTGAATCCGGAGTCTACTATCAATTTAGTTATCAATTAGTGTTAGGGGTTTACCCTTCACCTGTCTTGTTTTTCATTATTGTGAAGCTAGCAGGTGCATGAGCGGTTTCCAATTACCTTCAAACTTTGTTGAAGATCCTGAGTAATTGCTGAGGAGAACTAGATGCCGTCAAGTTCCACCTCAGAGGTTCATCTCGGACCAGAATCTGCCAGAGGAAGGAAACCCAGCACCGGTCGTTAAGGAAGCTATGGCCGCCCAGAAGACCATCTCTGAGTACTCTGCACCGTCGGCTGACTATGTCACCACCGGTCCACAACTGAACTTGGGGGATGCGAATTGAGCTCAAGCCTGTGCTTATCAATATGGTGCAAGCAAATATGTTCTATGGGAAGCCGCATGAGGACGCCAATGCTCATCTCCAGCACTTCCTCCAGGTGTGTGGCACCTTCACCATCGAGAATGTCTCAGCGAATGCCATTCGTCTCCACCTGTTCCCATTCTCGTTATTGGGGAAGGTGAAGTAATGGTTCTACGCCAACAAGAGTGAAGTCACCACCTGGGAGAAGTGTGCCAATGCGTTCTTGAAGAAGTTCTTCTCGATGGGCAAAACCAACGCCCTTCACGGAAAGATTTCGAGCTTCCAACAGCAAGCAGATGAGATGATTCCCGAAGCATGGGAGTGTCTCCAGGAGTACATTCACGCCTGTAATCATCATGGGATAGAGGAATGGCTCATCATTCAAGGGTTCTACCATGTCCTGACTGGTTTGGCCAGGACTCATCTTGATGCAGCAGCTGGAGGAGCATTCTTTCAACACAATGTCAAGGATGCCAAGGACCTCATAGAGAAGATGGTCACCAACCAAGGATGGAATGAGGAATGCCTTCAGCCAAGGAAGAAAGGTGTCCACGCCCTCAATGAGGTGGACATGATCTCAGCAAAAATGGACCTCTTGATGAATAAGATAGAAGAAGGTTCCAAGAAGGAACAAGAAGCCATTCAAACCCATGCTACCGCACGAGCAGTAGAAGCTGATTCATGGTGTGAGGTATGCGGAGGAGAAGATCATTCAGAAAACAATTGTCCCAAAATGAAGGAGGAAGTAAGCTTCATCAACAATAATAACAACAACAATGGGTACCGGCCCCAACAGCAACAACAAGGATGGAACTCATGCCCCTTCTACCAAGGAAACCAAGGTAACGGTTACAGCAATAATTTCAATCATTCGTTTGGTAACCAACCTTCTTTAAGAGATCTTTTCTTAGGCCAAACAAAAATCAATGATAGTATTAATAAGAAAATGATGGCTAATGATAAGATTCTTCAAAATTTAAGTGAGAAAATGGATAGCTTTACAACTGCCATGAAAAATCAATTGAGCTTTAATAAAATGTTAGAAACACGATTAGCTCAATTAGCAGCAGCTGTCTCATCCTTTGAGGGTGTTAAATTGGTAACAAAGAGGTTTGGTAAGCCTCCGCTATGCTCCAACTGGGGCTATCTTCTTGATCCACCCTTCATCGCCAAGAAGGAAGATCCAGGCCTACCGACCATCACCTGCGAGATTGGACCATAGATCTTCCACAACGTTTTCTGCAATGTTGGATCAGGTGTCAATATCATGGCCAAGTTAACTTATGATAATCTGTTACGGGGGCCTTTGCACCCTCACATTTATTCGTTTGCAGATGGCAGATCAGACGATACGGTTCCCTGAGGACTGGCAAGAGACATACTTGTCAAGGTGCAAGATGAGTATGTCCCTGTCGACTTCATCATATTGGACATGGGGTCCAACAATGAAGTCCCCATCATTCTGGGAAGGCCATTCCTCAACACAGTCAATGCGATCATCTACGTGGGATCTGGCCAGATTCATTTCCAATTCCTAGGGAAGAAGGTAAAATGTCCATTCAATGGTTATCAAACTAACATGCAGGTGAAGGATGAATAACTGAAGAACAAGCTTCGCTACTACCCGCGCCGAAGGAACAACAAGAAAAGTGAGTCGGCCAAAAAGGCCGAAGTGAAGAAAGAAAAACCCGCTAAACCACAAGGCAAAGGTAAGCAATTATGGCGAGAAAAGGAGGTGCCATCATGGTCCCCATCTCTGGGACCATCCGAAGCACCCCAAGAATGAACAAGATGGAGAGGTCCTGCTCTACGGACCTAAAACATGGAGCCCTTGCTGGTAAGGTAAATCAGTATTTATCCATATTTATTTTCTGCATTTTAATTATTGCATTTTTGCATTGCATTTTTAGATTTAGTTTTGATAAAATAAATTACTTATAGTAAATAAAATCTTGAGAATAACCTACAATAGAATTTTGAGCTAATGGAGAACCCAAGGTGGGGTCGCCCGACCCTACCAGTAGGCCCACTTCCACACTTTTCAGCTTGGCTCAGTGACTTTTCAGAGGACCAGCACTTGGATACCCCTGGGGTGCCCAAGTGGGGTCGGCCGACCCCCACACTGTAGCCCTAGGCAGCCTGCTGTCTCCCATTTGCCCAACCTAGAAATCCTATGCATGTCACTTTAGCCAAAGTCTAAAAGTAATAGTCCTTTGCTTTATCACTGTAGACATGAGATGCTCTTTTTCATGTTGGTTACTTCAGGGACCACACCACCAACCCAAAGCCAACAAAGTGGTCACATAGACATGCTTTAGTGTCCCCGTGGTCCATGGGAATTACTTTAAACATGTCTCCACTTTTGCCATTCATCTTTTATCTTTCACAAAGCACTAGGCAAGGGAATCTCTGAAAAGTACTTTACTTTTTGTCCACACCTAGACATAACTTTACCAACATGATGACACGATGATTAAAGTTCTGAGTGGCCCAATGAGAGGGTCGGTTGACCCCCACTTTGGGGACATTCCGAAAAGTGACTGCACAAAGTTCCTAGATTCCCTGCTAGGATTCAAATTTGAAAAATTTGGTGCTTTGAGGGGGTCGGCCGACCCCTACATGTGGGGTCCACCACTTGCCCTTCTCCCCCTATAAATACCCTGCATTGTGAGCTCAACTCCATACCCAAAACCATCAGAATCATTTCGAGCTCACAATCTCTCTTCTTCTCTTCTTTATTGCAAGTTCTTTCTCAAGCTTAGTAGTAGTTTTCCATAAACAAAAACCCAAAAATATTTTAGTTTTGTTCTTGCATAGTAGTAGTAGTAGTAGAAGAAAAGTTTGGTTGTCTCATTTGTGCAGCTAGATGAAGAAGAAATTCCTCGATTGGTTCAAGATGTCCAAGGGGGTGAAAGTTCCTCCCAAGGCTCTCACCACACTCATGAAGGAGCCCATGGGAGAAGAGAGGAGGAAGAGAGCTACCACCTGATGGTGTTCTATGATCCTCCATCAAGAGTACTTGAACCTGAGAGCGGTCTCATGCTGAATCAAGAAGAGTTGAAGAAGTTCAACATCCTGAAAGAAAGCAACTTCCATCACACGAGCATCATCGACCCGGTCCTGTTGGACCGCACAGGTACGAGTAAAGAATTCAGTGACGTTTTTGGCGTAATTGGTTGGGGAGGATTTTGCGAACCTTATGAATATGGTATTGTCGATACCCTGGAAACAGGCATCCCAGACCCCTTGCTTAACAAACTAAAGCCCCGCAAAATCAGCATCTTGAACCCTTCGATAATCTCCCGCGCTAACGTACGAAGGCCCAAAGGCTGAGATGTATCGGACTGGCCCGCGAACGAACAACGACGGCCCGAAACCAACGCTCGCTCGAGAGGTCACCGAACGGACCAGTGGTGTTCATCAGAGAGGGTACCGAACGGACAAGTACTGTATGCGCGAGGGTACGATTCGAGCTACCCCTCGAGGACGGAACTTCATCCAGCGAACGAGCCGGCCCTCGAGGACGTAACTTCGCCCAGCAAACGAGCCCCCCTCGAGGACGGAACTTCGCCTGGGCTAATGGTCGGCCCTCGAGGACAGAGCACCCCTCGGCCACCAACTCCCCCGTACGAATCCGCGCGCATTTAATGCGATCTATCTACCCCCTCCTAACCGCATGGCCACAGTTACGGTAACAGTCACAGGCGTGGCGGTCAAATCTACTTTTACCGCCCATGCCTCGGAATCCCGCAAGTCATATTACGCTGTTGCGCCATACCGAGCACTGTGCCACGACCCGTACCGCCTCGAGACATATAAACTAACCTGTTTACCGTGTTTTCCGGGATTCGATCTTATCCAGCGAAGCTCGACCACCTCGGCAAGACCCCCTCGGCTCCGGCCAGGACCCTCGACCGCCACCCCTCGACTTCACCGAGCGTACCCTCGAGCTAAACTTCAACAACTCCCGATGCAACGGCTGCAGGGCCTCCCATACCGACGTACATCACTACAGCGGCACCGACATGATCAGCCTCAACGTCGTACGTCATCAGCGTCATGTGGACTCGAAATACATGTACACCTGCGCCCCTCCTTCGTCTATAAAAGGAGGCGCCAGGGCGTTAGAAAAAGGGGGATGGGGAGCATAGGAACACTAAGGCCCTAGATCACTGAACGACACCGTGAGCCTGTGGAGGTCGAGTGCAAGGCGCCCGCACGCCCCAACTCCGCCTTTCACTCCTCATACCAGCTTGTATTTTCCCCTGTAGTAGCACTTCGGTGCAGAATAACACGAATCATCCTCCCCCCGCTGGACGTAGAGCCTTCTTTGCCCGAACCAGGATAAATCATTGTGTCATTCTTGCATCACCCACCGAATTAGGGAGCACGCGGATACGATATTACTCGTTGGTGTTAACCCCTCGAGGGTCAGAACACCGACAGGTATAAAAGTGCTTACCCAAGAATTTTTGTGCACCTTGAAATTAACAAATGATGGGGTAGCCTTTCGCATGTTTGGGCAAGAGTATAATTTGTCTTGGAGCCTTTTAAGCACATCTTTGGGATTTGATTCTGATTGTGAACTTGATTTAGATTTTTGCCATTATTGACTTCAACAAAGCTGAATTTTGGAAAGCAATTTCTAGCTCCAATGATTGTGCTCGCCTCACTGTTACCAAAGTCCATAACCCAACTTTATTTCTTTCTTCACTATTGGATGGTTGTCACTCTTTTTCCTAACACTAGAGGTAATGCCATAAGTGATGATGAACTTAAATTGCTTTATGCCATGGTAAACAAAATTAAGGTTTCTCCTGTTAAAATGCTAGTGAACTTTTGGCTTAACTGCATTGAAAGTGGAAACTCTATTTATTGCACATCATTCATTACTCGCATAGCTGAATCTTGAGGTGCATTGGAGTCACACACTTTTGAGTACATCACCATTGCTAGGGATGTTTTAGATGAAAATATGTTCATTGCTTCTAATGTGCTAAAAAGAGGACCAAAAGGTGGACTTAGAATGATTTATCCTAGCCATATACTCAAAATCCCTCTTCCTTGTGAGAGACATTGACTGTATAGGCTTCGTACACTAACCATCAATTTGATCGAGAGGCAAGAAGCCAAAATGTTGCAGAGATGGACAAGATGACTAGAAGCATGTCACGAGCTGCACAGATGGACCAGGCAGGCCCTTCACGTCCTGCAGAAGAAGAAGTTGAAGAAGGTGATGAGGCAAGCTCCATGGACGTTTCAGGGTCCATGGGGAGGCCTCCACGTCCACAGGGCACTCCTCGACCAAGGCGAAGGGAAAGGCGCCCCCAAGGGACAAACATGGACAACCTCATCAATGACATGGGCACAATGCGCATTGAACAAGAAGCAACATTACAATTGGCGCAACAGAATGCCCAATACCTACAGGCAATGCAAGAGGAGAACACACAGCGTTGGACCGGATGGTTCCAATATTATCCGCCACCTCAGTGAGCAAAAGCAAGCTTGGGGGAGATCCTCTCCCCCACTAAGGTAAGTATTCTATCTTAGCATTTGCATTTTAGTGTTTATCTTATTGCATATAAAAAAGTTTCAAAATACCAAAAATATTTATTTGTTTAATTTTAGTAGTGTTTATGCTTCATGTATGTCTTTCTCCTTATGGAAATGATGAGTAGTTACTTTGTCAATGTTTCTCTAGTGCCTAGTTTAAAATTTAGTACTTCTTTAAGTATAGATTACTTAGCTCTTTTGAACCATCATGAACCTGAAAACTTTGTGGGTTGCAAGTTCTAGAACAAAGTCTAAGTTGTTGGGAGATACGAGATAGTGAGACAAGAGCTACTATAATATTGTTCTAAGCATGATTGATTACCAGAGAATTTATTCTTAAAATGATCAAAAACCTTAATTGTTCCTCAAATGGTGATGAAATTCCTACCATAACCTTATATGTTATACATGTTCAAAACCTTTCACATAGGCTATTTGCTTTGTGTTGAGTGTTGTCAAATCTTGTTGACCCTTGTTAAGAGACTTTTCATTCCTCTAAGATCAAGATCACATGCATGCCACATATATTTATGTTGCTTCTACACTGGAAGTACGCATAAACATGCATTCCATTTCCACCAAATAGGTTGGTCCATGCTATAAGTGTTAGAAAATCTCTTTAAGTATTAGTTGATAGATGAGACACAAGATAAGGGCTAGGCAAAATAAGTATTGAGATATAGATGGACACATACAAGTCCATGCAAAAAACATGCTAGCCCTGTCTCAATAGAAAAATGGAGAGATATTATCCAATAGAGGAGCAACCTAGTTCACCATATTTACCACACACTTGCACAACTTGATCTGGGGGTATGACACTTCTCTTCAAGGATCCGAGCTTTGACTCCACAACATATGCAAGTAAGTATGCTATTTCCTTGTTATCCCTACCTTGAGCTCCACATAAGCCTTTTTAGAAGTAGGATGAATTAAGGAAAGGCAATCTTACATTGTGCCTTGGTGAGGAATCATACACCATTTGAGCTACATGAGAGTACCATATGAGGAACATTAAGTTTTCTTTTGAAAAATATTGCAAAACCTCTGGTATGAAAACTTGGTATGAATAAGAAAGTTAGTGCTCAGGTCAAACTGTTTTGTCTTTCAACTGCCCAAGACAAAGGAAAGGCCATAAGCCCCATAGAGGACTAAGGTAATACGGGTGAGTTTTTATAGCTAATTTTTCCATTCAAGGAGAAGAACTTTTTTGTGCACATGGTACTATTGAAATGTGGGCATAGTAACAGTATCTGATCCACCGAGGCTATGTTTGATTGTTTGCTCAGGACGAGCAAAGGTTAAGCTTGGGGGATCTTGTTGACGGTGGTTATACCATGAAAATACCAACTCAAAACACCGTCAACATGCCTCGATTCCAAGGACAAATAGCATAACATGAGCATATTTTATCAATAACTAGTACCACTTGTACTCTTAGCTTGTGATTTCAAGAAACAGCAAAACACACTTGGGTAGGACCCAATGAGGGGGTCTGCCGACCCCCACATGAGCTCCTACTTCGAGTGTGATCCATGTCATGCTCTCTAAAGTGAAGATGAGCCATCAGATCAACAAGATTTCACGTCCAACGGTTCAAGCTCATTGCACAAGGATTCATGGGCCCACATGTAAGGAAGCAACATGACAACAATTTACCAAAAGACCGAGCCAATCTGGATGACAGCTGGGGACACCATCTAGAAGGTCCAGCCGGGCCCACTGCCTAGAGAGGGGTCGGCCGACCCCGCCCTGTGGGCCCACTAGGTCGGTTTGACCCCACTGACTTCCAGCATGCCGCCATGCAGCTCACTTGATCAGCTGTCCATTTGAGACGGTTTCAAGATCAGTTCATCCAAGGGTGGGAAATCAAGGAGCACATGGATTGATGACATGGCACCCCATCTCCTTCCGCTATACAAGGAGGCTGCCATACCCTTGGAAAGCGTCACCACAACACAAAATTTACATTCCAAGCTCAAGCTAGGTAGTAGTAGTTAGTCTAGAGTGGGAGTTAGAGTCGAGTCGAGCAAAGCTCGGGGTCTCCAGAGTCGTCTTCTGGAGAGTGTGGTATAGCTCTTGTACCTTTTCTCTTTTGTAAGACTTTACTTTTATTAATATATTTAGTCTTGCTTTACTTTACTTAGTGTTTACTTAGTGCAAGTCTATAGTATTTATAGTCTTGTTGTGTGCTTATTTTGGTAGCATAGTTGCCTTAGTTAGATTGGTTTCCTGAGAGCGACTCTTAGGTGGGTATCATCGTCCTATGTTGCATAGGAACTCTAGCTAATTTGATCGTTAGTTAGAGGTGTAAGAGTAAGTGTGAGCAAGGTGCTTAGGCTTAATCTTACCTTTGATTGCCGCTGGTAAGCACAGAAATAGTGAGCGCACTCCCGAGAGGTGACAGGTCTTGGGCGGCATTAGGTTCTCACCACGTTTGGACTAGTTATTAAAGTGCAGTGCACCCATAAGAGAATAGTCGCTTAAGTAGGGGTTTTATCTCCTACTTTCTCGTCTACCCCCACCACACATGTAGTGAGGCATCAGTTTAGTTAAGTCATCTATCTGTTAGGATTAAGTACACAGAAGTAAAAGTAAAACACATAGGAGTCCTTTACTCACTTATTGTCCTCCCACCTAGCTAGCTCACTACCCGTTACCTTTAGATTAGGATTGTTGTGTGATCAATTACATATCCTTCCATTTTATTTGTTTACCCCCTAGTTGCATTAGTTGGTACTAGATTATAGTAGACACAAGGATCTCACACCCTTTTATTAAATATTCCTAGCTACAGCTTTCTCTTGGGAAAATATAAATTATGATACCTTGGAATACTCCCAGGTGAAGTGCTACAGCGGTATATTCTGTGCCCTTACGGAATTAACCAATAGACTTAGAATTTACCCCAAGGCATTTCTATCGTCGTTGTCAGAGACTAACAATCTCTGGTAATTGCGTTAGATTTGCCAACAGTGGCATTAGCGGACGCCACTTTTGTGCCCATATTTTGCACATTGTATCTAGAAGTTATATCATTGATGAATGTGATGTTGGTTTTTCAATTGGATATACTTGGTTGCCTGCCCATCCTTCATATGGAGCTTCAGGACACTGAAAAGTACCTATTCTGAGTGCTGCAACCAAATAGTGACAAGTACATGTGGAACCAAGTTATTTGTACCTAAGTCACTATGTGTTTGGTGGTTTCCTTCCAAAAAGAATGTCTTGTTAATGGTTTTGATGGGGTAAAAACATGGTATAACTACTGTCAATAGCGATGCACAGTGACGAAGCCCTCGCCGGCTAGCCACTGCTGAGTGGATTCTATCACAGAGAGGATTTCCTATAAACCCTCACCGTGGCGATCGATCAGGTCGATCAAATCTAAATTGTTGATGCACCTCCCTTGGTAGCATTGAATCGGAGGCAACGGAGTTAGCTTGAATGAATCCAGGGACAAACCTGAGATCCAGTCAGCCAACTCCTCCGTTGGTGTAGCTAGTGTGGGAGCAGGCCGCACCTCCTCCATGGCTTCAACGGTGCTCGTAGTGCCAGTGGTTCAGGTGAACGTGCCGACGCTGATTATGATGCCTGCCTCGAACTCCATGGAAGCGGGAAAGGAAACCATCTTACTCGCCTTGAAATCTTCACGCGCACCCCCTATCGACGTGCCACTATCGATGAAATATCAGCGGTAGTCTACCTAGGGTATACCTACGGTAGTAGATTGTAGGAGGAGGCATGCTAAGACTACGAGCTAGATGTAATCAGAGACACGAGACGCAAGATTATCCAGGTTCACGTCGCAGATTGCATAACACCCTACATCCTGTGGTCTGATTGATTGAGTTGTTGGTATACGAGATGAGTTTTGAGGGGGTCCCTGCCCACCTTATATAGCCTGGGGGTGGGGTTACAGATCCTGATATCTCGGGATATCTGATTACATGCGGACTAATTGATTACATGAGATCATTTCTCCAATCAGTTTGATATCTTTCCTTCTCGACCAGACTTCCTTAACTGTCGGGCCCTTCCTTGCTTGGCTTCCAAGATATCCGACCAAGCTTGGGCCCTGGTCGGCCTTCATCTTCTGGGCAGAGTTTCCTAGTCTCGAGCAGGCCTAAAGGTTAGCCATGAGGGTATAGGGGTTAATACCCCCACAATGGGTGACATCTCTGAAGCCAAAGGATGAGCCTTCGGCAAACCTTCTTAGGCCGCATCCTCCGCAGCTTCATCTGAACAAACCCGAACATAAAACCAAAAATCTTTCCAGTTATCCCACTTGTTCTTGAAAGCGGGAACAATGCACAAATCCTTCTTATTTCAGGTCGGTATAAAATTGTAGGATCCGTATTCGGCCCGAACATCTTCAACTCCACCAAGTTTTTCAATTTTGAAATGAGAATCATGAAAACAGGTAAAAGTGTTAACGCTCAACTCACTGCCCATCATTTTCATTATCATAGCAAAAATGGTGAGGCGAGTATTCACATTCTGTGTAAGATGATGGATCTGTAGATGGTACCATTCCAGCACCTGGCCAAGAAAAGGTTCAACAGGGAACCAAAGCCCATCTTTAAAAAATCTCTGAACACAAGACCCTCATAAGGCCTTAGCTTTGGTATAATCTCCCCTTCGGGTGCACGGCACAATGTTCTCTCAAACGTTGTAATCAGTCCTAAAGATGCAAAATTGTCGAGGGCAGCTTCGTCGATCCTTGGGGGGTTGAGGCGGCAGGTCTAGGCCTTATGCTTCAGTTTTTTCCTTGGGGGCCCTGATTCAGCGTCCTCGGTCAAATCCTGCATCGAAGCAGCATGACTACTGTCACCCTCAGTATAGCCCTCCACATCGACATCAGCTTTGGTGCCCCTTCCAGCCGAACCTTGCAAACTCTGAGCGCCTCGGTTAGATCCGGCATCCCCTTTCCCCGAATCAGCAAGCAAACTCATAGCCTCTTCAATCGACTTAGGCTCAATAGTAGCAGAGCTAGGGGTAGCTGAGGTACTCAAACTGTCGTTAGAACTCGAATCTGTCTTTGAATTCGAGCTTGAATAGTCCTCCGAACCGGATCCGCTGCTAGATGCGCTCTCACAAGACTTAGATTTGGTCATCACACCCGAATCAAAGTTAAAATTCAAATTCATCGAACTAAATAAGAAAAATAAAAGAAAAAAGAAAGCAAAGCAAGAAAAACATACCAAGCAAAGTAGTAGAAGTAAGTATAAAAACAAGCTTCGGAGGAGAAAATGTACCAAAGCAACATGACTGCGACCACCGAAGCAGCAACGCCGAATGTAGGCTAAAGCAGTGGAGTGGCGGCTAGGGTTTGGCGTGCGTGTGAGTGAGACCTGGTCCCCCAGCGCCTTTTATACCCAGCCGGCAGACGCATCCGTTGGAGCGCCAACAGACGCGATGGCTCTAGGATCGAGGCAAATCCAGTCATACGATCACTTGTTAAAAAATTGGCTTTGCTGCTTGGGATGGCGTACTCCCTTTCTGCCCAGCGGCTAAGGTAATTACCCTGAATCTCATATCAAGATTGAATTCATTGTGTGCACACTCTCAATCAGAATGGTGAAGGATGGCGTTCAGGCAATGACAACGAGTTATAGTTCCAGCGGCTGCGAACTAAAACCCCAATCCTAAAACGAGCCATTGTAATCAAGTTAGATTTGGTGGCCGGACCAGCAAGACGCATCCTGAATCACAAACTCAAGATGCATCAAAGGGCTACTATTGGGGGCAGGGGGAAGTGTGGCCACCCTGTCCCCCATCAGACCACGTGAATCTAACTCAGCTGAATCGACATCCGGTTACATTTGGCGTTCTGCTTTAGATTCGGGGTTAGTGGGAGGAGTCCAGATTCGGGTCTAAGCCAAGGGCCGAAGCTGGTCCTCGGCCAACTTCGGGCTCGGCGTCCAGGAGACGCGTTTGGATGAGGAGCTGTAGATTTGGCGTACTGGGGCGCCCGCCCTGGATCACCGTATCAAGGCTCGACATATGTTTTGTGTGCAGGTCTAACTGGCCATTGGGCAGGCAGAGCACAACGGTACGCCCCGTGTCCTAGCGTGGTGATGTTGGACGCGCCGAGAGACAGCGGCGATTGGCATGTTTGCCCCTTGTCGGTGAAAAGGATGTAGCAAGAGGTGGTTTCGTAAGGGAAAAACGGTCATGTAAAAATCCTACGGCTACTATAAATAACGCTTTTCGTGGAGCTTGTGAGAGGATGGTTCCTGTGCGTTTTAGCTAGGACCCGATTATTGAAAGAGTGCACCACTTGTTATATTCGTCCCTTTATTGTTTCTATTCGGTATTTAGATTCAGGCCTTGAGGGCATCGCCTCCAGACAAGAATCAACACCAGACAATTGGATGAAGTAAAGAGGACCGCTGAAGAGACTCGTATGGAGTTTGAGGAGTTCAAGAGAGCGCAATGGGAGTATCTCGATAAGCTTCGTGAGGTTATCATGTTCGTCGCCTAATCTGGTAACCCTCAGTCTTCAACTCCTGTGGGCTAGGTTGAGTGAACATTTGTGTCTTAATGTGGATTTGTGCTGGTTTGATATGGAAAAACTCTATCATGGCCTGTTGCTGATGTTTGAATTAAAAACTGCAGTAATTTGATAGTCATGTTAAATAATTATGTTGTTCGCCATTAATATCTATGGTGAATAGGCCATTGTGTTGAATTACTTTTGTGACAAAATGTTATTTGAGCGTGTGGATGAAACCTGACAGGTAACGTGGGAAAATCTATGAGCGACACGTTGACGAACCAGCATTCGAAATGTGGACGACTACCATCGTGACACGTCATTTAATAAGAAACGAACGCGTGACAAAAAAATGCTACATGGTTCAATGAACGTCAGACGCGTGTGCCAATAAAGCTCTAAAAGGTGGTACAACTTTGGCGCGACACGTGGTCTGGTAAGAACGTAAAATATGGTCCATTTGGAACGTGACACGTTTTGCAATAACAAACCAACATGTGGTCCAATAGTAATGTGACATGTGCCTATTGAAGAAACTGACACGTGCTTCTATACAAACATGACACGTGCTCCTATCAGAATGAGACACGAGATCCAGTTAAAACACAACACACGGTCCAATAGGAGAATGGCACGTGGTAGAACCTGAGGGCGCCACGCCGTTCTAGCGATATCACCTGACTATAGCCAGGTCAACTATCTATTGCCATGTCAGCTGACGGTGGCCATGGCAACATAACGGTCGTCTCGCGCCGTCTTGTACGGTACGGAAAGACCTCTCTAACACCCACGGTTTGGTCATCGAAGGGGTATCTTCGCTGACGTTAATTTAAGATCATCATAACCATAGAAGAGTGACGTGACTTCCACGACGGTGGCGTTTTGGTCACAAATTCGTCACGGAACTGAAATAGTGACGAATTTCGTACCTATCGTGATAAAAACAGTTTATCATGTTAGGTCATATCTCTACTAGTGAAATAAGAGAGAAAACAGAAAATACAAGGCAGTTAAGCTAGTTAAGCAAGTTTGAACTTCGCTGACTCAGCAACCATTTAAGCTGATTAGCCACAGTTTTGGCCACTCGGTTCACTAGTTAAGCTGGTCAGACTCCGCCTTCAACCTGTCGTTGGGGAGGGTATGAGCAAACCCTTTTATTACCCACGTCCATACCCATTTATGGGTTATCCATTCTTTACCCTCCCGTACTTCCCCATACCAAAGCAGTGGCATTGATCGATCAGTTCAGTACCCGCACAGCAGCTGCTCCGCAGTGGTGAAAGTGCCCAGCCAGATTACGGGTAGAAGTGAGGATATCCGTACCCTACCCTTATTTAACGGGTAGCAAGCCACTTCACCCATACCCAACCCAAACTATGTGGGTGTGGATTTGAGCAACGGAGGTGGGTATCCAACGACAGGATTACGCCTCCTACTCGACGTCGACTTTACCTGTTCGGGTCAGACTCCGCCTCCTACTCGACGTCGACTTAACCTGTTCGTACAAGCTCAAGACGGCGTCGCTCGACGGATACAAGGCACGCTACAGAGGTCGGGCCAACCAACAAGGCTTGCAAAGCTGCTCGGCCCACGTCGTCTGGCTCCAAAGGCGGTCCAGCCCGCAAGACGAATGCCTGCAGCCCACGAGGCTGCTCGGTGTGTGTCGCACGGAATCAAGAGCAATATCCTAGAGATGCCGTGTAATTTCCTAGGATATGCTCGATCCCGTGATTCTTGTAACATATTATTGTTTACCGATTGTAACTCGATCCAATCGATCGTCGTGTTGACATATCAAACTTGTCTAACTCTTGTGCCTTTGTTGCTATTTAGTTCTTGTTCATGCGCATCCTGACGATAAATCTACATCCCCCGAGTATATTATTTTATCGACGGTGGTTGTTTCACCAAGCAAGACCTCCTCTTCTCTCCCTTTTCGCTTTCACCCACGTCAATAAAAATCCTACGTGACACTATATGAGATGGAGTCAAACCGCTGACATGAATCCTACATGACCCTGTATGAATTTGAGTACGAGACAATTGACGTGTAGCAATGTAGCTGCCCTAAGGGTCTAGATTTCAAATGCTTTATTCATCGACGGTAGGGAAGATCTTTCCACACGCCTTTTTTATGACAAAAGAAGAATTATATTATATGATAGTGAGGTACATCAAGAGTTTACAAGCACTCTGGAAAAATATTCACGCTGTGAATAGCACAACTTAAAACCTAATCTGTTAACTCCGCACAGGTAAACACTCGGTAACGAAAGACGGCATGAGAACAAATGACCAATGAACGACAGCTAACATTTATGTAGGCGAAATTGAGAAATTTCTTCTTCTTTCTGGTGTCTTCCTTCTTCTTCTTTCTGACAGAAGAATGAGGAAGACTGATCTGAAAAATATTCTCCCTAGTTCTTCATTATGGCCAGATCTAACCACAACAAAACAGAGAAGAGACCAGAGAAAATTATTCCATGGTGACGGCATCATTTCCTCCTTGATGTCGGCTTCCTGAAATAAAAGTCCCCATGTAGTCATGTCGATGTAGATGCTAACGTCGAAGTTGTCGTGCTCATCTTTAACGGAGTCACCATGGAGAAGACGATTCCAACCTTCGCCTCCACCATCACAGGAGAGGAGATAGTTGGCATGAAAAAACACTAACCTAACAACTCGATGTATTATGAAAAAACTTATTAAAAATAATGGAATCGATAAGATGCCAGAGGGAAAGGGAGGAGACTAACGTTGAAGGACGACTAGGGGCGACGGCGCTAGGGCAGGTGTCCTAGGCGTGCATTTGAGGGAGACTAGCGTTGAAGGACGACTAGGGGCGACGGCGCTAGGGCAGGTGTCCTAGGCGTGCATTTTTTTTTCTGGTATCTTTCCACTCGTCTTTCTACCACAGTTTCTTTTTGATCTCCTACCACAGTTTCCTCACATCACACAATTCGCTAACGAACACGCCATTTTGCAAGTATTCGTTAAGTTGCATTGTCTCATTAGGCTCGTGTAGCAGGCACTGGCAGAAGACAACACACATAATCAAAACTCCAGAATGCCAAGCAAATGCATAGATTAACCAACAAAATAACACCTCATGAGGGAATATATACACACAGCAGATGTATTAACCAACAAAATAACACCTCCTGTAGGGAATATATATACTTATTACAGGGGTCCAAATACTCATAATTCACAACGCTAGTATGTTACCAAAATAACAGAGCAGTTCTTAAACGAAGTGATAGTCGAGCATTATTGTGCCCTAAAGCCGGCAATCATTTCTTCTTGGCAGCAGCCTTGGCCACCTTGGCAACAGTCTGGTCCTTCTCGACACTCTTGATGACTCCAATAGCAACCGTCTGCTTCATGTCACGGGCAGCAAAACGACCAAGAGGAGGGCACTCGGAGAAGGTCTCCACCACCACGGGTTTGGTGGGAATCATCTTCACCATACTAGCATCACCCTTCTTTAAGAACTTGGGCTCCTTCTCGAGCTCTTTGCCAGATCGTCTGTCAATCTTGGTAAGGAGCTCAGCAAACTTGACAGCAGTGTGGGAGGTGTGGCAATCAAGTACCGGGGCATAGCCGTTGCCGATCTGCCGAGGGTGGTTCATGATGATTACATGGGAGGTGAAGCTGGCAGCCTCCTTGGCAGGGTCATCCTTGGAGTTGGAGGCCACATACCCACGCTTGAGATCCTTTACAGCAAGGTTCTTCACGTTGAAGCCAACATTGTCACCAGGAAGGGCCTCCTGGAGAGCCTCGTGGTGCATCTCAACAGACTTCACTTCAGTTGTCAGGCCAGTTGGACCAAAGGTGACAACCATCCCAGGCTGGTCACGAAACCACCCGTCGGTACGTTCCATTAGAGGCAGTCCGGCACAAGTACTTTTATTTATGTATTTACTATTGGAATTATTGGCCCTATCGTCTAGCCGATCTTGGGGACCCCTGCCACATAGCCGGCCTTATTGAATTAGACGCGGACGCGCTCGGTGTTGTAGTCATCGGTCACGATGGAGCCTTCGGGCAGAACGACCACCTGGACCTCCGGGCACCTGGACCTCCGGGCGGTCGGGCAGAATCTTGTGCTTGGCCACCTCCAACGGCAGCCCCTCCGCCTCCGGCCATGACGTCTTCTTGCTGTTGTCGCTCATGGCCGCCGACTTCCTGCTCTTTGTATCTATGTAAACAGAGAGAGAGCGCGCGCGTGGGTTTGCCTTTTCAGGTGGCTGGAGTTTGGTATTTATAGGTCAGGGTGAGGGTAGATGATCGATTCGATGGTTAAAAATATGCCACTTAATAAACATGTAAGCCTTTGCGTCATTTTACATTTGGTTTCAAGCTGGCATTTGCGCATTTGGTGTCGCTCTCTCGCTAGCTAGCTTTCTCCGGGTAGGTAATGACCTTCTGCTGCTAGCTCCTGTGTCCACAGCAGGCATGGCCGTGTCAAATGCAAGTTCAGTTTTAGCGAACAGTAAATGGCCGGCTTCGCAATGATGTCTTACAAGAATTGTTATGCTATTGTTACTACTGATCAACTGATTGGATGCTACCAATAATCTGAGTAGTTTTTATATAGCAATAAGAAGAAGTAGAAAGGGACGTTGGCTGATCTTTGCCGTCGGTGCCGAGTCATAGGTGCCACTGTTCTCTCCCTATTATTTTTGGTATAACGTCATGCGATAAGCATTGACATTGTCATTTAATTAGTTATTTCCTGAGTAATTTGAACCTAATTACACGATGATAGTCATATCCAGAAGTGATAGTCATGTGTTCAAGTTGTCAAATATCTATAATCAATAACTCTTATAAAGCAAAACCCTACTAATTATTACTCTTGACATACAAGACGTCCACCTCAGCAATTTATTATAAAACTACTATATGTTGACATGCAAGGACTCCACCCTCAATAGTCCACTACAAATCTCACTGGCTAATTTTCTCGACATGCAAGACGTCCATCTCAACATACCACTCTCATTTAATTTTTCTTGACAAGTGCGGTGTCTACCTAAGCAGTCCACTATAATTTATAATTAAAGTTCACTAGTACAAGAATTATGACATTCGTATCAGCGAGACACATCATCCACTGTAGATACAATTTTTACGATTATGCTAATAAATATATGCATATATTATATATTATATTTGTGCATTACCAACACCATACATATACATCATCATTCTAGTTCTTATTAGTTAACATTCTAACTCATCTATCTATATCTCCTGTAAAGACAAACTTCGCTACCTAATTCTCTAGCACCTTCTTGCACCATATCATCCAGATATCCCACCACCACAAACTAATAGTGGTGACACGAAGAGACAACGACATTATGTAGAACGGATCACTCCACCAATTCAATTTATTCTCCATGAAAATAAATAAAATTCTACTGTATATCAATGACAATGCACAGTGAATCCTTCTAGTTTATAAAAAAAAGGCAGGCTACAACGAGGAGTCAGGGAATTACGTGTGCTCCAATCATGTGGATTTATTTTTTTCAAGTTAGTCATGTAGAGCCTCAATCACGTTAATATGCAACACATTAACAAGTTGTCATGTTAATAGTTTATACCATGACGACACTAAAAGGAGAAGAATTTTCTCCCAGTTTAGAGTACACTAAACATTATTGCTATCATGTTCTAATATTGAATCTTGATCTGTCATCAGTTATGCAGATTATTTTTTTTTTCTTGAAGGGCACTCATAACTTACTATTTGAACTCCAAATTAGGGCAATATACAAAGTTTGGGTCTACGTACTGGCCCTTGCAGTTTAGCTTTTATTTTTCTTATTTATGAAGAAGTCTTGAGGAGGTTTTTGTTTTGTTGGGATTTTTTATTTTTCCGAAAGGTTTGGGGCTTTGCTTGGACACATATTCAGAACACTGCAGTGGAAGTACTCGGTTCAGTTAGAATGTTGTGGCCCCTAGCAGCATACATCTCTGTTCATTTCACAACAGCAAGCTCAAATTTTTCAATGAAAAAGGAAGATGAGTTGTAGAATAACTTGCCAGAAATCTTATTTAGGCATCTCCTCTGTCATTTACTCGTATCCTGGATATATCTGTGATCACATTGTTCAAGGGATAAATAATTCAATAGACCCTTTGAAAAGATCTAATCAGCCTAGAGGGGGTGAATAGGCGATTATTGGTAACCTAAAAATTTCAGCTCAAAAGCGGAAGTTAAATACCAATCGGTAGTAGGACCAGAAGTAGAATCGGTACTACTGGTAGTTTAAAATAAGTACTACCGATGCAAAATTCCAGAACTACCGGTACCCTAGGAAACTACAAATTCGAATGGGAATCAGAGTAAATTGAGCTGTAAACTTAAATCCAATCATTACCACCCCTTTGTTGATGTTGGAGATGAAGGTGTTGAACTTCTTGGAGATTTTCACCACACCAAATCGTAGATCGAGTCCTCCAACCTAAGAACTTGGGGATAGGGATGAAGAACACAAAGAACACAAGAACAAGGGTAGTCGATGCTACCATCACAGCGAGACACAAGATTTATACCGAGGTCGGCAATCCCCACAAAGGAGTTCCTACGTCCTTGTTGTTGAGGTTACCACAAAGGTTTTCTTCCTCAAGCAACCATAAAGATAAACTTGAGATATTCACTAAGAATCGGGGGTAATACAAATAGTTCAAGGAGCCCTCACAAGTGAATCAACACGGGCGACCACGAAGAACACCTAGCCGGCTAGGGTTCCAAGAACCTAAGAGTAACAAACACAAACCAAGCCAGCAAGACGAGGAATCCAAGTGCTCAAGTCATAGATCGAAGTTGCCACTCTCAAATCTCACGTCCCTAGCTCAAATCCTTGAGAGGATGAAGTTTAGGAGCAAAGGGGGACAGAGAGAGTAGGCAAGCTGAAGCTTGGGAGAGCCTTTCTCGGGTGTGTGTGTCGCGTGACTGAAAGAATAAGCAAGAGGGAGAGAAAGGAGAGAGATGAGGGGTATTTATAGTGCCTGTTCAGAACAACTACCGGTATTACCGATGGGAGCCATCGGTACTACCGGTAACTCACCAAATATGACCGTTAGAATGTGTCAGAGTGTGCAGACATGGACAAACCGGTACTACCGATCCAGGGACCGGTACTACCATTAGTACAAGGGAGAGCAACCTCGCACGTTCGACGGGCTCTAAAAAATATTCCTTGCTACTACCAGACTATAAATCAATAAATCCGGTACCACCGGTGCAGACCGGTACTACCGGTCTACTACCGGTGTACTTCCAATGGTGCAAAAATTCAATCTTGAGCATTTGACTTTTGTAGAAAAATAGGGCCGGTACAACCGGACTATAAATCATTTTAATCCGTTACTACCGATCGAGACCGGTACTACCGGTAGTGCATTGACAGCAACCCTGCGTGTTCGACTTGGCAAAAATATAATCGACCGATACTACCAGACTATAATTCAATTATATCCGGTACTCTCGGTAGTTCAGGTTGGCTGAAGCAAAGGACTTTTTCTAAGTGATGTGAGTGCAACGGTGTCTCTCCAAACGCTCTAAAGATTGACATGAGCACTTTTAGACCTCGAATTACTAACCTAATTTGTATCCCACTTGATAGTGCAGCATTTCCTATAACTCAATTTTAAATATAAAAGGATAATCCGATTGAGTTGAAGCACCTATCATCCATGGAAAATTTAGGGGTGCTTGTATAACCAAATATATTTATTTAAATCTTTCAAAGGACTAACACCTATGAATTCACTTGGACAAACTTGTTAGTCCCTAATTTGATTGTCATTAATTATCCAAACCCACTTCGGAGGCGAATGCACTTACAAACTCCCCCTTTTTGGTAATTGATGACAACCAACTTAGGCTTACAATAAATTTAAAGAATTTAAGCTTTTGAATCCCAAATTTTATGGAGAGCTCTCCCTAAATGTATGCATTAGATTTTGAATTTTAGATCTTGAATAAAATCAAGATAACATACATTTAGAGCAAGCTCTCCCTAAATTTTGCAATCCGTGGGGTGCCTAAAAAGGTGTGTGTGACAAGAATAATCCATGATGCTTATGTCAAGATATATCACATAAAGATATAAATGGTTATGCAAGAAAGAAAATGACTTAAAACCAACATAACCATTCTAAAAAAACAATCATCATCAAAATATCTAACATAGGCCAACACAACATGATATATCGAATAAGTATAAGTGTTTAGCCTACAAGCATCCATCACACACATTGTTCAAAGTTCACCACACGTAGTTCACCACATAGATAGAGTTATTACAAACCGATAAATAGCTATCCTATTACATCAAGATAAGCCTAACACTCCCCCTTTGGCATCAAATGCCAAAAAGGGTAGGCAACGATAAAGGGCAAAGGATAGGAAACCACTAGTACTCCCCATAGCTATCATCACTATCATTGGGGTCGATGTACCTGCTCTTGCCATAAGGAGCTATAGAAGAAGATGGACCACTGGTAGAGGTGCGAGTGATGTAATCGGCCCCGCCAAAAAGAGATCCAAAAGCATCAGTGTCCTCAAGAGAATAACCAGAAGAGGGTCGTGCATCATGTGTAGCATCAAAGGTGCTAGGCTGCTGGAAACTCTACTGCTACTAAGGCGGCTACTGAAAGCCCAGCTGCTCCTGAGGGGGATGCTGGAAATCCTGCTGCTCCTAGCGCTCAAATTGTGCATCATCATCCTCATAAGAATACTGAAAGGGATGAAGAGGAGAGGATGGAGGAAGACCAACTTGCTCCTCAATGCGACGAAGCATGCCATCTTGCTTCTCCTGGGTATAGCACATGTATGAGATAAACTTCTTCAGCAAAGATAGAGGGCCACGACCATGATCGCGACCACAGCCATGACCACCACCACGTCCTGCAAAAGCTCCAGGTGAAGGATCCATAGGAAATACGTCCTCTCTCTCAACTCTAGCAGGCTCTGCATCAACTGGAGGTGCACTAGCAGAAGTGGAAGTAGCTGCCTTCTTCGTAGTGTGGGGTCTAATGTTGCGAACTCCCCAGGTAGGGTGACTAGCATCATGATTAAAAGAATATCCCACAACTTGCTCAATGATATGCATGATATAGGGAGCATATGGCAGTGACTTTTGAGGATCAATAGACGCATCTGCAATCTTTCTCCACAAAAAGTCTGACACACTGAAGCGCTTGTTCAAGCCAAAACAAACAAGGATGGTCAGAGCATGGTTCTGAATATGAACTGAATCCCCACCTTTGGGATCTATGGTAGCCTGGATCAAGTTATTGAAGACATAAAAGTAGGGCTTCAAGAAAGTGTTCATCCCATCAGCATGCTGGTCATCACGGTACATCTGAGCTGCAATAAAATCCTCTCTGCCAACATTGTCAACATAGTGACCCCAAAGACTCCGTGCCTCACGGTCCTCATGACTGAAACCAAGCAAACGAGAAAACTAAACATAGTCACACCTATAATGATGATGCTGAGTCATCCAATGTAACACCCTGTGACCATGATCAATATGGAGAATAGACCAAAACTGGCAAATGATCTCGATGTTCCAATCATGCTGAAAAGTCATGAGCAGCAAAAGGTGTCACTCCTCAAGCTTAGCCTTCAAAGCAGGAATGGTAGGATCCGAAAGCTTGTCCAGAGAAGCAAGAATCAGGTCCTTGTGCACAAATATAGGAGTAGATCCAGTAGCAGTATCCTTGAGGCACACAGAGCAGTAATAATCATGATGAAATAGAGACCAAAATCTTTCATCAACCCTAGGATTCCTGATAAACAGATAGGGGTTTTCCAAGCGCTGCTTCGCTAGAGCTTGACGATCCTTGGTGTAATCATACACACTATGAGGGAGAGTAGGAGTATGAAGTTTGGCCTTACGGAGTTGATGATGAGGAAGAACACGATCTGTAGTGATATCCCCAATCCTCTCAGGAGACCGATTGAACTGCGGCTGGAGAGCAAAGCCTTCAATTTCCACAGGATTGGTTGACGCAACCCCATGAACAATATCCTCATGGCGATGGTAGGCACGAGCAGCTTGAGGAATAACCAAAGGAGCATGGCCATCACAGGAAGGCTCAGCACGGTCACCATGTGAAGACTCAGCGCGGTCAGCCCCGTGCTGACGTGCACGCTTACTAGCTAAACGCTCGTCCTCCCAATCACCCAAACTTTGAGGACGAGGGCGAGCACCACGATGAGGGTTGTGCCGGTGCTCCAACATGCTGAAAGGGACAAAAAACATGCAGGGAGGGCTTAGACACACTAAGAAAATGCTGCAAATTGATAGAATGGAAGAAAGAAGTCAAACCGAGGTGCTTCAAGGCCATCGGTACTACCGGTCAGACGACCGAAGGTACCGGTAGTACTTGCGCATGGCACGGTCCGCGTGAATCAACCAAAACTACCATGGAGCTTGCACAAAAAGCATTTGAATAGCATGTATATGCAAAGGAGACCAAGCACGAGCAGGGAATCAGCCTAGAACATAGTACATTGGGAGATCAGGCCATCAACTCCAAGTACCTTGTTGCTCAAGAAGAAGAGGCCGATCCACGCATACAAGACCTCTCGGTGCCAACCAACACCTCCAAGATGATCTCCAAGGCTTCAGGAAGCTCCCCCTCGAAGGGAATCAAAATTGGCCAGAGAAGGAGGGAGATTGGCGGAGGGAGAGGCTAGGCGGTGGCGCCGCAGGTCGGGCGGATCAGGGATAGAAGGAAGGGGTAAGTTAAAGATAATTTTTTTAACTGGCGGCACCCTTTTATACCACAGTCATTTTGGTTGTCCGGTAGTACCGGTCCAGATGGCCGGTAGTACTGGTGGGCAAGTCTAGACAAAGCAGAGTTATGTAGGTTTTGTGAACGACCGGTGGTACTGGGCCGCCATCGGGAGTACCGGGATCGGTATTACTGGTGGTACCAATGGTACTACCGGGAGTTCAAAAACCTGCTGGAAGCAATCTACAGTTGGTGAACCATATAAGTAAACTAGAACCATTTCAAACATGATCAGATTTCATGCAATCGTAAAACTATGGTCAAGCTTGAGATGTGAAAAATAGATTTTGAAAGTTCACACAATGATTTTGTAAACATTTTATACAATTCTAAGCTAATCAATGTATGCAAGATGTCATTCCACGTTACGAGAATCCATGATATTGAGCTCACGCCTAAAAGCACAAAATCTTGACTCATCTAGAGGCTTTGTAAAGATATCGGCTAACTGTTTTTTGGTTCTCACATGTTGAACAGCGATATCTCCTTTGGCTTGGTGATCTCTAAGAAAATGATGATGGATATCTATGTGCTTTGTAAGGGAATGGTTGACGGGGTTATCGGCTAGCTTGATTGCACCCTCATTGTCACATAAGAGTGAAATCTTGGACAGGTTGTAACCAAAGTCTCTCAATGTTTGCTTCATCCAAAGTAGTTGGGCACAACATGAGCCAACCACCACATACTCGACTTCAGTGGTGGATAGGGCAATGGAGTTTTGCTTCTTAGAACTCCAAGAAATCAAAGATCTACTAAGAAATTGGCAAGTCTTGGATGTACTCTTCCTCTCTACCTTGCAACCGGCATAATCTGAATCAAAATAGCCAAGTAGAGTGAAAGATGAGCCCTTGGGATACCATAAGCCAAGATTAGGTGTGAGCACCAAATACCGAAAAATTCTCTTAATGGCCATGAGATGACATTCTTTCGGATTAGATTGAAATCTTGCATACATGCACACACTAAGCATAATATCAGGCCTAGATGCACAAAGGTAAAGTAATGATCCAATCATGGAGCGATATACCTTTTGATCAACGGCTTTGGTGTGTTGATGGGCTTGGCCTTGTCCATACCAAATTTCTTCAACATGTCATGGGTGTACTTGGTTTGGCAAATGAATGTTCCTTCCTTGAGTTGCTTGATTTGAAAACCGAAGAAGAAGGTCAACTCTCCCATCATGGACATCTCAAACCTTTTGGTCATAATCCTACTAAATTGCTCACAAAGCTCATTATTAGTACTACCAAATATTATATCATCGACATATATTTGGCAAATAAAAATATCACCATTAACTTTGGAGTAAATAAAGTAGGGTTGGCTTTTCCTATCTCAAACCCTTGTTCGAGTAGGAATTCCTTGATACAATCATACCAAGCTCTAGGGGTTTGTTTGAGCCCATAGAGCGCCTTGTGAAGCTTGTAGACGTGGTCAGGATGATGTTGATCTTCAAAACCCGGTGGTTGTTCAACATACACTACTTCGGAGAGGGGGCCGTTGAGGAATGCACTTTTCACGTCCATTTGAAATAACTTGAAATCATGGTGAGCAGCAAAGGCAAGTAATATACGAATAGATTCAAGCCTAGCTACTGGTGCATAAGTTTCCCCAAAATCAAAACCTTCAACTTGGGTGTAACCTTGTGCAACCAACTATGCCTTGTTCCTTGTGACCATGCCATACTCATCTTCTTTGTTGCGGAAGACCCATTTGGTACCTATCACATTTTGCTTGAGCCTTTCCACCAAGGACCAGACTTCATTCCGGGTGAAGTTTTCCAATTCCTCTTGAATAGCCATCAACCAATCCTCATCTTACAAGGCATCCTGCACCTTAAGAGGTAACATAGAGAAAACAAAAGAGTAATGCTCACAAAAAGACGCTAAACGGAAACAAGTCATCACTCCACTTCGTATACTTCCTATCACATTTTCAACGGGATGGTCACGTTCAATGGATTGATGAACTCTTGGGTGACGTTCTATTATTCTTCTTTGAATTGGGCCGTCATCTTCACTATCATAGTCTATGCTAGTTGGAGAAACTCCATCACGGGCTCCCCTTGATCATCATCTTGGTTGTTTTCTTCAACTTGTGTTGGATCTTGATTTGCTTTTTCTCTTCAATCATGATCATCTCTTGATGTCGAGGCATCACCATGTGCATTGGTTGACCCATGATGCATGTATGGGTCATGATGGACTTGCACTTGTGCATCATCATTATTATCATCTTGTTCAACGGGTTTCACTTCACCGGTTGCAAGGTTCTTTATCACTTTATGAGAAGGCTCCTCTTTACCTACAATGTCCATATTGACTTGCTCTTTTGAGAGCCGTCGGATTCATCAAAAGTCATGTCTACCGTTATTTTAGTAAGACTGATGGTCTTATTGAAAACACGATATCCATGTTCGTTAGTATCATAACCAAGAAGAAAACCTTCATCTACCTTTGGTTCAAACTTAGAGCTTTTGAATTTCTTTTTGAGTATGAAACACTTGCATCTAAAAACTCTAAAGTAATCAACCTTAGGCTTTTTAATGGTGAGTAGTTCGTAGGCAGTTTTGTTCATGATCTTGTGGAGGTATAGACGGTTGATTGCATGACATGCCGTGTTGACCGCCTTCGCCCAAAAATCTTTTTTCAAAGTCTTGTACTCATCCAACATTGCTCTTGTGGCTTCTATAAGTGTTTGGTTCTTCCTCTCCACAACCCCATTTTTTTGGGGTGTAGGGGACCGAAAACTCATGCTTGATCCCTTCTTCATCAAGGAATTGTTCTATGTTGGTGTTCTTGAACTCTGTCCCATTATCACTTCTTACTCTCTTGATCTTCACATCGAACTCATTTTGAGCCCTTCTTGCAAACTTCTTAACTATTCCTTGGGTCTCACTTTTATCTCTTAAAAAGAACACCCAAGTGAAGCGAGAATAATCATCAACAATTACAAAACCATATTTGTTACCTCCAATTCTTATATAAGCATTGGGTCCGAATAAGTCCATATGTAGTAACTCAAGTGGCCTTGATGTTGACATGACATTCTTGGCGAGATGTTTGGCTCCAACTTGTTTTCTGGCTTGGCATGCACTACAAATCCTGTCTTTCTCAAAAGAAACATTTGTTAGTCCAAGAATGTGTTGCCCTCTTTGAAGGTTGGCCAAGTTCCTCATCCCAACATGAGCTAGTCGGCGATGCCACAACCAACCCATGCTAGATTTTGCCACTAAACAAGTCTCGGACCCCACTCTACTAGCTGTGAAATCAACTAGATAGAGCTTGCCCTTTAGTTGACCCATAAAGACAATAGAGGAATTCATCCTTCTAGAGATTTTCACACCCTTATCCGTAAAGAGACAATTGTAACCCATCTCATAAAGTTGTAAAATGGATAACAAATTGTATCCCAACAAATTCACAAGTAATACATTTGAAATTGAATTATCATTAGATATAGCAATTTTACCCAAACCAAGAATATCTCCTTTACTATTGTCACCAAATGTGATTCCTTCACCCATGCTTTCACTTGGTTGGAAGGAGTCAAACATTTTCTTCGCTCCGATCATGTGATTGGTGCATCCACTATCTAGCACCCAACAAGGTCCACCAGAGGAATAGGCCTACAAAACAAGATTAAGCCTTTGTTTTAGGTACCCAATTTGACTTGGGTCCTAGGGGGTTAGACACATAAGATTTGGGCACCCAAACACTCCTCAAGATTTGCCTCTTCTTGAGGGCGCCCACATATTTTACAATAATTTTACCATCCTTATCCCAACAACATAAATAATCACAAAAGTTATTCCTTGAGATAGGTACTTGTGGCATAGAAACCTTCACTTCCTTCTTCTTGATGTTCCCATTATCAGAGGAAGTGTTAGGGGAAACCTCAACATTGTTCACCTTGTTGATAAGATCAACAAGAGGCACGCTCTTGTTGAACTTCACACAAGGCACACCATTTACCATCTTTCTTCCATTGACCTTACCATCATACCTATTGTACCTGAGACCATCCTTTATGAGTGGATGCCTTGATACCTTATAGATTGTGGTTGATTGCTTGTCCTTGTTCTTGCAACCAATCTCCACAATGGCCTTCAACCTAAGAATCTCCTTATCTTTCTTCTCTAGCTCAACAAGGTTAGTAGCACAAGCATCTATATCAACATTAAAACATTTTTCACATCCTTTACTTGTTGAGGCTTTGGAGTCCTTAGAAGAAGTAGAAGTGCTCTTTCAAAGAGTGTCATAGTTTATCTCAAGCTCATGATATTTATTTGTCAAGCTTATGAGGCTTTCTTGAGCTAAACTATGATCATTCTTTAGACTAGCCAAAGAGTCATTAAGTGAGGAATATTCCTTAGTAAGCGCTCAAAAAAGTCCTTGGCCAAAGATAATTCTACACTTAATTTCTCAACCTTCTCCTTTTCCTTGGTGAGACATGCATCTAGTCCTTGGTTCTTATCCCTTTCCACTAGGAACATTTCACTTTGTGACTCAATGCATGTCTCTTGCTCCTCTATTGTATACATCAAATTTAAGATTTTAGAGGAAGCTTCTTTTCCATATAGCTTAATGATTTTAATTGCATAATTTTCATCAAGCTCATCATCATCACATTAATCATTAGAGTGCGTGGGAGTATGTGATGATACCTTCTCCTCTTCTGCCATAAGACAAGTAGGAGTGATGTCGTCGTCAGAGAGGTTGGCGACAAGCTTGGTTGAGGAAGAAGTGTTGGTGAAGAACGATGTCGATGAAGATGAGGTATCATGTATAGCAATTACAACTACACTCTTCTTTTCATTGTCATTGTCTTCATCACTATCATCATTAGATCTTCACCTATATGTGCTTCACCCTTCTTCTTGCTCTTGTAATTTTTTTCACGTTCCTTGTTGTACCTTGAAATCTTGCCTTTGTTGGGACAATCTGCAGCAGAGTCACCAGTGAGACCGCACTCATAGCAAAATCTCTTCTTATATTGTTTGTTTCCACCACTACTCATCTTTTGCTTCTTCTTGATCAAGAACTTTGCATAATTTTTCACCATGAGAGCTTGTTGTTCATCAAGTTCTTCATCACTATCATGTTGCTTGTGGCCACAACATCCTTTGTTGCAATGACTTGATTCACTTGCATGAGATGCCGCAAGGGCAATGTTTCTCTTTTGACTAAGTCTTTCTTTGGTCTCATCATCTAGAACCTCATGATGCATAATCTTCACAATCATCTCTTGTGTTGTCATGGTGGTGTAGTTCTCTCTTTCCATTATCACGGAAGCTAGAATGCTATTCTTGTCTCTATATATTCTACATAGCTTTCTTGCTGCAGCTTGTTCATCCCATCTATCACATCCAAGAGCTCTAACTCTATTGACCAAAATCATAAATCTATCATACATTGCCTTGGTTGTTTCTCCTTCCATCACTTGGAATTCTCAATATTGTTTTGGAGAAGCTCAATGTTTTCTATTCTCACACTCTTGTCACCTTCAAATGATATTCTCAAGGTTTCCTAAATTTTCTTCGCATTTATCATACCATTCACCTTGTTGTTATCTTCCGAAGTGAGACATTGCAAGATCAAGGTTGCCGCCGTGGCATTGAGATGGAAGTCCAACTCATCTTTGGGTGTCCAATCTTTAGGATCTACGGGAATGTTCACACTAATTTCAACCGCTTGCCAACATCTTGCGGCTATAAGATGTAACTTCATCCTATGAGCCCAATCGGTGTATCTTACTCCATCAAAAGGAGGTGGCTTACCGGGGTTGACCATTGGTATGAGAGTGTTGTTCTTGCTTGTGCTTTCGTAGTTATAGCTTGCTCTTGTATAGCTTTTTGGTGTGCTGTTTCCATCTTCACCTTCATTCTTCTTCTCTTTGCTAGTTGCTTCTTTACTTCTCTTGTCAATGATCTCCTTCATCTTGTCTAGTTGCTCTTGCATCTTGTTCATTTGCTCTTCTTGTTGCTTTTGCAGCGTCACGGTGAGTTGTGCCGTTATTTGAGCAGCTAAGTCCTTCATTGCCTTCTCATCCATATTGGCCAATGTTACTCCTTACGCGGTGAAGCGTTGAAACGAGGGACACGGCTCCGATACCACTTGAAAGGATCTACCGGTACTACCGGTAGTGCATCGACAACAACCCTGCGCATTCGACTTGGCAAAAATATAATCGACCGGTACTATCGGACTATAATTCAATTATATCCGGTACTACCGGTAGTTCAGGTTGGCTGAAGCAAATGACTTCTTCTAAGTGATGTGAGTGCAACGGTGTCTCTCCAAATGCTCTGAAGATCGACATGAGCACTTTTAGACCTCGAATTACCAATGTAATTTGTATCCCTCTTGATAGTACGGCGTTTTCTATAACTCAATTTTAAATATAAAAGGATAATCCGATTGAGTTGAAGCGCCTATCATCCATGAAAAATTTAGGGGTGCTTGTATCACCAAATATATTCATTTAAATCTTTCAATGGACTAACATCTGTGAATTCACTTGGACAAACTTGTTATTCTCTAATTTGATTGTCATTAATTATCCAAAACCCGCTTCGAAGGCGAATGCACTTACACCCTTACAAAGATTCATAGAAAGAGAAATATAACAATTTAGTGCTTGATGCATGCATGCTTGATTATATGGTGCATGTGCATCACCACTTTCGTGCCATCTTATTATTGCTGGCAAAGCATGGTAAATAACAGATCTGTTGAAGTCTTGTGATCTTGTCTATGGTGACCGTCTCACTCCATTATATCCTGAATTTGAAAATGGTCACTTGCATGGACCTTCAAGTTGTAGTGTTGTACCTGTGTGCAATTTGATAAACATATCCAATGACTGCAAAAATCTTCATTGAGGAGATTTGAACATTGTCCGCATTATCTACTCACAAAATTTTAGAATCCCAAAATTCAATGAAATCTTGGATGGCGTGGGATGTTTGGATCCAAGAAGATTTTTTATCCCATCACACCAATCAAACAGGCCCTAGAATTTTTATCCAATTATGTTGTTATTTTTCCATAGCATTTAGTCGGTTCATATGGACATATGGTTATCCAGACACTTCTAATGTTTTCTATTTGATTCAAGTTCTATAGAAATCAACTGGAAGGTGTTTTAACTAGTTTGGAAGCTAATGGGTGGCAGCTTGCAGACCCTTCACTTTTGGGGAATACTAGAGAAGTTTTGTTTCTGGGAAGACCCCTCATCGTTATTGGGAAGAATATTGAGAACATTGCAGTAGAATGACTCAGTTCGGTTGTATGTTACGTTATGGCCATCACGTAAGATGATACATGCTCTGTTTATTGCAAGAGAAGGATCTATGAACGCTCATGTGACAGGATGTTGCCTCTGCTTGGTTTTATATGTCCTGGCGTTTCTGCCACTGCTGGTTCTTTTCTTTCCTGTTTTTTCTCAATACCTGGTTGCTGACCTTTATAGCACTACCTGCTACTTCTGGGACGGATTGTGAATCGAATTGAACGGCAGGCTACCGGCTACACATTGGCATCTCCTTTCGTTGTTTGGAAATATTTGTGGATCCATGAACACATTGTTTCAGCAAAAATAATCCAGTATTTGCTTAGTGACGGTGGAAGAAGTAAAACAACCAGGTTAGGAGCGAAAATTGTCGGTTAAAGTCTCGTTCTGGAAGAAGAAAAACCCGAACAGGTTGATTAGCCAATGGCAAGTTGGCAACGTGGCGTCCAAAATTGAGGCTTTGGAACTGAAGAGTAGTCAAAACAAAACTCCTTTGCCTTCTGCAGAAGGAGCGCAGTATACTCATACTAGACCAAATCTAGTAGACCACATAGAAACTGCATCTGGGCCCAGTCTAGAATGCAAACTGGTGGATCAACACCACGGTGCTTTGGTTTCGCTGACAACACAAAACAGCCGGAGCCGCGTGCAACGGTCGAGCACCGGGTCTTGCAATCGCCATCCGCAAAGGCAAGGAAAAACTGCCCAACTGCTGCGTCAAAGTTATACAGTATTTACCAGTACCTGATCAGGTTCTGTAGGCAATCACAATCCTCTCCAATTTAAGAAAAAATGCAAATATTCAAAGAATCCAGATTCCAGATCAAGCATGAAACGACAAAATCATTGTATTGAAGCGAGCGAAATTCAGTTGGAACTGAGAGAGTAGTATTCTGACAAGGAAATAGGAAGCAAACAATGAAGCCAGTTCGCATCGTAGGCAATTACACTGATCAACACCAACATAACGGCAAGACTCCAGTGCCATGGAGACAAGGACAATCGACACAACACACAAGCGGCCACAGGCTGAAGTAACACATTGCTGCTTCCTCATTGTCACTCCTTGCAAAAATAAAAAAGTAACACTGCATCCATTTTCTTGGCTATTGTTACACAGATAGATCAAAGCATGATCCTACATTCTTACTAATATGTTTACAAGGTCTACTAGGAGTTACGCAAATCCCAATAAACTCAGACAACTCCCAGCTGTGAAGTTCAATGTGGCATCCACAATGCCCATACTTCAGCCCTGCATAAACCCATTGCCAGAAGCCCAGAATGCATCCCATTTTGATTGTACTTGTACCAACATCAAAAACTGCCTAATGCATCCCCTCCAAAAAGAGAGAAACTTCAACACCTTGACTTGTTAATTTTCAGAAACCTGAAAAAAAAAATAACAAACATTAGGGATATCTGGATGAGTGATATGGCAAAGCAAGTTTATTGGTTATGTATTATATAATGTATAACTGCAAGCAAAGAGATGTTGTATAATGCTACAATCACATATAAAGAAAATGATAGTTTTTTCATTTGTTCATTTGTGCTTATTTTCACTCATTATGTTTATGTATTGATTTTAGGGAAAATAAGAAATGACCAAAAAAGTCCTCAATAAGAGCAAGCAATCCAACTTTAATTTAGTTTTACTCTGATATGATAGTTGCTAAGACAATAACCTATCTTCTAGGCTTTCATACTTGGTACTAATCCGTTCCAATTTATAAGTGGTTTTGGCTTTTCTAGATTCATTCATTTTGCTATGTATCTAGACATATAAGTCTAGATGCATAGCAAAATGAATGAATCTAGAAAAGCCAAAACGACCTACAAATTGGAACGGAGAGAGTAGTTTTCTTGACATAATTTCAGCTCTGTAACAAATGATGCTTGATAGTTCAAATAACAACTATATTCTGCACAGACGAGTAAAATGTCACAGTGACTACTTTTAGTATGCTCCTTTTGTCTTGCACAAGGGGCATTCCAATGTGCACTGGGATTTCGTTTCCCAGGGCCGGGAACTAGCCTCACGCTTGCCCTCGGCAGCTCGACAAAGCGAAGCTCCGGTCGATCGCTGAATGGGACGGCGGAAACCATGCCACAGGTCAGATCGACCCACCACAACCGTCCGGCGAAGGCCACCACCTCGAGGTCCATGTCAATGCGCCGCGGCCGTGTGAGCGGGAATGGCAAGCTCGCCAACTTGTCCCACACCCTTGTCTCCGAGAAGAAGCGCCGCATGACGAAGGTCCCTTTATCCCCTTCACCCTCCACGCTGAGCTCGACGACGGCATACTTGTCAGGCGGCCCGTGCCCGCGCACAGATTGGGTGAGGATGCCTTTGGGGTGATGTTCACGGACCTTCTTCGTGCCGTCTATGTCTGGGAGGTGGAACATCTCGCCGCTGAGGGGGTTGCAGACAAAGCGCGTGATGTCAGGGTCGATGTCGTCCCTGTTGCCACTGACCGTGACCGTTCCGGTTTGGTTTTCCAGAGCGGCGTGGACCTTGGCGGCGAAGGCGGGCGTGGCGGGCCCATCACGGAACTCGAGGAGGAGAAGGCCGTCGTCGCTCATGGCGCAGACCATGCCGCCGAAGATGCCCTGGCTCTCGCGGTCGGAGTTGATGCGGGCAGGGGATTGATGAGGTGGCCGGGGACAAGGAGCTCGGAGAAGCGTGGGGGCTCCGCGAGCGGGAGGGTCGCGCGGAGCGACGTCGAATTGACCAGCTGCGGACCCTGGACGATCGCCCACTGAGGGCGCGAGGCGGCCGGTAGAGGTGGGAGGACACAACGGAGACAAGGGCACCGCGGAGCGGGAGCCGCATTTTGGGCCGATGAGAGGAGGCCGGCGAACGGTGGTGGGAGAAGGCGAGGGTTTTGGGGGGTTATTTGGAGTGGGCGTGAGGCGAGTTGCCGGAGCGGAGGAGACGAGAAGGTGAACTGGGATGGTAATTGGTAAAGATGTTCACGGAGTAGGAGCAGGGGGGCGGTCCGGCCATGGACGGGTTTCACCAAGAACGGGTACTTTGCTGGGTGTTGTTTGGCGTGTAGGCTACACGGTTCATCTACACTTGCGCACGCCGTTCGGACTGGGAAACTGGTTGCGAAGCAAAGCGGGCTTGTTCCACACGTCAGGGTAGCTTTGTTCTCTCGCCGTTTTCCTCGCGTTTCAAGCCGGAATTGTTTCAAATTTGCTCTCGTCCGCTATGTTCAGGGCCTAGCAAACAGGAGGCGTCGACTATACTTACTGCCCGTGTCCTTCTCATGCAGCCATCCGACATTACGGAATTCATGTTGTTCTTCACTTTTAGCGCAAATTCAAGCAACCAGAAGCCGCGGAGCTGTCAGGACTGTACGAAATGGACTCGGACATTGTCACAAAAAAAAAAGACAAGGCTTTCTCTAAGCGTCATACATGTACCTTGCAAATCATTATCTAAAAAAGAAGTATCTTGCGAACAGCAACAAATGAAGCGAAGATGGACAGCAATTGAGCCATCTCATCATTTGGACAAACAGAGAATTGTTGAACACCAAATGAAATCAGCGAAGAATGCATTATCTAAAATTTAAATAGGACACGAAACATGCATGAACATAAGGATGCATATTTGCTGGCAGTAGTGAAATCAATGTGCTACTCAAACTTGGTGTCACGTTATCCCACTGCCCACAACCCACAGGTGACAAAAGGCTGAAATTACCATAGCTGTCTCCATGCCTCTAATAGTACTGAATCATCCTTAAAATGTTCAGCAAATGTACTGAAGTAATTAAGCGAAGCTCAGAAACTTGGAGACACCTCTCCATCAAGTTCATAACTGCATAGTAAAACCAATGAAAGCCCAAGCTTCAGTCAGTATTACCCAAGATGATAATTCAGGATTGTACCACCAGGTCCATGATTGACATGCTAAATTCATCCCCTGTCAAAAAGAAGAATAAGTTCTTAATAGTAAATGGGAACATGTTTAAGAAGTTAAACATAGCAACCAAAGAAAGCAAACCATAAACTTCTGGGTCCTCTTTTTAAGTCACCGCATATTCACATGGTGAGACTGCTATGTGGAAGAGCAACATTTTTCTTGGTTCAAAAGTAAGCACAGCAATGGAAGCTAATGTCTGTTTCATCTTTCATATGCATGCACATGCTATACTAATTTTGTGTATCATGATTATTGTGGCCAAATTTACAAGAGGATCCACTGGTTGACAAGCATGAACAATGATAAAATAAGTAGCTCAAACCCACGAGAGAATCTGCTCAGTTCCACATATGGGAACACCCAAAATCTATGTTTTCTCCAACTTTTTTTCTTCAAAGTGATGTTGCAAAGATGCATAATTTGAACCATAGTATGCTTACCTCAACTATCTTCCCAAAGTTCACCTCTTGGCCAAAGGGAGGAAGTTACAGCATAGTTGTTTCCTTGCTGTTACATCTTGAACAGAAAATAAAAGGGTATAGTTCTACCTATATCAATATCCCACTTAAAATGCTCGACAAGCTACTGAAAGCGACATTAAACAATGGCTAGACATCTCCCAAAGTTTGTGTAGACAATTGTTTTATGTATATGGTGAAAATTGCAACAGACACAACAAAGTCTGTGTACAGTATGACCATCAAAGTTACGAAACTAATCCTTCTAACAGTACCAAAATTTTGCAGTTATAATCATCAAGAAAGACTGCATTAGCATTTATTTTCACTGCTAACAGCTTGTCCTGAGAAGTAATGGTAATAGTTATTTTGTAAAATAACTGCCAGCAATAGTTCCTCATAAAGACTAAAGAATTCAGTATAACCCATATTAGCATACCTTGTAGCAGGGTTGGAAGCAAGGAGAGCATGCTCATACACCAGGCTCTGCAAATAACTTGACTTTTCGTTCAATGTACTCCGATAAACTGCCTTCCTGCAGAATCATTTCGATATTGCATTCTTGACCCGTCCTATGCATCTTCTCTAGTTGTGTTCTAAGTTCAGGATACAGGTCCAGATGGGTCTTGTTGATCAGAGTGCACAACTGCTTCTGATCCTGTTCACTCATTGCAGTTCTGTTTTCCTTTTTGACATCATCTGAAGACGCCCAGCCAAATCAGATCAGGGATTGTCAGAAATAAGCTGTCATAAGATCGGTTTGCTGATCCGAACTTATATGTGAAATGTATCGAGGCACCACCATAATTTCCATCAAATACAGAATACACAGGAACACGTAAATCATCTCTTAGCATGCGGAGCAGTAATCTGGAACTCGCACTCGGTCGGCCTTTGCCCGAGGAAATAATGCAATGGTTTATCTCCCAAAAGTGATCATCAGAAACATTCTCGAAGGCGTCTTCTTTTTCGACCACAAGGATGTAGCGAACTTCTCCTGTATATCAGATGGTTGCGTTATGAACTTCGGCTGGTATTTGATTTCCAGCTATGCCCCCCATACGGAAGTCATCCAATATTGTGTCACCTTTGTGCTAGAGTATGAGAATATTAGGCTCATGAGGCCAAGCCTATGAGACCCATGTATAACACTATATAGCTACCCTTTTAGGGTTAGTCCTAATCGAATGCAATTATTATCCAATGATATGGTATCAGACTACGTTCCTCCCTCCCTCCTCCTCCCCGCCGCCGCCTGCTGCTGCTCGCTGGCGCGCCGCCGCCGCCGGAGCAGCCATGGCCGGCCGGCCCCCTCCCCCTCCTCGACCTACGTACTTCGATACCTTCCCCCTCCTCTCCGGCGGGCCTAGCTAGGCGCAAGCCGCCGCGCGCGCGGGAGGCCCTGGCGCGGGGGCTCTGGGCGGGATTTGCACACCCCCCCCCCCCCCGCGGACGCCGCCCCCGCCTTTGTGGCGGACGCAGGGGCTGGGGCGGGCGCTGGGGTAGGGGACGTTGACCCGGCCCCCGCTGACCCGGCCGGCACCCATCCCGCGGCCGTCGTCCCGGCGGGCAGTACCACCCCGGACGCGGGCGCTGGTTCCCCGAGCGCCACCTCCGTCCTCACCACCGCCCTCGCTGCTGCCCGAGCTGAGTACGCGGCGGGGCAGGCTAGTCTGCGGGAGGCCTCCCTCTCTTGGGAGCACGAGCGCGATGCGTCCGCTGCCCTGGCTCAGCAGATCGCCGACGCGGAGCAGCTCCTCACCGCTCCTACTTCGCACGACGGCGGGGCCGCTTCCTCCGGCTCGGCGGGTCACCGCGTGTCCACCACTGCGGTCCTCTGGCATGATCCGGCCGACCCACTCGTGGCCCAGCTTCACTACCAGGCCGGGGGTGTCCAGAACATCCGGCTCCTGGTTCCGGTTGTCCTCGAGCTAGAGTCACCTTCCTACGCCCGCTGGCAGGACCTGGTCCTCCTCACCCTCCGCCGCTACGCCCTCGACGACCGCGTCCTCCTCGACGCCGTGGGCGCGGTCCCGACCTCCTCGTGGCTGCGCCTCGACAGCATCGTTCTCTCTTGGATTCTGGGGATGATCTCCCTGGACCTCCACGACCTCGTCCGCAACACTCCGAGCACTCGTGGGGCCTGGTTGCCACTCGAGGGCCAGTTTCTGGGCAACGCTGAGGCCCGGGCTCTGCGTCTCGATGTGAGTTTTTGGACCTTCGTCCAGGGTGACCACTCCGTCAGCGACTTCTGCCGCAAGATGAAGGGCATGGAGGACTCTCTTGGCGACCTTGGCTGGCCTGTGGAGGACCGTATCCTGGTCCTCAACGTCCTCCGCGGGCTCAATGACTGCCACGCTCACCTCCGGACGTGGATCACTCGTCAGCGACCCTTCCCCACCTTCCAGCAGGTCCATGAAGATCTTGTCATGGAGGAGCTTCAGCAGGGAGTTCAGGCCGTGGCGGTTTCCACGCCGGGGTCCTCGTCTTCCTCGACTGCACTCGCCGCTACTCCCCCGTCGCATCCGCCCACTCCGTCGTCGTCGTCTCTTCTTGGTCCTCCTCCTCCCGGGCCGAGTGGGGGTAGGGGGAGGGGCCGTGGTGGTGGTGGCCGCAGTCGCCGCGGGGGAGGAGGCCGTGGCGGTGGTGGCGGTGGTGGTCGTGGGAACACACCGACACCTCCACGGGATGCACTCTGGCCCACCTTCCACAACCCGTGGTCAGGGCGCATCTCCATGTGGCCCTTCCAGGCTCCCGACGGTGAGCCTCGCCCGCCGGTGGCCCTGTTCGCTGGTCCGTGGGCAGCACCTCCCAGCACCTACTCTACGTCCACGTGGGCTCCACCTCCCAGTGCCTCGCCCAGGCCGGTCGGTTGGGACCCGGCGGCCTTGGCCATCTCCTACAGCACCATGGCCATGACACCCCCTGCTGGGCCAGAGTGGGTCGCTAACTCTGGAGCTACTTACCACACCACTCCCAACCCCGGTATATTTTTTGTTTGCCCTCCTTCTTCCTCACTCCCTTCGTCCATCATGGTCGTAAATTGGTCGTGTCTTCCTGTCACGTCCGTGGGTACCGCCAGCGCTCATGGCTCGTTTCGTCTTCCTGATGTTCTTGTTGCTCCTTCTATGGTCCACAACCTCCTTTCTATTAGTTGTTTTACAACTGACAATTCCTGTTCTGTTGAGTTTGACTCTTTTGGTTTTACTGTGAAGGATTTGGCTACCCGGCGTCCTCTGCTCCGCTATGATAGGTCGGGGCCCCTCTACACCCTTCGGTTTTCAGCGTCCTTTTCCTCCTCTTCGCCGGCCTTTTTGTCAGCTCTTTTCACCGCGACGCCTTCCTCCACTACTTGGCACCGCCATCTCGGCCATCCTGGACGTGATGCTCTGATGCAGCTTAGTCGTAGTTCCGACATTCGTTGTACTCAAGCTCACGATGAGCCTTTGTGTCATGCATGCCAGCTGGGCCGCCATGTTCGTCTTCTTTTTTACACTTCTTCTTCACATGCAGCTCATGTTTTTGATCTTGTACATTGCAACCTATGGACCTATGGACTTCTCCTGTCATGAGTATTTTTGGGTATAAATACTATTTGGTGATGGTTGATGATTTTTCTCATTATTTGTGGACTTTTCCCTTGCGTGCAAAGTCTGAGGCTTTTCCCACTATTCTCCATTTTTTTGCCTGGGTGTCTACTCAATTCGGCCTTACCATCAAGGCCGTCCAGTGTGACAATGGTCGTGAGTTCGATAACTCCACCTCCCGTGCCTAATTCCTCTCTCACGGTGTCCAGTTACGTATGTCTTGCCCTTATACCTCCTCCCAGAACGGCAAGACTGAGCGCATGATTCGCACCACGAACGACATCATGCGCACTCTTCTGCTCCAGGCGTCCCTTTCTGCTTACTTCTGGGCAGAGAGTCTTCACACCTCTACCTACCTCCTTAACCGTCTTCCTTCCGTTGCCTGCCCCGCTCCTACACCGCACCATGCTCTCTTCGGTACCCCTCCTCGGTATGACCGCCTTCGTGTATTCAGGTGTGCGTGTTACCCTAACACCACTGTCACCACCCCTCATAAGCTGACCTTAGACAATTTCGATTGGGGACATGAAGATTTTAAGCTCTGCATTGCCACACCCATCATAGCACTGATTTCTGCGACATCTGCATTTAAGAGATCCTGCGTATGCTTCTGTGCAGCATACAAAAATGGATGGTCATAAAAGATTTGACGGAGAGAAGTGCTCTTCCTCAAGAACACATTGCTTCTTAGTCCTGTTAGCACTTCCTCAATTCTTTGAGCTTTTACTACTGAACCGGCTTTTTTAGTAGTACATAGATGTAATTTCTTCGGCAAACATATCTGCATCAGAAAACTAGCATACACATAGTCACTAGGCTTGGCGTCATTGACATTAGTTAAGTTAAAACTAATGACATTCTTCTGGGCCTTTGATTTCTTCAGATGGTGATCAGCAATAGATACTGTTATCTCTTCTGAAGTCTTCAACCAGGACATATTTTTCCCTCAATTCCTTCATCATTTCTTCTGCGATACCCATATTCTCAAGCCTTCTCCTTGTCACGACCAATTCCACCATGTCCTCACAGCCTGAACTATCCAAAATGCCTTCTAACTTCTCCATGAATGTAGACGATGTTTCAGCTCCTGTTGATGATCCTGGTACTCATGAAGAAGATGCAGAACTGTGCTTTCCACGAGATGCTTTCATGGGGGAGAATATCTCTCCTTTCAGATTATTGAACAAAGGAAGCTTCTCAAGTTCAGGAAGTCTGCTTCTTTTTATAGAAAAGATCACTGAAAACTGAAACGGTATTGGTACATATATCAGCTTTCCCAAGAAATGCAGGGATCATACACAAGTATGCTACAGAGTTCAGACATCTTACAGGTAAAAGAAAAAAAATTATATAAAGAAACCTTCAATACTACTGCTCATACACAACTTATCTTTATTTGATCTGACAATTCATAATAGGAGAACCAAAAGGTGCAACGACAAATATCACAATATTCAACAGGAGGTGAGACTGCCATATCAGCTAGAGATGGAGGAAAACAGGTGAAGCTAAAAAGAAATATAAAACAATAACCACAACTAACATTAAAGTAACTTTCCTGATTATATTAACAACCTAAATTTGCAGATCGCTAATGACAGCAGGAGCAATATAACTGAAATGAACAACAGCTCCCATTACCCAACTTCAGAAATGCAGGTAACATTCTCAGAACATATAATACTTAACTTTAAATGCTTATATGAATTTAAATATAACACATATCCGCCTTGTATCACAGCTACGCCTGGTATATGCCTAGTATACTGAGACGGAGGGAGTACCGTAAGGTCTTCGATGGCTAGAGGGGGGTGAATAGCCTATTAAAAATTCTATAAATCATTAGACAAAATTATTAGTAAAACAAATGGCAATAATCATGATTTTTCCTAGCCTAGGTGATGAGCAAGCCTCCTATTGATAATTCTAATATATGTATAATTTTTAAGTCAATCAAGGCTAAATCACTACTTTCTATTCTAGAGAGCTAGCAAGAACAACTATTCTAAACAAACTACACAAGATATATAATAGAAAGTAATTTAAGATAGAGAGGTGATTCTTATACCGATGGTGAAGTGAAGATGTTGCCAATCATCAAGATGATATCCAATCAACCACAATGATAACAATCACAATATGAAGAACCAATCACCGGGAGCCAAGACGATGACACAATTACAGACTACGTAACCGATTGTGTCGACCAACACCTAGATGGTTCTTCGGTGTGACCCTCAAGCCACTTGCCCTGCAAGACACTACCCCGCAAGGAAACCGCAAGACACCACTCTCAAGTGAGCTAACTCAATGACACGCGCATTCCACTAGAGTAGCTTTTGGCACTCTACCGAGGAAAGCTCAAGAACCCCTTACAATCACACCGGAGGTGGGCAAGAACAATCACCAACTCTTTTTAACGCCTCCAACAATCCTCCAAGCTGGCTAGGAGCGGTACTCTCCAAGAGTAACAAGAAATCCACCGACCAAATGACTCGCAACTGCCACTAGATGAATCAACTCATGCAATGCACTTTGAATCACTCAATCCTCACTTATGATGAGCAACCAAGCAAGAGAGAATGAGTAGGAGGGTGTTTCACAAGCTCACAAGGGAGTATAGAATGTTAGAGAGTGCAAGAGAGGGTGCCATGGCCGGCCACCCTTCTATTTATAACATCCCAAGGGCCAACTAGCCGTTACCCCCCTTTCAATTCAATTTTCGGGAGCGTAGGACACGTCCTACGCCCCTCGCAGGACGCGTCCTACGCCCCTCGCAGGCTCTCTGTTGTGTGTTCGGCGCTTCACCCCGCGTCCTACACTCAGCTTAGGACGTGTCCTACGCTCACATGACAACCACTCCGCACTAAAATAGGCATATCTGTTAGCTCCGAACTCCATTTTTGATGATGTTAGACTCATTGGAAAGCTTACTTAGAGGACTACACAACCCACATAGCCACTTGATCCAATTCTTAATCGATCAAAACAGTTTTCCAACCCATGAGACATCATCTCTCATTTCCATGTTGATCACAATCAAGTTCAACATCGCCTCCCTTGCAAATGTGCCAACACCTCCAGGGGTACACCTCCATGTGCTTGTGTGTTAGAATTTTCACAATTATTTTCAAGGGTTTCCAATTAGCACACTAGATCCTAATGCATCAACATGAAATGATAGACCTAGTGGCACTCATGAACCGAATTACTGAAGATCTTCCCTCTTCATAGTTCGGCTACCAATCCTAAATCACTCACACCCTCTATGATGTCTTGAGTGTAAAAAAATGGCCCTATAGGTTATACCTTTTCCTTGAACCCATTTTATCATTCCATCAACCGCCAAGTCTTCACATGACATGTGACACTCCACGTCATCATGCAACCGTCTTGGTCCATCGATCTCGATATTACTTGCTCTTCATCGTTGGTCGGTCCATTGGCGTCAAGTCTTGCTCAAGCTTCACCGTCACACGGTCCTTCGCTTCAGAGCCTCAACTTGCCCTTCACACTTCCAACCGGTCCATCGAGCCAAGCCCATCTTGATCTTCACCATGCTTAGGTTACATAACTTCATGTCATGACTCACCATCGAGCTCCACTTGGCATGGACTACCTTTCTCTAAATCATCCACTTAGAAACAAGGTTAGTCTTTAGGTTTCATCAATTATCCAAAACCAAACTAGGGACTTTTATTCTCCCCCTTTTTGGTAATTGATGACAACCTCACAAAGATAATTTTATAATAAAATTTTTGAACTTGTCATGCTTGTCCAAGCAATTTGAATCATGAGTAAGATTTGGACAATCATCACAAATTCGGTTTTGGTAGGATTAGCTCCCCCTACATATGTGCATAGAGTTTGGATTGAAAGCTTTGCACATATGTATGGATATGAAAATTGTAGGAGAGTAATTCTACCAAAATGATGCTAAGGTGTAAGAAATGGACCTTTGAAGTGTGATTCCAATCGGAGTTGCCTTTTACACCATCCTTAGCACCATTGTTGCACTAGACATACATCAAAGCTCAAGAACCCCGTGAGATCAACATTATAGCAAAGGCTCTTGATCCACATGTAAAACTCAATATGTCTAGTTACAACCTATTCATCTAGTAGATTATTCCATCATTCAAATTCTAGACTAGTATTACATCACACAAGCATGTATATGAATTTAAATACATGTGCAAGAGAAAGTCATATGATTAATGCACAATCAAAAGCAACAACTTGTTCATGAGCTTGCTCCCCCTACTTGTGTGCTTCATAAAATTTTAATTTACCCCTTTCCATTGGCATATCGTTGTGACTTATCTCTCCCCCTTTGTCATTTATTATCAAAAAGGTATGGCCATGTTATGGAGAGTAAGTTACATTAGTTCTTTTGGTGAGGTAGAAATAAATTTTATCAAATTTGGTCTCATCTAGCTTACTTGCCAAAGATATTCAATTCAGTTTGAACCAAAAACAAGCTTCTTCACACCTCATGAAAGGGTTATCTTGCCTATGTTGAATTAAACACTTATAGCAAATTTTTTAGATTCAACACTAGGATTGCTAGCCCACAAACATGTCATATGCCAGATCATACAAACATAGAAACAATAGTGGTAACATATATACATCAAATTCATTTGATTTATCATGAATGTTCCCAAAATACAACTTGTATGTCTATATGTACTAACAAGTCCTAAATAAATCATGAATGACATGTCAATACAATTTTACCTTTGCTTTATCAAAGGAGAGGCATGTCAAATATATATGGGGTGCATTCAACTCATGTTTGAGAAATCAAGAATGTTCAACTCATTCCTTAGTTTGCAAAACCTCTTCTCATCGAGTGACTTAGTGAAAGTTGATCATCGGTGCCAATGCTTTCAATTGAAATATCACCCTTTTGTTGATGACCACTAATGAAGTGATGCCTTATGTCAATGTACTTTGACCTTTCATGTTGGACGGGTTTTGTGCCATTCTAATTGTACTTTCATTATCACAAAATAATGGTATATTCTTAAAATTGAATCCATAGTCCTTCAAAGTTGACTTCATCCAAAGCAATTGTGCACAACATGCTCCCGCACTAATATATTCGGCTTCAGTGGTAGATATTGCCACACTATTTTGTTTCTTTAAGAACCATGACACTAGTGATCTTCCAAGGAATTGACATGTTCCACTAGTGCTCTTCCTATTGATCTTGCATCCCCATAGTCGGAGTTCGAATATCCAATCAACTCAAATTGTGACCCCTTGGGATACCATAGTCCAACATCTTGTGTATGCTTCAAGTACCTCAAAATTCTCTTTGCGGCCTTGAGATGACTATCTCAAGGTGAGGCTTGATATCTTGCACACATGCATACACTAAACATGACATCCGGCCTTGATGCGGTGACATAGAGTAGACTTCCAATCAAAGACCGATATTCCTTTTGATTCACCATGTTGCCACTGACTTTCATTGGTGCCCATTGGAGTTGATATAGATTTTGCCTTTTGCATTCCATACTTCTTCAACATGTCTTCGATATATTTTCCTTGACTCACAAATTTGCCTTCCTTTAATTGCTTGACTGAAGACAAGGAAATAGCTAAGTCCACCAATCATGGATATCTCAAATTCTTTGGCCATCATGTCACCAAATTCTTTGCAATAATCCTCATCAGGTGACCCAAATATGATATCATCAACATATATTTGCATAATAAATAGGTCATTTCCAATCTTCTTGGTGAATAGAGTAGTATCAACCTTTCCCACAATGAACCCCTTAGAGATAAGGAAATTCCTTAGCCTCTCATATCATGCTCTAGGTGCTTGCTTCAAGCCATATAATGCGTTCTTCAATTTGTATACATGGTTGGGTTTCTTCTCATCTTCAAAACCGAGAGGTTGCTCAACATATACTAACTCATTAATGATCCTATTGAGAAATGCACTCTTCACATCCATTTGATATAATTTGATATCATGTGCACAAGCATAGGCTAATAAGATTCTAATTTCCTCCAATCTTGCCACCGGTGCATATGTTTCTTCAAAGTCAAGACCCTCTATTTGAGTGTAACCTTGTGCAACTAGTCTTGCTTTATTTCTCACCACTATGCCATCTTGATCTTGCTTGTTTTTGAAAACCCATTTAGTTCCAATGACATTGTGATCTTGAGGTCTTTCTACCAATTCCCAAACATCATTTCTTTTGAAGTTATTGAGCTCTTCTCACATTACCATGATCCAATCGGCATCCTTCAATGCTTCATCAATCTTCTTAGGTTCTTTGGTTGACACAAATGATGCATGCTCACAAATAATTGCCAATCTAGCTCTTGTTTGCACATCACTTCTAATATCACCAATAATCTTATCAATTGGGTGATCTCTTACAATATGAGTGGGTTGGAACACTTTAATTTGATTGCTTGAACTTGGTTAATCATTTGACTTGTCTTCTTGAGATGAACTAGCGTGTTGATCTTGCACTTGAGAACTACTAGCTTGCTTGATGGGTGATGTGAGCACTTGATCTTTTTCATCAACATCAATCACTTATCTTGCTCTAATGTCCCCAATGTCCATGTTCTTCATTGCTTCTACCAACTAAGGTCCACTAATATCATCAATGTTTTATTCCTCATCTTGAGACCCATTGGTTTCATCAAATTCCACATCATGGACTTCTTCAACTAGACCACTAGCATTGTTCCATACTCTATAAGCTTTGCTTGTTGTTGAATAACCGAGTAGGAATCCTTCAACACATCTAGAGTCAAACTTCCCAAGTCTAGTGTCCTTCTTCAAGATATAACATTTACAACCAAACACTCTAAAGAATGAAATATTTGGCTTTCTTCCATGAAGTAGCTCATATGGGGTCTTTTCAAGCAATGGATGACAATAGAGCCTATTGATAGAGTAGCAAGCCGTGTAGATTGCTTCATCCCAAAACTTGTGACTCACATTATACTAAATAAGCATAGTCCTTGCCATATCAAGCAATGTTCTATTCTTCCCCTCAACAACACCATTGGAGGGTGGATTCTATTTGGCCGAGAATTGATGTCCAATACCAAAGTCATCACAAAGATCACCAATTCTTGTATTCTTGAATTCACTCTCATTGTCACTTCTAATCTTCTTGATCTTGATTTCAAACTCATTGTGAACTCTCTTGACAAAGGTTTTGAATATGTTAAACACTTCACTCTTGTCAATAAGAAAGAACACCCATGTGAATCTTGTGAAATCATCAACAATGACAAATCCATATTTGTTCCCACCAATGCTTGCATATGTTGTTGGTCCAAATAGATCCATGTGCAACAACTCAAATGCCTTGCATGTGCTCATTGTGCTCTTCTTAGGATGTGCACTTCCAACTTGCTTCCCAACTTGACAATCACTATAAAGTCTATCCTTTTCAAACTCAATATCTTTCAAGCTGTTGACTAGATCATGACTCAATAGTTTCTTCAATTCTTTCATGCTAACATGACCAAGTCTTCTATGCCATAGCCAACCCATGCTAGATTTAGATATCAAATAAGTTGAAATAGATGTTTCACTAGTATTGAAATAAACTAGGCAGAGGTTCTCATATCTAAATCCCTTGAAAATCAAGTTGAAACCATCCATGCTCACAACCTCAACATCATTTGGTCCAAATATACACTTAAAACCCAAATCATAAATTTGTGCCACCGAAAGAAGATTGAAATCTAAGCTTTGAACTAGCAACACATTGGATATGCTCATGTCATTTGATATTGTAATTTTACCATTCCCAATAACCTTGCCTTTCTTGTTATTGCCAAATGCGATAGAATCAACGCCACTAACATTATCATTGATAGAGTCAAACATTCTTGATGTACCGGTCATGTGTTGAGTGCACCCACTATCAATGATCCAATGCCTTTCTCCGGCTTTATAATTGACCTACAAGCAAATCAATGAGATTTAGGTACCCATAACTTCTTGGGTCCTTGAATGTTAGTGACTAAGCTCTTTGGTACCCAAATTGCCTTCTTCTTTAGGCCAACAATGGGTGTACCGACAAACTTAGCTTTCACACCCTTCTTACCCTTGGTAAGCACATAACAAGAATCAAAAGATATAGCATTCATATTTTCTTGTTCTTGTTCATTTTATTACAATTATGCTCTAGGTGCCCAACTTGCTTGCATCTATTGCAAAACTAACCATTGCTCTTCACAAAGTGTCGGTTACCGAGAAAAGGGGTACCCTAAACCTCCCTTGTTTTTGGTTGAACCCCGAGTTTACCCTCAGATTAATCTCACGGGACCCTCGAAAAAACTCGTGCAAGACCAGATCGTACATCCTCGACCCACCGGGGCCCACCAGCAAATACACACTGGGCCGGCCCACAACAGAGTACTTAACTTCTGCCGCAACCCTCGACAAGTCACTGACGTCACCAACTGATGATCACTCGAGGGGGGACCCCGCGTCAAGTGTTGAGGCCCCGGCGGGACGGACGCTCGATACAATAAGGGTCGAGCCCCCCTCGATCCACCAACTTCAGGTGCGTTTGACAGCACATTTGATGCAAAACTACCTAACCTTGTCCAATCGTATGGCTACAACAGCCGCACAGTGGTCCGTACAGCGGTCGAATCCCACTTTACCGCCCATACTGGGGACGTGCATCAGTCTGCACGGCACTGTTACGCCATACTCAGCACTGTTAGCCGCTCAAGGCCCCCTCGACGCGCTACGCGATAAACAACCGACATCGGATTCCCTAAGTTCAATCTTATCCATTCAACCACTACGCTCGAGGCTACCCCTCGATTGGGCCTCGAGTATGTGTCGACGCCCTCCGGTCAACCCACATCAACCTCGAAAGCTACGCCAACAACTCCTAATGCGACCCCAATAGGGACTCGCACGTCCTCTACAGGGGATCGCGTCTTTCGCCAGTCAGCAACCACGCCTCCGAAGGACGCCTGTCAACTCCGAGCCATGCTGCTACAGAACAAGCCATGCTCAGCGCACGTCTCTACAGTGGCCTCGAGTTGACCACCATGACCCGCAATGTCACCACCGCGTCATCGAACCAGGACACTTGTACCCCTGTGCCTCCCCTTGGCCTATAAAAGGGGACGCCAGGATACACAACAAAAAAATAGGCCCAACCGGACGAAGAACCGACTCCAGACAACGATCTCACGAAGAACCGAACGCACGCCTAGGCAGACTCCTAGACTCTGAATAACTCTTTCGCTCTATACTCGACCCCCCGTCCTGAATTCTCTCCTTCGCTTATATTCACCCCTGTACAAGCACTTAGGTGCAAGATAATACAAACCTTCTCCCCCGCTGGACGTAGGGCCTTCTTTGCCCGAACCAGGATAAATCGCTGTGTTCTTCTTGCATCACCACCCGAATGGGTTACGCACACATACGTTTACTCGTTGGCTTAGGACACCCCTGGGTTTCTAACGTCGACAGTTGGCGCGCCAGGTAGGGGGTGTGTGTGTCAAACAGCTTCGTTCGGATGGCGAATTTCGTATCATCGCTCCCTTTCGGCTCGGTGATCTGGTTTGGGAGTTTGGAGTTCTTGTCGCTCGGCACGAGCCATGACATGGTCCTGCTCTCAGCCAGGCACCAAGCGGGGGCGCTTCAAGGACTCCGCGAGGAGCCCTGCGTTGCCCTCGCCACCACGCTTCCCAATCAAGAAGGAGACGTGGATCACAGGGCGGGCGGCGCCGCCGTGCGACCACGGTCGTCACATCCTCTTCATCTTCGATAGATGACTTGAGCTCTCTGGCCAGGAGCCTCCCATGACTACGCGTAAGGCCCGAAGAGGGGCAGCGCTCACCAGGGTTGAACGCTTCTCCCCAGGCGAACGCGCCCCTCACGTCTATGGCTCTCTTGCCCCATGAGCAGTTTGTCGTCCGACCGGCACTGCCATTTGGGCTCGACAATGCCGCTTCAACATACTCCACTATAGTGCGCTCGGGTTTCGGAGCGAACAGGGAACAGACTGGACCCCCCTATGCCGGGAGGTACCGGTACTAGCCCCTGAATGCCAGATTAACCCTCGCCCACAAGGCGCCTACCCTCGCGCGCTTCGACAGTGGCTGGAAGTGAAACAATATGGGCGGACCATCATGCCTTACCCACTCTACTCTGACTCCGACTATGACTCCAGCTACTATGATCCCACACGAGAGTGTTTCCACGTCAACATAGTCGCCGCATCGGGCAACGACGACGCCGATTACGCAGAGACGTCCACACCACCGGCTGCAACAGGTGGACCCCTCCTCCTGGTGGGACAGGAGGAAGGGCCCCCTGCCGCAACCAATGATCCGTGCGATTCGCAGGGCGCCCACGTCGCCCAGCTCACGTAGGTCCAGGAGCTTCGAGCCAAACTCGACGAAGACAAAGAGCGACTGTGCCAGCTCGAGCGTACCCTCAAGCAAGACATCAGAATCCCCAGGCGGAGGGGCTCGGGCCCGAGCGCGGTAAGTATAGCGGCAGATTGTGGGCGCGGATACGGTTGCACATCCCGCCTTCAATCGAGCCAGTCAGAATGTCATCGCGGCAACCATGCTTCTCCACAACACGCCGGCCCCCTCGAATCCTGAAGCCCAACGAGTCTGACAGGAGATCCAGGGCCTTCTCGAGGTGGCCGCCATCCAGCAGGCCGAGAGTTCTGCCTCGAGGCGTCGAGGTATGGCCTCAGGGCAACACCATGAACCCTCGCGGCATGAGAGGCAGGCCTCGACCAAGCCGGTAGACCCCCCGCTCGAAGGGGGCGGTCCCGGCCCACGATCGCATTCGTGCCGCGAGCCCCGCGATGCGCGTCACGACATCAATGAACACCGCAGACGCAAGTGCGGTGACACCGAGGCATGAGGCTACAGCGCTCATCAGGGCGGACGCTACGACAGCGACGAGGACCGACGTTGATCCCCGGATCCACCGGGACCTCGAGCCTTCAGCCGTGTGATTCGCAGCACGCCGCTGCCTAGCCCCTTTAGACCCCCGACAATTCTCATCAAATACGACGGCGAGACAAAGCCTGAGCTCTGTCTTGCCGACTTCAAGCTGGCGTGCCAGCTTGGTGGGGCCCGCGATGACAGCGCCATCATTTGACAACTCCCACTCTTTCTCTCTGACACCGCACGACGGTGGCTCGAGGAGCTTCCCCCTAACCAAATCTATGACTGGTCTAACCTGGTCAGGGTTTTTGAGGGGAACTTCAAGGGCACCTATGTGCGTTCGAGCAACAGGTGGGAACTTCGAGGCTGCAGACAGAAGCCCGAGGAATCCCTCCGTGATTTTACTCGACGCTTCTCCGAGCAGCACACTGAGCTTCCCCACGTCACCGACGAAGAGGTGATCCTGGCTTTCATTGCCGGGACCACCTGCAAGGAACTGGTCCGGGAGCTCGGGCGTGCTCCCTCAAAGACCGCCGTGAATTGATGGAAATCGTGGCCAACTTTGCCGCTGGAGAAGAGGCCGTCGGCGCCTTCTTCAACGATGGCAAAGGCCAAACGCAAGCCAAGGCGGCCAACCCCTAGGGTTCGAACCGGGGCGGCAAGAAAGGGGGCAAGAAGAAGAAGAAGAACCCGCGAGGCAAGCGTGAAGACGCCCCCGACAATGACCTCGTGGCGGCTGTCGAGCGCAAGAAGCCTCGAGGCCCTCCCGAAAGGGGCCTCTTCAACGAGATGCTCAAGAAACCATGCCCATATCACAAGGGCCAGGCCAACCACACTCTCAAAAACTTTCGGATGCTCAAAAGGCATTTTGAGGGTACGGTTTGAGGAAAGGAAGGGACCTTCGAGTGGGCGACCTCGTCCTACGACGACGACAGAGCAACAAGGGCCGCCATAAGTTAACTCCACCGTGGGAAGGCCCCTTCATCATAGCAGAGGTGTTGAAGCCCAGAACCTACAAGCTCGCTAACGACAAAGGCGAAATCTTCACCAACGCATGGAACATCGAATAGCTACGTCGTTTCTACCCCTAGGGTGCCGATGCCCTTGTACATTCTCGCATGTTTCGTACATTTTCGCATGACGAATATAAGAAGTACTTTCGATTATAAGTTCAAACTCATTATTGTACATGCAAGAGGTAGGCTCGACCTTGTCTCGCTAGAGTCAAGCCTCCCTCAGGGGCTAACGGGGGAGGAACCCCCTAAGTTCCTAAAAAATACGAACGATTTTTCAAAATTCGAGCGTCTCCTTTTGCTTTGCAACTAAGTAGAAAACGCCTCGAACTCCCTAAGGGTCGAGGGCTGTCGAGCCTGGGGCTCTCCTACGCCTCAGGGCTACGGTACCCCCACTCGCTCCCCCTCCCTCAAGGGATACGAGCATGCGTCGAACACTTAGTCGAAAAGCAAAAGTCAGGTGATCGAAACTCGAGCATCTCTTCTTTCCTACGCCTCGATACGCTTCGCGACTAAGTAGAAAACGCCTTGAATTCCCTAAGGGTCAAGGGCTGTCGAGCCACGAGCTCTCCTATGCCTCAGGGCTATGGTACCTCCACTCGCTCCCCCCTCGAGGGATACGAGCACGCGTCGAACACTTAGTCAAAAAAGCAAAATCTAGGCGAAAGAAAACAGAGAAGGCTCGACCTTAAAATATCCAAATGCATTACGATAGATGCATAGATGTTTTAAAGGCCCTCGAAGCCACACTGAATATAAGTTACAAAAACTAACTTATTTACACGGGCACCTTTGCCTAGTTTTGCCCTACAGGCCTGCTCCGCCGTCTCCATCGCCGCCCTCCTCGATGGTGTACCCTTCGGATTTGGCTCATAGGCCGTCATCCTCAGGAGGCGGAAGGACCTCACGCTCGAAGAGGCTTGCAAGACAACCACCAGGTTCCTCGGCAGCCTCGACCAACCCCATGAAGACGGCTTCGTTCTCCTCGTCAGTCTTCGAAGGGTCGCTGACGAAGCCGTGGGAGACGACCTCCATGTCGTAGATGTAGCCGGAGCCGATGACCGCCATCGCCCGCTTCACGCCGACATGAAGGGCGCCCCGCACCTTCTCCTTAACCACGCGGCCGAGCTCAAACAGCTGGTTAAGGAGAGGGGCCCCATGGACGTCATCCGCGGCTGCTTCGGGACGAGGGACGCCGAGGCTATCGTAGACCATGTCGAGCATACCGTCGAGCTCGCCGGTCAGCTTCACCTCGGCCGTGTACGACTTCTGAAGCAGGCCAAGGTCACGATGAGCCCGAGTCAGCTCCTCCTTCAAGGCTGGAAACAAACAGAGTCAGTAACGCTTAAGAAAAAACAAAGGCAAAAAACTCTTCAAGAAAAGAAGGAAGACTCACCAACGGCGTGGGTCTCGAGTTTCGTGTGCGTATCTTGCAGAACGAGATACTCGTTTGCAAGCGTCTCACCAGCGTGGACCATCGACGCGTTCTCCGCCTTGAGCTTCTCGAGGGCCTCGCCTACCGAAATGGCATCCCACCTTTGCTCTTGCCAGGCTTCGAAAAGCCTGGCATTTTCGGAGGCCGAGGCCTCGAGCTCCTTCCGCACCGCTTCGAGGGCCGCGCCAGCCCTTGCCAGCTCATCGCTGGCCTCGGACCTCACCTTCTCGAGGGCCCTCCCCACATCCTCCTTCGCCTTGGCCTCGGCCTCCTTGGCTTGGGCAGCCACCTCTTGGGCCAAGGCAGTTTCGGACTTCGCCTTCTCAAGCCCACTTTGAGTGGCAGTAGCCTCCTCCTTCGCCTTCGCGGCCTCGACCCGGGCAGCCTCGAGCACTGCTTCTAGCTCGGGGATCGGGTTCCACTTATCCTTGGCGCCGTGGATAAGATAGGACTTGATGTTCAAGTGCTTTCTCAGATCCTAAGAGCAAGAAGAACAAAGGACATCATCAACAAAGAGAACACACCCCAAGTTCCATAACTTCGAAGAAGGATGCTTACCGCGAGGCACTCGTAAAGGTTGTCACTGACGAGACCAAGCATTGCCTTCAGTGAGCTCTGAAGGCAAGAATGCTCCTCCTCGATGGCCCTCCAGCACTCGAGCTCCGCAGGGTCGTCCACCTCCCACGAGGGAGCGTCGTGACTCGTGGAGTCATGGACGCAGATGGGCTCCGAGCCCCATCCCGAAGTCTCCGCCTTGGAGCGCCGCCGCGCTGCCTCTGCTCTGGCACCCTCCGCGTCGACGGCCGCGCCTGCCGCAGGTCATTGCTTGGGCACCGCGGGAGGAGACGAACCCTCCCACGGCACGATAGCCAGCAAGCCAGCCTGCGGCTCCTCCCGCTCAACAAAAAGGTCCGCCAGGGCAGACACGGCGATGCTCGCCTCCTCGACCGAATCACCCACGGGGGCCCCGCCTGACGGGGCCGCTTCGGCACCCTCGGACTCGACGACCCCCGACCTCGGTGGCAACAGGGGGGCGTGGCGTCCTTCTCCTTCCCTTCATCGACGGAGGCCTCGCCCTCCTCGGCCTCGAGGATGATGGGCGCCGCCTCCGAAAACCCTAGCAGGGAGTCATCCGAGGGACCCTGCGGCACGCTGCTGCCCGGCGCCTCAACGGCCATCCCGGCTCGGGGGCTCGACGCCGTAGCCGCTGCAGTCTCGGTGGCCACTTCGCCGATAACAGAAGCAGCACCCCAGGCCAACGTCGCGTGTGCGGCCTTGACCCAAGCGATGACCCCCGCATTCGAAATCACCGGGGGAGTCGAGGCGGCGCTCGTCGCCAAAGGAACCGGGCCTGTAGCCAGAGCCGTCGTGACCGCCATCACCTCTGTCGCAGCCTTCGTCCGAAGGTGCATGGCCGGAGCGGGCCCCGCCAGTGCCCGCTCGCGCTTGAGTCTGCAAGAAAGGAAAAATTAGATGCGTGGAATCGAGACGCGAAATATAAAGCTGCTCCAAGATTAAGAACTTACCCCACCGGGAACCTCCCCGGGGTTCATGAGCCCCCCGTCGATGACCACGTCCCGGCGCCCGGAAGGCTTGAAGTCGCTACCGGCGGCATCATGCCGCGAGGCCCCGCAGCCCCTCGAGCGGAGGCCGCCACCAATGCGGCCAAAGCCAGCGCCACCGGCCCGGCTCCAAGGGCCAGATGACTTTCACGGGATCCCTTCGTGGGCCCCCTAGAACCAGCAGCGCCCTGCATCGAAGGGGCACCAGCCACGATCCTCCGGGTTGAGAGGTGCTCCTCTTCTCCACTCCACTCCTCCCCTGACTCCTCAGAGGAGGACCCTTCGATGGGCCCCACCTCTCGTCTCTGCTTAGCCGAGCGCTGCTCGCCCGCAGAGAGATCGAGGCTCTACATCCGCCTCTTCTTGCTCTCCTCCTCCTTCGTCTTCTTTGTCGACGAGGCGCCGAGAAGCCTCGTCGGACCAACTCCGAAATCTTCCTTAATGGGGGACAGCGACAACTCGTAGTCGAGCTCCCCCTACGCGCAAAGCCCAAAAAAATGTAAGGTGAAAAGAAACAAAAAAGAAGGGCTCGATGAAGTAATACACTCACCAGTTCGGGGTAACCGGGATCAGGCCGCATCGGAAGACAGTTGACTTCTTGCGCCGTGAAGGAGCCCGACACCGTGCCTCAAACCCTCTTGGCGACGCTCTCCAGTGTAATATCCTCAGCAACCATCTGGCTCCCCTCGAGCTCCACTCCAAAGAACATTTGGCTCATGCGGAGCGAGCATCACATCAGGGGGAGCACCCGTCAATGGTGGAAGGCCAAGGCAACGACCCCAACAGTCAACCCCTGCCCTCGAAGGGTCGCCAGGGCATCGAGGAGGTCTTCGAGCCTCCCTTGATGGTCCCACGCTGGGGCGCCCCAGTTGTGGGGACGCGACTCGATGACGCGCCCCGTGTACTGAGGCAGCAGCCCCTCGTTGTTCCTGATGTAGAACCACTTCGAAGGCCAGGCGCCGTGGCTCAAAGTCAGGCCGATAGGGATGAAGGTGTCGACCTTCCTCACGGCGAAGTTGCAACACCCGGCCCGCACCAGCCTCCACACCCCCGGCGACGCGCTCTTGGAGAAGTACTCCGCTCAAAAAAGATGAAGCCAGAGCTCCCAGTGCGCTTCCACCCCGAGGTAACCCTCGCAGAAAGTGGTGAAGATGGCGACGTAGGAGATCGCGTTGGGGAAGAGATGCTGCAGCTTGATCCCGTACTAGTGGGTGAGGGCGCGCATGAACTGGCTCGGCGGGGAACCGAAGCCCAGTCGGTGGAACTTGACGAAGCTGACCACGTAGCCCTCCGGTGGGTATGGCTCGAGGTCCCCCTTCGGCGAAACGAGCCATTCGGGCTCGGCCTTGTTGGTGATAGGGCGCAGGAGCCCCTCTGCCACCAACCCCTCTAGCTCCTTCCTCGTCAGATCCGAGGGGAGCCATGCCGCGGGCTGAAGAATCTCCGGCAGCGCCATGGCAAGAGCACGGAGCTCTTCGGTGGACGGACGACCCGGAAGATTTCCTATCTCCGCGGGGAAGGCAAAGCGCAGGGAGGCGAGCGCAAGGAAGGTAAGCGCAAGGAAGGTGAGCGCAAGGAAGGCAATCAAGCGCAGGAAGGCGAATGTGAAAACGACAGGAAGGCAAGTGAAGAGCAACAGTGCACGGAGTGCCTCCTTTTATAGGGCCAGAAGACCAACGGGCGGCCGATGCTTGCCCGACCAGTAAGTCCCCACATTAAATGCGTCTAAAGTACTCTCCTCTCGATTCCTGTGCGTCGATGTCATGAGCGAGGCCGCCGGGCGCCAATGATACCCTCGGGCCTGCGCGCTCACGCCATTTCGCATTCACCCCCTCGACTGCCATCGACCATGGACACGCGTCAAGCATCCACGAATCAGCCGTCATGCCGGCCCCACCACGACCGCGCCGTTCCGACTCCCACGACATTACGGCCGCGCCGCTTCGAATCTTTTCTTAAGAAATGAGACTAATATGACAACTGACAGTTATCCTCCTCGAAATGCGCTTTAAGTACAGGAATCATCCACTACCGCGCCGCTCTGGCTTCTGCATAAAAAGGCACTCGTGACGGACAGGAGGAGTTATCCGCAGACGGATCTTCCCATGACACAGGATACGGGCCCAGGCCCTCGAAATCTCCAGGGAGCGAAGGCTGGCCATCAAAAAGGGTTCGACAGCCGCCCTCGAGTACCGGCGTTAGGGGTGACCGAGGGGGCCGACGCGAGTCCCTTGCTCGAGAACGAATTCTCGAGGCCCCCTCGGACACACTCAAGGCAAAACTAAGGGACCACGATGGAATCCCCTCAAGGGGAGGCATCGAGCCACCAGACCTGATCGAAAGGGTTTGGCATCCCACGGGACCCACTGTTTTGCTCGAATAAGAGCGCCTCAGGGCCACTAGTCGACCCCTATCAAATGGGGCACGAGCTCTTACTTGAATTTCCCGATAGTAGCTCACCTGAGACGTGGGTAGCACAACGCTTCTCCCCCCTCTACCCGATCGAAAGGGTTCGTGAGGGTCGAACGAAAAAGTTGAGCTCGCACCTGACCGGCTTCGACGAAAGAAGCTAAGGAGCAGACTTGCAACTGGGTGGCCTCGATGAAAGAGGACCCAACCGCCCGGGGGCTCGATCATTCGAGCACGCCTCGACCAGAACCAAAAATAAAAAAGACCTCAGGCGAGTATTCTACTCACCCGAGGCCTCGGGGGCTACACCCAAAGGGTGCGCCCGTGCGCACCCCTCGGAATACGACCAACACTCCGAGTCCATTTAATTGAGCCTCCGCGTAAGTATCAACACTTACACGAAGCCTCGGGGGCTACTGTCGGTTACCGAGAAAAGGGGTACCCTAAACCTCCCTTGTTTTCGGTTGAACCCCGAGTTTACCCTCAGATTAATCTCGCGGGACCCTCGAAAAAACTCGTGCAAGACCAGACTGTACATCCTCGACCCACCGGGGCCAACCGGCAAATACACACTGGGCCGGCCCACAACAGAGTACTTAACTTCTGCCGCAACCCTCGACAAGTCACTAACGTCACCAACTGATGATCACTCGAGGGGGGACCCCGCGTCAAGTATCGAGGCCCCGGCGGGACGGACGCCTCGATACAAGAAGGGTCGAGCCCCCCTCGATCCACCAACTCTGGGTGCGTCCGACAACGCATTTGATGCAAAACTACCTAACCTCGTCCAATCGTATGGCTATAGTAGCCGCACAGTGGTCCGTACAGCGGTCGAATCTCACTTTACCGCCCATACTGGGGACGTGCATCGGTCTGCATGGCACTGTTACGCCGTACTCAGCACTGTTAGGCCGCTCGAGGCCCCCCTCGATGCGCTACGCGACAAACAACCGACATCGGATTCCCTAAGTTCAATCTTATCCGTTCTACCACTACGCTCGAGGCTACCCCTTGATTCGGCCTCGAGTATGTGTCGACGCCCTCCGGTCAACCCACATCGACCTCGAAAGCTGCGCCAACAACTCCCGATGCGACCCCAACAGGGACTCACACGTCCTCTACAGGGGATCGCGTCTTTCACCAGTCAGCAACCACGCCTCCGAAGGACGCCTATCAACTCCGAGCCATGCTGCTACAGAACAAGCCATGCTCAGCGCACGTCTCTACAGTGGCCTCGAGTTGACCACCACGACCCGCAATGTCACCACTGCATCATCGAACCAGGACACTTGTACCCCTGTGCCTCCCCTTGGCCTATAAAAGGGGACGCCAGGATACACAACAAAAAAAAGAGGCCCAACCGGACGAAGAACCGACTCCAGACAATGATCTCATGAACAACCGAACGCACGCGTAGGCAGACTCCTAGACTCTGAATAACTCTTTCGCTCTATACTCGACCCCCCATCCCGAATTCTCTCCTTCGCTTGTATTCACCCCTGTACAAGCACTTAGGTGCAAGATAATACAAACCTTCTCCCCCCGCTAGACGTAGGGCCTTCTTTGCCCGAACCAGGATAAATCGTTGTGTTCTTCTTGCATCACCACCCGAACGGGTTACGCACACATACGTTTACTCGTTAGCTTAGGACACCCCCGGGTTCCTAACGTCGACACAAAGCTAGGCTTTGGAGTTGCAAAGGCCGCCTTGCCCTTTTTAGGGGTGTAGCCTAATCCCTCTTTGTTGAGAGAAAACCTTTGGCTATCCAAGCACTTTAGCAAGCAGGCCTCACCACCATAGGCTTTACCTAAGGCATGAGTGAGCTCATCCACCTCTCTCTTGAGAGTCTCATTCTCAACCATTAGTAAGGCATCACAAGTGAGACCATCACTACTAGTAGAGGTAGAGTGGGTGGTGGTGGATGAAGAGCTACAAGAAGGGTTAGTCTCATGCATGATAATAGGTTGATAAAAGGGTTCATTGATGATATCACATGTTACACCTATATCACTTGATACAATAACCTCCTTCTTTGCTTGTTGCTCAAGAAGCAATGAGTTTGCCTTTACAAGCTTGGAATGAGCTTGACTGAGGTTCTCATGGTCTTCCTTTAGACTCTCATGAGTGTTCATAAGCTTACTAAGAGCTTTCTCAAGTATTTCTACCTTCATAGAAAGCTTCTTACACTCCTTGTCCTTGGCAATATCTATGTCTCTAGTTTCTTGCATCAAGTCATATAGTTGTTCTTTAGTAGGTTCATCATCATTAGCATATTCTATTTCACTTTCATCATCACTACTATCATATTGTACCTTTGTTTCTTGGGCCATGAAGCATGAATGTGATGTAGAGAACAATGATGGCTTCTTGTTGATAGCAATAGAAGCAAAAGCCTTGTTGGAAAATTCTTCTTCTTCCTCCTTATTGTCACTTTCCCAAGTAACCACAAAGGCACCATCCTTGCCCTTCTTGAGAGTCATCCTTGCCACTCTCTTCTTCTTCTCAAACTTGCCCCTTTTGTTGTTGTTCTTCTTCTGGTCATAGGGACACTCCGCTTGCAAGTGTTTGATGCTATCACAATTGAAGCACTTCCTCACTTGCCCATTGCTCTTGTAGTTGTTCTTCTTGAAGCCTCTTCTCTTGATGACATATGACCCATCTTCTTGACAACTAAAGCAAGGGCCTCATCATCAATCTCAAACTCTCTATCTTCACCATTGCAATCTTCCTCTTCAATGATAGGAGCTTTGCCACTAGAGGAGGTGAACTTGAATGCCACAGTTTGCTTTTTCTTCTCTTCTACCTTCATATCCTTCTCATCAACTTGCTTGTCATACTTGTCATAGGTCAACACCTCTCCAAGCAAGTCATTTGGCTTTATTTTGTCAAGCCCATCTCTTTGAAGCATCATGATCAACATCTTGAATCTTCTAGGCAAGCTCATCAGGAACTTGACACAAAAATCTACATCTTGTGTCTTGTAGCCCAAGCTCTTGGGATCATTCACGTCACTTGAAGATGATGAAATGTTTCTAGGATTGTTTCATCATCCTTCATCTTGAAATTTTCAAACTCCTTCTTGAGGCCATAGAGCTTGGTACTCTTCACAACTTTGGTGCCCTCATATGTTTCACTCAATCTTATCCACACCTCATGTGCAAACTCCAAGTCCTTTTCCCTTCGAAGATCTTTGTATCAATGCCATTGTAAATAGTGTTGAGAGCCATTCTATTGCAAGTTGTGTTGGCTCTATCTTCATCGGTGAGGTGCTCTTTGTCAAGAATGACATAGTCCTTTCGGTGACCTCTAGCACCCTCTCATGAATAGAACCAAGATACATAGTCATCTTTCTCTTCTAATGATCAAAAGAACTAATGCCATCAAAGAAAAGTGGTTTGCCCCCAACATGATTGAACACAATATGAGCCATCTTTCAACACCGAAGGATGTTAAACCTTGTAAATACGGTGACCACGGCTCCGATACCACATGTAAGGTCCTAGATGGCTAGAGGGGGGTGAATAGCCTATTAAAAATTCTACAAACCACTAGACAAAACTTATTAGTAAAACAAATGACAATAATCGCGGTTTTGCCTAGCCTAGGTGATGTGCAAGCCTCCTATTGATAATTCTAATATATGTATGATCTTTAAGTCAATCAAGGCTAAGTCACTACTTTCTATTCTACAGAGCTAGCAAGAACAACTATTCTAAAAAACTACATAAGATATATACTAGAAAGTAATGCAAGATAGAGAGGTGATTCTTATACCGATGGTGAAGTGAAGATGTTGCCAATCACCAAAATGATATCCAATCAACCACAATGACAACAATCACAATATGAAGAACCAATCACCAGGAGACAAGAGGATGACATAATTATTTTTGTTCATCCAGTGTTCACTTGTGCACTGACAAGCTACGTCACTGGTTGTGTCGATCCAACACCTAGATGGTTCTTCGGTGTGACCCTCAAGCCACTTTCCCCGCAAGACACTCCCCCACAAGGGAACCGTAAGACACTACTCTTAAGTGAGGTAACTCAATGACACGTGCATTCCACTAGAGTAGCTTTTGGTGCTCTGCCGAGGAAAGCTCAAGAACCCCTTACAATCACATCGGAGGTGGGCAAGAACAATTACCAACTCTACCCAACGCCTCCAACAATCCTCCAAGCCGGCTAGGAGCGGTACTCTCCAAGAGTAACAAGAAATCCACTGACCAAATGACTCGCAAGTGCCACTAGATGAATTAACTCATGCAATGCACCGACAGGCTGGGCTTCCTCCACTTCTACCTCCACCCCATACTCTCTCAATCTCTATTGTTGCTAAAACCTTAGAGAGATGGATCCATTCAAGGGACCCCTCTTTGGCTAATTCTCTTTAGAAAATATAAATTAGGGTTTCTAAATTTGCATTGATCCAGGGGCTAGGGGCCCTATTTATATAGCCCTCTAGGATGCACCATAGCCCTCGGATCAAATCGACCTAAATAGACGGCTAATATTCATCCTCAAAGTTGGTGGAGGCAGGATCCACGAGCTTCCACCTGATTGGTGGAGAGCTTTGGGCGGCCGCCCCTGCCCCTGGGCGCCCGCCCAGCTATGCTGACAGGTGGGCCCCAGCTTGCAGGGGGTGGCTTCTCGAGTCTTCTAGATTGTTCATGCATACACGTTCATCCTTTATCTCTATGTAATCCCGACATGTGGACCTTCTTTGGTAGTTTTCAGTTGACACCCTGTAGAAATAGATATTCACCAAAACTCGTGGAATTCTGTTAGTGAGAACCCTATATCTACCAGGTGTTTGCATATGGATCCATTTTCAAGTTTTAGTCGATGGTTAAAAGTATGAGTTATCTACCGTCAACAGATGGTCATAAGAAAAGTATTGATAGTAACTTAACGACTAATGTGAGCATGATTATGGCTAGATTTGATAAGTTAGAAGGCAAAACAACCGATGTAGATCAATCAGGTGTTGAATCTACTTCTCAACAATATAAATATGGCATGCCTACTAATTTTTATGAGAATCGAAGTTTATATGCAGCAAAAAACAAAAATAAATTGGCCTCTTTTGCACAAGCTAATAGAACCAATTCTACTATTGCTGGACTATCTAATCAAATGGTTGTTTTTTGTGATAGTTCGGGTCATTCTACATGAACCGAATAATGACCCAAAACATTTAGAACTTTGGTAGGGCAAAACACTATCCTTTCGCATCCACTAAAGTCACCTAGCGCTATTCCTATGCAGCAAAGTTCTAGTGCAACCCCTTATATTGATTTTTCAGATCAATTTAATCGGTTTAAGGAGGAATTGTCTAAGTCTCTTGAAGAAAGCATAGGTGTATCAATTAAACCAAGCAGGACCGTTTACCTCAAACCATACCCTGTTCACTTTGATTATTTGAAGGGTCCTGATGATTGGAAAGTGCCAAAATTCTAGAAGTTTAGTGGAAGTGATGACAAAACATCTATGGAGCATGTTGGCATGTATTTGGCTCAGCTGGGCGAAGCAAGTGCTTTTGATCACATGAGAGTTTGTAATTTTCCTCTGTCTCTTACCGGCACTGCTTTTTCTTGGTTTACTTCATTACCAGCAAGCTCCGTTGGTTCTTGGGCTCAACTGGAGGAGAAATTTCACTCACTTTTACACTAGAGTTCAAGAAACTAGATTGTCACATCTCACATTGGTTTGTCAAGGGCGAGATGAGCTTTCTCTTGATTTCTTTAAAAGGTGCAGGGAGATTAAGAACCAATGTTTCCACTTGATGATCTCTGAAAGAGACTTGGTTGACATTTGCTTCAATGGCTTGCATTCTAGTATTCAAGATAAACTAGAGAATGTTCAATTCCATAGTTTCAGTCATTTAGTTGAGAGGGTCATTTTATGGGAATCGTGCCTTAAAGAATCTCAACTCATAGGATGCACCGCTCAAATGTGCATGATCTAGATGGTCAATCAAATTCTTTAGATGATGAAAGAGAAGTTTTGGCTGCTGAATTTAGATGGCCAACAGAGAATAAATTTGATACATGTCCTTCTCTCAAACTGATACAAAAGAATCTGGGTGAAGAAGTGAAGTTTACTTTTGATGTTTCTAAATGTGACCGTATTTTTGATGAATTCTCAAAATCGAATACATTAGAACTCATTATACTATGCCTTCTACAAATGAGATTAAGAGGAGAGCTTATTGTAAATTTCATAACTCTTATTCTTATGCTACTAATGATTGTAATGTTTTTCATCGGCGAATCCAATCAGCTCTTAATGAGAGATGATTGAGTCTTTCTGACATGTAGATTAATGAAGATCCTTTTGCTGCACACATGAATACAATTGAAGAAGGAGCTCCATCAATCTTGATCTGACCCGAGCAAGCCGGCAAAGCTCAAGGCAAGAATGTCATCATCGGTGAGCCACGTTGTCAGCAAATCTTAGCGTCATCACCAAACGTAGGTGACGACACCAGAGATGCCTGAGTGGTAATTCTAATAACTATTGGATGATTCTGCAAGCACATAGAATGTATCGCTGTAGCACTTCACCCGGGGGTATTCCTATGTATCGTAATTTATATTTATCCCAAGGGAAAGCAGATAGAAATATTAATGGACTACTATCTCAATTTAGTGACAACTAGCGTATAGGGGGTAAAACAAAATATAAAGGAAGGTGATGATTCAAAAGTAACTATGAGATAACTAAGGATAACTAGTGTAGTCTAGCTAGGTGGGAGGACAACGAGTGGGTATAGGACTCCTGTGATTCTAATTCTACTTCCGTACTCTAATATAGTCAAACAGTCAAAACAAACTAGGATTTCCACCTCACTACGTGGTTGCTAGGGATAGACGAGAAAGCAGGAGACAAAACCCCTACTAAAGTGACTATTCTCTTAGTATACGCCTTGCCTTTTAAGAACTAGCCCGAATGTGGTGAGAACCTAATGCCGCCCAAGACCTGTCAACTCTCGGGAGTGCGCTCACACTTTCCGTGCAGACCAGCGACAACCAAAGGTGAAACTTAGCTTAAGCACCTCGCTCACACTAACTCTCACTACTCTAACGAATATACGACCCGCTAGAGCACCTTGCGACGATGGTAAACAACCAAGAATCGTTCCCAGGATCACAACACTAGTATGTAACTACTCTAAGACTAACTAGAACACTACAACATTATTGCAAGAATAATATTGCATGAAGTAAATACTCAAAAAAGTAGAAATAGAATACTATATTAAATAATTTAAAGTCTTACAAAAGAGAAAGATACAAGAGCATACCAGACTCTCCAGAAGATGACTCTGGAGACCCCGAGCTTGCTCGACTGGACTCTAACCCCCACACTAGACTAAAACTACAACTATACTAATAATTTGGTATCTCACTTGAATGGACTATTGAACCATTAAATCATGTCTTGAGAGGGTGGAGGCAGCCCATATTTATAGGTGGAGTAGGGGGGATGCCATGTCATCAATCCGTGTGCTCCCCCACTCTCTTATGTCCAAATAAATTCGAGACGCAAGGTGGTGCTTGAGAAGGACCAGAAGGGAAAGGACAAGCTTACAATCATGGTTGAATCAGTGGAGGCATTGTAGAGGCAAAGATGGCATGAGGTGCAAGCGATGCAGCAGAGGCCGGCTAGGCCGACTGGTACAGTTGACCAGGCTGGTTCCAGCCCAAGTTTAGCCAGAGCCGGCTAGGCCGACTGCCTCAGTCGACCAAGATGGGTCAGCCAGGTCAGCTAGGCCGACTACCTCAGTCGGCCAAGCCAGGTCAGCTAGGTTGGTTAGGCTGACTGCTCTAGTCGGCCAGGCCGGCTCCCTGGTTCCAGGCCCCGTTTGTTCTGGTATTCATGTTTCCCACACATTTGTTCCAAGAAAGCCGGAAGTAGGTGTCTGGAAAGTTAAAGAGCAGAAGGTAAAATCATTTGTGGTTAAGCCACTTTGTACTTTCGATCAGCTTATGGCAAAGTACAAACAACAAAAGGCCAATACCAAGAATTGGACTATAAAAAAAGGAGAGTCTACACCAAGCATGAAGACAAGAACAAACAGTTGGCTATGACTCCACCACCAAGTTCTCCTTCACAAGTGCCTTGCATTACAATTAGCTCGATGATTGTTCCTATTATTGAAGACAATAAGCCAATTGTGACTGGGGGGCAAGAACCAGCAAAGAAGCAAGATCATAAAGATGTTGCTGAAAAAAGGAGAAGCGACCACGAGATCCCAAGTATACTTAACCCAAGTGGTGTCCACAAGGGTTGGATAAAACTCAAAGGCAAAAATTACAGCGTGCTTGATGTAGGAAATTGAAGAAAGTAGCTCTGGGCATCATAGAGAATCAAGCACCATTAAAAAATCCCTGAACACTTCACCAAAGATTGACAAAGGTGCTGCTGTAGCCCCTGAGTCGGCTAAACTGACTATGGAGTCGGCTAAGCCGGCTGTGGATCCAGCTAAGCCGGTAACGGAGGCAGCTAAGTCGGCTGCCCCTGTTTAAGAAAATATGGCAATGGCTGATACATGTATCATCCTTAGCACAAAATGGCTGATGTATACATCGTCCTTAGCCGCTAGTCAGCCGATGTGATGGGTATCGTGCTAGTCGGTTGTTTCTTGATAGGTGTTTTCAAGTTCAATGCATCGTTCACTTGAAAACAGGGGACATATGTTGACAACCAAAAATGTCCATTTATTGAAGTTGTCAAAAGTAAGGAACGAACTTCACCATTGCGTTCCCCTCATCGAGATAGTCAAAAAAACATATATGGAATAGTCAACTTAGAGTCCGGGTGAGAAATTTATGCCTCCAGGAAAATGTGTGAACTGCTGGTACAACCGGGCCTCCGCCAGTACTACTGATGGCTGGCAGACGTTGGCACGATTTGGGCATCGGTACTGCCAGGCCTTCACTGGTACTACCGATGGCTGGCAAACATTGGCGTGATTTGGGCGTGAGAATGAACTATCGGTACTACCGGGCCTTCACCAGTACTACTGATGACTGGCGAAGGTTGGCGTAGAATTGAACTATTGGTACTACTGGCCTTCCGTCGGTACTACCAACTGAGTCTGTTCCGAATCTGAATTTTAGATCTCGAACCAATTTGTTTCTAATCGATTTTTGGTAAGTTTTTAATGTAGGAAACTTGGAGATTGAGTCTTAGAGATGTTTCCTACTGGGATAAGATCACCTTCCTCTATAAATATGAGAGGACCATGGCCAATTTTTTCATCCTATCAATCAAAACAAAAATCAATCTATCAACTTCTTTTACCTCTTTTCTCTCCTCAACCCCTCTACCTGCTGTCCGGTGCTTCTCTCCACAAGATTCATTGGCATTTTAGGCGGCCTTACTGGTCCTAGGAGATCCTCCACGTTCTTCCTCCTGACAGATTCTTCCGGAGGTGGTTCGGGAGCCTTTTTAGCCGAGATCAAGCTCTACATCGGTCTTATCGGTCTCTAGATCGATTTGGCCGATTACGCTACGCTCTTGCTGTGTTGTAGGTTGATCAGGCAACCTCTTTGGACGTCCAAGGCCTGCTGGTGTGTTGGCATGGATCAGATTCATCGTCAACACTTTCTCAACAAATGCACTACTCTCAACTATAGAGAACGTGCAATGAAATATTATGTTTCACTAGAACATCCATCATGACAATAAGACCTTTTTACGTTCTGTTCTCAATGATACAAAGGGCAACTAGGTAGGATATAAGATGGAAGCTTCCTAATTCCCACCCAAGTATAACTCAGGACCTGTTTGGATAGAAGGATGTCCAAAGGAAATATAGAGGAATTGATTCCTGTGGAAAGGCTGCAGTTTGCCATTTGGGTCAAAGGAATTGCAACTCCCGATCATCCTTGAACGGTTCACTTGCATGAACAAAACAAAGGAAAAAAACCATCCGGTCAGTTCTCATGGATTTCCTTCCTCACGAAGATCGATGCAACAACTCACTCTCTGTCGTTGATTTTGTGCTAATGAAGAGAGAGTGGAGTTTATCCGTGCTAACAACAGGAAGAGCAAAAGACCTGAGCGGAGTGGACTACAACTGTACTCCGTATTGGACAATGAACCATCATGGGCGTTTGAGTCCATGGGCGCCAATGTCCCCAAGTGCTAAAAAATATAGACAAATTATGCAATTAATATATATCATTAGACACTAACAATGTTTCTTTGTTGTTCATGTATTTTGTGATACTTGTTGGGATATGCACCTGCCCCCTGCCTTCGCCGGGTGATCCGGAGGAGGAAGGACGAGGGTCTCACTAGTCAACACACAGGGAAGAGGCGAGTGGGGCGTGGGAATGATGGGACTGGCCGGTGGGCCCGCTGACCGATTTGCACCCTCTCTTTACAAGGTGCCCTCCCCCTGGTATTTATAGGGCATACTAGGGATCAAGGGCTATTTACTCTAGGATTTCTCCGTACATTACACTGCACGCGGGCCATGGGCAAGGCTATTTTCTTACACTGATCGACTTGCCTAACTACCTCCTGGCTCCCATCCGGGCTCCGCCTGTCGATGCGCCACGCGTCGATCGCTCTGAGGTGCCACGCGTCAGGCTCCCGAGGCGCTGCGTGTCATCCTGCCTTCTGCCCATGTCGTGCCCGTCCCCCGCAGCTTCGCTGTGTCGCCTGAAATCCTAGAAGGACCTTCGGTACCTGCAGAACATGGGCCCAAGCGCGATTGCTCGCTGCTTGGAGTGAAGCGTACCTTTGCCGTGATGAGGGACCTCAACGGAGGTTGGCTCCCTCGCGACTAGCGCTCATCGAAGGTCTTGGCATCCCTTCGACACGAGGAGACGTAGGTGACAGAGGTCCTTACCTCTGCAACCCGTCACATTATGGGTCTTGGGCCTTTGGTGGGCTGCAGAGCTGCATGGGGGCTCCTGGCCGAGGTTGCTCCCCCCAACAATAGCCCCTCGATGATTCGGCCCGGCTGGCAGGGTTGGAGCAACGCCTTTTAGAAAGAGAGGGGACTCGATCACCACACGTATGGTGGCGGGCCGGCCTCCGGCAGCAACGCCCCGGTGTTGCTCGCGGCCCGTGAGAGTTGGGCCTTGGTTATGGCAGATTTGCTTTGCTGGGCCTGGATTGGGCTTGTGCATTGTTTGGCGATGTGACCGTTAGGGCTTACGTGGTTCGTGGAGGGACATTGATCTGACTCCCCTTGAGATGCGGGAGCGGAAGTTACCGCGGTGAATGATGTCGGCCTATAAATAGGAGGGGTGGGTGAAAGAGACCTCTACTAGTCTTTGCGCATTTGCCCTGGGAGAGTTGTTGCACTAATTCTCTTAAGAACAAATGTTGTTTGAGGTTGAGCGCGAGGGTTTGGTGTGGAGGTTGAGCGGAGCTTGTTGTTCGGAGGTGGAACAGCAATGGTTAAGGCAGCTATGGGTGCAGTGAACACCGTCCTGGTGTACGAGTTTGGGGTGAGTGGTGTGAATGACAAAGATCTAGACATTTTCGCTAACCATGGTTACTTGGAGCGGAGCCGAGTACGTGCCAGCGAGGGTGAGGCAACTCCGCGTCCCCATGATGATGAGGTGGTGGTATTCGAGGGCTTCTTCGAGGCGGGGCTTCAATTTCCTGCACTACCATTGGTGGTGCAAGTGCTGCAGAGGTTCGGCGTCTAGTTTCACCAACTGATGCCCAACAATTTTTTGAAGTTGTGTGTCTTTGTGTGGGGTTGCCGCTCACAAGGGGTGGAACTGACTATCGAAGGCTTCATCAAGTTGCACCGTATGCATACTCAGAAGCGCACGAAGAAGTTGAAGACGGATCCGGGTGAAGTCACTGAAGAAGGCCAGTTTGGGGTGTATACCTTCTGCCGCCATACCTCCGCGACGGTTCCAGTGGCGGTGTAGAAGAACAAATGGACGAGTGGACGGCATGAGCGGTGGTTCTACTACAGGTTGGTCGATGGCGATGGTTTGGTGGGCGGTTTGGCTCCGCTGTCTGAGGTGACTGTGGAGGCGGTATTCCGGGGGTATCATATTTAATCCACAGGGAAGCAATGTGTAAAGAAGCTGATATGTATCTGTCATGCATCTGCTAGCTAGCATGTCAGCTAGACTGATGTTGGGGTAAAAGATATGATTAGAGTTTTGATAAATGACACACACAGGAGAACTCTAAATAAAAGATAGCAGAGCAAGACTAGCTAAGCTAGGACGTCAACGGGAGAGATCAAGATTCCTATTTTCTCCTCCATTACTGAGGTTCTATTCTAAATCACACCAAAGGGTTAACTAAGTAAAGAATAGACATAAAGGTTACACCAAGGCATTTTGGAATAGCTGTTTCTTTTCGGTTCTCGAAAAGACTGGGAAGGGGTAACCGGGGTCAGGCAGCCAAAAGCCCTATGAAAACACCAGCCCGAACGTGGTGGAATACAAAGGCCTTATCGGGTCTGTCACCTCTGGGGCTACCACAACTATTCGTAGGGTTGGGCGCATTCTCAAGTAACTCGCTAGCCCGAACACCACGTATGCACTTGCGGTTACTACTTTAGTCATAATTTATAACTAGAGCAATTGCTAGACCAGAGAACCCATGCTAAGGAGTAAAACCTAAAATCAACTAAGCTCAACTAAAGAACTAAGACATAGATAGATAACTATATGGACAATTCAGTAAAGTAGAGAAGATAAATATATTAAAAGTGCTAGAGCCTTACAGAGGATCGAGGCAAGAATTGCCTGAACTCCGAGGACTACTTCAAAACTTGCACTTCTCTCCCTAACTCTCAACTAGGCTAATACTACTACATCTTAAAAAGTAGAATGAGAGATCTCTTTGGTGGTGTATGTTGAGAGGAGAAGAGGTCCTCTATTTATAGGTGGGAGGAAACTTGGGAGAGTGGAGATCCTAGGGTATTCAGCCACTAATGGCAGGTGGAAACTGACCTCCAGCGTCGGTTGTTGAGTTACCGACGTTCTCAACCGACGTGTGTGCAGAACCGTCCTGATTCATCTCCTGCGCGTGAGCGGCCTGGAGTTCTGTTGGGCGCCGTGCATCTTGGCTGCTGGGCCCCCAGTGTAGGGGCCCTGTTGGCAGGCGTGGCAAAGGCCCGTTCGCCATTCACGTCGCTGGTTCATGCGTGGGGGACAAGTGGGGGCCGCCTTTGCCTCCTTGCTGGGCTAGTTACTCTCGTGTTGAGCTGCAGTGGGCGTGCAGCAGCTGCCGCTGTGATCCATGTTGAAATGCACGTCGTGCATCGGCATGGCCGGTTTGGCCAGCATCCTCGTCGACAAACGTTGTTGTACTGAATGTGGGCTATGAAGCTGCGGAGCCCAGCTTCCCTTCTGCAGCAACGTCGATCGACCTGTGGTGTTGCACGTGGACTCCAGCAAGCTTGTTTTGCATCTACGTAATGATGATGATAGGGGTACTAGAGGTGCTGATGTCGACATTTGGAAAGTCCTCACGAGACCAGGTTATCAGCTAATGCAAATTATGCATGCTGACATGGATTGTGTGTATATACATACATACAGTCCCTTGTATATACGTATATATCTACGTGCACAAATCTCATGATTAAATATATCTCTTTTCAAGGTATATTTGCATCACTGCTATAGCTGCTCCATATAATACCATTTATGTGTATTTTTTGGCATATCCTGCAAAATAATCTAAGAGCACCAAAACTCGTGGAAATAATTAGTTAAAATCCCTATTACTAAGTTTTTGGTATTTATTTTATTAGAAAGATGGCAGTAAAAAGTATGCAATAAGGAGCGCCAACAAGTTCCCCCACACTTAGTCCTTTGCTCGTCCTCGAGTAAAGGTTTGAAGGGTTTTATCTCCTTGATCTGAAAATCTGCATATAAGTTATTCCAAGCTTCACCTGAACCTGTGAACTTTCAAGTGTCTACCAAGTCATCTTTGGGTAATTGAAAAATGGAATAGCCTGGATTCAAATCTTCTTACTCGTATCCCTGCTCAGAAACTTAGGGCTTTTGTATAGTTTTGAAAACATAAAGATAGCTTATGTTCCTTGAATGATTCTCTCAAGTCACTCATATTTGTAAGTGGTTTCTTACCAAGGCATACAGAGGGATTGCCTTCACTTGATTATCTTACCTCTAAAAAGGTTTATCTGGAGCTTTAGGTACGAATGAAAATTCTAAGGCACACCTACCTTGCATGTGTTGTCAAGTCAAAACCCGGACCTCACCGGAGGGAAGTGTCATACTCTTAGATCAGAGTTGTGCAAGTGTGTGGATATGATGGAGGATATAAATGATATCTAACCTAATTCTACTATGCTCTTTTCGAAACACATCTCCCTCTTTATTTGGGACTTAGAAAACTTTTCAACGAGGACATGAGCTATCCTTATTCTCTCTCTTTATTATTAATTTTTTCCATCTTTTCTTTTCTGTCTCCTTTTTTCATGTATCTATATTTTTTTCATCACTTTTTTTTCACTTTTGCTTTTTTCCATTTTTTTCTATATTTGTTTTTTGAATGATAGCCCCCATGCCTCTTCTTGCAACAAAAACTCTAAGGGATGTGAACAAGGATTAAGAGCGTTTATTTAGATGGAACCTAACAAGCATATTTTTGGTTCACTCCCATTGTAGGAGTAGAACATTTTTAGGTGGAACTAAGTGGAATGCAAATTTTTGCGCCTACTCCCAGGGTAGGAGTAGTAAAATTATTTGGTGGATGGATGGGTGAAAGTTGTGCGCAACTCTCAGTGTAAGGGTTGACAACTTTATTTGTGGGTGTGTGAGTTCTGATCTTGGGAGCATGAAACATCTCTCAACAGGGGTCACAGAACTTGACCAAACTCAACACAAAGAAAGAGGCATATGTGGAAGGTTTTGTCATGAAAGATCATATATGGCCTTGGTAGGTATTTGCATATCATTCAAGGAACATGCTATTTTGATTTTTGTTTTGTAAAAATAAATCCCTAGTTCTTTGTAAGAAATGAGCAAGCGTCATGTCACCCTACTATATCTCATCCGTCAATTACTTAGACAAAATGGGGTCCCTATAATAAATGTTCACAAGTTGTAGGAATATTGACAAGGAATAAAGAGTATGCAAACTTTTAAGAGGAGAGAGGGTAGAGTCGCACAAACCATCGCTGAAGACGAAGGGGCTAATGGGAGTCGTTTGTCTCGTCTTTCTGTACGATGGGTTGCTCAATGATTGTGCAATGTGTTGGGGGATCTCAAAATTTTTTTAGTTATGCTTGAGAGATCTCCCCCACACATATTTTTTATACCTGCCTTTTCAAAACTGAGTATTTTTTTTACCGGCAGCATATGTGGATTTCTTTAAAGATGCTACACCGGTGGCATGGTTGGGTCGGGTCCCCCATACTTAGGTTTTTTTGTCATTTGACAATAAACACCAAGTGTGAATCCTGATGCATCTCCTTAGCATGTATTGCAGCACCCATGTTTCTAGACACCATTCATTCTTCGTTCCTATGATTGTCAATGGCAAAGAATACCCGAAGGGAACTTTGTCTAGCGCCAAGCTTTTTTTATTTTTATTGTGGTAGGTAGGGAGAGGTTATTACATTATTCGAGAAAAAATCTAAGCTAAACACGTTTATTATGAAAAGAAAATATTATTTTATTTTATTATTATTGTTTATTTAATTTTCAAAATTATTGTTTACTTATTGTAAAAATTATTTTTATTTTAAAACTTGAAAGCAAAACATTTTTTTATCAATGCTTTTGCAATTATTGAAAATCAAGTTAAAGCAATTTTATTATGCAAAACTTTTCTTTTCTTAAAGTAAGGTTATTATTATTTTTTTATGCAAAGAGTATTTCGGTGGAAGGTTAAACATGCAGAATTCAAAACAAAAGTTGGAAATCAAATATGAGATAAATACCGATTTACCTTCAGCAAGGACTCACCATTTTAAGCCCGCTGAGCAAAGACTTCTCCATTGACATTTGACCTTGAATTTGCATTATCTCATTGTGGAGATGGACGAGAATGACTGCACTTCTTGTTGTTGCTGCGCTATTGGGATCCTCGTTTGGTTTTGGCGGCTTATGATTATATATATTTTTTTCTTTTCTTTTGATCAAGGTCTCATTCACTTTCACCAAATAAGATTTGAATTACCTCTATTATGAATTTATCTCAAAGACTTACCCTTATGGTTTTAGAAATTCCTGCAGGGGTTAGTCCAGGCATATGACCAAAGTTTTAATAGTAAATTTTGGTTCAATTAATCAAACTTGACTCCATGCCTTATTTGATTAAGGTAGGCAGTTTAACATAAGCACCACGCTTAATTTAAAAAGCCTATGGATGCATGATCATCTAGAATGACCAACACCCCCAAACCAAAGCATACTAGCACAGAAAAAGGTAGCATGAAAAATGATAAACATGAAATTGATTCAAACGGATGTATGAACATTAAATAATGAATTGGAGAACCATTTTGTTTTTATATGCAAACCAATGCAAGCAAAACGGATGAATGTGATTAAATAAATATGCCATGGTTTTGAAAGAAATTTAAACGGGTGATATGCATGTAAATCTAGGCTTTAGCTGATGCCCGTAGCGCTCACCATCTAACGGTATCATCATACAAACTTGGCTAAGCAAAAATATGACGATAACATCATAGAAACTTAGCAAAGCAAAAATATGATGTCGAGATGGTCTTGTTTAACATCCGTCTACTATGAGGCTAGATTAAGAGCATCGAATAGATAGACAACAATAAAATTGCCATCTATCTAGACTAGGCATGGCGCCCGAATATAGTTCAAAGACTAGGAGCTACCCAAAGAAAGCACTAGATATATGATGAATAAGAAACATGCAATGGTGAAAAATAAATTTGGAATGTATAAAATGTTTTTGGGTTGGTTCTCGCATACCTTCATCGATTTATCACTCACAATTTATGATTGAATTATGAGTGATGTAATGTAGTCGTTCTGTCACATCTGATGGGATGGTTTTCTCTTGACGACGACTTTCTCTCCATCTGCATAGAGTTAGTACGTACATATATATCCCTATCTATGCGATGGCAGGGTGAAAGAGTTGATTGTTCATGAAAAACAAAGCACCCTGGGCTCGTGATAATATATTTTTTATATAAATATACCCACAAAAGCTAGTGGCAACTAGGTTAGCAGATATCATGATAAATACCAAAACATTAACGCTCATTGCTTCCCCGGCAACGGCGCCAGAAATCTTGTTGGCATTTCCTAGTGCAATCACCAAGTATGGAGGTTTTAAGTCCATCCCTGATAACGGCATTAGAAAGCCAATTGGTATAAGTAAATGCAAAAAGATAAATCCGCAAGCGAACGGATATCGTTGTAGCTTTCACCCAGGAGTATTTCGGGGTATCATATTTAATCCACAGGGAAGCAATGTGTAAAAAAGCTGATATGTATCTATCATGCATCTGCTAGCTAGTATGGCAGCTAGACTGATGTTGGGGTAAAAGATATGATAAGAGTTTTGATAAATGACACACATAGGAGAACTCTAAATAAAAGATAGTAGAGCAAGACTAGCTAAGCTAGGAGGTCATCGGGAGAGGTCAAGATTCCTATTTTCTCCTCCATTACTGAGGTTCTATTCTAAATCACACCAAAGGGTTAACTAAGCAAAGAACAGACATAAAGGTTACACCAAGGCATTTTGGAACAGCTGTTCCTTTCCGGTTCTCGAAAAGACTGGGAAGGGGTAACCGGGGTCAGTGTTGACGGTCACTAGTGCTTATTTTTTTACCATCAACTATTGCATGATATAACATGAAATACACCAAAAATCATAGTTGTAGGGTTTGATTCTAACGAGTTCACGAGTTGTGTTGTTCTCACTTGTCTTGCAGAATATTTAATATTTCACACATAAAAGTATCTCAAGTGATGAATTAGAGTATACCATTGCAAAGAGCTATCGAGACACATGGAATAGATTTTTGATTCATCGAAATCAGACTCCAGATGATAAAGTTACGCCTTCTGGAAGATTGCAAATGGCCTCTAGAGCAGTCCGGAGTAAATTGGGCATATCTCTCTCATCCGGACTCCGTTTTCAGCGATCTAGGACTCTTTGGAAAGCTAATGAAGAGAGCTATCGGACCATGAAGAGAGAGGCCCACCTAGCACAGAGCTGGGAAAGCCGGCCCCACATGTAATGCCGACCGACCTGCTCTGGGCTCACTTGTCAGCCGTCTTCACACAGCGGGCTCCAATCGACCTCTACGACGCATCTCAACCATTGTTTCAAGTCGGTTTGATCCAAGGGCTATGGTTCACCCCACCGGGCTATATAAGCAGGGGCAGACCTCCCCCTCAGGCATCCAATAATAATTATTCATCCTCCATAGAAAAGCTAGGGTTTGGAGAAGAGAGGTGTCCCTTGAATGGATGTCCTCTCTACTTCCAAGTTAGAGTAGATCTAGTCTTCTAGATAGTAGAGAGATGGAGAGCGAGGGAGGAGTTCGGAGGAGGTGCCAGCCTATCGGTCCTTCTTCAACAACTTGTACTTCGGTTGGATCGGGCTCTACGTTGGATTGCTCCTAAGATGGCTCTAAGATCTAGCAATCAACTTCTGATTCTATTAAGATTCATGTTTATATTATTCTTCTGGTTTACGAGTCTCTTTTGAGCGCTTTAATCTAGTCAACTAGGTTAGAGTATATTTCATCATGGAAGCATGGTGCTTAGACTCGGGTTACTCGTAGATGCACCCTATGTTCTGGGCCATGTGGTAGATCAAGAAGGTGACAACTTTGTTGAGTCCTCTGTAGTCCACTCCCCGAATATAGGCCTATCAGGAGATTTGGTTACGTGGTAGATTCATACTCTGTTTGCAGTCTTTCATTGTAATCCCCTAGTTAAATAGTAGAAGACGTGGACTGCCCATATTAGAAGTAGAAACCCTGATCGAGTTATCCTCTCTATACTCCTGCTATCGACCCCATAATAGATTGATCCTTCCTTACATTTTAATCCTGTTTCCACTTTAGATTTAGCCCCTACCATAGTAATTATTTCCAACTCATTTATCTTTTCTGGTTAAGTTAGAACTCATAGTTGACTCACACGTTTCCCTGTGGATATGATATTTAAAACCCTCCGGGTAAAAGCTACAATGGTATCTGTGCGCTTGCGGATTTTTTTCTGTTCGCGTTAATAAATACCAACAAGCTTTCTGGCGCCGTTGCTGGGGAAACGGATGCTGAATTGACTACGAACCTAGCCTAACCTTTTCAAAAACAAAAAAATAAAATATAAAAGAAAAAAAATCTTTCCTTTTCTTATCTTTATCCTTTTCTCTTATATTAAAAAATCTTTTTATATTTTATTTTTATCCTTTACCTTTTTATTTTTATCCTTTGCCTCATCCCTTCTATTCTTTCTTTTATTTTCTTTCATTTACCATGGATAACAACACTCCTATCTATTTGTATGGTACAACCACGGGCACTCACCTCAAACCCCCAAATTGTTCAAAGCCTATCACAACAGATGGTTTTGAGATAAGCCCGGATTTCATAGAATTTGTTCAAAAACAACCTTTCTTGAGAGAAGGAGATGCAAATCCATACACACACCTCTGAGAGTTTGAGCAGATATGTGGCCTCCTTCGCATAAAGGGCTTATCCGATAAGATCATCCGATGGAAGCTATTTTCGTTCTCTTTAACGGGAAAGCTAAACATTGGTACAAACTCAATGTAGGATACGTGCAAGGAGAATGGAAGATGCTATGCAATAAATTTCTATCAAAATTCTTCCCCGTCACCAAAGTGGTTAACCTTTGGAAAGAGGTTCTCAAATTTAGGCAACTAAAAGAAGAATCACTTGGTGAATCTTGGGATCGTTTTATTGACCTTACTCTCACTGGCCCAGATCGTAGCCTAGAACCATCAATTCTTCTTCAACATTTTTACTTGGGTCTTAATAGAGAGGATAGGGAATTCCTTATTACAGCCTCTGGAGGAGATTTCTTTAGTCTGTCTATTGATAAGGCAAGGAATTTAATAGATAAAATGAGTGGAAACGCCCCTTGATTTAACCTTCACAAACCACTCCCAGAGAAAGAAAAGGAATTAGTTCATGAACAAGAAAAGGAAGTTCTGATAGCCAAATCACAACAACTCCAATCCCAAGATTTAGCTATCAATCCTAAACCATCAATACCCCAAAATACTCCAAGGGAAGAAGAAATTCCAACTTTGGAGAACCTTGATCATTCTAATGCCAATTTTAGGGATGGTTTAGACTTCCAATTTCATAAGAGACCTTCAGGCGAATGTAATTCAAATCCTATCAAGAAGGGATCTCTTAGAAAAAAGTGTTATCAACTACCTTTTCCCCATAGAGCACATTGGTACAAGGATGGCATGTCTAATGATGCCATAGAAGGTAAGCCACACAATCTTGGAGATTATTCTATCCTCTCCCCTTCTAGGCCTGCATTAGATAACTTATCTCAGCCTATTTTTCAATCCATCCTTGACCCCGATGAGCCCTCGTATTTTCTCCCTCCTAAGTCTCATGATGGTCCTAGAAATCCACCAAGATAACCATAGTATAGGACTCCTATAGACCACATGGATGACAAAGAGATGTTACGACATTGGGAGGAATGTGTAGCATGGATGGACAAGGAAAAAGCCTTAATGGAATCCAACCTTGGCTCAGTTTCAAATGGTGAGTTTTTAACTCCCTTTGACTTTGAAGATGATACTTATCCATCCATGAAGGAAGACTTAGATGAGACCAATCCCAGCAAAATTCTAAGCATTCAAGAAGAATCAAACATTGGGGAGGAAGATGATATCAATGAGCATGAAATGTACTCCAAAACTACCTCATTAAAATCATGCTCATATGAGACATCTCCCAATCCAATTGGTCTATCCACTCTCACCACAATCAAGATCTCCAACCCCCTCATCCTTTCTATTTACAAAAAGTTCAAAAGGGTGGTTGTAGATGCATATGTTTATCATAAATATTGCAAATCTTGTTGCGCTCTTAAGGTTGGTATTGGAGGGGAACCACTTTTTCAAAGCACATCTTTAAGGTTTCCCAAGGACAAGCTTAGTGTCCTTAAATAAGCACTTTCAGATCCTAAAACGCGTGTTCACCTTGCTGCTGCCATTGTGAAATGATCATAGAAACTTAATTGTGAAATTATTCCTTCGGGTATTCTTGTCACTAACCTTTCAGGACTGGAGCGAGAAGATCAAAGGAATAACAAACATAAGGTATGTCCAACCAAACATCATGCAACATTGAATTACATTCATCCAATCTTGATTTTTGCAAAGTTCAAGCTTGGGGGAAAATTTTCTAAGAATATCCCCCACCATGTTGCTATCCTGGTTGTCCCTAACTTTAAGACATGCTCAATTTGCTATACACTAGTCATGTTCTCTTCCACCACCATATGAGTAAATCTCTATAATGCTTTCATGCTACCTTTGTCCATCATAAGTAAGTGTTGGTTTGGAAGTATGGTACCTGCTTCCATTGGCTTTTAACATAAGCGTGGTGATTAGGTTAAACAGCCTTCCTTAACCTGATTAGACATGGAGTCTGGTTAGGTTATTGAACTAAAAACTGCTTGTGTACATATTGCATATTTTGTTAGACTAACCCTGCAGGAAAAACTTTCAAAAGTCAATCTGGGAAGTCCTGAGATGAACTCACAACGGAGAGAAAAGAGATACATGAACTTCAACAACCATGCTCAAGGGAAACATAGCTCATGCATCACGAAGAGATCCATGGAACAAGAAGATGAATTCCACAAAATGAGATATACACTCACTCCATGGAAGAAGGTGAACAAATCTCCACCAAGCCTCTTCAAGACAATGAAGGAAGCACAAGGATAGACAAGAATATCAAGATCAAGAGAACAAAAGGATGGTGGAGAGAAGCCATTCATGGACATGACCAACTGGGCAAGAGAAGCTTCCACAGGGTGGTTCAGTACCATAACCCTTCAAATGATAAGGTAAACATCTTGAGGTACATAATCACTATTCAAAAAGATTTTCTCAATCCCGGTATGCTTCACTCTCTTGATCTCGCTATCTCAACCAAGTGAGCTAAAATGTTGCACATTTAACCTTTGGAAGATGATAACTATAATTATTGTTTATAAACAATCCTTCCATGGGTTAAGCAATCTAATATGCTAAATGCTTAAAATGCAACACTCATGCTCATTTTTCTAATCTTATCACCCATGACATCAGCTTTATCTTGTTTGCTATGCCTAAGGTTAGAGAATAATAAACAAAATTTTTGATTATGTTGGTGTTTTTCCACCAATAGAGCTCATGCACTTGGTCTCTGCCTTGTCTTTATGAACAGGACCCACTCTGAGTAAAACATGGAAGAGTTCCTCAACTCCCAAATCTTAGAGAGTGAAGAATATGGGTGACACCATATCAAGAGGTGCATTTATCAAGGTCTCCACCTTAGGACCAGATGATGCCCTAAGGAATAAAAATGGTGAGAAGTCCTGTTCAAGGGACTTAAAACATTGAACCCTCACCGGGAAGTAAAATCGGTAGTTTTCCATATTTATCTTTTCTATTATTTTCATTTAGCATATTTACTTTTCTCCATTAGCATTGCATTATAAAAAGAAAATAAAAATATTTATTTGTTTCATCATAAATCCTAAAGCCCCATGTGAATAAATTTGTGGCGTGTAAAAACCCATAGAGATATTCACCGTGGTGGTATAAAAATAAATAAATTCATCCTGTTGCATTTTCTCTTGCATCATAAAAAATAATTAAAAAATATACAGAGGGTCCTACTGAAACTCTGCTTAGAAGAAAAGCTTTGGACAACTAAGGCAAGTAGCCAAACCACTAATGCTTAATCAGTTCCATAAGTTTTGTTGTCCATTTGAGTTTCACAGAATTTGAAGGACCAAGAAGAGCTGACAAGCAAGTGGATGTTCTATCCACAGTTGGAAGCATTGTCTCATCAGTCATCAACATTAATCAATGCTCCTGTAGAGGAAGTACATTTCCATTGCCAGTCTGTTACACTGCATGATCAAACGACTATGTCAACATTCAGCTTGGGGGAAGGCACCCTCATGTATCTAGGTAAGTATCCTTATCCTCTTAAATTTCATAAATAAACTGAAAAAATAGTGAGAACATGAAGCTCCACACTTATATAATAAAAGTCAGGAGACCTACTTTTAATATTTATGGGTTTTATGGTTTGCTTTATCTAGTTGAGTTTTTGTCCTATATTGTGTTTTCATAATAATGTGTGTTAGTCAGAGTGTGTCTAGTTTGCTTGAATCAGTTTATAAAGAGCACTCAAGATAATCTTTGTTATGGAAATGATGAATAGTTGTTCTGCCATAATTCCTTTCAAGTGCCTAGTTTTCAGCCTTGAACTCTCCCAAGTCTTGGAAATGATTGTTTTGACCTAGGATCTACTCTAAACCTAAAAATTATGGGTTGCAAATGTTTGACCTAAGTTTAGGTGATTGACGGATATGATATAAGAAGGTCTGAGCTACTGTTCATCTTGTTCCTAGAGAAACTAGAGTTCTAGATATTTTCTTTTGAAAAACTTAAAATTGCCACATGATAAGTTCCTATATGATGAGAGATTAATTCCTACCACAACCACATATATACATGTTTGCTAGACTAGGAAAACCAGCTCATAGGTTGCTTGCTTTGTGTTGAATTTGGTCAACCCGTGTTAGACCCTTGTTGAGAGGATGGTCATGGCCTCAAGATCAAGATCACTTACCCCTACATATATTCTGCTGCTCCTAACCTAGAAGTATGCAAAAACATGCCTTTCCGCTTAGATCCACCAAAAATGTTCCACTCCTACCCTAGGAGTGAACAACCAAAAATACTTCCCTGCATTCCTTAAACCTTACATTGTCCTCATTGCCACTCCATATACTGCTCCAATGGTTCTTGTTTATTATCTCTCAATATTTATCAGCAAAATAATTTTGGGCTAATTGAAAAAAAAATAAAGAGAAAAAAGAGAAAAAAAGAGAAAGAAAGAAAAAAATATATATATATAGAAAAAAAAATATATAGCCCAAGTTCTCTTCCAAAGTCTTCAAAGTTCGAAAGAGAAAAGTATCACCTCAAGGAGCGAAGTAAGATAAGGTTTCCCTTGTAAATTTTTTTCCATCATGTTCTCTCACCATTGTTTTTACCCCCATTGTCACCATACATCCACTACCATCCACATATCCATTCCACATATATAGGTCCACACACATGCACATCTTGATCTAAGGGTATGATCTCCCCTCCGAGGATCCTGGTTTGATTAGGCAATATATGCAAGGTGAGTATGCTATATCCTTGAAATACCTCTAGCTCCACATAAGCTTTTTAGTTATAGGGAGAGAAGAGGGAAGGTACGATGTTACTCTGCATTGAGCTACAAAAACCACATATCTTGAGAGGAGAGAAGGCTAAACACCATTGTTTCCTTGGAGAGAAATCCATAAATACCACATACGAGAAACTAGAAAGAATCATACAAAGGAATCTTTGAGTTTTATTTTGAAAATCTACAAAAACTCCAGAATAAAGGTTGATCAAAGAACTCGAGACGCAGTGCTTGACTTGATTGTTCTGTCTTTCAATTACTCAAGACACAAGTGAAGGTTAAAAGCTCCATAGTTGAAGGTAATGGGTAAGTTTGAAGTTAGAATGGTTTGCTCTAAGCCAAAGGAGAATTCTTGTTTGAACACATGTTTACTTTTGAGGCGTTAAAGCATTGAAGCAACTCCTGATCCATTTTTTGAAATTAGCTTTGCTAAGGGACTAGGAAAGGGTAAGCTTGGGGGAACTTGTTGACAGACACTAATGCTTATTTTTAACCATCAACTATTGCATGATATAACATGAAATACACCACAAAGCATAGTTGTAGGGATTGATTCTAATGAGTTTCATGAGTTGTGTTGTTCTCACTTGTCTTGTACAATATTTAATATTTCACCACATAAAAGTATCTCAAGTGATAAATTGGAGTACACCATTGTGAAGAGCTCATCGAGACACATGGAATAGATTTTTGATTCATCCAAATCGGAGTCCAGACGATAAAGTTACGCCTTCCGAAAGATTACAAATGGGCCTCCAGAGCAGTCCGGAGTAAATTGAGCATATCTCCCTCATCCGGACTCCGTTTTTAGCGATCCAGGACTCTTTGGAAAGCTAACGAAGAGAGCTATCCGCCCATGAAGAGAGAGGCCCACCTAGCACTGAGCTGGGTCAGCCGGCCCCACATGTAAGGCCGACCGGCCTGCTCCGAGCCCACCTGTCAGCCGTCTTCGCACAACGGGCTCCAACTGACCTCTGCGACGCATCTCAACCATTGTTTCAAGTCAATTTGATACAAGGGCTGCGGTTCACCCCCTCCGAGCTATATAAGCAGGGGCAGACCTCCCCCTCAGGCATACAATCAATCATTATTCATCCTCCACAGAAAAGCTAGGGTTTGGAGAAGAGAGGTGTCCCTCGAATGGATGTCCTCTCTACTTCCAAGTTAGAGTAGATCTAGTCTTCTAGATAGTAGAGAGATGGAGAGCGAGGGAGGACTTCGGAGGAGGTGCCGGCCTGTCGGTGCTTCTTCAACAACTTGTACTTCGGCGGGATCGGGCTCTACGTGAGCTTGCTCCTGAGATGGCTCTAAGATCTGGAATCAACTTCTGATTCAAGTAAGATTTATGTTTATATTATTCTTCTGGTTTATGAGTCTCTTTTGAGCGCTTTAAACTAGTCGACTAGGTTAGAGTATAATTCTTGGTGGAAGGATGATGCTTAGACTCGGGTTACTCGTAGATGCACCATATGTTCCGGGCCATGTGGTAGATCACGAAGGTGATAGCTTCGTTGAGTCCTTTGTAGTCCACTCCCCGAATATAGGCCTAGCAGGAGATTTGGTTACATGGTAAATTCGTACTCTGTTTGTGGTCTTCCATTGTAATCCCCCAGTTGAATATTAGAAGACATGGACTGCCCATATTAGAAGTAGAAATCCTGATCGAGTTATCCTCTCTATACTCTTGCTATCAACCCCGTAACAAATATTGAATGTGGGAAGGACCTTTGCAGGTCTACTAAGTACTATATGTGTCACTATTTTTGACTTCAGCCATCCATTTGAAACCATTTGATTGCTGCATGCTAGCACATATTGTTGTTATATACTAGAACATGGCATGGCGTTGCCGCGCTAAAGTAGCCCCCTCTCTTTTTCGTACATAATATGTGTGTATATTTATATTAAGTGTGTAGTGTAATATGTTTTGGATGGCAAATTATTTATTAGAATTTTTATTTATTTTTGTATACCATATTTAATTACTGGAATACTATTGTATGTGGTTTATGATATAAATTTAGAAATTGAATTGATTTTTGGACAATGAAGTAGGGGTGCAAAATATTTTGGTAGGCTTTAGGGTGGTTCTATTTTATTTAGAAATTTTCTATATTTTTTCTTTAAAGGAAAAAATACTTATTTTTTTGGGGTACGTTTCTCGTGTACCCGTAGCAATTTCCTGTGTAAACAGTGCACATTGATGGATGAACAGTAGATGCAAAAGAGATTTTGCGGGTACGTTTCTCAGGTACACGTAGCAATTCACTCGTAAACAGTAAAAGCGGTCAGATGAACAGTACACATAAGAGCGACTTTTGGAGCGATTTCAGCCGTCCGATCGAGATCCAATGGTCCATATTCTTTTCGATGACGTGGCCACTCCCGGCGTTCAGAAACGCGACCGCGTTACAGTACTACTAAAAAGATACATCCCTACTCACGACACGACACCTGCAACCTTTCTTCATCATGGTGGAATCAACTATTAAAAACCATTGTCGGCACTTTAAAGTTGACATAGAGTTCTATTTCCTATCTGTCTCCTAGTAGTAACTCTCAAAGTCTCAATACTACCAGGTAAAAATTAACTACCAAAGCCACATCATTCTTGCTATTATGGAGGTCAGAATTGATAAACTTTTTTTAGATAATGAGAATTGATAAACTTATCACAAGACGATAGATATTATGGAGCATATATCTAATTATTAGAATAGGCACTGATAGGAATGAAAAGTTTGATAGTACAAACAATCTAATTTGAATAATGGCATATACAAAATTTATCCACAAAAAAATTACTACTTATCTACGACTTCATGTTCTAGGCCATGCTGACGATGGGTGTTAGGATTTTAATAGTGGTTATCATTGACAGAGGCTCGAAGTTTGTTCCATTATCTAAAAAATATAGAAGAAAGGATACCTCTGCTTTTGTGTTTAAAAAAGCAAATATTTAACAGTGCATTGCGTATGGGCGCGCCTGCTGCACATAGTTGTAATCCTAAGTCTGGCATATACCATCATCCAGAAGCACGTCAGGTTGAGCCAACGTTGCACTAGTGAAGACCGAGAGCCGAACATCTGATTGCTCCACCCTAGTGATGTATTTGCCTCTTCCTCCGTCCTCAACTGCAGGAGATGAGGTGGTAAGCATGCCTTGATTTTTCCGCTTGCGGCGCCTGGTCCTGCTTGAACAACACCACCCATATCATCAACATCCTCACAATCCGTAGCAGTAGCTTCTTTATCCCTGTCCATAAAGCACCCTGAAAAAAGATCTCATTTCTCAATTTCCAAAGAGACCAAAGCACAGACATTATCTCACTTATTCGCTGCCCAGAACCTAAATATTGATTCAAAATTTCTACCCAACTCTTGATTCAGTAAATCTTAAATCACCACCCAAATATTGCTACTCTAGCAGCACTTGAAGAACAAATGTGTGATTGACTCCTTCTCATTGCAGAAGATACAAGAAGGGTCACTAACTTCCCTTATTTTAGCAAAATTATCTCTAGTAAGCAAATGATTATTTGACAAAAGCCACAGAAAAAACTGCACTCTCAGTGGAATAGCAATCTGCCAAATTGAACTCACAAACCTTGGCATACCCCCTCTGTGATTAATCACAACATATAAGGATCGAACAGAGTACTTACCTGTAGAAGTAAAATTCCGTAGAATTTGATCTGCTTCCTCTTCAGAGAGGGAACTATCATCCATCAGACTACTTAGCTCCCACCATAAACCCATAGTACTACTAAAGACATTCCTTCTGAAGGTTAACACTTAACATTATGTTCTCACCATCCCAAACATCATAGATAGTTTTTCCATGTTGCTCACAGATCGCATATAAAAGGCCAATAGACAATGGCGAAGCTAGTTTTACCAATCCAATGATCCTCCCAGAACCTAATTTTTCTTCCATCTCCCACTACCCATCTAATGCCCATATGGGCTGCTTGCATAGCCCAAAGCAACCCTTTCCAAAAAGGAGAGTTATCTAAAAAAAATTGACAGCAACATAAATAACATAGGCTGTGATGAACTAATTACTGATCCATGGATGCCCTCTCTCTGTCAGCTTGTTGCCTGTCGTCCAAGAGCTGTGGAATGCATGGGAGATCCACTTCATGATCCTCCTCAGCCTTTCCCTGCAAGTCTTCCTCTTCCTCTTCGCGGCTAGTAAGCTTAAAAGCAATGTGATGGATCGATCGGTGGGCGGGTCCCTTGTTCGAGGAGCACGGATGAATATGGAGGAGCTGTTTAGTTTGGAGATTACTAAGATAAGTAGCAGTCAGAATTTTGTTGCGCATGAGCTTGCTCACTTTGCAATTAGGTCGGGTTGTAGTGAAGTCTTTTTTGCTTCTTTTTCTGAGTTTGTTTTGTCTCGAGTCTGTAATGATACTACTTGATTTATTAATGAAGTATTTTATCATGAAAAAAATCTTATTCGAGATGGAGTTTTTTTTATTAATGGGGGACCAGCCTCGGATAAGATTAGTGTAGTAGTGTTGCCTACACCAGCAACTTAGATGTTTTATTTATATAAGTTAACATCATTGTTAAGGCCTTGGTACGCAAGTCACATATAGAGGCCCCACAAAAAAAGATATTAACTTTACATGAAGCAAAGATGTACATTCTCTCTATCGAAGCAAAGCATCTTTTCTTTTTTGATGAAACGAAGCAAAGCATCTTAGCAGACACCGGCAAAGTATCTTAGCAATCCTATCAATCACTCCATTTCTGGGTAGTATTTATACACCACTGCAAGGCAACACCTTCTGTGGTACTGCTGCCTGTACCTGAGAAGCGGAGATTGAAATGAGGAGGCCAACACCACTGCAAGGCGCGGGAGCTGGCGGGAGCCATTTGCTGGATAAACAGAGGTACCAAGATGCATCTTTAATTTCTTCCTTTCATTTTTTTATTGTAAATCGGTGCATGTTTCTTTTTAGTCAAAATTCTTCGTCTTTATATCATATATATTGAATGAATGTGGGGGAGCATCTTGGTCGCCTCTATGAGCGCCGACAGTATGCCCGTCATCACGCCTGCTGCAAACAAAACAATATTACAATATCATGCGCATGTGCGGCTTCAGCGCCATCTGAAACCATTTGATCTCCAGCCAACACGTATTATATATATTCCTTGTCTGATCATTGCGGGATCAAACTTTTTTGACAACAAACAATTGCACACTTGGTTTTTTCAACTAATCCATCAATCTGTGTGTTGTTCCATATGGGCCAAGAATTTCAAGAATAACTGTAGAAATTCATATATAAACAGCCTGATCAGGTGCGCTTATTACAGCGCTGCTGCTGCAGCAGGAGAAAAATTTTCAGTAGCTACAGTATTGTATATGAAAAAATTTGCAGCCATAGCGGCAACCACAGCAAAAAACGGGCAGCCGATTAGAGCCATAGTTTTGGGTCATCAGTAATCAAAATTATCTTTGCTCATATCCTAACATAGTATCAGTAATCAAAATTATCTTTGCTCATATCCTAACATAGTACTCATATAAATACTTTCTTATATTTGTCCTGTTGTGATGGACTTTAGCATCTCTTATATGTTCATATTTTAACATAATACTTATAGATACTTTCTTATTGTTATCCAATTGCGATAAGCTTTAGCTACACATAGTTTATAGACTTTTCCATCTCCAATCATTGTTTTTTCTTCCTATTTACACCACACTTCCATGTGTGTTTCTTCACATATGTTCAATTGAAACTCTCTCACATGGATTTGCATTCTAACACAATACTTTTATATATTAACAATACTCATATAGGTAATTTAGATGCAAATTTAGGGATTGCTTTAAATTTTATACCTTTAGTTAGTTTTATACATTGGCACTGAGTGAAGCAATTTAATTAATATCATATATAAAATAATTTGGGATAACTTTCGTAACAAGGGATGTTAGTAATTTAGTTTCAGGGACATGCTTAAGATTGTTTTTAATAATAAAAGAGTTGGTTGATTTAGTTATTACTTACATTACTTTTTAAAACGGTATACCTATGTAATTTAGATCAATATTTTTTATGTTCCTTTTCAGACTATAGTAGGAGGGGTGAATAATCTTAATATTATAAATTAGAGGCTCACAACAGTGTTAATCCTCACACACACGCTAGAAAAGACAAATCCTACAGATTATCATATTAGCTAGAAACATAAGGCCTTTTTTATATCATTATTAATTAGCATTTGGAGTAAGCTAGTAATACTCATTAAATCTATTTTATTATAAGAAAAATTAAGCACCTCTGTTATTATGAAAATACATAGAAAACCCCTAAATTTGCATATACATTACTCATCTCTAACATTATGACATAAGTGAATAATCCATTAAATTTGAACATGAATTACGTAACTTTGTCTTCACGAAAGATAACACAAAGTGACCCCAAAATTTTCTTTGGACTATCCACATCTACAGTATGAAGATGATATAAAACACATTTAATTTGCATCTAACTTATCCAACTTTGTTGTTATAAAAGAGAAAGTAAAATATCCCTCAAATCTACATCCAAACATCAATATAAATGTATTATGGAAAATAGTTAAATACTAAGTAAGTAGCTATATATGATTATTATAAATAACCCACTTCTACAACTATCAAATTAAAAGTAGCATAAATCACATGTGCCAGCATGTAGACCAAGTGAACATGCATATATTAAAACAAAGATTCTTTAAATTGTTTTTCATTATGGAAAAATGTTCCCATAACAAACTACATAACAATAACACTGATTCAGTTTAAGTTATATTAATATTCCATGATAATAATTTTATTTATACAAGTTTAATTTTAAGCACTCTAGGTTTTATAAAACTATATAGTTGACATATAATTCTCTGATACAGAAAAATTAACACTTACAATGTTTTGGTGCATGCTAACACAATCTTTTATGCCATTGTAGTGTAGTCTGGGCCATAGAATAGAATCTACTGTTTGATTCTAAATGATATCAATACTGAGGTTGATTCTAAACACTTTTTTTTAAAAAAAAATACTATGTTTAAATGACTTTTTGATAGAGGAAATTTAACACCTTAAGTTCTATGGTATTGAATGAAATGATTGTTATACTATTTTAGTAACTAAATGTGAAGTCTAAGACCTAGAATCCATTTTTTCAATAAACTATAGAAGAAAAAACTTTGAATAAAAGCTACGTGTAACTATCAAAATTTGAACTTGACACATGGATAATAAGATTAAACATTGGGAATCCAAATATAGATTCATTTTGTTACAAAGAAATCCAACAAGCGCTTATAACTTAATCTTATGTTTCAAGTTTTCAATGGGGGGGAAACACTTATAGAGTAATTTGTAAATTTATCACAAGAAGATAGACTATGTCGAAACCCAAATAAATATAATAGGTCTTGTTATGAGAAATTAGTAGTTATAGACATGAAAATAATTTTTTCATTAATTGTACATACTCAATTTGTTCACGAATGTTTCAGTACTCATATAACCTGATTCTAGGTCGTGCTGAAGCAGGAAGTAATGTGCTAGTTTGATCTAGTGGTTGTTATATCATTGATGAAGACTTGATGTTTCTTATTACCTTTTTTGGTAATCTGGGGTTTATTACTTTCACACAATGTTAAAGAAATTTGATTCTCTAATTAGTAGTAGTAGTATAAGATATAATGGCCATATTTTACAAGAAATTCGCATCCGACAAGATGAGCTAGCTTAATAATTATATAGGTGACAACAAAAAGTACTAAAGTTGTGACATACACAGTACAAGAACGACAGGACTAAATATGTCCAGGTGTGGCGTGCTTTAATTGAACGCTTAATGGAACTTACTGTATTATTACGCGGTGATGAACTGGATGCCTTTTCTCTCTCGGTCTCAGCTTGGTGCCTGTCGTCCAAGAGCTGTGGAACGCGTGGGAGATCCACTTCCTGATCCTCTTCAGCCTTTCCCTGCAAGTCTTCCTCTTCCTCTTCGCGGGCGTGCGGAGGCGCAGCTCCAACTGGTTCCTTCGCACCATCCTGTAGCTTGCCTACCTGTCGGCCGACTCAGTGGCCGTCTTCGTGCTGGGGCACCTCGCGGTCCGCGCGCGAGAGCCTGGCCACCAGCTCATGGCCTTCTGGGCGCCGTTCGTGCTCGTCCACCTGGGCGGGCAGGACTCCATCACGGCCTTCTGCAAGCAGGACAACGAGCTGTGGGGTCGGCACCTGCTGAACCTGGTTATCCAGGCAGGGGTCGCTGGGTACGTGGTGGCCAAAGCTTCTTGGCCAGACGCCCGGCTCAGGGCTGCCATGGTGATCATGTTTGTCTGTGGGTGCTTCAAGTACGCCGTGCGTGTCCTTTGCCTCTTAGCTGCGGAGCCAAAGACACTCAGCGGTATTATCGAGTTTGTTTTGTTGAACAAACTAAAGGGGGAGCGAGGCAAGGTGACGTTAAAGAAAACTGAGGGGACGAGGTACGAAGCCAAACAAGACGTGAGGGCTAGACTTGATATGATGGAGAAAGGTAGGTCTGCAGAGCCTCCACGGGCACTGTTCGATGACGCCGGTACAATAATATTTGAAGTCATCTCAGTGGATGCTCCCCTCAACGATGTGCAGAACATCACTGTAGCTGCGCATGGCGATCTACCAGGGATGCTCAAGGGGCTTCTGTCGAACAAAAGCCGCTACAGAGCCTACGAGCATTTGGGGGAACTTCTGCAATATTGCTACCGACGATTGTACACTAAAGATCCTTTTGGATTTGATTTCATTCCTTTTATTTTTACACCCTTTGACCACGTCATCAATCCTATTCTGAAAACTTGCTACAACATCTTCTACTTTGCATGCCTCCTCTTCATGCATTTATCAACCGCGATAACCGCCTCAATATCCTAGCACTCTTGGCAGCCGTCGAAAAGAGGGACCAACTAGACTCTAGCAGCAGAGTTGATATCACGGTGACCTACGCACCGCTTGTAGGAGCCATACTCCTAGATGTGTCCTCCGCTGCTATCTTCATTCTTCCCCACTTGAGCTTCTACCATCCATGCCTAGCCAAGCCTACTCAGTCGTCTGTGGTTGCATGCTGCATGAAACAGTGGTCACAGCAGATCGGACAATACATACAACATCATCAATAATGCAGCCATGGTTCCCATACTGCAACGGTTTCACTTCGATGTAGAGAGGAAACCCATCACAAAGGATGACGCATCCATCGAAAAGTTCATCCTAGACACGTTGTTATGCTACGGTACAAGACAAGAATGGAGCATTGCCAACACCCGTGGCCAGCTAGCACTTCACAACTGGATGGACCACCACCAACATGAAGGTCACTATTCAGCCGATCATCTCAAATCACTGGAGGAGACTATGGAGGCTGACTTCCCGACAAGCGTTCTTACCTTGCACATCGCAACAGACATATGCTACCACTATGGAGGCTGCACTAATTCTGATCATCAGGCAGTGAAGAATCACAAGCAGACGAGCACACAGCTATCACACTACATCATGTACATTGTCTTCAAGTGCGGCGCGATGCTTACTACCAACTCTCATGTCGTATTTGACAGAACCTGTTGTGAAATTAACAGAGTTTTATTATGCCATCCTCCAAAGGTTAACGATCCAAGATACAAGGATGATGCTCGTGTCATGAAGCTTTTTGAAGCAATTAAAGAGCAACAAGAAGAAGGCTCGATGCCCAAAATATCCAGATCAGACACGGAGAATCAGAGGAAGATTCAACAGCTGAAATCGTCGAGAATGAAGAACCAACCGACACTGATGATATTGCTGCTGATGAGCATACGAAGAAACTCAAGAAGAGCTCTCAGACTCTAACGTCTCCTGTGCTGCCCCGTGCAGTCGCAGTGGCCCAAGAGCTCATCAGCATCAAGAACGAAGCTGAGCGCTAGGAACTCATCGCCAAGGTGTGGGCGGAGATGCTCTACTGCACAGCGCCTCGTTGCGGGTTTGATTTCCACTATGAGCATGTAAGCACCGGTGGTGAGTTTATTACACATGTTCTACTTCTCATGTATTATCTTGGTCCTTTCCTGCCACCACCCCCGGATGCATGACCGAGCGGCCCCGTGCGTTATATTATATATGATTGTATATATATCCGTCATCCATCAGCATCAATAACTGCCAGACACACATGTATGTAGCTGGACTCTCAAAATTCAATCTCCTATGATAGGATGGAATAGACACGAACTGACATATGTATATCGTCTTTTACAGTGTATGTTGTAATTCGTAAACTTTATTTCGTACTGTGATTGATAAGGTATTTGAATTACTACTCTTCGTTCATATTCTCGAACTTCCTGATGCAAACATTCGGTCAACAAGAAGCAATATGCCTATGATCATCAATCAAATAATAGCTCATAAGATTAGTCCTTGCACCATGTTTTAAGGAACAATAAATATCAAAAAGTACTAATGTAAATATATAAGTCAATTAAGCAGTCGAACCCCACTTACAAAGTATTGCTTTGTGTTATAATCAGGTTTATTAAAACTCACTTGCTCGATCGTCTGTGGGTGAAAAAAAATCTATTGGACACTGTCGCACAGCTCATCTATAGCTCGATAAATAAAAATGGACATACTAAAAGGACAGTCACAGCAACCATATCTATAACCCAAATTTAGAGGAAGCATTATGCTCTACTTCTGAGCATCAGCTTAAATATATACCAGCACCTCAATGCAAGCAGCATCTAGACATGCTTTGCCCTGCTCTGAGCGCAAGCAAAGAATTTTATGTCTGCTCGCACATGCACGGGAAGCATTGATTCACATCCACGCGATCTCAATCATACTATGAATTAGCCATTGGTATTGGAGGTATCGATTGAGTCAGCAAAGTGTGTATGAAATATAAGCTCGGTAAAACTTAATTAAAACTAAAGCATGACTGGATCCGGCCTCACCGGATCCGCCCGCCAGGCAGAGGAGGCCAGCCGGCCCGACATGAGATGAGGAGCGACGGGGAAGGCAAAGAAATTGTCACCGCCGCCATGCTGCGCCTGCCTGAGCCTATGATCGGCGCCTCCACCGTCCTAGAGAGATGACCCCGCCGAGCCCCACACGACTCGGATGGGACGACACCCCCGGCCATCGAACTCCTGCGCCGCCACACCATCTTTGACGACGCACCCCGGCCATCTCCTGCGCCGCCACACCATAGCTTGAGAGGGGCCCCACAGCCACCATCCTAGGCGGCCGCTCTGGCCTTGCCGGCGGCCTGCTCCAGCGGCGGGAAGGGAGGGGTGGGGAGGGAGGGCGGCGGCGCGACTAGGGTTACCGCCCGAGCCACCCGCGTGGAGGCACCGCGGGGGTCTAGAAAGAACCACACCGTGAGCGGTTAGAGTTCAGCTTCCGTCTAGCTTTGCCACCCCATCTATTTTTTTTCTTGTGGGACCCACTTACAAACGTAGACTCTCACATACAAAAGCGTACACTCACCTCTATAAATACATGTATGCCGATCCAACTTAGTTCTTCAAAGGTGCTCATAGGAGTATGGTGTACAGGTTGTTTAATTGTTGTGTAAGCTGCTTCACAAGATTGTTACATTCTAGATTCTTTGAAGGACTGCAATTAAAGATGGTTCTCTGTAATTCTTTAGAGTAAACTCTATGTATACGGTGACTCTATGCGCAGAGTGAATCCTAATAAGCTATTTTTTGAACTCTTAACTCCTTAATTTGTTTTAGAGAAACACTTCACAAAATCAGCATAAAATTAATTCTCAGTTAAGTAGAAGCTTCTCTAAGATTTAGCTTTTCTGAAAGCTTTGCCGAATATATAGGTCCAATTTGTAAGCTGCTTCACAAGATTCTTAGTTAATATGCATACAAAACCTCACCGTGGAATCCAAGAAATGAAGCAAGCCCCAAGTCCCTCTGTACCATGATGCGCCAACTACGACTATGGACAATCACATATTTAGGCCTTGTTTGATGCATGTTTATCCACTTTCAATCCACATTTGTTGGAATACATTAGAATGAAACTTAGTCTAATTCTACTCTAATCCACATCAATATATGTGAATTGAGATGAATACATGCGTATTCAAAAAGGACTTAGGGATCCACATGGGGATGAACCCTCTCCCGTTTTCAAGTTCACATTTTGTTACGGAAACAAACAAAATCGAAATCAGGAAGGACAGAAACAAGAAGAAAAACAGGATTCACCGAAATCCGAAACAAGTCAATTTGAAAGGAATAACAGTCAGGATACAGAAACACAAAATAAAAACATCGACATATAGAATCGAGAAACAAAACTTCACATGCTAACATAGTCGACCTAGTATAGCAACACTAACATACACTAGATTATTATTCTAATTAGTATCGTAAAGTTCATAAGATGACGGGTATGATAAAGACAACAGATTCAAAGACCAAAGTCTCCAGGGTACTGTGGTATAGCATGACAGCTACTGTGGCATAACATTACCCTATTTTCTAAGGCATGCATTGGGATAATAACGGGGAAAGACAGCGCACGAGCGACTTCCCACCAACGACGAACTACGGTGTTGTCAAAAAAAAAAAAACGACGAACTTCTCGGACCCCATGAGGTGACGCATACTAGTCATGGATCCGAGTGGCTAGTTGGCACCGCTAGCACCTCGTCCACTCTCGTGAATCGGGCCCAACAGGTTACAGCAACTTCGTGGACGTTGCCGTCAGCCCGTGATCGGTAGCAAATTGAACTTAGCTGTCCTGTCTTTCTCCAGAGTGGCAGACTTGAGAACGCGAAGTCGTCGCTCGAGTCCCACGAAGGCCAAAGCCACGCAATAGTAGAAAAGCGACGTTACCATACGTACATATATGCTGTAGAATAGACATGCAAGAGCCAACAGTTTTTCCATTGATCTCTGATGAATATATATGAGTTACAACAAGCGTTGCCAATTGGGCAACCGGCAACCGCACCTATGTGCTAGTATCGTGTGTGCGTGGGGTGTGCGCCTTGTCCGTGGTGACTGCCAGTGGCGAAGCTAGACAGAATTCAAGGGTGGTGCATTTGATTTGTAGATAATTAAATTTATGTTGCAAACATGGTGAGATTTTGAATATAGTATTGTGTTTTCAATTTTCTGTGGGTGCAGCTGCACCCACAACCCATAACGTAGCTTCGCCACTGGTGACCGCACCGGCTTCGGTCAGCGCTGGCAGTTGGCGCCGAGTGGTCTTGGCGCTGTCCCTCAACATATGCATTGGGGTTGCTGACTATAGGTTGCATTGGGCTCATGTGTGGTAGTGCCGTTTTGACAGCAGCTAGCGTTACGGGAAACAGCGGCTTTGCTGACTGCCAAAGCTCGGGCAATCGGCAAAGAAATCCTTTGCCGACTGCCAAAGAGCTGGCAGTCGGCAAAGATTGGCAGTCGGTAAAGAGGCTTTTGCCAACTGTCAACTGAGGCACTCGGCAAAGAATTGATTTTTTAATCTTGATTTTAAACTTTTTCTGTGGTTCTTCAAAATTGTATTGAATTATATTTTCGAATTTAAAATTTTTTATAACCTTTTGCTATATTTCTTAAATTTATTTTGTTTACTTGTATTTTTCTCGAAAAAGTAAATTTGAACTGCAGGTGCATGAAATAATAAAATCTAAACATTCAAAAAATTATATTTATGTTAGAGAGCGTATTTTGAGGCCGTATCGAAGAACTGACCCAAAAATTTGAACGTCTTGTTCACGAAACATGACCATTCAATTACGGGAGAAATATTTTTTAATTATATAAAATGCAAACGAAGTCTGAAAATCACGAAACTTGGCGAGGTGTCATCTCATCATATGTGGAGGTTGTGGTAAAAAATTGAGACTATTTCGAGCAAGTTATAATGTCGGATGGCTAAGATCCAAATATCTTCACATGTGATCACCTATGGTCTATGTGGAGAGATCTGAGATTTAGACATCCGACATCACAACTTACTCGAAACATTCTAAATTTTTTATCAGAGGCTCTTCATGCGATAACATGATACCTCGACAAGTTTCGTGATTTTTGAACTTTGTTTGCAATTTATATAATTAAAAAACACTTCTCCCGCAACTGAATGGTCGTGTTTCGTGAACAAGGCGTTCAAAATTTTGGGTGAGTTCCTGGATACGACCTTAATATACACTCTCCAACATGAATATAATTTTTTGAGTGGCTATATTTCATTATTTTATACACCTGCAGTTCAAATTTACTTTTTTGAGAAAAATTTAAGTAAACAAAATTAATTCCAAATATATAGCAAAAAGTTATAAAAAATTTCAAATTCGAAAATATGATTCAATACAATTTAGAAGGACCACAAAAAAGTTTAGAATTAAGATTCAAAAAAATCAAATTTTTGCCGACTGCCGAAGTCTGGCAGTTGGCAAAGGAATCTTTGCCGACTGTCAACCTGAGGCAGTCGGCAAAAGGAGCTATCTTTGCCGACTGCCGAAGTCTGGCAGTCGGCAAAGGCTCGGTCCATTAGGCCCAGGAGGCCCAGGAGGCACGCGCGCCCTATGTAAACGGAGCTAGGGTTAGTGCTTGGCACGGCCCCCGGCCTCTCTCTCCCTGCGCCGCCCCCACCTCTTTCCCTCCCCCACCTCTCCTTCTCCCACCCGGCAGCGCGCGGCTGCATCGGCTGGCCGGCTAGACGGCTCACGCGCGGCAGCTGCTAGCGCGCGGCTCCATCTAGCTCGCCTCGCTGGGTGCATGAGCACGGGCCACGGCGAAGGCCTCTTATGGCGCGGCGGCAAGGCGCGTGAGATGGCCATGGCGCGGAGGTCGAGGAGCTCCGGGCAGCGTGCATCCTGGAGCAGCGGCGTTGGGCGCGGCGGCCGTGGCGGCGGGACGGCGGCGCGGCGGCCGCGGCGGGATGGCGGTGGCGGCGGGAAGGCAACGCGGCGGCCGCGGCGGCGGGACAGTGGCACGGCGGTGGGACGGCGGCTCGGTGGCTGTGGTGGCACGGCGACGCAGCGTGCAGCGTCGATGGGCTTGGCCGGACGGCGGCACGGCAGCTGCGGCGGCGGGACGGCGGCGCGGCGGCTGCGGCGGGACGACGGCTCTAGGCTCAGCGGGCCCTGCAGATGGGCTCGGCGGGCCCTGCCCTTTGTTTTTTTATTTTTTCACAAATCTTTGCCGACGACTTCTTTGGTAGTCGGCAAAGTCTTTGTCGACTGCCCTCCACGTGGCAGTCGGCAAAGAATCCTTTGCCGACGTCTTCTTTACCGACGGACCTTTGCTGGCTACCATTGTGGAATGCAGTCGGCAAAGTCTTCGCCGACTGAATTTCGGCCTTTACCTACTGCTTTTGGCACTCGGCAAAAAAACAGTTCCCGCAGTGTAGCGCCTGGGTTGCTGAATGCTGACTATAGATTGCACTGGGGAAAGCAGTATGGATAAAATGCCCGCCCAGCCTGGCGCCCGCCCGCCACGCAACCCAACAGTAGTGTGGCAAGTCCCCGTCCCCGTGCGCGCGCGTGAGAGTCCAAGCCATGGCGCAGAGTAGCGGCGTAGAGCACAGCGTCCACATATCCGCTGATGGCGGTGCTGGGCAGCATGGCGGCGAGCAGGTAGCCATGCCGGAAAGGCGACTGAACTGCTTCGTTCGCTGCGTCGCGCTGATCGAAAGGCTGGGCAACGCCCTCGGCACTCTGGCCTTCACCTGGGCAACCGTCGTCTTGCTGGGTGGCTACCCGGCAGTGCTTCATATTGACTTCTGGTTCGTCACCGCCATAGTTTTCATTGAAGCTGCAAGGTAAATACCTTACTGATAGAAAGTTACCAATCGATCTGGAAATAAAAAATCCTTTTCCACGAATCCTTAATTTCTTGTCTACGCTGCAACAATTAGAAGCCTATTTCACAGTTGATAGACTTAAATTAATTAGGAGCCAAATAGAAACAAGCACCATAGGAAATCAACAGGGAAAAAAACTGCCTTTATTTTCTCGTTTATATAGCAATTGCCTCTGTGTTTCCTTTGCTGGTTCAGTAGTTTATCTTGGAGTCAGCTACCTCTGTCTGTCTGAGAAAGAATATTGAAAACATGAACAGTATAGCGTTTCCTTGTTCTACTAGCTTCACTTGACTGTTGGAGAGATCTAGGCAGTATAGACACATATGCATGTCTTTCGTCGTCGATAATTTGTAGGTTGTATTGCGTTCGTTTTGTTCATTACACGATGCGCAAATTTCAGGATGTTTAGCCGCAACAACAGAACGGATTACCAATTGTTCTTTGGCTCTAGAGGTGCTTTTAGATCTCTTGGCTGGAATGGCTTGATCGTCCTTGCATATTTTAACGGTGTGGCGTTCATTCAGCCTTTTCATGGGGTAACAGGAGGATTACTCCTAGGTCTGGGCATACTAGTTGCCATTGGCCATTTCATGTGTCCAGGAGCTCCAAGACTGCTAGCATGTATTCCATTATGGCGTGTGATATCATTATGGAGCCCCATGGTTGCAATCATACTATTGGCTCCCTCTGGACTACAAATAGATGATCATCATCATTTCAAGTATAATGATGAACCAGTTGTTAACGTAAATCCAGTGGCTACAAGAACAGTGTACGTAGTGCTGCTTGTGACGGTGCTCCTAGTGACAGTTAGCAGGATGAGGTTCCCAAGTATAATCAAGCTAGCTGATAGAGTTCTGGGCGGGAAACAAGAATTTTGGCATCGGGTTGTTCTAAACTTTTGTATGATTGGTGCAATTGTTACAACGATCTTCTCGCTGAGCCAGGGTGATCTGTACACGGTGCTTGCAATAATTGCGACTGAAGCATCTACTTTAGCATTAATTTCATTTGGCAACTTTCAGATTCCTGCTGCGATTGCTCGTGTGGTGCTCCCGTTGATACGTCTTATACAGCAGTATCATGTTGATGCAAATAATCCTTCCATGGCAAATCTGGCGCTAACTTTAGATATCTTCTATGGGATGGTACTTGGCCAAGGAGTACTCTACCTTATGGCATGCATGGTCGAGATCTTCTCATTCATCCCTCGAAGGTCTCTCGTTCACCGTGGTGGATTCAAAGGTCAGTCGGGAGTGGACTCTGTCGACTTTTACTACGCATATACCTTGGAGAAATGCATGGAAAGGAATGTGATTTCTCCAAACATCAGCCTCTGTAGCTTTGCCATCAATTACATGAACTCAGACTCACCCAAGAGGCAGCTCCATGGGATCCGGACTGCACACACCCTTCTACAGAGGGAGCCAACCAGGACACGGCTCCTTGTCAAGCTCAATGCATCGACAGAAGCGATGAGCAGGCTAATGAGGATGTTGCATTTGACAGGCCAAGGTAATGAAACTGCTATTAGATTGTTTGCAGCGAAGGTGATTGATGAGGTTGCGAAAAGTCTCCTGGTTGACAATAGCCCTGGGATAGTTCAGAATGTGTCTCTACTTTTGGATTATGATAACCAACATAAAAGAGTAAACCAACTTCTGGACACAGATAAGGAAGAATAACAACAGAATGATCTATTTGTAAATGCCACTGGTGACAAAACAAATAGGGGAGATGAAGTTCTGGACGCTGGTGAACTGCTCGAAACACGAGAGCACTCAACCCAGCAAATTGGTAATAGTAACGAGCATAACTTCTGGATAGTCAAACGGTTGCGACAAGTTTCTGAATTCTGGTCAGTTCCCCAGGAAGGACCATTGACAGAGCAGGATCTTCTCCCAGTAATTGGTATGTCCATTATTCAAAGCCTAGCTACTTATGATCAAAGCAACTGTGCAGAGATCAGCAAAGCTACCTACCTCATCCGGAAGATCACAAGCTTCACAAGCTTTTGCAGAAGTGGCGACAACAAATATACTGAAGCTGAGAAGGCTCTAGTTCACTCATCACTAAATCTATTATATAGGCTAACACGCATCGATGGGGAGACCGGCATAACACTGCGGCAGAACGTATCTAACCATCCCTTTTTATTGAGAAACCTCTCAGAAATTCTAGGAGACATCACAAGTCACTATGAGACAAGGAAATTGGTGGCAGGAATTCTAAGAAACCTAGCTATCGAAGCCAGGATGAGACAGACGATTGGGCGTGTTCAAAGGATAATTACTAGATTGATGCATGCGTTTCTCACTCCATATAAGCTCTCCAGTAGTACGAGTTCAAGTATTTCTCACTCCAGAGAAGCCCTAAGGAAGGTCGCAGGACAAGCATTAGCAATGTTGGCAATGGGCAATGTCGACAACTGCCTGGCTATGCTAAGGCAAACAGGGTATTCATTCATTGAGGAACTCACAAACATGATCCATTTTGAAAGGTACAGATGTGTTACAGCAACTTTGTTGCGGAGTGTGTGCATGCACGCTCGGCTTGAGCTCGAAGAGACTGACTTGAAGCAACTATCTTACATCTCACGGATGGTGAGCACTACTAATCCAAGCTACTATGTGTGCAATGTGCAAACTATACAAAGACTAAAGCATGTTTCCATTTTCTAAAAACTAATCCAACCTTCTACTCACTTTGTTCCAAATTATATTTCAGTTTAATTTTGTAATAAACTATTATTTCTTTAACTTTGGTCAAGTTTATAGGAAACGTATCAACATCCATGATATCATTTTGTTACATCAAACACTTTAGGAAATATTTGTAATAGTGTATTATTTTAATTTGTAGTTGTTAATACATTTTTCTTAAAAAAATTACCAAAGTATAGATAAATTTGACATGTGGCGAGACTAAAATGAACTCTTATTTGCAATGAATTAGATATTAGATATCATAATATTTCATGGTACAGTTATATATTTAGCATTAGCACTTGGCAAAAATTTTTTCGACCACACAAAAGGTTTGCGCGTCTTTGTATTAAGATAGAGAAAATGTTTAATACAACCCGCCTTAGTGGCACCCTAGGGGGTCAATAAGTTATACATGAAGCTCGGACCCTCCCGTGCACTGCACTTGGCAAATTAGGTATAGTGTAACTACAATAAACCAGATTATGTTTCATGTTGCTCTTTTCATGATATAGGTGATGGAAAGAATTCTCCGGGCAGATGGTGAAGAACTAGAAATCTTCATTGGTCTTAGTTCACATATATATGAAGCCATTCCCGAGGAGTTCACCAAAGATTTTGAGTTTGGCCAGATTAAGGTAACATTTGTGAAGCGGCTTGTCGATGCGTTGAATGCGAACATGGAGCCCAATGCAGATTGCCCTAGGATCAGGAGAGTGATACTTGAACAAGCCATAAAGTTGATGGAGTATGACTCTAGTAATGTAGATTGCTTCCGCAATCTTCACATGATAGAGGTATTATTGACGGTGGAGGAGACTATCTCAGAGTCAGAGAACTACACCATCTTCATAGGTGATGTTGGGCTAATGGAGGCAGGTGAACCTTTATCCGCGCTTGTGAATAGGGCTAAACAGCTATTGGACGTCTGCTGAACATGAAAACCATCAGAGATGTATGCAGTTCAATTTGTAGGTACGCAATGCATGTGTAAACTTAATTAAGTTGCACAGGTCTAGAGCTGTTACTGTGTTTCTCACATAGATATGAGGTATTTTAATATGTGCATTCATGTTTCTGTTTAAGTGGTGCTGCTAGTGAAATCATTGTTATGTGTAAGAAACTACAAGCATTCTGTCAGTATAAAGCTAGTGAGTACCGATGATGTATACAACCAATTATATATTATATATTATATATTACACTATTGCTTTGTACTACAGTTGATTTCTGGGCATACGTCGGTGCTGAACATTTGTTATCTTGAAAAAAAAAGTGTCAATATCATGTTCATAGTTATTCACCAATTATCTGACACATTCTCCTTAATCTCAAGACGTTACGAAGGACGGAACGTTCGAATCATCAGTTGCTTTATCATTTCTAATGATATATGCTGGGATTAGGAAATCTCGGGATGTCTGGTTCCAATCATAAGTCAGTTTGATTTGCCCTACTTGCATAGGCTAGGCTCATATAACAAGAAAATATACTGAGAAATCTTACATGTATATGCTTCTAGAACACTAGCAAATCAACCAAACTATTGCTTGGAGTCATATCCTAGCTTAGCTAGGTGATGTAAGTTTTGCTTAGAGAAGGTGAGAACCAAACACACCCGAACATAGCACCCCTCTCTTGAGTTCGGTTATTGCAAAAACCATCCGCTCTAATACAAATGCTAATCTGTACACGTGCATGCGAAATTAGCATCCCTTCTCTGAAGGTATTTCTGGTGCCTCCGTGCAATCAGTGCAATGATGGAAGGAGTCAGTCCAAATTTTTATTTTTAGCCTTTTATATAAAAAAAATCAAATGGTTTAGCATAGTCCAAACCCTAGCCACCGCCCCACGTCGCCAACCCCCCCCCCCCACGCGGGCGACTTGGGCGGCTCCTCTCCTGCCGCGCTGCCCCAACCTTCTTCTCCCTCTCTAGTCACGCCGCCGCCGGAGCGGGCCGCCGGCAAGGTTGTGCGGGCTGCCGTGATGGAGGCGGTAGGGCTCCATCGAGCTGTGGCAGTGAAGTGGCGGCGTGGGCGTTTCTTCACCGGATCCGGCGATTCACGGGTGCAGGACGACGCCCCCTGGCGAGCGGTCGGGGGCCGATGAAGGCCGTGGAGGTGGGGGTTCAGGAGGCGATGGCCGGCCTTCGGCGGTCCGACGGCTTCAATACTCTGGACGGCCTTCAGCGGCCCGACGGCTTCGGTACTCCGGCGACCAGATCCGGCAAGGATGGGGGTGTGGGCCCCTACCCACACCTGGGGCGACGGTGGCCGGCTGAACCAGTGTACGGCGGCGTCCATCCCGGCCAAATCACGCGCGCCTCATGTGCATCAGCGACGGCTGCATGAACGTGCGGTCGGGCTTGGGCGGCTGGATCTGGGTGTTGCCAACTGCGGCGGCAATCGGTGTCGATGACGACGGTTGCGGTAGCGACGGCGGTGGTCCGTGTAGGCGTTGGGGGCGGTGTTTATCTACCTGTCCCTCCCCACACGGATTTACCTATTGCAGCGGTGGGCAGCGTCCATGTTGGTGGTGGTTTCAATGTTCGCAAGGGCTAGCTCGTTGGGGCATCCTGTTTTCTGGATTAATAGTTGGATCCAGCGATGGTCCATGTCGTTGTCATATGGAGTAACGGCACGGCTCTTGCAGGCAGTGGTAGTGCTACCGTGTTGATGGCGGTGACGCCGGTGGGCGCCATTTTCCTCGCTGGAGGCGTCGTCTCATTCTTCATGAGGATCTCTCCGGGTGAAAACCCAACACCAGTGTCTCTGGTTGTGCGATGATGGTGTCTTTTGATGTCATTTTCTTGTTAAAGACGTCGCTTTTGGAAGATCTTATGGGTTGTCGGCTTTGGTACCGGCATCGAGTTGGTGGGTCCCTTGCACATGCACCAGGTGCTTCGTATCTTTGCCAGGTTTCAGTATTCGGAGTCTCCAGTGGTGGTCAACATCCTACGTTCTTTTAGTATCCTTTTGGTCTGGCAGACGTGTTTTGGCAGCGATTTATCGACTTGGTGGTCATATTCTTTTGGAGTTGACTTCACAGGGCAAGTCAGAGTTCCTTATTGGAGATATATTTTTTGCATCAGTTTTGTTTTAGTTGTACCAGTGTTGTCAGGTGATGTAGGTCTTACTTGTATCACTGCCTACCTATTGTAATAATTATGGCCTGATACATCCTCGAGCAAGGATGACTGAAACCGAAAATATACTTTCTATTATCTAAAAAGTTATAAAAAATCAAATTTAGATCCATTAGGTTCTAATTTCTAATTTGGTCCCTGGGCTCAGCACCGTGAGCCTCGAGACCCTTTCTGCGTAGCCGCCTACGTAGTGCTGATGTGGCGCTGAGCTTGGCACCATGAATCTTGATGCCGAGGTCTGCCAGTAGGCCCCACATGACCTCTACTTAACTATTACAGTTGCAACTGCTATGCCAAATATTAAGAATGCGTAAGCTAAAAGTAAGTGCTCGTGATGATGGTGCAACTCCTAGTTCCCATAGATGTCGCGTTTATTTAGTACCTAAAAACCAAATAAATACAAGGGTGAGTAAGAACACTCAACAAGTGCAAATAGATCATGAAAGTCAAAGGTCACATAGTGATCAATGAACAGAGAACCAAACTATCAAGAAACATAGTTTTAGTCTAAAATATACAACACCTGAATACATCATTACTAGTTAAGCCGAGCGAGTGAGGCCAACATTACTCTCATAAACATGAACATTAGATTGCACATCTGCATTCACTAAACCAGGAATTGAATTTAAATGAAATCTGCATTCACTAAACCAGGAATTGAATTTAAATGAAATCTTGAGTTCGAAACTTGAAAAAGAAAACCCCATTGCACATCTGGATCCACCGGAACATGAATTGAATGTAAATTAAACACTTGCAACTTGAATCACATGAATTAGGAGCAAAGCTTCTGAAACCATTTAACCAATTGAAAATTCAAGCAATAGACGCGAGCTCACACAAAGGTTTGTCATGGACTTGTGTGGCAGAACTTGGTGCCACCCGACTTGGCATCAGCACCTCACAAAACAGAGGAACAAAGCTACCTTAGGAACTAGCCACTCATCAATAACAAACCAATTTTATCAATACACAAGTAAATCTCTCGCTTAGTGCGCCTATTTTTTTAGAAAAAAATCGATTATGTTTCTGAGTTTACTTCTATTTTGATCATAACTCTAGATCTGCTTAACCGATTTATGAAAATCAATACACCTCGAGATTTTAGTGAAAAATTCCTACGACTTTTGTTTAAATGGCCAGAATTATCGTATCACCCAGGGCAGCTGGGAATAGGGCCCAAGTGTAATATGGTCACGGCTGGGAATAGGGCCCAAGTCCACTATGATCACAGCTGGGAATAGGGACTTGTTTTCAGATCTACTGTTGGTATTTGTTTGCGTCACTTAACAGGGTTGTCAATCCCAACACTAGGAACACATGATGACGGTTCTGCGGGTTACAAAGGATACTGCAAGCGCACAGAACTATCATGTAACACTTCACCTCGGAGTACCAGGTGTTGAATTTATTTATTCCCAAAGGAAGACGGGGTTGGTGAATCCTTGGGCTAAGTAAGGCGAATTAGTAAGCGAAAGGTGTATGGATAAATGGAAGGATAACTAAGGATAACTTAGATTCTAAGCTAGTCCTAAGGGTTAGGATCACTACTCAACTCTTAGTGAATGCACGCGGGTGTAATCTAGGTAACTAAGGTCACTAAGTGAATAGAAAGATCATATCTAGTAAAGAGGCGCATGCACTCCCGATTAAACTAGACACGACGTACCATGAGCCTTACGCTTTAAGTACTAGACCTAGCGTGATGGACTACACAGGCGAATAGGGCTGTCACCACCTATTGCTACCACCTCCGAGGGTCTAGCCGTATCTGAAGGTAAGTTATAGCCTAAGTACCGCACTTACTCTACAAGCTTACTATCTCTACTTGAGCTCGAAGCAGAGACACCCTAACCAGACGACAGAGCAATACCAGATAAATATTACTATCATAAAAGTAACTTAATAAACCTATGCCTACAACAGAAGCTTAACCTTACTACTAATAAATAGCAGAAGAGTAAGACCTGAATGTAAAGGCGTATAGTAATACTTAATGTAAGACTTGAAGTAAAGTCCTTGTATTAAGTAAGAATTGTATAATTACAAAGAAGTATACTAAACTCGAAGACTCCGGAAGACTCTTCCAGACTCCGAGGCAGAAACTCCACCCGACTCCTCTCCTCTTGCAGGCGACTGCTTCTCTAGATGAATTGAAGCTAGAGCTAGAGCGAGAGGGAAACTAAGCACTAGAGCTTGAGTGGACTAGAGCTTCTCTCTTCTAATGATGCTAGTGCTCTTGAGCTTTAAATGATCTAAGTGATCTTATGATGATTTGCTCTATGGCCGAGGTGCCCTTTATATCGTGCTAGGAACACCAGGGGGTACTTGTAGGTAGCAGAGAAGGTCGGTGGCAGTCACCATGGGGGCAGGCGCCGTGGGGCCAGGGCGAGTGCCGTCCACCTGGCACCGCCTCTTGATCTGACGGTCATGGCTCACTCCCCAAAGTCGGTTGTATGGTAGTTAAGTCAGTTTGGAGTCGGTTCCAACCGACTTAACCACCTTGGGTGTATGATGGTGGCCCCGTGAATCCATGTGACTTCACTCAGGTGCCTTTGGATCAAACTAACTTGAATTTGATGGTGTAGGAGATGTGGAAAGGTGTTGTCGCGGATCGATGATGTGGCTGAGTCTGGGAGCTGGCACCCCCAGGCCGGGCGCCCTAGCCAGGGTAGGCGCCGCCATGTGAGGGCAGGCGCCGTGGCCCTGGTAGGGTTGCTGGCCCTGTCACATTCCATTGCCTCCATATGGTCCATTTGTACTTATTTTTGGTATTTTTCCTACATACAAATATAAATTCCAAGTATAAGTGTTACTTGGTAAAATTCAAAGCACTTTAGACATTGTCAATTTATGTTACCTTCTATTTGATGAAATGTTAAGGGTCAAAATAGGGGGTTAGTGACCATCAACAAGCTCCCCTAAACTATCCTTTTACTTGTCCTCAAGCAAAACATGCAGGTTGAGCATGGTAGAGATTAATTATCTTAGCAAAAGTCGTACGCATCCTCATACTACCTTGAAATGAACATGATTTAATTTTACTTCAAGTCTACTACATGGGGCTTATAGCTTTTTCACCTTGCAACATGCACAAGCAAAGACAGTGTAGCAGGCAGAGTCCCTTGCTTTGATTTAGCTAGGAGTTTATCTGGAGGTTTCCAATCTTTTTGAAAAGGAATTCTTGTAGGAGTTTCTCAAATGGTACACTCAGTCTCTCAATATAATTGAGGTGGATGATTTCTCACTTGTTTGAGTATAGCACTAAGGCTTTTTTATGGAGGTTGATAGGTGGTAAAACATGAGTAAACTTGAATTGCATATATTGCTAGGCTAGACACTTAGATCACAAGGAGAAAACAAGTCATGCAGAAAGGTCAAGATTGTGCAAGTGTAGAAATATTTGGTGGAACTCCTTGAGACTTGAATAGTTGCCTGTTTCAGGCGGAGGGAGCATGGCTACTTGTAATATCTTTCTCTTTATTCTCTCTCTCTTTACACAGCAGGTATTGAGGCTTCTGTTGTCTCTCATTTGGGATTATTTCCTTCTTTTCCTCTCACTTTTTTCTTCAGCGTGTATTGAGGCATCCGTTGTGTCACTCTCAAGTGGGGATTATATCCCTCTTTTCATCATTTTTTTGAAGTAAACCATGCTCCTCCTAGGGATGTGTATCTAGAATCTCATAATAGGTAGGAGCAGTGTTGCGTATTCTTGATGTGAGGATAGCAAGGGGGTGCATGAGAAATTTTGTGGTTGCATACTTCAAGTATAGAAGTTGCTAAGGGGTGCATGTGTAAGTGATCTTGACCAAAAAACATGACCAGCTTCTTGACTCACATTGATAAGGCCTAACTAAGCTCAATACAAACAAGACACTCTTTGTAGGTTTCCTATCTGTGAAGCATGTACTCGACTGGTGGTAGGTATTTTGAAACCATTGAGGAACGAATTGCAAGAGTTTTAAATGATTTTGTAAAATAAAACTTGAGATTTAGTCCCAACGGCCCCTCAGTCAAGTTAAAAGAATTACTCTACCTTATCACAACTTATCTCTCCATAGCATACACTTGGTTATTAGCATGCGCAACCCACAATAGTATTGACTTAAGATAAATTCTATTTCATGTCCAAAACTTAGCAGTAGAAGGTTAATTAACAAACTCATGCAGGGCAATTGTAGGAGTTTCAACTTTATCAGGCAATTGATGTAGGTATAAACATAAATGCATAAGTAGAGTTGTGATTTGATGCCATATCTTAGTGGGGAAAAGGACTTTTCCCCCAAGCTTGCCTGATTCATGGGAGTGGAATGCCTTCTTGTTGGGTGATTCTCCTTTGTTCTTTATTATGATGATTGATGCAAGAATCTAAATTTATTGATTTTATTGCTTCTACATGTTTTTGGATTTTTTTAAATGTAATGACATGAAGTAAAAGATTGATACTTGTTTGATTACTAGATTTTATTTATTACTACTTATGTTTTCATTTTGTGTTTTTTTGAATTAATGAGGACTTAATCTAAATGCATGATAGTATATGATTGAGAAATTAAATATGCATGATCAGAAAAAGGGAAATATGCAATGCAAGTATTTAAACTCATACTCGTGATTCACTAATTTTCTTCCTCATTTGTGGTTTTCTCCTTCATTGCTTTCTGTGCAGAAGGTGCAGGTTCGTCGTGACCTGGTGTAGGATCAATCTCCTCACTCTTCTTCAGCCTCCATGATTTGTTAGTTTGTTTCTTCGGCTCAGTTACGCTCTTGTCTCTCCATGGTTCTTCAAAGTTCTTCGCTATGTCTAGCTTCTTTCCCTAGACTTTGGGATTGATGATTGAATATAAAGGGAAGGGGTTACATTGTTTATACCTGAGTTATGCTCTGAAGGTTCTTCTGTTGCTTGTTCCTTCTTGCCTTTCCTTCCCTTCTTTAGCTTCTTTGTGTATGTCTCAGGCCTAAACTCAGAAGGAATTTCTGTGTTGCTGGACAGTTCTTCAATTTTAGGTTCTCTCTTGGGCTTGTCATCTTCTTTGTTGGCGTCTTCTTGATCTTCTCATCAGGGGAGGATGATGTGGATGACAGCTTTCCCTTCTTGCGCTAGCCATTTGAATTCTATTTACCTTGGTCAGGCTTCTTTGCACCTTTTCTTTTGGTCTTTCTTGCCTGCATCATGTTAGAAGGACGCGAACCACAAGAAAAAGCAAATTTTTCTTTCTTTCTGGCAAAGTGGAAACAAATTTGTCCAGAGCCCACATATATACAGGCATTAACATTGTTTAGGAATGGGCGTACTAGGATAAGAGGTGTATCTTCTCTATTTCCCATGTTTAAGACCACAAAGTCTGTAGGCACAAAAGTATCTCTTACTTTTACTAAGACATCACAGGCTATCCCTTCTACATACCGCAAAGATTGATCTGCTAATTATACATAGAGAGATGTTGGAGCCAGGTGTTGATAGAATAGTTCATCATATTTTTCTTTAGACATAATATTTATACTAGAGCCAAGATCACATATTGCATTATGAAAAACATGGTCACGAATTGAGCAAGTAATAACAGGACTACCAGGATCACCTTTCTTAGTCATAGTGGCATATTCTACTGATGGATCTCCCCAAGTATTCCAGAATATAAAATAGTATCATACCTTGAGTTACAAGGTTGGCAGTTTCTATCTTGGGTTCAAGTTGACCTGGTATTCTTTCAAAGGTCGGAACAACAGCTGCTAACTATGCTAGTTGACTTTCTAACAGTTTATTAAAATTAAGTTAATTCTTCATAGCAGATGAGAAATCTTCTAACTTAGCGTTGATGTTTTCTAGCATTTTATCATTAGCATGAAGTCTTTTAATAATGCTTTCTGTCATTCTTCCTTGACTATATACAAGGTCTTTGAGAGAAGGTTAGTTATTACCTTGGTTGTTTGGACATTGAGGATAACCATTATTAAAATTGTTACCTTGAATATTTGAGCGCTGATTCCATCCTTGTCCTTGAGGTCAGAATTTGAGCAGGGAGCAAGAAAGGGTTGTAGATCTTGCAGATGATGGCCGAGTTACAGATCCATCCTCCAAAAGATTTTTCATATGAGCATGGAACAAAAGGGGCAGCTAAGAAATAGCTTCCATGCTCATTAATAAAATCTTTTGTCTTAGGGGGAGGTTTTCTTTCTTATGACAATTTGAATCCTCCGCAACATAAGGATAGTTCATGTTTATTGCTGAGATTGACATAACCTCACCCCTAAGCTTAGGAACAGATGAGACTTCAAAGTTTGACATAGAGGGGGAAGTGATAGAAATGTCTTCTCTTCTATTTTTTATCCTCCCTCTATGTCTTGAAAGTGTTTTGATGTCTCATACAAGAATTCGAGGCACAAGATGATGTTGAAGTGGGAAACTCTACGATATTCCCAAAATCAACATCAAGAAAAAGATCATCCTCGAATTCGAAGGGGAACACAAAAGGATGGGATTCATCATCCGTTGAAGTGCGATGTGTCCCCTCAATGGGAGGTTCCTCAACAACTGGATTATGTGAAGGATTTGAAGGAATTTCAAATTCGGTTGCGGGTGCCTCCTCTTGTTGGTCGGGGCTTGACTCCGTTGATTCTTCTAGAAGCTCATCATATACACCACGGGGGTGTTTTCTAGGATTTTCTCAAGGATGGCCCTTCCCTCACTAATGGACATGTGCATGAATGAGCCTCTAGAAGATATGTCAAGGTGGAGAGCATCTTCTTTGCTAAGACCATTGTGTATGTGACTTAGCAGGATGTGGTCAGGCAAAGAAAGGTTTGGACAGGTATTGATGAGACTTAATAACCTAGCCCAAGCTGCTCCTAGAGTCCTTCTCCTTCTGTTGAAAAGTAAGAATTTCTATACGAAGTGTGACAACTCTAGAATTAGGGACGAAAGCAAGACAAAATTTGTCTCGAAGTTCATCCCAATTTCCATGTACACTTCATACGGTATGAGCATACCATTGTTTCGCTTTTCCCAAAAGAGAGAACGGAAACAATTTCCACTTAAGGGTTTCTTGTGTCATGCCAGAAAAAATTAGGCAAGAACACAAGTGCTCAAATTCCTGAAGGTGGGTATATGGATTTTTGTCTTGTTGCCCGGAGAAGGGTTGCACTCGAACCATGGCTATGAAACCAGGGCAAATTTAATAGCCGTTCGATAATACAAGATGTGATGATGGTGGAGGTTCTAATGAATCGCCCTTTGGAACCGAATACTGAAAGATAGGAGTGGAATCCATGTGGTAGGGATGGTGGTAGTGGTATAGTGCATAAATTTGGTTTTGGTAAAAAGAAAATAAAAAGGATACATGGACGACTTGGTTCGACTCTAGAACAGCTACCGTTCCCCGGCAATAGTGCCAGAAAGCTTTTTGGTATTTCTTAGCGTAAGCAGATAAATCCGCAAGCCCATGGAGTACCATTGTAGCTTTCACACGAAAGTATTCAGGTTATCGTATTTTCCATAGGGAGCGAAAGTATACTAGAGAGAAGCAAGAATGCCCAAGAGAAGAAGGTAGAAGGATATTTGTGGTAGTACGAGAGGGTATTCTAAGCTTAGCCCAAGGTCACTAGATAACTAAAGTCTCGGCTTACTCGACTCACTCACTTCGGAGCAGCGGTACCTTTCTAGTTCTCGAAAAGACTGGGAAGACATAACCGGGAGAAGGCCGCCAAAAGATCTACAAAAACACCAGCCCAAACATGGTGAAATACAAAGGCCTTGTCGGGTCTGACACCCCCAGGGCTACCACAACTATCCGTGGGGCTGGGCGCAATCTTCGGTAACTCGCTAGCCCAGACACCACGCCTGCACTAGCGGTTACTACTCTAGTCACGATCTATAACTAGAACAATCGGTAGAACAGAGATCCCAAAAGCAAGGAAGTAAGCACTAAACTTTAATTAAATAGATCACTAGGGAATTGCAAAAAAAGAGTGCGGATATTACTCACAAAGGAGTCGGCTCCGTAGAGGTACAAGTTGGAGGAGAACCCGACAAGCCGGCTCCGCCTCCGCTCTGCGCCTCCTCTCTCTTCCTCTTTTCTTACTTATACAACTAGATGAGAGCACCTAGAGGGACACTACTACTACTACAATGATATGGAAATGAAGCACAAAGTGTAGAATATATAATGTGTAGCTCAAATATGTAGTGTAGAGTGTGTTTTACAATGGGGGAATAGCCCTCTATTTATACTAGAGAGGTGGGGGACACTTTTACACAACACCCCCTGCCTAATGATGGTTGGCGGTAATGCAACCGACCTCCCCATGTTGGTAACTTAATTGCCAATCAATTAGAATCGAAAACCAGCAAAGAATCGGCCAGGAAGGTGAACCGGAGGTGAACCAGTGGATTCTCTACTGTTTTCCATTTACTGGGCGATAACTGCGGGCGCGGGCAGCTGAACCGGGGCGAACCAGGTGGGAACTGCGGGCCAAACGCGCCTGGGCAGGCGAACTACGCAACCGCCTTCCGGCGTCCATCTGGAAGCTGCCACCTGTCCCCCACCGATCGGACGAACCGCGCGTACGTGCGCTCGAGATTCAAATTCCCGCGTCGAGTGTGGGAGGCCACCGGCCTGTCCTGCACCACCACGTGGCCGAACCTCACTGGCCCGTTTGAAACCTGTGTTGCCGCCTCCCATGTTTGAAATGCATACGCACGCGTCTACGGCGAGGGGGCCTTCCTAGCCACACGGCCCATTCTGGTTGGCCGGGCCGGTCCTGGTCCGGCAGCCGTGGGTGCAACTGGCCCAGTGGGGCCCGCTTATCTTCCGCGCGCGTGAGCATGCGAGGCCAACGGCAGTAGCTACTGCTGATGCCACATGGCTGCCTTTGATTAGTCCAGCTGGCATTGACTTCTGGGGTGCTGATGTTAGTGATGACGTCAGTATTTCTTTTTTAATTTGATAAATTCATATCTTTTTATTGGTAGCTCCTAATATAGCAAATAATATATCCGTTTTGACCAGCGTGACGAGCCCGTCACAATGGTGTACTCTGTTTCATCATTTGAGATACTTTTATTTCATGATATATTAAGTTTCCTGCAAAACAAGTGGAGAACACCAAAACTCGTGGAACTTGTTAAATAAATAATATTTTGATATGATATTCCATGGGATAACTTCATTTTAAATTATTTTGGTGATCAAATTATATGCAATAACGAGCGCTAAAACCCACCGAACTGGTGCGGCCAGACGATCTCATGAGTCCATCTGGCAGGGCGTCGAACGTTCTATTTAATTCAACCAGTGTGGTGTCAGACTTTCCTATGGAGTCGTGGCTCGCCTACCATGGGCAACCCACTGAAGCGAATTCCCTGTACGACATGGGATGTGTCCTGCCCGGTTAAATATACAAGAGTCAGACCATCCCATTTGCATCAAGGGAATTATTACTTTGGGAGACGTAGCTGTTGAGTTTTACTACGAATACAAGAAAGTCCGACCACTGCCGATTTGATCTCGGAGGACAAAGCGTGAAGGATTGTCTATTTTGAATGTCATACCAACCAATCTGCTGGCAAACAGAGAGCACTGTGTCAATCACCTACTCCGATAGCACTGTGTCAATAGCCTTCTTACATGACGATCAGGAAAAAGTTGAACTCAATACTCAGAACATTGTACAGTGCTTATAATTCAGGCTCATAAAGTTTAGGCGAACAAGGCGATCACTACAATGCACCAGTCATGTTAATCACTACAAGGCAAGGCTACTAGTAATCAATGTGATCCAACTACTACCAAGACATACTAGTTCTAACTACAGATGATTTTTTTTAGAAAGAGGAATATATTAATATCCCAGCTTCTGCATTGATCAATGCATATGGTTGTTCCTTATTACAGATAAAAGTACACCAATCTAATGATACTCAAAAATGAAGTTTTGAGCCATATCAAGAACAAAAAAGAGTTTACAGAAAAAACCAACTAAAAAGCAAGTAACTACTCAAAGCAAGTCATGCAACAATAACATTAGGATCAAACTAATCCTAACTACACATGTTAACATGTCTTGATAATAGTTCGTTGTGTCATCCCATAGATAGCAAGTTCATGCGAAAAGAGTAAAAGTAGGGACAAACAAAATCTGCATCGTTAACATAGCTAGGTTGAAACTAGCAAACCTCTCCGCCCCACCGAACTGGCACAGCTGGACGATGTCATTAGTTCATCAGGCAGGGCGTCGGAGGTTCTCTTGCATTCAACCAGCAAGGCGTCAGACTTTCTTATGTGACAACTAAAATTTGAACAGAGGGATAGGTCTACGATAAATAGTCAGGATAGTCAAATACCATTGCGATAGATCATAGGCCTTCGCATGTGTTGAGGGGTGGACTGGATGAGTTGCATTCAACGTGCGGTCTATGGAAGCAAATTCAGCGCTTATGCACATGTGTTCTGCATTATGCCAGGCTTGCTCCACTCCAAGAAACTATGCGTGGTTGCCAAGAGGGATATTTGTCTGACCCGGTCATAATTGGCATGCTCGAACTATCATTTGTGCAGCAAGATAATGGTAAATGTTACGTTGTGAACCAATATGTTTGCACAAATGTGCGCATTACATGGGATGTGGCCGGCTCGGTCAGAATTACAATGCTCAGACCATCTCATGTGCATCGAGATAGTGAAGGACAGGAAGGATCCGGCGAAGAGGAACCAAGAGCGCCACTTCAGCCTCAACAAGGACAATCAGCTAGCTCGTGGCAGTGCCGCGAAGTAGATTTTTGTCTCATTTGTGTATCATTCACATGCTTATTGTTACTCTTTATTATGTCGTCTTGTTTGTACCATGTTCAACTGGTTGAACGTGTTTGACAGCATCCTCCATAGTTGATAAGGCCAAAGTTATCCACAAAGCTCGGTACAAGCAGTGGCCAAGCCTGCTCAAAACTAACCTTGTTGTAGTCTCTATCAAATATCAAGGAACATATACAATTTAAATGGAAACAAATACATGGAAAATTGGATGTAGATACCAGCAACTTTTTGTTTTGCCATGGTGCGCATGTCACCAGGGAGAACCAACGTGGCTTCGCCCGTACATCTGTTAGATGTCTGTGCTAAAGATACATATTAATCTCATACCTTTTGTATTACTTCTTGAAACCTCTATTTCAATAGGGGTTAATGTCCCCTTATGGCTGGTTCTATGACTTACATGACCTCCATCACATTGACGTGGCATTGTGTATATATACGTGTCTTGATAATAGTTTGCTGTGTCATCCCAAAGATAGAAAGTTTGTACGAAAAGAGTAAATATAGTGACGAACAAAATCTGCAAGGTTAACCTAGCTGGGTTGAAACAATCTAACCTCTCCGCCCCACCGAACTGGTGTGGCCGGACGATCTCATTAGTCCAATAGGCAGGGTGTTAGACATTCTCGTGAGTTCAACCAGCAAGGCGTCGGACTTTCCTATGGAGCCATGGCCTAAAGGGAATTCCCTGTACGATATGGGCTGTGTCCAGCCCGGTCACAGATACAAGAGTCACACCATCCCATGTGCATCAAGGGAAATCTTACTCCACGAGACGTAGCTGTTGAGTTTTACTGCGAACGCAAGAAAGTCCGAACACTGCTGATTTGATCTCGTAGGACAAAGCGTGAAGAGTGTTTATTTTTAATGACGTGCCAATCAATCGGCTAGCAAACTGAGAGCATTGCGTCAATCGCCTACTCCGATAGCACTGTGTCAATAGCATTCTTGCTGCTTCCTATCTGGCAGTGAGGATCCAGTTTAGCCGCATCCTAAAGCAGAATCGAGTAGCAGTTGTTGGTGAAATGCTATTGCATAGATAAGAAAGTCCGGCCGCTGAACATTTGAACGTGTCTAACAACATCCTCCACGGAGAACCAACGTGGTCGTCGCCGGGTACAAGTGTTAGACGTTGGTGCTACCAAGACATACTCATCTCATCCTTTTGCATTTTTCATGCAACCTCTATTTGAATTGGGGTTAATTTCATCTTATGGCTGGTTTTATGACTTACATAAACTCCATGACATAGATTTATCATTTTGTATGTACATTAAAAAGGATCAATGAAAAAAGTGGTTCAACACTATTTACTCTTGTCAGATTTCACATTCTCGCATTGCGCTCACAATTTGATTCGAAACATGTTATCGACACATTGCTCATCACTTCATCACCCCGCTTGCACCTCTCCAAGAAACCATGCGTGGTTGTCAAGAGGTATATTTGTCCAGTGTTGTCATAATTGTCAAGCTCAGACTATCTCGTGTGCAACGACATAATGAAGGGAAGAAAGGATCAGGCGAAGAGGAACAAGGAGCATGGCTTTGACCTTAACAAGGACAATCAGCTAGTTAAGGCCTTAACATGGGAGGTGTCTGGCTCGATCAAAGTGACAAGAGTCAGACCATCACATTTGCATCAAGGTAAACGTTACTTTGTGAAACAAACAGTCTGCACAAATGCGCACAATGCATGACTTCAAATACACTGGTAAAAACAGGAGAGCAGTGGTACTAGACACAAAGATAACATTACAACAAATCACATTTCATATAGTTCAGCAATGACACTAAATCAGACTTACATAACCACACATTCATCTACCATAATAAGATGTGAGGAGAGCAGTGCCATCCCATTGCTCGAAATCATCCAACAACTACCTGGACTTACTAGTTCTTAACCACAGATCATTAGGTAACATGACTTCATAGTAGTAGCGAGCAGCGCCATCCCACTGATCAATGCAAGTCATGCGAACAGCAGCACACTAGTCATAACTACTTATGTTAACATGACTTGATACTACCAATGAGCAGTGTCATCCCACAGCTCCGAGCAAGTTATGCAACAACTAGGCAGGCACAAAATCTAAAGTCTGCAATGCACAGAAACCACCTCTAAGCCATAGCCAACTGGGTACGGCATCCAGTCCTCATTCATCGCAAGGAAGTGATGACGTTCAATGTTCTTCTTGATGGTGTACGAGACACCACGCCTCGATTTGATGGCCATAGCCAAGACATGCTGCTTGGCCATGGCCCGGTCCCAACCATGGGGCCTACGGTTGGGGCAGAAGGGGCACACCAGGCCACCCCACCGAGAGCGTCGGATAAATAGATATGGGCCTTGGGCATAGGTGTCAACATCCAGATAGTCATCGTCGTCGCTCTCGGACTCGGCCTCTGATTCGGTGAACGGCGTGCTGGGCCGAGGCGATCCAGGAGACCCCCTCCCACCGGGAGCGTATCCCATGACGACGAGCGGATCCGGAGACGGCGAGGTGAGCCGCATCGGGGCCAGTGGTGACATGGGCAACACACGTGCCAGTTGTTCCCATGCCATCATCGACGGCTATGGGGAGACCACCGTAATTGGTGACAGCCGTGGGCGTGATGCGAAAGCCGATGTCCTGCGAATGGACACCTACGCTGTCAGTGCCGACAGCGAGCCAGCCTGCGTTAGTGGCCCCATCTCAGACGCGGGGGGTTGCACCGACGCAGTGGAGGAAGCGGGGACCAGGGCAAGCCCGCCTTTATCTGAGGAGGGCCTATACCTCAACCCAGGGATGGGCTTTCAAGGCAACCAACTGCGAGAAGGAGGCAAGACTTTGAGAGGAGAGAGGCCTTCCGCGCAATGCAAGGAATGAAGCAATGGGAGTGCGGTGAGGCGAGAGGGCTTGAGCTCAATGCAAGGTGGAGTGAAACAATGGGAGCGAGAGCAGGCTTTATCGGTCTGCTTGGTTGGCTTCCAAAATACGCCAAGCCGATGTAGTAGTATTTTTTCCCCAACCGCCGTGCTCCCTCGGGTGCTGTCGTGATCCCTCGAGAGCCACAATCGTATTTCCTAGAGAAGGCATTAATGGCGCTCAGAGGCGCCCTCTGCTAAAACAGAGCCACGCTGACTCTGCAAAAACAGAGCCACGCCGATGTGATGGCATGAGCGTCCGATGGGGTCAGATGTGTGGCCAGTGGACTTTCTACCGTGTTTAAAGGCTCTCGTGACTACTACTTGTGACAACACTATTGAAACGACCGGTCAGAATTGAAATGCAGGATAAGCTGGACTCTGGAAGTGATGAAGCATTTGACCGGTCATGACACAGTTGTGACAGGTCTTTTCACTACAATCTAAGCAGTCACAACAGTCGGTGGGCGAATCATCTAGCTCAAGGTGACTAGTCGTACTCAGGGCTCCGTAAGTCTGGTGATGGTCAAATTTACCCTAGTCAGACTATGAGGCGTGCAGTCGCCATTGTACTACTCCGTAAATAGAAAAGGTCAATATTAATGTCTTGGCTACTTTACTCCCAACTACCTACATAGCTCCTTTCTCCCATCTTCAAAGGTTGGCCAATTTATTATGCACATGTTGGTTTCAATCCACAGTCGTGCAATGTGCTCCTCCTCCCTCCATCAATTGCGAGGTGCTGCCGAGGAACAGGAGCTTGACCTAAATGATTGCATATCTTCTTGCAGATCTTGTGTTAATAGAAGATCTGCAATCATCTGGTTCTCTTCTTATCAAGGGCCCCATACTCGATTTGGTGCTCTTCAATTTTATGAGGTGCTCGTTTTCAAGATTGGGGTGCTTTACATTCCATCAATACGGTGGAACAACACACACAATCCAAAAAAAGGAAAGGCCTTCACTATGATCTGCTCCTAAGTAAAATCACGGTTGCAATGGACCCATTCCCGTTGTTTATGGGATTTTCTCAGATTTGTCTTCATATCCATTTGGTAATTTATCAAACTAAATAAACCAATGGCTCAAATTGTTTTTAACTACCTTCTAGTAGGTAATTTGTGTATCGTAGCATTACTCATGTCTGCCGTGTCACAATGTATATATACACAATGTCTTATTACAATCTCCAATTGGGAAAAAATAATTTCACGGTAAGCCAGTGGAGGGCATCACCCAGTGGTTCGGTCAAAAAACTGTGCCGAAGAAATTTGTCTAGGCATCACCCATTTGTGCACACATTTTGGTGACTTCACAAAAGAGTGATAGGAATTGTCCGGTGCGTTACAACAAAACACAACCGGACCTTCTTGTGTGCATTCTGTAAAGAATAATAGAAAGTGTGCCGTTGAACAATATTTACAATGCCTGTAGCAGGTGAATTTGACGTCGCGCTCCACCACATCACGCTCGCCGCGTCCTAACGGGAGCCCGCCACCGCGAGCTGGCTGCGAACAGCCGCCTCTTCCGCCTCGACAGCCGCGTGGGCCGTCTGCTCGGCCTGCAGCGCCTCGCGCAAAACGACGGCCTCCTCCTCAGTAGCCGCGCGGGCTTTTCGCTCGACCTGCAGCATCTCGTGCGTCGTTCGTCGTCGAGCCGAGCGCGCAACCCAAGAACCTGATTCTCCGGTGTGCGCAGATAGTGCCCACTGGAGGACGCGAAGTTCAGGTTGATCATCCGCTGGCCCCTGTGGCCCGCTCCATCATCGCCGCCGCTGCCACCGGACTCCATGCGTGAAGAAATGTGGAAGAAGAGAAGGGTCGAAGAAGAGTTGTTAACAAAGGAGGAAGAGCGACAGTTTATAAAGGCCCGGGGAGGCCTCGGCGTGAGCGTGTGCCGCCTGGATGAATCAATGCAACCGCCACTTCCCCATGGCCTCATTGGTATCCCATGCCGGCCTAGGAGCCAAAGCAGTGAGGCTATCACTGCCGGCGCTTGGTACCAACCGGCAGTGATGTTCTTGACAAAATTTTTTATTTTAGTTTTTCATTTTATTTTTATTGCCAAACTATTTAAAATTTAGTTTCTTTTTCAAATATTTTATTTAAAAGTAAAATACATATTTTTCACTTTAGTTTTTATTTTTTGTACTTCCAAACTATTTAAAATTTTAGTTTTTTGATATTTTTTAAATTCAAAATATGACTAGGTCAAACTTGGTCAAATAAGACACTAAATTACCTCAGATGAAAAACTTTTAAAAACCAAGATTGTTAATCTCATAAGAGCATCTCCAATAATTTGCCACATGAGGTTGCTATCATTAAAAATTTAGCAAAATAAGAAAATTTGTTCTCCAACAGTTTGCCAAATGAGGTTACCATCTTTATCAACTTGCCATCGAACCCATCCGCGCGCGTAAATATGCACGCGCGTATCGTAGTTGGCAAACAACGCCGCTCCCCTCCGCACGTCGCGAAGGAATTCTCCTTCCCGCAACGCCGCGGACGCTGGACCACTGCTTGGTCGGCCTCGCTGCTACCGCAACGCCGTCGCCGCTGGAGCCGCTGCCGCTGCGGCCCGCGGGCCGCCTGCCTCCGCGGCCAGCAGCCTACGAGCCGTCGCAGCACAGCCGAAGGTCACTGGCAGGTGTGCCCTGCGGCTGCTAGGCTCGACTCCAATGCCCTTGCCGTCTCCGGACCCAGGCCGCCGGAAATCTGCCGCCCCAAGCCGGTCCTCCACTCGCATCATGAAGAGGATAAAGAAAAGGAAAGAAACACAATTTTATTACACTTCCTGGGTCCTTATGTAAAATGACTAGGCACATGGATTCACAGGTAGGGGCTCGGTTAATTGCAGAAAACTGCAGGGTGACCAATGCCAATGTGTTTTTATTTTTTTATATTAGCTGAAACTTTGAAAATGCATAGTGAATTGTAGAAAAATGGTAAAATAGAAAATGAAGACTTTTTGGAATCCTTGAGACTAGATCTATGCACTGGAGTACTAATTTTGTATACAGGAGGAGATGGGTGGTAGTGGGCAGAGCGCGTGAGAGAAAAGGTCTCGCGAGAAAATTCGCATGTGGGCCTTCTTTTTTTTAGCAAGTTAAAAATAGCAAACTCTTGGAGATGGGTTTTTTTTTACTTGGTATATTATTTTGGGAGTTGGCAAAACACAAGATTTTGTAAGTAAATTTTAGCAAACTCTTGGAGATGCTCTAATGATCTACATATGTTGTATAGGTAATTTAAATGGTCAAACTTTGTCAAATGAATGGTTGACCAAAACAACAAATGTAGATCTTGAAGAGCTCAACAAACTTGGTATTTATGACTTTTCAAGATCAGACCATTTAGAGTTCTCAGATCTGTCTTCATTTTCATTTGGTGCTTATTTATTTAATTAATTCATAAAATTTAATAAATCAATGGCTCAGATTGTTTTGTTTGTGTACCGTAGCATTACACCCTATCCGTCAAGTTACAATAACAGAGCATCGGACCTCTTGGCGTACGCTTTCAGAAAAGAGCGCCGGACCTCCTAGTTAATGTCTAATTACAGTTTCCAATTGCACAAATTCAATTTCACGCTAAGCCTACAGTTCTCGTTGCAATACACTGCCCACGAGAGGTTCATGACAAGTTTACAGATAAATTCATTATTATAATCAACTCTAAGAAGACACTATTGATGATAGGCGAAGCAGGGGTAACCGAAGCAATGGCATCAGCATTGGTTGAAAATTCATCCTTCATGTCATCAAACTCGTCATCCTCGCATGATGCGATGAAGGAAGGCGCAAGGGAAACAGAGAGCTTTACATATGAGGAATGTTGAGCAGCGGCCAGAGCACCAGACGCTCCAAAGCACACTCCATGGAGGGCAATTTCTTGAAGACGGGAGTAGATGTCTTGGAGTCGTTCCTCTTCAGTCTCCCCTCGACCATTTACCGCTTGAGTGGATGTTGCAGCGGCAATACGAAGATTGTTGAGCTGCATCTGAAGATCTGCGAATTGGATTGAATATAACAATCATCTATCATTGGAGGTTTGAAACATCAAATCAAAAATGAGGAAATCTGGTAATAAAGAGATTTTGTAAAATAGATCTCTAAAAACCATAGTTTAGATGCTTTCTAAAATAGATAGCTTTTCAATTTCCTAGAACACCACAAGCAAACCTCTCCACCCCACCGAACTGGTGCGAACTGATGATCTCATTAGTCCATCAGGCAGGGCATTGAACATTCTCTTGAATTCAACTAGCAAGGCGTCGGACTTTCTTATGTGACAACTAAAATGTGAATAGAGGGATAGGTCTACGATAAAGAGCTAGGATAGTCAGATACCATTGCGATAGGTCACAGGCCTTCACATGTGTCGAGGGGCAGACTAGAAAGTGAAGGTGAATGAGTTGCATTCAATGTGCGGTCCACAGAAGCAAATTCAGCACCTATCCACATGTATCCCAGGCTTGCTCCACTCCAAGAAACTATACGTGGTTGCCAAGAGGGATATTTGTCTAACCCAGTCATAATTGTCATGCTCAGACTATCTTGTGTGTAGCAAGATAATGGTAAACGTTACGCTGTGAACCAATATGTTTGCACAAATGTGCGCACTACATAGGATGTGGCCGGCTCGGTCAGAATTGCAATGCTCAGACCATCTCGTGTGCATCGAGATAGTGAAGGAAAGGAAGGATCCAGTGAAAAGGAACCAGGAGCGCCACTTCGGCCTCAACAAGGACAATCAGCTAGTTTGTGGCAGTGCCGCGAAGTAGATTTTCGTCTCATTTGTGTATCATTCACATGCTTATTGTTACTCTTTATTATGTCATCTTGTATGTACCATATTCAACTACATCTGGTTGAACATGTCTGACAACATCCTCCATAGTTGATACGGCCAAAGTTGTCCACATAGCTCAGTACAAGCAGTGGCCAAGCCTGCTCAAAACTAACCCTGCTGCACTCTTTATCAAATATCAAGGAACATATACAATTTTAAATGGGAAAAATACATGGAAAATTAGATGTAGCTACTAGCAACTTTTTGTTTTACCATGGTGCGCATGTCACCAGGGATAACCAACGTGGCTTCGCCCGTACATGTGTTAGATGTCCATGCTAGAGATACATATAAATCTCATCCTTTTTGTGTTGCTTCTTGAAACCTCTATTTCAATAGCAGTTAATGTCCTCTTATTGCTGGTTCTATGACCATGACCTTCGTCACATTGATGTGGCATTGTGTATATATACATGGAAAGGTATGCATCAGTCATGTTAATCACTACAAGGCAAGGCTACTAGTAATCAATGTGATCCAACTACTACCAAGACATACTAGTTCTAACTACAGTGGATTATCATGACTTCATTTTAGTAGTGAGCATCGGTATCCCACTGCTAAAAGCAAGTTGTGCAACAATAACATAAGGAATCAAAATAATCCTAACTACACATGTTAACATGTCATGATAATAGTTCGCTGTGTCATCCCACAGACAACAAGTTCATGCGAAAAGAGTAAAAATAGGGACGAACAAAATCTGCAAGGTTAACCTAGCTAGGTTGAAACAAGTAAACCTCTCCGCCCCACCGAACTGGTATGGCCGGATGATCTCATTAGTCCATCAGGCAGTGCGTTGGACGTTCTCGTGAGTTCAACCAGCAAGCTGTCGAACTTCCCTATGGAGCCGTGGAACGTATACCATGTCCAGTCCACCGAAGCGAATTCCCTGTACAACATGGGCTATGTCCGGCCCGGTCAAAGATACAAGAGTCAGACCATCCCATTTGCATCAAGGGAAATCTTACTCTGCGAGACATAGCTGTTGAGTTTTACTGCGAATGGAAGAAAGCCTAACCGCTTCCGATTTGATCTTGTAGGACGAAGCGTGAAGGATTGTCTGTTTTGAATGACTGTCATATGATCCTATCTGGCAACAAGGATCCAGTTTAGTCGCATCCTAAAGCAGAATCGAGTAGTAGTTGTTGGTGAAATGCTATTGCACAGATAAGAAAGTCCAGCCGCTGAGTATTTGAACGTGTCTGACAACATCCTCCTCGGAGAACCAATGTGGCTTCGTCCCAGGGTACAAGTGTTAGACGTCGGTGCTACAAAGACATACTAATTAATCTCATCCCTTTTGTATTTTTTCTTGCAACCTATATTTGAACATGGGTTAATTTCATCTTATGGCTGGTTTTATGACTTACATAACCTCCATACGAAACCTTGGAGAGGCCATCGAAACCGTCGCACCACGTCTTTAGAAGGCAATGTGGCAGTTCTCATATTAATTGTTATGAGGGCATTCTTCGTAAATGTTAGTCAACGGCGCACCTTCTATTATACAAGAAGGTCCGGTGCTCTGTTATTAGGACACGCCGAACAATGACTATTACTCTTTTGTGAATTCACCAGTCGAAGTTGTTAGTTTTCTAGGGCACCCTTTATTTGCTACTTCGCGTGAAGGGTGAACCAGTTACATTCATTATGTGCAGTCAGCTAAAGCAATTTTAACACCTATGGCATGTGTGCTCCTCTCATAGAAACACTGTGTGGTTGCCAAGAGATATTAGTGTCTGGCCCAATCTAAATTTTCAAGCTCAGACTATCTCATGTGCAGCGAAATGATACAAAGATAACATGACAGCACAAGTGCGCGCATTACATGCATAAAAAATAGGATAGTAGTGCTACTAGATACAAGGATCATGGTTATCTTAAGATCAGCAACGACACTAGTTTAGTACATAACCACGCCTTCATTCACCATACCCAGCTCAAAATTCACCCAGATACAACCAAGACATACGAGTTCTAACTACATATCACTAGCCATCCTACTGCTCGGTGTAGAGTTTGAGGTATCTCTGCACTGCCGGGTGGAGATACCTAGACAAATTGCTTCGGCAGTTTAGACATGTGGACTCCCGGTCGAACCATTCGGCGATGCACTCACGGTGGAATGCGCCTTTGCAGCAGGGAACCCCAATAGAAGCTTTACGGCTCAAGCAGATGCCGCATACCTGAGACCCCGTTGGCGTTGCCTCTAGGCAGACCGCCAGGAGTGCAGCTGACGTGCTGAACTTGATTTGTTGTTCGACCACAAGCCAAATCGTCGCATGGGTGATGCAGCCATCGCGGTAGGCCTGGCGCGCCATAATCGCAAGTAGACGAACCAGAGACTTGGTAGGATGTCCTCCCATTGGGATTCAATGAGTCTGAGCAGTTGCAGGGGCGTGACTATCCTCATCAAGCAGCGAAGGACAGCACAAACACCTTCCTTGTCGCCAGGGATGCCCACAGCTTGAGTCGCGGTGAAGGTCATGTTGGCGCCACCTCCTACATAATCATAACTGACCTGTGCCGGCCAGCGTAGACCTCTAGGTTTGAAGGTCCTGGTGACCTCGCATTGCAGGGTCACAGAGAAAACCGATTCACCACCGCTCCCAGCAGATGGCGCCTTGCTGATTAAGGGATTGATCCACTTCCTTGTCGACCCGATGCACCGTGTGAAAGTGGAAAACTGGGCTTCATGATTTGGGGTAGAGCTCATGGCGATAGCAACTCTATGGGTCGAGTGGCTTAGTTTGTAGCTATGACTGGAACTGGTTTAGAGCTGGGGCAACTAATGGTAGAGGACGATTTAAAGGCTACTCGGTGTTGAATTTGCTATTTGATGAACAGGGCCCAGGTTTTAGGGGATTGGCTTTCATCTGTGTTGACCCAGTCTTTGGTTTGTCCCTAAGCTCATGATACTGCTGCTATGTCAGAGAGGAAGAGAAAAAGAGAGCAGCAATATACAGTAGCAATTGAGTGAAGGACAACGGACAGAGATGCTAGTTGTGGGGCCCTTTTCAATGCTTTCTTTGGCCCTATTCAGCTGGTGGAAAAGCCGGCATATTTTGGCTGAAACAATAGTATTCTGTAAGAGGAAACAAACCAGAATAAGCCAAAACAAGCCGAAACATGCGGGCTAAACAGGGTCCGACAAGATCCTTTGTGCAGCCGTCGGACTTTCTTTCGTATGCACTAAATTTCGATGACTAAAAAATAGCTACACATTTCTTTGTCAACCAACATGGTTTGCAAATGCGAGATCAGTGGTAATATGTACATATGTAACATACTCTGAGAGAACTGGTGTGGTCGGATGATCTCATTAGTCCATCAGGCAAGGTGTAGGACTTTCCTATGGAGCTATGGCCCGTGTACCATGTGCAATCCACTGAAGCAAATTCCCTATACGACATGGGTTGTGTTTGGCCCAATCAAAGATACAAGAGTCGAACCATCCCATATGCATCAAGGGAAATCTTACTCTGCTAGATGTAGCTATTGAATTTTACTGCGAACGCAAGAAAGTCTGACCGTTGCTGATTTGGTATCGCAAGAAAGTCCGATCGTTGCCGATTTGGTATCGTAGAACGAAGCGTGAAGGATTGTCTGTTTTGAATGTCGTACTAATCAATCTGCTGGCAACAGCGAGCACTGCGTCAATCGCCTACTCCGATAACACTACGTCAATAGCCTTCTTGCGTGATGAGCAAGAAAAAGTTGAACTCAATACTCAGAAAGCATATTTTTGTCTCATTCGTGTATCATTCACATGCTTTCTGTTACTCTTTATTATGTGGTCTTGTATGTACCATGTTCAGCTGCAACTGGTTGAACATGTCTGACAACATCCTCCGTAGTTGATAAGGCAAAAACAGAGCACATCTATGCCAAGGAGCTGTCATGTCTCGGAACAGTGTCCGACGAGATCCTTTTTGCAGCCATTGGACTTCCATTCGTATGCACTAAATTTTGATGACTAAAAAATAGCTACACATTTCTATGTCAACCAACATGGTTTGACAAATGCGAGATCAGTGGTAATACGTACAAATGTAATGTGATACCAATGAGACATGTCTTAAAAATACACAAAAAAATGATGCTTCTGCGGCTGATAAGCAGTTAATGTTGTTCTGAGAGAAGAACATTGTACAGTGCTTATAAGTCGGGCTCATAAAGTTTAGGCGAATAAGGCAATCAACATAAAGCATTCCCTAGAAATAGCATTCCCTACAAACAGCATACTTCAACATAAAGCAATGCATTAGTAACTTCCGCTTACATTAATTAGTGACAACAGTCACCCATCTCCTACAGATTAAACTGTCCACTAAAGCAAGCTCCATCCACAACATGGGATGTGTTCGGCCTGGTCAAAATTACAATGTCGGACTATCACATGCACTAGGTTGAAACAAGCAAACCTCTCTGCCCCACCAAACTGGTGCGGCCGGACGATCTCATTAGTCCATCAGGCAGGGCATCGGATGTTCTCATGAGTTCAACCAGCAAGGTGTCGGACTTTCCTATGGAGCCGTGGCCCACCTACCATGTGCAGTCCACTGAAGCGAATTCCCGGGCTGTGTCCGACGCGGTCAAAGATACAAGGGTTGGACCATCCCATGTGCATCAAGGGAAATCTTACTCTGCGAGATGTAGCTGTTGAGTTTTACTTCTAATGCAAGAAAGTCCGACCGCTGCCGATTTAGTCTCGTAGGACGAAGCGTGATGATTGTCTGTTTTAAATGTCGTACTAATCAATTTGCTAGCAAATAGAGAGCACTGCGTCAATCGCCTACTCCGATAGCACTACGTCCATAGCCTTCTTGCATGACGAGCAGGAAAAAGTTGAACTCAATACTCAGAAAGCATATTTTCATCTCATTTGTGTATCATTAACATGCTTTCTATTACTCTTTATTATGTGGTCTAGTATGTACCATGTTCAACTGCATCTGGTTGAACTTGCCTGACAACATCCTCCATAGTTGATAAGGCAAAAACAGAGCACATCTACACCAAGGAGTTGTCATGTCTCGGAACAGTGTTCGACAAGATCCTTTGTGCGATCGTCGGACTTTCATTCGTATGCACTAAAATTTTACTACTAAAAGACAGCTACACATTTCTTTGTCAACCAACATGGTTTGACAAACGCGAGATCAGTGTAATACGTACAAATGTAATGTACTCTGAGAGAACTACAAGGGCTCGGGTTTTAGGGGACTAGATTTCATCAGGCGAACAAGGCGATCACTACAATGCACCAGTCATGTTAATCACTACAAGGCAAGGCAACTTGTACTCAATATGATCCAACTACTACCAAGACATACTAGTTCTAACTACAGATGATTAACATGACTTCATTGTAATAGTGAGCATCGGTATCCCACTGCTCAAAGCAAGTCATGCAACAATAACATTAGGCATCATACTAATCCTAACTACACAAATTAACATGTCTTGATAATAGTTCTCTGAGTCATCCCACTGACAGCAAGTTCATGCGAAAAGGGTGAGTAAAAATAGGGACAAACAAAATCTGCAAGGTTAAGCTAGCTGGATAGAAAAGAGCAATCCTCTCCGTCCCACCGAACTGGTGCGGCCGGACGATCTCCTTAGTCCATCAGGCAGGGCGTCGGACGTTCTCTGAGTTCAACCAGCTCGGCGTCGGACTTTGTTATGTGTGCACTAAAATGTGAATAGAGGAAATGGTGCAGATCAGAAAGTGAATGAAAAAATTCGCATTTAATTCCAAAAATTAAAGAAAACTCCTCATTTCCCGGTAACTGGGCTGGCTCGTCCGCCCCATTCCCCGCTGGTAATCTAAATCATCTTGTCATTGTGTGTCCCCACGCCAGTCGCATAGGGTATTTCAATAACTCCTACCGTAGCCCCACCCCCAAACCCCTCGGCCGCCTCCCCCGCCTCCTGCTAAATCAACGTACACTTCGCCTCTCCGCCTCAATGGCCCTCCGCAAAGCGTGACGCCGGCAATCATTGCGGCAAGGTGGCACCACACGTCGCTGGCAGCTCTCCCGGATGAGCCGCTCATTGTGATCGTCGGGCACCTCGCTGCAACCTTGGAGCGGCCCATGGATGACCTCCGCAGCCTACAGGCGACCTGCTCATACATGTGCCACATCTGCGGTGACCGCAATGTTGGTCTATGCTTGTCACTGGATTGGGTCAGATGCGGGATCAGGTCATGGAAGGACAGCATCAACTACTACGGCCTCCTTGCCAGCTTGAAGGCACTTGGCAACCCGGAGGCTTGCTTCCTCACCGGGATACAAATCATGTTTGTGACAAACCACAGCCCCCAGCCATGCCTCGACGATCTCATCTGCACCGCTGACAACAGGCACAATGTATCGACCTATGTGGCCGCCCTATTGCTCTATAGGCACAATGGTGGTGGTCACGACGATGCCACTGTGAGGCGGTACATAAGGCGCGTCGAGGGCGAGGAAGAATCACAGGCGCCAGCGGCGGGTGGTGGCGGACCGACGAGTACGTGGCTACACAACAACTGGTGTGTGCTATACCGCAGGGCGGCCGCCGTAGTGCTCCTCCAAATGGGGTCGTGGGTTGCCAAGTTATCGCTACCACCGTCGGGGCAGGTTCGCGGTGATCTTCCATGCGCAGGCGGCGACTGCGGCCGGGCAAACAGATGGGAAGGCAGAGTTGTTTATTGCAGCGAGAATTATAGGCTTAGGCATGAAATTGAATTGTTCCAATTGGAAATTGGAATCAGATATTGGAATTAGTTATCCCTTGATTTTTTGTTATTATTCCTATTTGTTTGCTTTCTGGATTGAACTCAAAGCTATGTGGGACATGTTTAACCTGAGATATGTCCGGCTCGATCATATTTACAATTCTTGGACTTTCCTTCGCAAGTAGTATAGTTTAAATAGCATGTGGCTCCTACGTTAGGCATTAGATCTACGCGAGACTTAAATTGGATGAGTTAATTTATGAATTTAATCATGTTACATATCAAAAATAGAACCACAAAGAAACTTGCAGTAAAAACCAACCGACAAAGGCTAGAAACCGACTAGCACGTCATCCAGCAACGGAACCAGGAAGCATATGCTAATCCTTTGAGAGACTAGGAGAGGCGACGTTTTTTTTGAGAAATAGAGGCGACGGCTTTTGCACAATACAAATGGGGGAGGGGAAACAATTGGTGCAAAGCAAGGAGTTGTATACGGACGAACGGAAAGTCCGATAAGTAAATTTTTTGAATGGTCGGACCTTCTGGAAGCCAAGGCTATAATGCGGTCCAATCCACTCAATCGCACCTTTGTAGCAACCGAGGATCAGATTGAACGGATTCACTCCTGCTTTCGTAAATCAATTTATATTGCGCGATTTTGCACAGGCTGCAGCTAACGTGGAGTGCACACGACTCCTAACGTGGAATCAACTTGGCATTGACAATAGTATTATAATTGGCACGGGCGTTCAACTGATCAATGGCCTTATTTAACCTAGTAATTTAGGTCATTACTTCTATGAGTGCTTTCACCTGTTGCAGGCATTGTAAATGTTAATTGACGGCGAAGTGTTTATTACTCTTTTCACAATACTCACCAGATGGTCTGACGCTCTTCTATTGTAACGCCCCGGACAATGCCTTTAACTCTTTTGTGAATTCACAGGCAAGGTTTGATGGCGCATGAAAGATCTGCTGCTCTATAATTGTAACGTTACGGACAAAAGTTTCATGCCCAGGTTGACTCCTCATCACGCAATGGGGTTGTTTGACACTGTAGAAGAAATGCTCGAGCAGGAATGAGGTAGTCAAACTAGATATGGCTCGTATTGCAAAAGGATGTGAGGTTAGTTTATAGTGTCAACATATATAGTGATACCAAGCGTTGAACATGTAATACTTATTACACGAATCATAAAATAAATAGTCAACACAGCTTTGTGTAAAGGATGTACTACTTATTACATGAACCGTAATAAAAATGTTCATCACACAATTATTGAGTAAGCAAGTATTACTTATTACATGAATCGTGACACAAATGTTCATCACACAATTGTTCAGTACTCAAAACTTCAATTACTACAACATGAACGAACAAGAACAGTTTTAAATCTAGACATCAAGCCCTCCGTTCATTGACCTTCTACTGCATCACTCCGAAGGATGTGCTGATGACGAGGAAATGGACCTAAAATGCTCGTCGTACGCGTCGTCGTCCTCACTGATCTCACAGTCAGATGCAGTATGTACTAAAACTTCATCCGAACTAGCTGCCTTCTCATCATGCTCAGCGACGTGGTCACCTGGATGTATGGTGGACTAGACGGTCTGCTGAACTGAAGTAGTTGCATCAAAGGCGGGGGCAATTTTATCAATAAGACTGTCAAGAGCAGCATTAGTATCCTTGGCCTCCACAAATGTGGTCGCTAGAGAAGCCCTGTAATCTTCTGTATGTGCCCCCATGCCATCGTACACAGTAATATCGGCCCCTCCAACTATTTGGGTGAAGAAGGTCGATCAGCTACCTCATCTAGACCTGCAGCTGAACTCTGCTTATGTGGCGTCGCAGGGGGTGACTCTTTGTGGACTATTGTATTACAATCAAGCGCCTCATTAGCTACAGGTGAACTCTGACTAGGTTTGACTGTACTGATACAAGCATTAGTAGTCCCACTGATCTCTAGCGGCAGAGAAGCCCTGAGAGGCTCTGTATGTGTCTCAGTGGCGGCTTGCACCTCCATCTGAGGGGCTGAAGGTGGATCAACTGCCTGATCAGGATCTGAATCTAAACTCTGCTTTTGTAGCGCTGCTATGGGTGACTCTGTGCAAACTATTATATTATCAGGACCAGTCAGATAACCAGCAATGTGCCTGATCTGACTACCACCTGGCAATTGCAGTGGCTCAAACATAGCAAGCTTAACCCCTGTGGCACTGCTTATCTAACTAATATAATTGGTGAACACACTGCATATCTTTTCAACTGCTTTGTTAGTTCTATCAATTTTTTTATCTTGTCGGCTGAACCTTCTGTCTATTTTCTCCATGGACACACCAAGACTATCTGATTGCTGCTTCACTGCTCCCTCTGCAGGACCATATTCTCCATAGTTGTTTTCCATTGCCTGTCGGTTCGATCCAAACGTTTGTGAGTTTTTTCCCGGCCGGCAACAAGCCTAGCAAGTATCTGTCCAAGCTCCGATGGCTGCTGAGCAGGTGCCGGAGTCGGTGCCTGGTTCACAAATGTCTCTGTATTAGGTGGGTCATCATCCATCTCTTTGTTGGCCACTCCACCAGAGGACCACCCAGCTGCCTCGTGATCTGACATAGGTTCATGGTAGCCGTGGTCATCAGAGTCTGAAGAATCTTCCATCGGTATATTGAAGGCTCCTCCAAGGCCAGATTGCTTCTCTACCTGCTCTGGGGCTGCAACATCCATTTCATGGCTGTCTCCATCCCTTATAGCTAACAGCTCCAGTGCGGCCCTATGGGCACGCTGTCCTCGACGATGATCGTCCGGGTTTGCTGGCATGTAGATATTTACCACATGGGAACCTCTTTTCTTCCCACAAATCTAGGTAGCATGCTTTTTCTCATGCATTCGACGGTCTTGCTGAAGCACCAGTGAAATGAATCGACTCACAAACCTTTTTGGCAAGATTTTTTGTGGCAAGGGCTAGCCAATGACCTAACTTGTAGTAGCGCCACACAAGAGTCTGTTATATACTAAGCCAATCTCGATAAAACTAGTTAAGCTGATTTTAGGAGTTTAATCTAGGTAAATTGTTAGATTTTGATTATGTAGTTGTAAGAGTTTTGACTCTTAACAATGATTTCAACTTTTTAAGACCTCTCCACCCTATAAATATGAAGTGCCATGGCTAGTTAAAGGCTAATCATTGTTTTAATTTGCAGATTGTATCATTTAGCGGAGAGCTTGCACAGCCACTGTAGTCTGCTATAGTGCCGTAACAGCCCACTATTTAATACAAAGATGTTGTTGCAACGACTATCATGAGCTACTATAGGCTTCGCTATAACCCGCTATCTAAAACACTAGAGCTAATTGATAAAATCTACATTTACATTTTTTGCCTTTTACTCCTTTTATCCTAAATATTCTTTTAAGCCTAGTTTGTTGTTCTTGTGTCTCAAAGATGCAATAGCTAGCCGGTCAATGCTAGGAAAATCTAAGGTGTCGTTGTCCTGGGATTCCTCTCAAATGAATATTTGGTCAAGCTGATTTAAAGTTTTAAACTAAGAAGGTCATTTCTCACATATAGATACTACAAGGAGCACCTTGCATGTTGTGTTGAGTGTTCGATTAACATAGCGTTTACAAATTTGATGTATAGTATTACTAACATTCAAAATATATGAATTTAAAAGCATGATTTTTTTTAAAAATGTTAATTGGAGTAAAACCGATAATTGAAAAATGGAGATTATTTTGTGTTAACTTGAAAATTAGAAATATAATATAAGATGTTACCATTCAAGTTTGTCGGTGTGTTTAAACATTTGCTAGTGCCACGTATGTTCTTTTGATTTTTGGGTAAAATTTGGAGGAATTTAAAACGGCGTCTACAATATACTGGGCCAAATAACTATCGCTGGAGATTAGGTTTTCACATTAATGAGCATGAACAACTTTTCTCAAATGCTGTATTCTAAATCAGCAATAAACATTTCTAGAAGGTCAAAACACGCAAACCTGGAGGGGAAGCAAACACTTAGGCTAAAACCGACAATTCTCCATTCGAAGGGGACTAGTGCGCAAAAAAACAGAGAACAAGTGAAAAAAGCGAGTTTCATATCTTTACTCCCTCTGACCGTTGCCCACCCTCCGCAGCCGTCGCCACCGTCGCCGCCGGCGTCTCCTCCTCCGCCGCCGACACCTCTGTCGCTTCCCACCTCCTCCTCCAGGTAAGCGGAGCATCCGGAGACCTCTCCCTGCCCCTCGACTCCTGCTCCCGCGCTGCTCCTCCCGCTAGCACGCGCCGCTGCGGATCTGGATCCGACGCCGGCTGTGCGGGTTTAGTCGGCGTTTGTGTGCCTCTGAGCTCTGGATCTCACTGGGATCAGTTTCGGCGTGTTCCGTAGCGTCCCCGAGGGATGGAGAACGGTGGGATCGAGGAGGCCGACGACGCACTGCCGGTGCCCGCGCCACCCAATGGGCGACGGCACCGGCCGGTCGGGTCGAGCGACCGCGCCGTGATCCAGATGACTTCCATGGAGCCGGGATCCTCGTCTGCCACCATCGATGCCGTCGTGACTCCCCAGCCGCCAAGGTGATCCGGACTTTATTCACATTTGCAGGTTTCGCGAGCCATTTGTTATGTCACGTGCTAGCAGATCGCGTACGTGCTGAATTCAGAGGTTACTGCTGCGTGGATCACTAGCGTAGTTGCTGCAAATAGTGTGTGCATTGTCTTGGGCACGCATTGTTTAGCACATGGGGCGTTGAACAGAACAATTGGAGAGTAGCGGTGGACTGTTGATCATACTCAATCTATTGGAAGTATCAGAAGTTAAGATTTTAGGTTGACTTCCATGGGATGTTAGGAAACACTGAAACTACTATTTTGGGCCTTGGGTTTCTTCTTCCTATCTAACTGTGGTCATCAGGAGCGAGTCTGTGATACCATGTCTGTGACATCTGTTTTATGGGAGTGCCTGTAACTGCAATGCCACCATTGTTGAAACCAGTAGTGATAATATGGATGCCTCTTTCTTTTCGAGAAGCTTGGATGCTTGACTGGTGCTGAAATTGTTATTGAATTCAATAAATATTGAAACTGTGACTGGTTGCTTTGAAAATAGTCAGCTGCACCATAATTATGCTTTGCTTCTGATTGATACAATGCTCTGATCATTACTAGTAGTTTGAATTCTAGCCATAGTTAAATCATGCCTTATGTCAAGCAACTATAGGCTTCTTGATGTAGATTTGAGTTTTGTAGTTAGGCTGTTTGATGTCAGTTTGTAGTACTTGAAAGGGAATACTGTTTTATCCTCGTATCAATTTTACTTTGTGTGCATGGTACGGCTTGCCACATGGCATATACCCTCAACCTTGTTTGCTTTGAACAACTTTGAAGAAATGGTTATTGCTGGATATGATCTTATCTTTTTCTTATTTGGGTTTTGTCCTGACAAGAGAATTTAGTAGAAAACATATTGTCGAGGTGCTAGTGTATGGACTCACACTCTTTTATGTTTGATACACTCTTTTATGTTTGATATAGGAACCTGAAGCCTGATGCTTATCTAACTATTGATCCAAGTATGCGGGAAGGTTCTCCTGATGATCATGATGCATCCAGTGGATCTCAAGGGGATTCAAAGCTAGAGCTCTTTGGTTTTGATTCTCTTGTAAATATATTGGGCCTTAAGAGGTAGGGTCAATCATTCTATTTTCTTGCTGTTTTTAACTCGGCTAAAACTTTATGTTTTCTTTTTTTATCATGAAGCTGAGTTTTACCAGTGTTTAGCATATGCACCCTGAAGATCGTTTGAATTGTTGATCCCACTTCATGACATCATATCTGATTGAACCTGAGCAGCATGACAGGAGAGCAGATCCAGGCCCCTTCAAGTCCTAGGGATGGCGAGGATGTTGCAATTACCATTGGACGCCCCAAGGTTTTCTTCCATTTCAACATTTTCTGCCGCCTGTTTGAAAATTTTATCACTCTGCTTTTGGGAAAAAGATGAAAAATTAAGGATTAGCAATTATAGCGATCTTACAGTATGTTGGGTTTGTCTCGTGAACGTGAAGTTTAGGATGAGAAATTGACTCATCCTTTCATAATACCCCTGTTTTATTTGCTGCATGTGAATATTTACTTGAGCAGAGATAGCTGGGTTGTTCATTTGAGTTTGTTTGGAATATCATTTGGTTCATGCATGTCGTATCTTCAGTGGTTGTTAAGTTTTTAGCTTTATTCATTCTTGTTGGTTTTAGTGACCTGATTCCATTCCATTCAATTTTGATTTATGAAATTTTAGAAGTGATATACCTACGTCACTGAGGAGTTTACTTTTATTTTTTGGACAGCAAAGTGGACCTAAGTTTGGCACCATGATGGGTGTCTTTGTTCCATGCTTGCAGAATATCTTGGGAATCATTTATTATATTCGTTTTACCTGGTAAGGTATTACATACACTTTTGTTATGGCCTCAGTACATTGTTTCTACTTTTTATTTTCTGAAAATGCTCTGCTGATCATACAGATGTTGCTGCCCTTCTGTTATATTAGAACCAAATAAAAGAATATTGAAGTAAAATTGTAACTAGGTATCAGTACTTGAAATTTGACTTATTACAGTTTTAATTAGTCTCTTTTTTATCCTCCTGTTTTTCAAATCAGGTATAAGTGGTGTTTCACTGTGATGCTTGTATCTCTTCACTGCCTCACACATTACTAACAAAAACTAACAAATACTTCTTAGATAAACTTGACCAACGCTTTTCCTCCTTTCTGTAGGATTGTAGGTATGGCAGGTGTATGGCAGTCACTTGTGTTAGTTTCATTTTGTGGTGCATGCACATTTTTAACCTCGATATCATTAAGTGCCATTGCAACGAATGGAGCTATGAAGGTATGTTAAATATTTGCACAATATTTGACAATTCTTAGGGCTGGTATGTTCACCCTTTTGACTGTCTTCTGTGCTTTTCATACCATTTGTGGGACACAGAAAATTCTCTGGGGGGTAAAATTGAATCTTGATTCAATGCTGGGACAAAGTACTTTGAGATCTCATTTTGTTGCTCTCATGTTCAACCAAAACAAATCAATGCCGACAAGCTGACTTGCATTTTGAATGACCAGGGTGGTGGGCCATATTATCTTATAGGTCGTGCACTTGGTCCTGAAGTTGGAGTTAGTATAGGATTATGCTTCTTCCTTGGGAATGCAGTGGCTGGATCCATGTAAGTGTGTACCATTACAGCCATTAATTGAGGTTGTTGTTTTCAATTTTCTGATACAATGCTATTATGATGTTAGTTAATGCACCCTTTCTGCACCTGCTGCGTAGGTGTCACCATGAACTCCTCTTCTAGTCACCATGTGGTAAATAGTATGTATTAGTATGTAGTAAGTAAAAGAATATAAAGTAGTGAACTGTTATGCCTCATTTTGTTTCAACATAGAGGAAGGGAGGAGAGGAAGGGGGGTGAGACAGGCTGGTGAGCCAACGTAAAAAAGCCAGCCAATCTTTTGGAGATGAAACCCAGCCTGACATGGGAGGTGGCAGTAAATAGACTTGAAGATTGGAATACACCAAAGAATTATCTTTGGATAAGAGCATGTGGAAATCAGGAACCCACATGTCCAAACCATGACCAAGTCTATTAGTCCGCATGTACTATTTTCACTTACTGATACCTCTTTTTACCTTTTATTATGTCTTCCCTTTTGGATTTTTTTAGGTTCCATCTCTAGCCTACCCCAAGTTGTTTAGGACTAAAAAGGCTTTGTACCTTTGCCGGTCAATGATTGGAATGCAGGGCAGCTCCACCTGTTGGGTATTTTATAAGGGAGAATTAGGAATTTGGCCTCAAAAAAAATTGCATTTAGGATTCAGGCCCTTTTTTCTTTGAATTTGGGAATCAGGCCTCAAAACAAAAATCTCTTAGGAATCAGGCCTTCTGTCAGTTTTGGCACTTAACGGTGTTAACTATGGAGTAAAAAGACCATTTTACCCCTAAGGAAAAAATTTAAAACAAAAATTTGTTTATTTATTGTATATTTTGAGTATATATTTCAGCATATAATCACATACATATTTCCAGCACAACCGCACATATAATCACATATTTTTGAAGTTACCAAATAAATAATTCTACAGAACATGGACAATTTCATATTTTTAATAAAAAATAGACATCTCAAGGAGCACAACAAAATTTGGTTCACCAAAATTGGAGTTACCAAACTCTAGTTATGAATTTCCAAAGATGAGGGGCAAAGTGGTCATTTCGCCTGTGCTACAGTGTCCAAACTAACAGATTTGCCTCACAGACCTGACGGAAGGCCTGATTCCTAAGAATTTTTTTTTGAGGCCTGATTCCCAAATTCAAAGAAAAAAGGGCCTGATTCCTAAATGCAAGTTTTTTAAGGCCAAATTCCTAATTCTCTCATTTTATAAATATCCACACAACTCGTGGGTGGACTAGTATGGTTTCTAGATGGGAAACTGATTAGGAAACAATGAGAAGATGCCATATCCAGCCCATTAGGGCCCATAAGAAAGAGCAGTGCCTAACCGCCTCCCAGAAGGCCAGTGCGTACTGTTCACGCTAGGTACTTACATACTGTTAAGACCAGGCCAAGGATGAGTTAGTTCCGTTGGCGATTAGATTAGATTGGTTTTGAATAATTTTCTACTTGTTGGTAGGGTGCATTCATGCAGGAGTGTCACTCATTTGTGCCTTATTTGACCATTTTCAGGTATGTGCTTGGGGCTGTAGAAACCTTTCTTGATGCTGTTCCTTCTGCTGGACTTTTCCAAAGTAAGTTACAAATGTTTTGAATCAGTATGCTTAGTTTGTGAATATAATTTTGGTCTACTTGCGTATGTTTTAAGTGTTGTTCGTGTACTTTGGACATATGGAGCATCTATATTCACACAATTGCAGTTTATGAGATGGTATTCATGTAATATGTTATTGAATATTCCGTCATTGCCAAAATGTAAGACAGGCATGCAATTTCAGTGATGAGTACGCATTTGGCACCCTGCTTATCCACACCGTGGATTGAATTCTGAAAAGCTGCTCAAACAGACACTAACAGCAGCAGACGGCTGGACAGTCCAGTAAAAAAAATTGAAATATGTACTTGTATAACTTCTGTGAATCAAAATGATGTGTTTATGTTATCGTATGGAGTTCATTCTTCTCTGTTGAACTACTCATGGTATTGTTCCATAATTTTGAGTTGCACAACATGGTACCTGCGTTCCATATATAGATAGCATGATGGCTATAAGTAACATATAATTTCATAAGGCCCAATAATATGGAAACCATAAAGTGGAGCTTTGTTAATACATTAATTAAAGCACAAAGTGATCTGGAATACAAAGTTATATTTAAACAGCTATACACCAATCTGCAGGCTGCAGCACTACATCATCTGCTACTACATAGAAATCTGATATACAACCAGTGCTATCTGCTGTAAATATTTTTTAAACTGTGCCACTGTTAACCTGTCTTTTGTTAAAGTTGATGGGGCAATCACATGCCACGTCTGAGATAGAGAGGGTGCGGCACCATTTTCATTTCAGTGATCCTTTCTCTTGTTTAGCCTCTCTTACACTCTCTCATAGCATCTTTATTGGATATTCAGACACTTTCTATCTTCTTCTTAAGACATTAGCACAATCGCAATGTTCATTTCCTGGTGCCTGTATTCCTGATGTTATAAGCACCTTAATTGTTGCGTAGACAGGTTGCACCTTGTGGAAGCAATGAGGGGTTACTTGCAAAGACACTTGTATCTAAGATGCATGCATATTATCATGTATGATTTAGCACCATATTTTATTTTTCTGTTAGGTACTTAGGTGCATGCATGAAAGAAAATATATTGGTGGTTGCCCATCTGTCATGGCAGTCACAAAATAGCCTATTTCGCAGTGATGACCAAACCTTTCTCCGTCGATCACTGATGACATGCACAATGAGCTAGTTAGTTTGATGGAGATAAATAGAAGAAGCAATGAAAGCTATATTAATTGCTTTACATAACTTCTAATTCTGATTCTGCATTTTGTTAGGACTAACTTGTACCTGTTTCTGATTTTTGTGTGTATTAATCTATACCTGTTTCAAAACGCAGAGAGTGTAACAGTTGTCAACAATACATTAGTGAATGGTACAGAAACTGCTGGCACGTCAACTATATCTACACCCAGCTTGCATGATCTTCAAGTGTATGGTGTTATTGTGACCATACTGCTGTGTTTTATTGTGTTTGGTGGTGTCAAAATCATCAACAAGGTTGCACCGGCTTTCTTAATTCCAGTCCTGTTTTCTCTGCTATGCATCTATCTTGGTGTCTTCATTGCACCAAGGCACAATGCTCCAAGTACGTACTCTCATTTTTTACTTTGAGATTCTGTTGTCGTCTCCATGTGCTGAATTTTACTGTTGACTAATGTAGAGGGAATCACTGGGTTGAGTATAACCACATTGAAAGACAATTGGGGTGAAGACTATCAACGAACAAACAATGCTGGTGTTCCTGATCCAAGTGGATCAATATATTGGGATTTCAAGTAAGTTTTTCCTATTTCAAAATTGAAAAATCTTCTTTATCCATAAAAACTACACAAGTAACTTCAGTATGCTCTCCTAGACCTAGAGTTTAGATAAATTTGAGGAATAATGTTGGCCCTGGCACCGATCCTTCTCTTCAATGTTGCTGTAATTTAGACAGAGGCGAACATTTGGAACCAACACGTTGATCGAATTCCTTCAGCTGGACCAAATATGCCACCCACCCCCTGGTTTACTGCCTAAAGCAGAGAGATTCCTTTGCTATTCAATCATCCTATGCACACATCTTTGCCTTTGTGCCATTGTCCTGTTGCATAGCCTGGTTTTGGTTGTGAAGAGCTCAGGTTGTAAACTACATTCTTAAGCACCCTGTGGACAGTACTGTGCCATCATGGTGTTGAACGTGAATGTGGTCGGTTTGGAACAGTATTCTGTTCCTAATGAAGAAAATAGTCATCTTGAGTGCAAAAAAGATCCCGTATTATGTGATTTCCTGCAAAGGTGTATAAATGGCTGGGACATGTGTTTTTCTCACAAAACAGTTTATTTCCTTTAGAAACATCTAATCCATTGCAATGTGGGTATGCAAACTTGTTAAGACTCCAATAAGTTCATGAAGTACTGAATTATCTCTGTAATTGATGCAATCATTTGAGATCGCAAATTCTTTATGCTTTATTACATGTTAAATACATGATGGCCTGGTTTGTCCTGTTCTGGTAACCACAGGGTCTGGTGGCACATTTTTAGGAACCATGGTCCATCAATATTGACACTAATTGCTCAGAACTACAAAAATTAATAGGTTAAACAGAATGGCAGGATTGTTTATTACCAGAAAAAAGCTCACCCTATTCATATCCACTTGTTTAGTGAATTCCATTTGCCATATATTGAAAACCTGTTGGAACTGACCCTTTTGCTGCATTTTTTAAATGCATGGCGGTTTGCACATTTCCTTATGTATGTGAAACTTTATTGTGCTAACGAATTTTTTGTATCGATCTTTCAGTGCTTTGGTAGGTCTCTTTTTCCCAGCAGTCACTGGAATTATGGCTGGCTCAAACCGATCTGCTTCACTGAAAGATACACAGCGTTCAATACCAATTGGCACGTTATCTGCAACTCTTACAACAACTGCTATGTACCTGTTCTCTGTGCTTCTATTTGGAGCCTTGGCCACACGGGAGGAGCTTCTAACTGATAGGTATCTGCTTTTTAGTACTGCATGCAAATTCTTCTTGTGTCAATTGCTGATAATTGTTTTAAGGGCTTAATAAATCTGTCTTTATAGTTCATGACGCCATTAGAGCATATGTGCTAGTTCTTTCATCAAGTTCAAGCCAACATGATTTTATGGCTAAAGGCCACCATGGCCAAAGGCATAATTATTGTCACGTTGGTTTTAAGTTTCCTAACAAGTAGAGAAAATTATTCATGTTCTTACTTGCATCCATCTTGCTTCTGATTGCCTATGAAGTGGACGTAAACTTTTTTTTTTGTTAGCGAATTGTTGGTTACTGTTATATAGATCCTGTTTTAGGATATATGCTCCATAATTTTACAATCAGAATGCTCTATGGTTACTATTGTGCATCTGGAGCTACTGTGAATAAATGCTAGCAGATAGTCTGTTGATGTTCATATTATTGTGGTAGATAGTCCTAATGGCTAACAATACTCTGTGTTGCTTTGTATAACCTTAACTAATTGTTTGATTTATTTTTACCTTATCGGTTGTTTTGTCTTAGAACAACATCCTAAGCATCACTGTAGTCTCCGATTGCTTATTTTTTATGTAGTCTCATAAGGTTTACGCCAACTGTTACAGTGTCTTCTTGCTTGTGCGGTTATCTCATAAATATCCTTAACCACATGCAGGCTTCTTACTGCTACAGTGGCTTGGCCTGCTCCTGCTGTGATTTACATCGGTATTATTCTGTCGACCTTAGGTGCAGCACTGCAGAGTTTGACTGGGGCTCCAAGGTTGCTTGCAGCAATTGCGAATGATGACATTCTTCCAGTTCTTAATTACTTCAAAGTTTCTGAGGGATCCGAGCCGCATGCGGCCACTTTATTCACGGCTTTCATCTGTATTTGCTGTGTTGTTATTGGAAACTTGGATTTGATTACACCCACTATCACAATGTTTTTCCTACTGTGCTATGCTGGCGTGAACCTGTCGTGCTTTCTGCTTGACCTCCTGGATGCTCCTAGCTGGCGCCCTAGATGGAAATTTCATCATTGGAGTCTTTCACTTGTTGGGGCATTGCTCTGTGTTGGTATGGTTCTTTAAATCTTAATAATTTTACCATTTTATTTGTTTATCACGATCTTCAGCATGAACAGTTAATACTTGAGTCCTTGGTTTGAGACTTTGTCCATTTCTATTGTTTTTAATCTAACCACCTTATCTTCACTTATACTCAAGTATTATTTATCATGTTTTACAATAGCAAAACAGCCATAAATGCCTTTATAATTATAAGTGCTGACATGAATCTTTCATCTTTGTATCAATTTCAGTGATTATGTTTCTGATCTCCTGGTCTTTCACTGTTGTCTCCCTTGCCCTTGCAAGTCTCATCTATTACTATGTAAGCATAAAAGGGAAGGCTGGAGACTGGGGAGATGGGTTCAAGAGTGCATACTTTCAATTGGCACTCCGAAGTCTCAGATCACTTGGAGGTACAACTATCTGCTTTGCAAAATACATAATCATATACTTCACAATTTTTTAACTTTTGGTCCTTTCTGCAGCAAACCAAGTGCATCCTAAGAATTGGTACCCGATTCCTCTGATATTCTGCCGTCCATGGGGTAAACTTCCAGAAAATGTTCCTTGTCATCCAAAACTTGCAGACTTCGCTAATTGTATGAAGAAGAAGGGCCGTGGTATGTCCATTTTTGTCTCGATAATTGATGGTGATTACCATGAACTAGCTGAGGATGCAAAGACTGCCTGCCGCCAACTGGATGCTTACATTGACTACAAACGCTGTGAGGGTGTTGCGGAGATCATTGTAGCTCCTACTATGTCTGATGGCTTCCGTAGCATTGTGCAGACAATGGGCCTAGGAAACTTGAAGCCAAACATTGTTGTGATGCGGTACCCTGAGATCTGGCGGCGTGAGAATTTGACACAGATACCGTCAACATTTGTCAGCATAATAAATGATTGCATTATTGCTAACAAGGCAGTAGTCATTGTGAAGGGACTCGATGAGTGGCCTAATGAGTACCAGCGACAGTATGGAACTATTGACCTCTACTGGATTGTAAGAGATGGAGGATTGATGCTTCTTCTGTCTCAGCTCCTGCTGACAAAGGAGAGTTTTGAGAGCTGTAAGATCCAAGTCTTCTGCATATCTGAAGAGGATACCGATGCAGAGGAGCTGAAGGCTGATGTCAAAAAGTTCTTGTATGATCTTAGGATGCAAGCTGAGGTCATTGTTGTCACTATGAAATCATGGGAGTCACACATGGAGAGCAGCAGTAGTGGTGCTCAGCAGGACAACTCCCATGAGGCTTACACAAGTGCACAGCAAAGGATCAGAACATACCTTGACGAGATGAAGGAAACTGCTCAAAGAGAAAGGCAGCCACTAATGGAGAATGGGAGGCAAGTTGTTGTGAATGAACAGAAGGTTGATAAATTCCTTTACACAATGTTCAAGTTGAACTCCACGATACTCAGGTATTCCAGAATGGCAGCTGTAGTTCTTGTGAGCCTTCCACCACCACCATTAAATCATCCTTCATATTTCTACATGGAGTACATGGATTTGCTTGTAGAGAATGTCCCACGCATGTTAATAGTTAGGGGATATACGAGAGATGTTGTCACATTTTTCACATGATTATACATATAAACTTCCCACCTGGAGACTAGTGCCTTCTGGCTGTTGTACTATCTTAGCAGAGACTGGATACACAAGATTCAAGCGTGGATTCTACCACTGAAATTACAAGCCCTCACCTTGAAGGCAACCAAGATGAGATGTCAGATGTGCAGAGCTGTTGTTCGCTTATTGGGTTCGTGAACTATTGAACTGCAGTGTCTTCATTCTTTCTGGATTTAAAAGATCCACATAGCGAGCTTTGATTCTTACAGATTTTGTAGTTATCATATGTAAACACTTACCATCTAGCAAGCATACTTACATGCTGGCCCAATGACACAAATGCAGTCCTTACCTTCTCACTGAAACATTTATATAGGTATTTTTCTTTGCATCACTTTGTATGGGTCAAAAACTGACGGTCCTATTGAGATGAGCAGAGCTGCAAATTTTGGATGGCTACCACAACCACAAATGAATTTTGGTTGTGCCTTGTCGCTAATTTTGGTTTAATGGTACAAGATTTCGGAGATACAATGCTCAATGAGGGGTGCTCCTCAACCCGGATATATTGAAATTGAACCATATTTTCTCTCTACATGTGATCTTAAGCTAATACTGTATAATACATGTACCTTTCGAGTGCAGTTTGTGCCCTGTTTCCCTTAGCTCTCTACCACTTTGAGAGAGTTTGGGCCTATTCGGAAAGGTACTGTTCCAAGCTTAAAGACTCGAGTTTAGCCTCCAGCACAGGGATTCTTCTGAGTATCATAACTGCTATTTTCTTCACCATATATATACAAGGTCTGTTAAGATCAGCTAGGACTAATTACTGGTTGAGGTTAAAATTAGTTTAAATTAGCTAAGATCGGCTAGGTATGTTTAGATCAGCTAGGACTAATTACTAGTTGAGGTTAGGTTAAAAATTAGTTCAAATTAGCTAAGATTGGCTAGGACTAATTACTAGTTGAGGTTATGTTTAAAAAATAGTTCAAATTAGCCAAGTTGGCTAGTTTTTTGATAAGTAAGATTGGCTAGCTAGTTGGCTAATAACTAATTGGAGACATAGCTAAAAAAATTAGATCCACTATTAACGTTTGGATGAAATATGGCTAATTTTAGCTTTTTTTGCGGGGTTAATTTTAGCTAATTTTGAGCTGGTTAACAAATAGGGTATCCACTGGACCTGGTTATCATACTATGAGTAGAAGCAGCTCTTGGTTAACAAATAGCTAATTTTAAACTTCAAGTTTATTTTAGTTGTTCCCTATATTCGTTAGCTCCTATATTCGTTGGCTTTTATCTCATTTTGGGTTAAGTTTCTAGTTTATTTTAGATTCTTTTTATATTTATCGGTTTCAATTTATTTTGGGAAACCGAGACAAACCAGTCCAATAGTGTACATTCAGCCCGATCCACATTTTGGAGGGATTATGCTGCGTAACCAAACAGGTCCTTTTTGGCTTTTGATGTGCTGAAAAACTCAAAATCTATATAAAAACTCTTTTTGTTTTAAATTATAAGTTGCTTTGATTTTTTTAGTTTTTATGTCTAGATACATAACAAAATGTATGCATTAAAAAGTCTAAACGACTTACAATTTAAAATAAAACTAAAAACGTTAAAACAACCTACAATTTAGAACATGGAAAGTAGAAAATAGCAGGGAAATGCAAAAGCTTAAAAAAACAAGTTTTAATCCTAGAATACAACTAAAAAGTACTCAAACCAATGGAGGCCCATGGGCCTCAGCAACAAAACAACAGCCAGCAGTAGGGCTGATTATTGTCTTCTTTCTGTTGGGCATTGTGTCCTCGTCTCTCCGTAAGTCTTTCTCCTCATCTAACATCTCGATCCATCCGAGCATCATCATCTGCACGATTGAGGCGATTGAAGCAGAAAAAATCAGCCGCCGCCGCCGCGGTCGGGGAGGTAGCATCCAGACTCATTCGGCCTCCTCCATCTCTGGTAAGTTCCCCTCCGCGCCCCTCGCTTCGCACGAATGTCGGGTCACTCCGGTGCTTTTCTCGCGTCTTGAATCAACACTCGACGGTGTTTGAATTATGTTGCTCCAGGTCAGCAATGGCTTCGGCGGTGGAGCGGCGGGGGGAGGAGCACACGTGGAGATCGCGTTCCCCAGCACGGGACAGGGAGCGGAGGGGAACGCCGCCACGCAGGCGGAGTTCCCCAGAGCAGAGGAAGGGTTCGCCTGCTAGGGCACGACCTCCTCCTGCGAAGTCAAGTGCATCGCACTCGCACAGGGACAGGGAGATGTCGCCTCTGAGGGAGAAGGTGAAGGAGCGTGTCAAGTCGCCGTAGTCTCCTGCTAAGGTCAGTCTGTCGCACAAGGGGAGGGAGAGGTCGCCTCCCAGGGACAAGGCGAAGGAACAGCGGGTTAGGTCGCCAAAACATATGCAGGAGCAGTCACGATCACCCTCACCCTCACTTGCTAGGCGGCACGTCTCTAGGTCGCCCTCACCGTGCACCAAGAGGCTGAGGAGAGCCCAGGGTGAGCGGGAGGTGGCGCAAGTTACTGGCAGTGACCGCCGGAAGGCTAGTCACAGGGAGGAGCAGGATGCAGTGAGGCACAGGGAGCATGATGAGGGTAGGGATGCTTCAAGAGACAGGAAGGTGGATCGGGAGGCAGTGCAGGTAACAAATGGCGATCGCCACAGGTCCTCTCACAGGGAAGAGAGGGACTCACGGGGCAAGCACAGGGAGCATGATGAAGAGAGGGATACATCTAGAGATAGGAAGTCGGATCGACCAGAGGTACTGCAAAAGACAAGAGGTCTGATGGGGATGCAGGGAAGGATCATTCTAGGGAGAGGAGGGCAGGGAGGGATGACAGGTCTGGTACTTCAAAGGAGACATTGTCGAGCCGGGATGATGATAGGCATGGAAGGCCTAATCGGGATGACTGGAAATCTGATTCTTCAAGGGAGCAAAGGGTGGACCGTAGTGATAGAAGGGATTCTACAAGAGAGAATCCAACACATCATGAAAGCAATGGTGGATCAGGAAGGTCGTCCAGACGTGGTCGATCAGTTTCTCCAGAACACAGGCATCGGGGCAGGCATGAATCCCATCCATCTCCGAGTGTCCAGAAGTGCAGCACGTACTGAGGTTCTTGTGATGCCTTACCCTTCACTTTAAATCCCTCCATTTCTTCATATGTACTTGGCTTAGCGTACTATTGTTTCATCAATGTTTCCTAAAGTCCTGCTACTGTCTACTAGCAAGTTGATAGTCTCCACCAAATAAGTGTGGAGTGAGAAAATTATTTCCAATCCCATGGACTTTTTACTACTAATTGTGGACTGTGAAATCTGCAGTCCTCAAACTCTCACTTCTCATGCATGCACTATGCATACAGTACCTCTCAGTTATATCAATCATATTGGTACCCATGAACTGCAATCTAACATCATTATTTTTTATTTCAGGATATTAACTCTAGAGGAAGTGAAGCATCCCGGTCAGTGATCAAAACTAACCTCTCTTGTGCCCCATTATATTTAAATCCTTATTAGAAGCATCATTAGCTGCAAATCTTATTTTGTATATGTATAATCTTTTTACTATGACCATGGCAAAAAAGAGGTAGTAGAGGTGTAGATGTGCATTTTTTAATACTATGAGTATGACCATGCCTCCATCTAATCTTATATGGTTCGCAAAGAACATGTAAATCCTAGCATATGTTGCATTCATTTTGTTAGTACTCTGGTTGCTATGAACTTTTATGCCAAATTCATTGATGGATCATAATACTATTACTATGTTTATCTCATTACTAATAAAGTGGGTGTGGTGGATTAGCCTCAAGTGGATTTGGTGGATTAGCCTATTTTTAATCCTGCTGTTAAATAATGTTGTCAGATTTTGAAGCTTTTTTGTCATTTCTTAATCTTAATGGTGATATTGTGTTGTTACTCTAAGCTTTCTTACTTTAGATATGACTACCATATGTGCCCGTGAGTTTTAACAGAACCCAATACGTATATGACCAAGACTATGTATCATCGTTAGATGCGAGTTGTTCTAACCACGGGTCATGAGTCCAGATCACATATGAAATACATAGGGCAGTACCTAATGCGTATTGGAATCAGACTCCATATTCATCATTGCTATGTGCGAGTTGTCCTAACTGGTAGTTAGGGAGGTGGGCGAAAAAATGGGTGGAGAGAAATTTTGTCTCTTTAATATTAGTTATAGATTATAGATATAGATTGGTGATTTGCACTTGGTAACAGTGAACTCTTCCTGTTTTGGTCAGGAGCAGAGATCCTGATGCTTTGGCAAGAATGAACGCAACTGCAGAAGCTCTTGAAGCAAAAGAAAACGTGGTGCATGATCCATGATGAATATTGTAGATGAATAGCAATTTATTTATCTGAAAATTACTCAAACTTCTCTGTTCATGTGATGTTTGTTTCCCTTGCTAATAAATAATTGTCATTTGCTGTGTATTGTGATCTGAAACCTTCTCCCCCCTTTTTGCAGCAAAAGCCATCCTTTGAATTGTCTGGAAAGCTTGCTGAGGAGACCAACAGAGTTGCAGGTGCTTATCTGAAGCTCTTGTTTTTTTTTTTAATGTGAACACATAGGTGTACAGTTGTTGGAATGATAAAACCATTAATTATATGCAGCAAATAGTGTATACCTGTGGTGCTGTGGGTACACTGCATTATCCTTGGAGATGATAGTTTGTTGCTACTTCAGGTGTAAATCTATTATATTCAGAACCCCCAGAGGCTCGAAAGCCAGACATTAGGTGGAGGCTCTATGTATTTAAAGATGGTGAACCACTGAATGGTAGTTCTCTACTTGTTTACTTCATGTATGATTTTTTTTTATGTCATGGTTTCTATCAGTTGAATGGTTTTTCTAAAACAGGTAGAAGGAGCAAACTCACATTTAGGCATTTAGTGACATGGTGTTATTTAGCTATTGCCCCTGGTTCAACCCAGCAGCTGCACCAGAAAAAATATCTCCTTTATTCCTTCTGCACCATGCATCGCTGCAAAATCCCAGAACCACATTCACCTACATCTCATGTCTATTATCGCCTGAAACTTGAAAGCATGACACTCATCTACTCGTGGACTTCTATGATAACATGCAAAGTTGGTGTTCATTGCAATTGGAATGAACATGACAAAAGAGAGGTGTAACAGAACAAAAACTGTATACTAGTGATGGCAGAAATTTCTTTACCCTTGATAGTCCATTTAAATAGGGCACATGCAAACCCGTGGACTTGTGGAGTAATGACATTATGACCACATAAGCTTACATTGAATTAGAACAATTTTTTTTTTCCCTCTTCCTGGGGTATCAGGAGAGGGCTCTTTGAAGTTTGAAAGTCTCATACGCCATATGCCCATATCCATCAAAATGCTGCTTATTGGTTTTGTGAATGAATAAACCTTTGCAGTATTGTACGAGCATCGGTTCTCAACAGACATCTCATTATATTTGTTTTTGAATTGGAATGAATTGACGGAATTTATTTGACTTACCTTTGAATATATGATTGCTAATGTAGTAGGAATGACAACATACCTACATGTTATCAGCAAATTATATTTGTGCTCTGATATTCAGTCAACCACCAGTTAAAAGTCCCTATATTTGACCTTTATTTGTTCAGGTTCTGCATGAATATGGATCATTCTATTCTTTTTTAGATACATGCTTCTTTTTGTGAGTCTATGCTTCTGTTTTGTATTTTCTGCGCTTAAATTTTTGTTATGATATATCTGATTTAACAGATCCACTGTATGTTCATCGGACGGCCTGCTACCTTTTTGGAAGAGAAAGGAGAGTTGCGGACGTCGCCACAGATCATCCCTCCTGTAGCAAGCAACATGCAGTTCTTCAATACTGGTATGCTGTACTCCCTCCCTCCCCTATGACAAAGGAGAGCTGTGTCATTTAGAAGGACCTCTATTAAGAATTCATATAGGAATAAGTTCACTGTTTTCTATTCAGACTTGTGGAGAATGAGCAACCAGATGGCATGATGGCAAAGAAAATAAGGTAATTAAATATGCTTATAAGTTTTTCTGCATGGCTCTTTTTTTTGCAATTTTTTTACTTGATCTCTGCTCTGGGATATCAGTAGTGCTTTCCCTGATATTGTTATATCAGTAATGCTTTATCATACCATCTTGTTTGACAGGCCTTATCTTATTGATCTTGATAGTACAAATGGAACTTTCATCAATGTAAGATTTCTAGTAATATGTGTGTTAAATCTGTCAGATATACTGGTCACATTTTGAGACTTCTGTTATGTGAATTTCATTGTTTTTTGCAGGGAAACCGCATTGAGCCTCGGCGCTATTATGAACTATTTGAAAAGGACACACTTAAGTTTGGCAGTAGTAGGTATGATCTTAACCACTGAAGTACTATATTGGTTTTCTGGTTAATATGTGCATAGATGTATTTTCTGCCTCCATTTGTCATTACATCAATTTGCAAAAGTGTTATTCATCTAAATGTTTTTTACTAAGTTTAGGTAATAAAGTATGAAATTTATTCATTCCTTTTGCACCTTATTATCCTTTTTCACACCTATATTGTATTAGGATACATTTGCTAGGGGCATGGATTCTCATAGGAATGCTTCAGTTCCAAACATTTCTGTTGATGAATCAGAATCATTGGTAAACTATATTTCTGTTCATAAGAAAATATATTCTTTTCTTAAAAAGTCATATAATAAAAAATATGCTGAAGTAAGGGATATGGATTCTCGTAGAAATGTTTTGGATCTAAACGTTTCAGATGATGAATTAGAATCACTGGTAAACTGGATTCTAGTTCATAAGGAAATATATCATTTTCTTAAAAAATATATATAAAAGTACGCTTAAAAATCTGAACTTTTTGTGGGTGATGAAGAACACCTTAAATATAACTCATTTTAATTGCACTAAAAAATTGATTAACTGAAAAAAATCAAGTAGGAAGCGCATTGCTGGAGAATCGATGTGAAACTAGCAGCATCTTGCCGTTTTGCGTGTTAATGTTGGAACACTAAATTTTCTGATTCTGATTCACTGGCTGGAAATACTGTTTGGAGCTGATTCTTCCGATTCTCACGAGAAACGGAACTGCCTCTCTTATCCGAGCAGTCCCTTATCTTCTGACACTTCTTAGGAAAATTTCATACAAATTTAGTTTTTAGCTTTTGGCTCGCAAATTTTGTAGTAAGTGAAAATGACCATGGTCCATTCATTTTTTTCTCACAAGCTGATTCTTCTGATTATCATGACTTATCCTAACGGTCCCTTATCTTCTGACACTTCTCAGGAAAATGTCATACAATTCAGTTTTTAGCTTTTGGTTCACAAATTTTGTCGTAAGGGAAAATGACCATGGTCCCATTCATTTTTTTTGTCGCAAGTTGTTTCTCTTGTTATGTATGTTGGAGGCTTTGCTTGCGGTCAGTTTTGTTGCTTGAAGTTTAAGTGGTTTTTGGAGTCCACTCCAGTTGGCAGTTTTTAGTACTATTATATGCTCTACAAAATTTGTCAAAACTCCTGTAATTTTGTTGCTTTATGGTAATGAAATTCGGTTTTGGCTGTGGAGGAAAAGAAAAAGTATGCTGTGGTAGAGTGGATTTCGAAAGAAACTTTGGAGGCTTATTTATTTATTAGAACTGCATTCATAAAATTAGGGGAAAATGGAGAGATGAGAAACAAATGTATTATGAACTTGGTGGACATATTTTGGGAAAACAAATGCAATATGAATTTGTGCATATTTTGAGTGTCTGTAACTTTTGTGAGATGAGAGATAAATGTGTTAGTCAGATATTATGCTCATGATTAATTACTACTAATCACTGCTGGATGTTTTATGTGATTTTCTATTCCAGTAGCATTTCTAATAATCTTCTTGCTGATATACATGTCACTGTCTTTTTTCTCTGCAGCCGGGAGTATGTTTTGCTCCATGAAGAGTCAAAAGAATGAGGATTAAAACGGCCAACTTTTTTGCCGTAGGAGACAAGTACAGCAGAAACATCAAACATGGGGGCGTTGCACGCCTTTTTTATTTTTGGACTGGAGATTGGTCGGCTTGAACTTGCCTGTGATCTCTTCTACAGGTGCTTGAAGTTAAGCCTATAAAGATATTTTGTGAACCAACATGTAGGGCTATTGTAAGCTAGCTGCCTGTAGCAGATATCCCTGGATCTTGTTTGTATTCAAGCAGGTTTTGTACCTCTGGCTCACACCATTTGGCGTCGGACGCAGCTGTTTATGGATCAGTACCATAGTTACCTTGATGAGTTAATCGTGGATTTAGTAGTACAATAGTTTAAATTTTACCACAGATGTTTGGATTGGAGCCATTACAATTTCTACGGATTAAAAAAAACATAACTGTTCATCTATTTCTAAATGTCATTACAATTCTCAACGAACTTGAAATATGCTATCCATACGTTTGGAGAGGCATGGGCCTTCTCGAGGTTGTAGTAGGCGTATGTCATGTCCCAGTATTTCTGTATGGCCCCTTTCAATTTAATGGATAATCTCGTGGCATGTTGGAACAGCGGCATCTCGTCTCTGCTCCCTGCCCACTGCCATCAGCAAGCAACCAACCATCCGCTGCTGCGTCTGGGCTCTGAGGATGCTCGATGAAGGGTGCTGTGACAGGGTCGAGCTTGACGGCGAGTGGCAAGCAAAGGCAAAGGGAGTGCCCCTATTGCTTTATTCTTAGACAAGTGGTTTCATGCCCGAACAACATGAAGGTGAGGAGTCTTGTCATTCTTGACCTCATCCGGATGTCTTGCCATTCTATTTCTTGGGGTCTTTGTCTTCTGAAGTTTCTGAAGTTTGCTCGTCTTTGTTAAGAACGACGTATGGAATATGAAGTAAAACGAAATCAATCACAGCGGAGACACACGATTTAACGTGAAAAATTCCTCCAATACGAAGGGGAAAAACCACGGGCACCAGCCAGCAACAATCTCACTATCTCAAGAGTTTAGGTTACACGCCTGTGGCGGCTTACAAGAGAATCCAGTCTCCGGCCCAAGCCTCCGGCGACGGGCCTCCGCTTCGCTCCGTCAGAAGCCCGGCCTATATCCTAGAGTGAATTTAGAACAACTCCAACAGTCTTCACCTTAAAAGGTCCAACTTCATTGACATCTTCATCTTGCATCGGTCTCTTCCTGCAAAGAAAAAGTTAGTACAATATTAACATCTTAAATTCACTGATTTAAGATTTCAAAATTTTACCTCTTGTTTGGATCTCTTCTTTCACCTTTCTTCACCTATCTCTGAGTTCTTGCAAGTATTAACAAAGTAAACAAATTCTCCACATATTGTGCATCATGCTTTTCTTGGTAGTTCTTTTTCTCTAGAGTCTAGACACACTCTTATCTAACGTTAAATAGGAAGAACCCACTACAAGAAATTCTCTGAAATCTTAGATAGCCACGTCATCTTTGTGCATGGGCCACGGGTCTCCACTCTTGCCGGGGTTTCCAAATAAGTTATTATTTGGGTCATGCGAGGCATCAGATCAGTAGAGGAACGCATTCATGATGATGGTTCAGTTGCAGTAAGTTCAATAATCAATTCGACTGCTCTAATGATAGGACGGTTCAGTGGGACATTATTCATCATAGTTCAAATCTTGGTGCTCACACCTTTTCTGGAATTTTCTTAAGGATTTACCGATGTTATGCGTTAAGTGGTAAGCGACGTTCCCGTCGACAACAATGCGTCAGTGGTGACTTCGAAAATCTCCAGATCCGCCAGCTGCTAAGTTCTTTGGAGGTGCTCATACGGGTAAAGGTAGATTCACGTATATGTATTCATAGGGTTGAGTGTGCGTGCGTATTGTGAGCGTCTACGTCCTTTGGAAGTGCTCATACGGATAAAGATAGATTTACGTACGTGTATTCATAGGGATGAGTGTACGTACGTATTGTGAGCGTGTACGTTGTAGTGTGTCATTCTAAAAAAATTCGACTCCTACAGCTTATGCTTCAACATATTATCGTGCGGCGTTCATTAATGTGCTATCCTATATAAGCTCCTCAAGCCTTCGGGATATTTAAAGTAATGAATAACAAGCTACACTAGTAAGCAACTACACTAGCACAAGATAATACACACTCGAAGCGATCTTCCACGGTATGATCCATACCTTTCAGCCTTAGTTAACATTTTCAAACCATTTTTCAAAGTTTTTTTCTCTCAACTATTAAATCGCCACATGTCTCTAAAAGCAACACAAGTTAGATTTCACGAGTGGCACAAGATAGCTGACATGTAAACAATTTTTTCCTGCTAAATAGTACGACTATCTATCCTAAACTTTATCGTGTACTACTCTATATACTAATGGCCGGTGAAATCAAATGCTCTGTAAGTCGTACCTTTACCTTGCAAATTTCATTACATACATCTCCACGTTGGTGATGCCCGCGAGCATCCACACTCCATTTTATCATCTTCAATATTATGAACAATAATCATCTCCAAGTGTGGCCAACCATGCCTCCTTGACTATTGCTAACATGAAGCTCCTCCATCTTCACTCTATCAAGCCATCTGGTATCTTCTCATAATATAACTTGACTAAATCTCCATAAAATGTTATGATCCACTCCATAGCTTCAAACTTCCTTTATAATCCTTCAATCTTACATTTTCTTGCTTTTTCTCTATTCCCTTGGTCCATCAAGGCCAAATTATTTATTCACATTTCACTGCTTCGACAGTTCGTCGTGTCCTACGCCTCTAGCTTTCTCTTCACACTCACACACGGTCCTTATCATCCAAGTTTTGCCTCGATGATATGATCCTGCTAGGGTTTGTGGTCGACCTTTTGATGAGAGGCGTGAGATAACTCGATTGGTGGATGGAGAT
>CM041639.1:25146181-25196202 GCA_023333625.1 Bothriochloa decipiens | reverse complement strand
GCGTGGCTGACTTGGATGTATGATCAGTGTTGATGTCCTCATCACTCGATCTTCACCATCTTGCCATATGAAGCTATGACGACATGTCTCATATATTATATACTAGGAGGATTTCCTCGGCATTGCCGCGGGTACGAAGGAGGAATATAAATGAGTCATAATGTTAACTAATTTCAAATGACGGTGGATTGCTAGTGGGGTTTATAATGGACTGCTGAGGTAAACATCTTGCATGAGAAATAGTTAGTGAGATTTTATTTATAGGAGTTATAGATTTCTGCTCACATATTGATCTTCATCAACTTTTCGCTAGTTGAGCACTTGCATCACATACAAAAATTATCTTTCCTCTGTGTAGGAGTCTGACGGGAAACCATGCATGTCAAATGTATGAACAATTTCTTCTCTATATCACTTTCTTTTGTTTTTGTTTTTGTTTTTGTTTTGGGTGTTTACCTTACCGAAAACTCTCGTCGGCCGCAGCCCACGTCCTACACGGGCTGCACCCGCGGAAAATTATGGCAGATTTTCGGAGGCATTAGGCTCAGAACGCCACTTTAATGGGCCTCTAGTGGGCTGAATGAAAGCCTGGTAAAAAAAATGGGCTTGAGAGAGTGCCCCCTCGTCTATATAAATCCAGCCTTGAAAGGTCGTCGCTCCCGAAACCCTAATTCTCCTCGCGCCGCCTCGACGCCGGTAAGATTCAAGAACGAACCGTTGCTCCTCGTCTTCCTCCTGACCCCCTTCCCCTGATTCGATTGCTCATCTTCCAATTTCTTGGTGGAACCGCAGCTGACTAGGAGGAGGAGCAGGAGGGATTCGGGATGGCCAAGTCGAAGAACCACACGGCGCATAACCAGTCGTACAAGGCGCACAAGAACGGCATCAAGAAGCCCAAGCGCCACCGCCAGACCTCCACCAAGGGGGTACGTGCTTCCTTCCACATGCTCGCCTCTCAACGATGCTAGATCTGAATTTGAAAAGTAGCCTTCCTATGAAACGGTGATCATGCTCGTTATGCGGGCCTGTGCCCGGCTGCAAATGCAGTACTGCTGTAGGTTTCGTAGAATGGCTTGATGCTATCAATACTCGATGATGCCGATTTATCCTAGTTTTGTATACTAGTATGTGGCCATTGTTCTGAAATTGCTTTGCTTACTGCCCTGTTGTTTTCGACGAAATGCTGCACAGCTCTCCTTTATAGTCTTAATTGTTCCACAGAAAGTTTTGAAACTGCATCGTGAAAGTAAATTATGTACTAACAGTGGAAGCTGTGGTGTGATTTATATTCTACTGAATTTGATATGCCAGTTATTTTGCACTCTTGGAGTTTTATTGCTAAAATATTTCCATGACATAGATCTCCTTATATATTGAATCGTTGCAGACCTTCCTGTATTATCATAGTTTTTGCCTTCTACTTGTGTATGTTTGTCCGAATTCTTATGTTGCAGTTATGCTGATGATTGCGTATGGAATGTGTGCTGTTGACACATTTAATCTCAGGCTATGTACCTGGTTTGACCCAAAAAATTGTTTGCACAGCAAATTAGTATGCATGATGATATCTAATTTCAGTGCTGTTTCATCTTGTGATCTCAATGTTGTGTTCATTATGAATTTGCACTTCTTTATTTGCTGAGTAAGGTTTAGATAGTTTGATACCAATTAATTCTAGTTGTATTTTTCTGACATAAGTATTGTAGTCCTGCAGAAATTTCATTTTCATTTCCCTTTGCTGTGCCTTTTTGCTTACCGTCTTTTTGGACTGTTTTATCCTGGCCATTTATATACCTATTAATGATATTTTCTGTGTGCTTTTAGATGGACCCGAAGTTTCTGAGGAACTTGAGGTACTCAAGGAAGGGCAACAAGGACAGTGGTGAGGCTGAGGCAGAGTAAGATGGTGGTGGCTGAGTTTGTGGCGACAAATGCATCTCTTGTATCGCTAGAGTCGTAGTTTTGAACTTAATTCCCCTTCTGTATGATCAAAGGAGATACATCGACCAACTGTGTTTTTTTTTTTTGTCTTGTTGCCTATCTGGAATCTGGAACTTAATTAAAACCATCACTTGTGCCCTTTTGAGAATTGGGCACTGGATATGTTGTTTCCCGCCCTGCTGTGATCTGTTATCACCAATTTACCTGTCAGACTAGGTAGTGTGCCCGTACGTTATCATGGAATAACTAAATTTTTATACTAAAATACACGGATCACACAATAAAATGACATTACTGGATATTAAGGTGGACTGTGAGAATGTCTGTGGCACCAAATCACAAGGTGGACTGGAATCAAGGACTTAGGAATTCAAAACACATGCCTACCCCTGAAACTCCTCCATAGATTGTACTCTGATGAAGGTTCTTCCTGAGCAAAATGGGCCCACAAGCATGCTGACCTCTCTTAACTGAAAGGCGACCTCCAGTCTCTTGGAAATGGCAGGAACACGTCTTTCTTTTTTTTGACCGAAGGAACACGTCTTTCTTGGCTGAGAAATTCCCAGAGCTCCTTAGTCACCGCTAGGGCTCCAAGCAACAGCTAATTTGGGTAAATAAGAATCATGGAAACCCCTCTCTGACATGCATGGAAGACAAAAAAAAAAAGGATTGTTGAACACTGCCTCGCTATACAACACTGAATTCTGCAGAAGGAACACCAGATCAAGCTTCCAAATTCATTTGGCATAACAAAGGCCCACCGCGAGTGAAGTTCTTCGCATGGCTTCTCAATCGAGGACGAATCCAATGTAAACAAAATCTTCAGAATAAAGGAGTTCTCGACTCTAGAAGCTGTGATGACCGTTTGAAAAAAAAAAAAAAAACTGTGATGTCTGCAATCAGTTAGAGTCTCGAAGTGAATATTAGTAAATTCATCCGAGACAAACAAAATTCTACTGCTAAGTTTTCTTGGCCTCCTCATTTAAATCAACATAGCAATGAAAAGCTCTAGCTGTTCTAGCTTAAGATTTTGGTACGGCACTTGTTTCAGGAGCAGCATAAATGCAGGCATATGAAGCATAAAGTTGCCATAGAAACAATGAAACTGTTGTTGCTTTTTGTCCACTCAATGAGCTTGAGGTTAATTTCACAAAATTATGTAAAGAACAAGATTGTTTCACATAGATAATCCATGACACAAATGTAGATTCTGTGGTAGAAACAATTCCCCAACCATGCATTTAGCTTATTGCCTTTGATCCAAAGGTATCTTGACTTCAAGAAACTTATACAAAATTACAAACAATTTCCATATAGTGAGGAGAGGTACCTCTGCAAATTGGATAAGATAAAACCCTAGCACGTGCTCATCTGGATGGTTGAGATATATGGCTCCACTCTAGAAGAAAATAGCTACAAATTTTCAGCTCATGACTGATAGCCAGGGAGAATTGATGTTAAACCTTCAGCAAATCAATGACAGTATCTACATGAGCACAACTTAAAGTGTAATTAATCAGCCAATTATTGTTGATATCAACATACCCATAGGGAAATTACAGAAATAAGTTATGATAAATTTGATTACCTCTATACTTAGTTATTCCTTAGTCAATTCAAGAGATGCATCTTTCTAAAAAAAACATTCAGAACATACCACTTTAGAGCACCATATCCTTCTGCCTATGAAGTTTGCTCTAATTCCTTATCCAGCCACTCAACAGTTTTGCCTGAACAAAAATAACCATCATGTTAGCCTGAATGATAAAGATAAGGTTCCAAACCAAATCATTGAAACGATGCAACGGTTTACATGTTATGTTAATTGCAGACAGGGTACAGCTCAACTGCACTTGCCACGCCATTGTACCTAAACTGAATCACCCATCTTCGATACATCAGCCACTACAGTATAGAAGGCTACAGACAGTAAGTTGGAATAATCAAAATGCATTAAAATGGAGCAGCTCAAATAAAAGGGCAAACAAATTTTGTAGGCATATCCAATTCCAAATAAAAGGTTCAGAAAGGCTAACGCGAGTAAACTGAAAGTAATATACATAAAGGCTAACTGAACACATGGTACTAAAGATCAAATTACCCAATAAAAGCTTGGAAACGGATGAAACATCAACTCCTGCTGTATTCACGCATGGTCAGAAACTTCAATTGAATCAGGTGCCAAACAAATTTGAGCAATCCCTCCCATGGAAAAATCAAATCAGGTGTAAATTGTAACCATAAATAAAATAACAACACCATAACGCTAGAACATAGCAGGCATAATACATGTAGCATCATGTAATTAGATCAGATCCGAAGACAAATAGCCAATTAGTTTCAGGTTGTGGGTACTCTGTTAAGCACAGCACGAAGGGAAGAGAAGGGGTTGGCACACCTGCTGTTTCTCCTTGCCCTTGCCGTCAAAGTGCCAGGTTAAGAACCGGTGAGGGCGTCAAAGTGCATCAGGGCGCAACGAAGACCTGAGGAACCACAACTGCGACAGGGAGATCACCATAGCCGCCGCCACTCAACCATGGACTCGGATCTTCGCGAGGGGGAAGGCGCAGCGCATGCTGTCGCGATGGGGAGGCCGCCGCGCCTGCCGTCGCGATGGGGAGGATGCCGCCTCCACCGTGGTGGAAGGGACCCGCGTCGCCAGTGTTGGTGAACGAGGGAGGGGCGGCCATGCGGGGCAGGGAGCGGGGTGCGGGAGCGAGATGGAGTGATTGTGGAGCAGGCGCGCGGGACGCCGCGTCGGTCCCACCTGGCGGCCCAGTACTCGTGCGGTGAATGGTTTCGCAGGATGCCGAAGACGCACGGTGGAAGCGATGATTTTACCGCACGGAACGGGTGCCTCCTTTTTAACCCTTTTTATTTGCGAGAGATTTCTTGCCTCCTTTCATGTGGGTCGTTGCTTTGGTGACACAGCCTCGCACAGATAATCTGTAATGCAACTTGAATGTGCTTTGCTTGCCCAATTGTCGTATGAGCTGCCTCTCTAATAAGCTGAAAGGGATACTATCAAAGGCACATCGAATGCCTGCCCTGTTTTGTAGCACAAAATAGCAGTCACATAAAAGAACACACTAAATAGGCCCAAGCGATAATTGGCCCCCGCCTGGATACGGCCATCCTCATCCTTGTCACGTATCACTGAGCAGTGGGCACCCGTACCCATTGTGTCTGTCTGTCTTCTGTTCCACAATCCAAAGATTTGTTGTGCATGTGCTAACCAATCTTATTGTAACTTTTTTTTTCTTTCAGGTTTTTTGTGCATGTGCTAACCAATCTTCTTTGATACTCAGTTTTCTCTGCAGGCGAGCGTGTATACCCAGGGAGAAATCCTGGGAATTGGAATGGATATATATTCAGGTTTCCTTCACTCACAATGTTCTCCATTTGCCTGTGTGATCCAACATTGGCCATTTTTGCCACTGCTTTCCTGTGCATCATCGGTCAACATCATTGGCCAATCAACAATTTGAAGTAGATGTACGTGCTCAGCTCAGTGTGTCAATATCATGGTTTTTTTTTTCGAACAGCAACCTCTGCTTTTGGTTTCAGGTAAAAACTGACAGATCTAGCAGGAGAACCATGCTTGAGAAACACTCACCGACTTGGAAGTGTCTATGGAGCCATGCAGGTAGGCGGTGCTCCCGGCGCGTTGTCTTGCCATTCTAGTTCATGTGTTTTGTTATTTCATATTGTTACTTCAGTTTGTTAAAGATCATCTTTCGTCCAGATATATCTAGCATCCCCAAATGTGGTTTTCTATCATCACCAGTATCAAGAAAATGTTTAATATATGTACACAAAAGCCAATAGAACTACATTACTGCTGTTCCATTCCATCGTTACACAACTCAGAGCAATGAGGTATAGGTAAAACACACACTTATATGTACATTATCCTGGGAATTTTTTTTTCGAAAGATCCATTATCCTGGGAATTTAAGACTGCAAAAACAAGTCTGGTGCTTACAATAAGGTACCTCAGGTGCTTTGAATCAAGAAAAAAAACTTCCATACTTTTGTTTTCACCATATTGCTGTTTTATTGACTTCCAGCTAAATTAACTGAAAGGAGGCTCTCAACTACTGATTCCATTGTTGGTCGCTTTTTCCTCTCTTCCTCCAAGCATGAAACAGCCAACTTGATCAGTCCCTTCACTTGTGAGTAGTCGAATTCACCACCCAATCTGAAATCTACAAACTCTGCTATCCAGAAAGGTTCCTTGTCCAATTTGTAAGAAAGTATCTTGATGAACTTCTTCAGCATCACATGCACCCTCTCATCCTCACCTTTGACCAAATCGAAAACCCGTGTTCCTGACACTAGTTCAACAAGCACCACTCCATAACTGTACACATCAGCCTTTGCTGTAATAGGTAAGCCAGATATCCACTCTGGAGCAATGTAACCTACAGTTCCTCGTGCTCGTGTTACATTCTGAGTAGGCCCAGATCTACTGAGCAGCTTTGCTAACCCGAAGTCGGTGATCTTAGGTTCCAGATCCTGATCCAGTAAAATGTTTTCAGGCTTCAGGTTGCAGTGAATGATCCACTCTAGGCACTCATGGTGAAGATAGGCCAGACCCTTTGCTACACCTAAGGCAATGTTGAATCTTTGCTTCCAATCTAAAGAGGTTTTGCTTTTGAATAACACGTCAGCCAAGGATCCTTTTTCAGCATACTCGAGGACCAACATCCTATGGGATCTTTCTGAGCAGAATCCATATATTCTTACTAGGTTCATATGGTTGATCCTTGCAATGACATGCAACTCATCATGGAATTCTTCTCTGCTGTGCCTTATATTTCCCAGCTTTTTTACGACAACCACTCGATCGTCATCCAGAATTCCCTTGTAGGCAACCCCTGTACCTCCCCATCCAAGCTCATGTGCAAACTTTTCCGTTGCCTTAACCAGCTCCCTGTAACTATACATTCGGAAATGATTTATCATCATCTTGTAACCTTCCTCATCTGCCCATACTTGTGATGATCTCAACTCCCTCCTCAAAACAAAGAACCATGCAAATGCCAAGAAGAAAACCTCAATAACGAAGAAGGCACAGATGAACCCGTAGAAATAGATCCATTTTGGTTCCTCCTGATTAGGCCTGTGAAAGTAACTGAGATTTTTTTCTATGTTTATTGTGCTTATTACTGGATCACACCTAAGCTTATGTGGTACAGAATCAAGCACATTGGACTGTGGAATGGGGAGCTTTGATGTGTCCAAACTTGATGGGAGTTTGATGTACATTGTGCGCACAGTGGGCGTTGGGAAAGACCTTCCGTTGAAGAGGAGAGACTTTGGATAGCATGTACCATTTCCTTGTTGGTACTGAAACCCCTTACAGGAGCAGTCACGTAAGCACACATTCCAGCAGGTTTCCCATGGTACCTTTTCAATGCGTTGCTGATCAGATCCCCAATAGTCAGTGTTCCGCAGTTCCAGAAAGGTCACGTTTTGCTCGCCGTCGCACGATATGTCTACAACAGGCAGGCAACCTTGTGTCCAGTTACCTGGGTTCTTAACAAAGTTTTAAATAGCGCGCTGTAGCGTCCGCTATAGCGCTATTTAGCGTTTTTGGTGGAGGAATGCTAAGCTATGAAGATTTTAGCGCTAAACGATTTTTTCGCTGTTAGCTGTTAATAATGCGCTAATTTCGCTAAATTGAGTTCATTTAGCGCCACTATTTGGCCTTGGGCTTCATTTCTATTAGCCCAACTAACTTGGAAGCCCAAATAGCAGGCCCAAATAACTTGAAATATCATGTATGAACTATAAACTTTGATGTAATGTTTTAGTAAGACTTTAAACTACTTTCTCTATTAGTATCTGTAATATTTTCATCTTCTATATCTTTATTATGTGTAAAATTACATAATGTTTGACATATTTTTTGCTTAGCCGCTAAATGGCTTAGCCCGCTATGTAGCTCGCTATAGCCTTTCTTAGCCTTTTGGAGAGATTGCCGCTAAGAGGCTTAGCCCGCTATTTAAAACTTTAGTTCTGAATCTGATAGCCAGGTGGGCAAGAACATACCGGTGTAGGCGAGTAGTGGCATATCCCGTATGGACCACAGAAACCATGAGTCTTGCATGGCTGGGACTCAGCAATCCATGAAACTGACCATGTCCTGTCCGAGTTATTCAGGCTGTAGAGCCTAAGATTCCCATCATGATCCAATTTAAGCTTTCTCTGAATCCCAGTGCCTCTATCAGAGGCAGCGAGCACATGGCTATTCGCGATGTCGCTTGAGAAAATCTCCCCAGAACTACTAAGGCTTGCTATTCTAGTGCTGTTGTAGAGGTTTCTGCTGTTCTCGTAGTACTGGAAGTCAGGATCTGGCCAGTACACACTGGTGAGGTTGGTGTCATCGTAGATGAGCGACAGCATGGACTGGTCGCTGAAACTGAAGGTGTAGTGACCAGGAACCTGGAGCTGGGTGGTAGAGACTAACTTGGATGTCTCGGTGATGCGCTGTGTGGGGAGGAAGGTATCGGTCGGCGAGTCGAAGCTCTCCCAGACAATGTGGCAGCTGGAGTTCTTGAGGACAAGGTTGCCGGTGTCCAGCAGCTGAGCATACTGAACATCTGGGAACCTGCCTTCGGTCTGCCACACGACCGTGCCGTCGTAGTCGGAGAGGACCATGCTCCCGTCCTTGCGCAGGGTGACGGCCGCGCCCCAGGAGTGCACCGGGCTGCCACGGTTGGCGCTCCAGACAATGGCCTTGTCGGCTGAATTGGTGTACCATATGGAGAAGGTGAAGGCGCCGTCGTAGATTTCGTAGAAGCCGCAGGAGAAGGTGCCGGCTGGTGATGACTGCAGGATTTGGGTCTCATGCTCCTCCACGATGAGCGAGGATTTCCGTGGTAGGGTGTCGTGTGCTGCAGCGGCGCTCAAGGTCAAGGGTGGTGGAGCAAAAGTGGAGAGGGTGAGGGCAAGGGTAAGAGCAAGAGCTGCGAGGAGATCAGGCGCCATGGCTGCAGGGGTGGTATGATCGAGCTTCAGAGCTGGTGGGCGTGGGATGAGTTAAGCATGGCTTGACTAGTTGTACTTCATTGGCTCATTGCAGTTGCTTAACTGAATTTTATATCCCTGTTGTCATGTCAGTCAAATACAGACAAGACTGCCGCTGGGGCGGGCGACGTGTTGGAACATTTCTTTGCCGCTCGTCGTGACTTTGTAGAACTTATCCCAGCTAGCAGAAGAGATGCACATGTAATTGGACTTTGCGACCGGAAATGCATGAGTTGATGGCCCGGCAAAACAACCGATCGGGAGGTTTTGTTTCATCTTCCGGCAGGTCGCTCTCTTGCTCATCCCATGGATACATATTACATACAGCCTGATGATCACGATGCTTAGCTTCACACAGCCGGTGACTTTGTCATCCAATCGACTAAGCTTGTGGGAATCTCCACGAGGAAGCACGAGGATCAGGTCAGGGAAGTCGCTGTCCTACAGGGAAAGGACTTGTTTTTGCTCATACGTCATGTTTTTTTTGCGAATGAATAAACTTTATTAATTAAACAAAAGTATCATTATAGACCCAGGACATAACAAAATCAGAAAAAGAACTAAAAAAGACCTGACTAAGACCCGACCTAATAGCAAACTGAGCAAGTTCATGAGCTACACTATTTTAACTTCTACTAATTTTAACCACCTGCACACTAAGCAAGTCCTCCAAGTCACGATGAGCTTCCTGCATAATCGCCCAGTACACCGAGTGATCATGTTCCTTATCCTTCAGTCGCTCAGCCACTACAGCGCAATCTGTCTCAAGAATGATAGGGACATCAGGCCATCTCGCAGCCCAAGCAATCCCTTCTCGACACGCCGTAGCCTCCGCTTCTTCAGCATCTCTACAATGGTAAAGTAAGCGCCAGGCTGCTAATTTTACATGGCCTCTATTATCTTTTATAATCACGCCAACTGCTGCTCTACCACTATCAGGAAAGAAGGCCCTATCAACATTCAGCTTCAGAGTATCAGGATCTAGTGGTAGCCACCGTTTTTTAATTTTTGGAAGCTTCCCGGAAGGATAGCCCCTTGTAGCTAAAATACATTGCTTGCCTTTATCATCGGATTTCAAATTCTTCTATGTCCAGAGACTAAAGGAATCCATATATCTAGTAAGGAAGATAACTAAACCATCAATAGAGAGTTTCTGCCCAGCACGTAAGATGCCATTCCTTACATTCCAAGCACGCCATAACACCATGAGCAGATTAGAACTTACTTCTGGGAAACATTGGTTCAGAAGCACAAGCAGTCAATCTGGACCTGTAAAGCTCAGATCGTCTTCAGACGGCAACATCCAATGAGCTCTCATGGCCTGTCTGAGAGCAAAAGCATAGGGGCATTGCACACAAGCATGAAAACAATCTTCCTGCCGAAAACCATAAAGCTCACAGGCAAGCAGCTGCACGAGATGACGATAACATTTATTAGCTTGTGTAGGAATACCATTGTTAGCAACTTTCCAAGTGAAAACCTTCACTTTTTCAGGCCCTTGAGTAGCCCATAAAGACTTCCAAACTTTTCTCCCATCTGAAAGAGTGGAGCTACTACCAATAACCCCTTCACCATGCTCCCTTCTCATAGTCAGCCGATAGGCACTTTTAACAGTAAAAATGCCACTCTTTTCAAAATGCCATGCCATATGATCCTTACATCCATTGCGAGGAATTTTTAACATGAAAATTTCATCAGCATCACAGGCGTAAAAATATCTCCGAACTAGCGTTTCATCCCAGGTCCCAAATTCAACATCAATTAAATGAGACACCCATCTGAGCCTACACGGCCGATGGCTGCCAATTGGTTTCATTCCATGCGCCCTTGGAATCTAATTATCACGCCAAATGCGTATGCTCTTACCATCTCCAACCCTGTACACAACGCTATGTTTCAACAGATCAAGACCATGTTCAATACCTCTCCAAGAAGGAGAAGCATCCCCTGCTGTAACAGTATCCAATAAATTTTCATTGGAGAAATATTTAGCCTTCAGAATTCTAGCACAAAGGCTATCAGGATAAAACACCAATCTCCAGGCTTGCTTAGCTAAAAAAGCTTGATTAACCAGACGAAGGTCCCGGAAACCCATGCCACCAAAACCCTTAGGCATAATCATTTTCTCCCAGGGAACCCATTGAACCTTCCGACGACCATTTTCAGACCCCCACCAGTATACTCTGATATGACGCATAAGATCATCACATAGATTAAGTGGCAGCTTGAAGACACTCATGACATAATTTGGCAGGGCTTGCACAACTGATTTAATAAGAACTCCCTTTCTGGCTGCGGATAAGTCCTTCTCACTCCAAGCTGTCATACGCTTATGAAATCTTTCCTTTAGAGGCTGGAACGCCCCTCTCTTCATTCGGCCATGAGGTGTAGGAAGCCCTAAATATTTCGCTTCAAAATCAACTTGCTGGACTTCTAACAGATTACGCACCTGTTCGCGTACAGCTTCATCGCTTGACTCATTCATCAATAAGGAACATTTGCTTGGGCTGAGCAGTTGTCTAGAACATTTCTCACGGTTTATTTTATCACTGATACAAAACCAATATTTCAGTATTATTTTGATCCTCCTCTTGCGCGGTTATGGCAACTTTAATGTTGTATAATAATCTTTTCACAAGGTGCAAGACTTACCACTTCATGAGGTGCTATCTTAGCGCAAAATGCTCCAACGTGTTAACTACAAAAAAAAAATTCTGACAGTGGCTATCTAGAAATAAAAGAAAAATTCTTTGGATTCTCGAATATTTCTAATACGGATTCCATTTATCAGTGACCACTGACCACCGATATTTTTTTTGAATATCAATAATGTAACGAGATAAAATACAATTACGATGCACGACAGTTGACATCAATTTTGTCTTGAGAGAGTCACATACTAGTAACTGAAATCTAGAAGAACATACTAGTAGATGATTTTTTTTGGAAGTATGTTATATATATACTAGACTTGGTGGGCGATCGAGGAAATTTTGTCAAACATTGCTTCACTTGGAATTTTAAATCTGAGGTGATGAGTCATGCGCCTTGGATTGAGCTGCCAAGTATATGCTTTCAGATATGTTTCAACCGTTGTGCCTCTGTCATCCATGTATCAGCCAAAGAGCGACGTTTGTTGGAGCTCATGCTCAAGATCAGGCAAGAGCCAATCGCTGTCCAACACGGAGATTGCACGGACTTCTTTGATAGTTTATCGCCATCGTGCGTGTGTGTTCTGACGAGAGATGTAAGTTGTGTTTGGTTTGTGATCAACCAAACACATGCTGGGAACGAGCCGTAGCTTAGTCGGTCGGTTCTCCAGCTGCGGAAGCCGCCGGTCTTGCATTCGAGCGCTGCTCAACGTAAGATTTTTCACCGGGAATAGTAGGTTTCTTAAATAATTTTGTTGCCTCTCACGCGTGAAGTCACAAAGGAAGTGCGACGCGCTCGTCATCTACGGAGCCATGGATGGATCTGGTGATCACACAAAGGACGCGGTTTAGTAATCTGAGTGTAGTTGTAGGTTTGCTTGTGTACTCGTGGTGTCTGTGGCATGCGTGGGTTGGATTGGTGTGAGTTGTACATGAACAGATACCATAGTTGTAACCAGATGAGAGACATAAAAAAAACCAAACATATGCTAATGGAGTTTGGAAGCTCAATTTCACATAATCTTAAGAGAATCAAAGGGAAGAGCTTGAAGGCCTTCAATGATGTCGAGAGGCTTGTCTACTGGTAGGTGAGGATGGAATGTTCCAGATAGCTGTTTGGGAGAAAGGAGAAGGGGTATGAATACCTATCCCTTTTTCAACTGACCGTTAAGTTGAGGCAATGCCACTATATGTGTGGCACTGCTATGCCAGCTAGATTAGTAAAGAATAGAACTTATGTATCGACTGGCTTGGCTTGGTTTGAGAATTTGTATGGTAGGTATTTTGAGAACTTGGTTGCATATGTGTTATATCTTCTTTATGGTGCGACTTTACCTAAATTCAATTTCAAAAGATACAAGAATTTAAACGTCTTTTGAGTCCATCACCGCATCTTTTGTTATTAGGGGCTCTACCATTTTAAATAACATCCTCGTAATCATATTACTGCTTGTCATCTTCATCAACTAGAGTTCCTCTTCACCTCCTTTTAGTCGGGACGAGCACAATAGGCACATATGATGATTTTTGAAAAGGTGTCAACTAGAAATTTGTATAACTTCAAATCTACAACTTTTGTTTTGGTCGTTTGTCTATCCAAGATTGTTTATTTTCTTATTTCGAATGTGAGAAATTTAGACGTAATTTTGTTGGATAGATGATTTCAAATGAAAAGGCTGTGAACTACAAAAGTTGCATAACTTCTCAAGATCTATGACTTTGGTTTCTGTAGTTTCTCCTTCCAAGATCATTCGCTATCACTACACACTCACTTGTAACTATGGAGCATATAGATTTCTTTAGTGTTAACTCTATAAAAATCTTATGATGAATGTTTTGGCATCAAAACGATCTCCAATCAAATCATGTTGAACTACAAAGTTGTAGATCTTGTCGAGTAATACAACTTTGGTATAAAGTCCGTCTTCATTGAATATCATAAGAAAAAAGCTATGAACGTTTTCATATAGTCCATCACTGTCAGATGATTTCCCGAACCGGTAGTGATAGTATGACGGTTCAAGATAAAACTAGCAGTGATGACCTAATATCACTACCAGTTCAAGCAAACACTAGCAGTGATAGGAATCGGCAGCCACAACCGCTAGTGTTAACCTCTATCATTGATAGTTCGTAAGAAACCAACAGTGATGGGGCAAAAGTGAATGTTAGTTCTGTATTAGAGCTTGTTGCCAAGAAGTCTATCGATGTGGGAAGGGGCAATGTTGAGGCAAGGTTGGCGGTAGTGGCAACGTAGGAGAAAAGTTGGCACACCGTCAACTAAAGGTTGAGGAAGGGATCGACACGGTCAAAAGAGGAGGCTATGATGATTGCGGCATGGCTAGGATAAAGGGTAGGGGAGGTGCAACCGAAAGAGGAGAGATTGACGCTGAGGCAGCGACTACAGTATGTGTGGCCCGCCGGAGGGGCGGCACAATAGGTTTTGATGGTGGGTAGGAGAAGAGAAAACCTAGGGTTAGACACGTGATACCATTTAAATCAAGTAGGGATAATGATTTGGGAAACACCACCCACCCATTGATTATTGTGAGGGGTGACTTCCTATATTTAGCCATATGGAAGAGTTGTATAAACACTTTAGCGGTACAACAATATGTCAGCTATACATAATTACTAATAGTAAGAAATCTGAACTCAACTTAAGTAAGGTAAGTATACTTTACATACTGTAAGCTGGTGGGCAAGGAAATTTTGCTGAAATCACTAGTGAAATTTATATTTGTTCATCAGCGCTATAAGATGAGAGACGCGCCGAGAGTTCGATCTGCCAAGATAATGTCCGGATGTGCTTCAAGCCATTTGTCAACCAATGGATCTCTCTCATACATGTGTATACAGTTGATTATGCTTCCAGAATCGAGATTATTATTTTTACCATTAATTAAATTTTGATCGACTCGTTGGAATGCTGAAAGTATATGATCAGGCCAAGGCAGTCGCTGTTCCAACAAGCGCATGCATGGACTCGTCAGTTGTGTAGTCGCAAAGGACACAAGATTGGTCACCTAACCATATGTTGTATGTATGGTTGACAAAGTGGTCAAGATATGATATTGATACCAACATGGTCATGCCATTCGGTATCAGAACAGAATACACACTACTATACAATTTTGAAATTTGAAATCTGAAAAGTGAACAGGACAGGCATTCTAAAGGAGCGGGTGGCAACGAGCCAGAAAAGATTTCAAATTTAATTTAAAAAATGGTTAGCTTCTACCAAAAATTATGTGCCAAATGTATTCATAATCATCAATGGGATCCATGACGACTCCGATTTGCTTGTTGTAATCCAATCAGGATCAATCGTCGATGGTGAGCAAGAAGTCAAGAACACAACATACTACACGTGAACTTGACAAGACAGTACGGAGTATTTTGGTGCCGCAAAATGTCAGCGCGTTTCCTGTAGTATATATACATATATTTTTCCTCATTTTATTTATTCTCGGCAATGGAAGCAACAGTATGTTGATGTATAATTTGTGTAGATAATTCAAAAGGACCCGTATCTTAGTTTCATCCTTTGTAGCTTTTGATTGGTGTCTCCCTTGCCCTGCTGCAATGATAGCAGTATCCAACTATCATCCACTAAGCTTCAAAAGCCAAAGATTACGTGCCTAAGAATTGTCCAATAGTTATGATGGGGCGGAGATGATACTGATAACAGCTGGTGTTTCTTTTCTTCATTTTTCTTTCGATGGGCAGCTTGTTTATATTATATTACTAGCTAAAGGAACAAACCAAAAAGGTAGTTGGGTCCCTCTTAACAGTGGTTGGTAAGCAGTGGGTGGTGGCATTTGGATTATCCTAATCCTCCCATGAGGACATGAAGTGACTGCCAGCCTCCATGGCTATTTAAAGCCCCTTCTTCTTCGGTGCATTGCAAGCGTATCGGAGGGAGATCATTAGAAGGGAGAAAAGAATGGAACATCAAGAGGAGCTGCCATCATCTTCTTCCTCCTCCTTGGTGGGTTACCTGATTCAGTGTAGGATCTGCCACGAGGAAGAGAACGAAGGGCGGGCGACCATGGAGGCTCCTTGTGGATGCTCTGGCTCTCTCAAGGTACATAGGAACTAACAGACATCATTCAGTTGCACATATATGTCTTGGACTAGGTTTCTTGAGGCAATTTCTTACCTGAAACTATTGCCGATGGTGTTTTGACATTGGTATGTGCTAATGTAATACGAAACCGTGCTTATGCAAAATGCATGCAGTATGCACACAGGGGATGTGTGCAGAGATGGTGTGATGAGAAGGGGAGCACCCTCTGTGAGATTTGCCTTCAGGTTGGTTTGCCTGCACATTGTTTCTTGTTCGTATCATAAATGTTTGTCTTGTTATTACTGTACTCCTACAATGAATGAAATGCTGCTTTTTCTTGGGGGTGGCTAGAAAGTTGTAGTTAGTGGGAAAGGTGTCAGCTAAGCTCACTTTTCCTTCTTTATGGACTGCAATTAAGGGTTGACATGTACATGGTTCGTGAAACCTAAGCAAGAGATATTTCTTTGAACGTGAACAAAGTAGGTCTACCTTTCAACCGTAAGCAAGTGCAATGTGATGTAAAATATTAGCTCTTGTGCCGCGCCATCTTCAGCAATGACATATGAATCATGAATAGCACGCTTTATTACAAAGTAATAACCAAAAGAAAACATTCTATTCATCCTTTTTTGAACAATGTTTAAGTTTGATCGATGCTATATCTTGTAAAAGGAAAGGAAAGGAAAATTGATGTTGTTTTTCTGCTTCCAGAGTTTCGAGCCAGGCTACACAATGCCTCCAAAGAAAACTCCAGTGGTTGAAACGGCAGTCACTATCAGGTAGTTCTCTCTACACACGCACACATTCTTGCGTCTCTATCGACACAATCTATTGCATGTCCAATCAAGGCCACAGGCTGATGGATTAATAAAAAGAACATATACTGTATGTCCTACCTGATTATATTTAAGCTTATCGAGTTCAGCACCAACTGGGCTAACCATCAGGCTACAAGTTAGGACGTTGTTATATCAATATATCGACATTAAACTGTTATATCAATATATCAAAAAGATAGGTGGGGGGTTTTACCCCCCACTGTATCAGAGATGCCCGCCCTTGAACGGAAGCATACAGATCATTAGGTAGCACATTGTTTTCGAACAACGTACAGTCATTCAAATCGCGACAAAAGCGATTAGGCTGCTAACACCGGAGGTTGTTGACGAGATCCGATCCAGCATGTCACCATTAAACATTTATTTAAAATGGCCAGGCAGCTACATACCTCATGCCAAGGCAAAGCATGCATATATATTTTGCATTCAGCTAGGTACCATCTAAGATCCGGCAGCAACACACATCTAAGCAAAAGCAAATTGCTAGGCAGCACTAGTAAGATTTGCTGTTTGGGAACTGCTGGCGCTTTCGCCGCCCTCAACAAATCCAGATAGCATTTGGGAGTACACCAAAATTGCATAGAAGATACGTCGGTGATGGACGTTTTCATAGAGCTTATACAGCAATTGTATATCCATAATGCTGGTATGCGCTTAACTAGCTACTAGAAATAACCCTCTTCATTGCCACAATGAACAGAATAGACAGCTGCACTAAACGGTATGCCTGATGACCTGTCACTGAGCTGTGCTGTTGCACCAGGCGAGAAGAGTGGTCCTGTCAAAAGCGTGTCCAAAACCAAATCACAGACACAATGTCAATGTACATCCACCTAGCACCTCCAGCTAATGCTCCGGCCACTTGGTGTCCTCAATCACAATACATAACGTTAAGGCCTTGTTTAGATTTCAGATTTCACTCTCAAATTTTACTATACAAAAAGAAAATTTCTCGTCACATCAAAATACCGGCACATATATAGAATACTAAATATAGATAAAATAAAAAACTAATTATACAGTTTTGTTGTACTTTGCGAGATGAATATTTTAAGCCTAATTAATCAATGTTTAGATAATTATTACCAAATAAAAATAAAATTAATACAGTGTTTAACGGAATTTACTATGCACACCAACTTTGGTATCTAAACAAGGCCTAATTCGTTGCATCTTCACGCAAGGCAGATCAAGAGCAAGTCGCATGAAACTAAGCATTGCAGCCACTGAATCGGATTCCCTATGTGTCAAAGGGCTCCTATTACCGTGTTACCGGAAACCCAGTTACTAGTGGCAACCGGACTTGGAAATTTTGTCCAGAAACTTCAGACCAAAATTTGAATTTGAGAATGTTAACCATTCATTCTTTCAAAAATCATTAACCTGCAAAGTTTCAGATAGGTTGCTAAGAAAATTTAAAATTAAAAAGCATTCAAGTGGGCTTGTATACTTCCTATACCGGGGTCTAGTCAAATTGGCAACCATCTAAACTTTGTCAGCTGACCGTGTAGTGAACATGAAGACATGCAACCTTTGGAATCTCCGGAGGGCTCAGTTGACAGTGCAGATTACACCAGGTGCTCCTACACCTCAGATCAATGCGCCACATGGTGCCGGTCGCTGGCGATCACGGTATAAAGTGTTTTTAGTCATGCAGCGAATTGAAATAAATGTCCATCAGTTCAGGACGAGTCCTGACTTCTGCAATCCTGTGCAGTTCACCATTATGCTGTTGGCATGGCATCTGGTTGCAGTGGTGACGGTTGAAGCAGCAGATCACTGCGCGTTCAGTCTCCTGACAGTGAGTTCACTGTTGGCATGGCCCAGCAGAAAAGAAGATTTTAAGTAGCCTGATTTGATGGACTAAGCTGAGGTTATCTTTCTTTGCAGATGTACTTACTTCGTGCCGCTGGTATCCTGCTGCCGCTTTACGTTGTCATGCGGCTGATTCGCATCGTCCAGAGTGGGCAGAGGCAGTATCGGTTGCAGCTGCTGGAGGTTAGTCCTGATTCCTGTTCACTGATTTCTTGAGGGCGCAGATTATAGTGGAACCAAAAAAATGCTGACTTTCTCTCCTTTTTTTCTCTCTATTTCTACAGGACCAAAGAAGAAATGCATCAACTATATGAATTATAAGCATGTCCATGAGGAGGACCAGCTAGTAATTAATATTCATTAAGCCATTTAATTAAATGAATCTTATGGAAGGTTGTACAAATGTACATTATGTATTACTGGGGAAATTTTCAAACACAACATCATTTGTAAACTTTCAGTATACACATGGTTGGTGCAGTGAAAAACAGCAGCATTTTGTTCCTGCTTTTCCGAACGTTCATTATACTGCTCGAGAATGTTCAAACAGAACATTATTATTGCATACCTTCAATCAATAAGAATATAAGGTTACACTTATTTACTTTTGGTTTTCCGCCATAAAAGAAAGAAGAATATAAGCTCAAATAAGGAAAAGATAAAATGGAATCAAGCCAACACATTCATATTTATCAATTTTCTCACGGTTGATGGTGGTGATATCAAGGAGATGATTTTAATCTATCAGGTCCATAATTTATAAGAAAATTTCAGTATCAATATCCTAAGGTAACATCAAGAAAGAAAAAAAAAACATAACTAACAGAGCACTGTGCTTCATCATTTATCATCCAGTAACTCTTTTCCACTTGCAAGTGGCAACTGGAGAAACTAAGCGAGATAACAATGAAAATGGCACTAGTACATAACACCTCAAATAAAAAAAATGATGTGTCAATCAGTGACACAGGAACAAACAATTTACTGCTATCTCGCTTGTACTTTATCTTACGAATAGAGGGAAAACAACTGGATTGATACTATTGAGGTCCAAAGGAGGGACAATATATAGAGTACATATGGGAAACCCTAGACCAGAGAGACTACACTAATGCCCTTTAACTATTACACCTTAACACTTAGAAAATAGAGTTTCTCTGTTAGAACAATCAAGCATCCAGGTTGTCAGATATTTTTTAACATAAAAATTAGGAAAATACATGAATCCAGTTAGATTTCACACGCCTTATGCATTTATTCACGTGAAATACACTAAATTGTGAAAAAAAAGACGTACCCAGTACCGTAGGCTGAATATTAGACATAAATACTGCAGACTGTACAAGGACCACAGAAGTACTTAAGAAAGCGAAGAACTCAATGCCCAGCAGATGCAGTTCAACAGCAAAGATTTGAACCAAATGAACAGTCAGAGCCTTGCGAAAAATTCAGGCCAGAGTCATGCCATTCTCATTGTTTTCAGTTTTATCCTACCAATCTAGTGATCCAGACAGATTAATCCAGGAGTGAAGCAATAGAAAACAAGATCTGCAGACTGCAGCTATCAGAATTAACTAGGAGCATGATTGGAATATAGAAAACTGAGCTCACCAAACATAATAAGCATACCAAAGTAACAAAATGTTGAAGCAGTGCCCAGAGTCACGGGAGCTAACAAACTCAATAGTAGATATTTGTTAGCCTCATACCAACCGAGTGCCAAGCTGGAAACACCCACCACATGGTAGACCAAAAGATTTGCATGTTCTGTGATACATTTATTAAGGTTTGTTGTCTCGTACCCTTGTTTAAATCTAGTTACAGCAACACCGAGTATAAGAAGACAGAAGAACATTTCAAGAATGTGCAATATGATGGAACTGAAAATTTGGAGGGAAGAAAAATTACTAACATGTAAGTAATCTCCACAATATGCACTGTAGAGACCAATAGAGAACAGCATAATGCATAATGCAGATCTAATGCTCAAAGGACCAAGAAATGTCAAAGAACCACAGCAACAGAGCTCCATCAAAATCACAAGGTTAGTAGAATGCAACTGTGTAGCATGTTGTTAACAGAAAGTGTGTCCACAGAGGAGGGCTAGCATTTGAATATTTGATAATGATAGTGTTTTCTTTATCATGGCATGAAAAAAGAAACAAAGAAATAACTCAGGTAACAAATTTAATCAATCAAAGAAACAAACAAGCCTAAACAATAAGGAGCTATATCATATTACCATGTGAATAACAATTTTTTCTTAACGCGATGTGATAAATGCATTGATCTCAAAAGTCAAAACAATGAAGTGACAATAAAATAGACTTTGTAAGTGACATGTGCTAATATGCTTTAGATGGGTCTTGAAGAATGTTAAAAGGCATCAAACGTAATTAAGCACATGGTAGGCCTTGTATCTAAATTTTTATCAATGTTAGATCACAATTATATTAAAGTTAGTTAACCTGAAAAGATGAAACAAGATCTGTAGTTCAAATTGCCTGGTACCCACAAATAACTAGCTTCTTAATAAATATAAAGCATTTAGGACCTACACATGGTTCTTATTGATTTGGAGAAGGCTTACGACAAGATACCAAGGAATGTTATGTGGTGGGCTTTGGACAAGCATAAAGTCCCAGCAAAGTATGTTACCCTCATCAAGGACATGTATAACAATGCTGTGACTAGTGTTCGAACAAATGATGGTAACACAAACTACTTTCCGATTAAGATTGAGCTTCATCAAGGGTCTGCCTTGAGCCCATACCTCTTTGCCTTAGTAATGGATGAGGTTACAAGGGACATCCAAGGGGATATCCCTTGGTGTATGCTGTTCGCCGATGATGTAGTGTTAGTTGATGAAAGCCGAGCGGGGGTAAATAGAAAACTAGAGTTGTGGCGGAAGACCCTTGAGTCTAAAGGTTTTAGAGTAAGCAGAACTAAAACCGAATACATGAGATGCGACTTTGGCACTGCTGCACAGGAGGAGGGAGACGTGAGTCTGGGAGGTCAAGTAGTGCCTAGGAAAGATACCTTTCGGTATCTGGGATCGATGCTACAGAGGGATGGAGATATTGATACGGACGTCAGCCATAGAATTCAAGCTGGGTGGATAAAGTGGCGCCAAGCTTCTAGCATTCTCTGTGACAAGAGGATACCACAAAAGCTAAAAGGCAAGTTTTATAGAACAGCGATTAGACCCGCTATGCTGTACGGAGCAGAATGCTGGCCCACAAAGAGAAGACATGTTCAACAACTGAGTGTTTCAGAAATGCGTATGTTGCGTTGGATTTGTGGTCACACGAGGATGGACCGAGTGCGGAATGATGATATTCGTGATCGCCTAGGGGTAGCACCTATCAAAGAGAAGCTTGTCCAGCATCGGTTGAGGTGGTTCGGCCATGTCCAAAGGAGACCTCCAGAGGCACCAGTGCATTATGGAGTTCTAAGTCAAGATAATAATGTGAGGAGAGGCAGAGAAAGGCCAAAGTTGACATGGGCAATAAAAAGAGATTTGAAAGAATAGGATATACCTAGAGATCTGTGTCTGAATAGGAGTGCTTGGAAATTAGCTATCGACGTGCCTGAACCGTGACCGAAGATGGTTTGTTGGGTCTCAAATCTAGCCTACCCCAACTTGCTTGGGACTGACAGGCTTGGTGGTTGTTGTTATTGTTGTTAGAAGCTAGAATTAGTAGGTGAAAGAACAGTAAAGTTAAGTGTCTTGAAGAATGTTAAAAGGTATCAGCTATAATTAAATATTCAGTGCTCTATATCTTTTAGAATTTTTGACTGGTTTTAGAGAAAAAAAAAGAGATCTCTTAATCATCAGGTCAAAATGATATACTAAAGCCTGATCTGGAAGGATGACACAAGATCTGTAATTATATTGCTTGATACCTAAGAATGTTTCTGCATTGCTGCGGGTCACCCTTACCAATATAATATAATATCCTGAGCAGACCAAGCATGCCACATCTTTAACATTCCGAACAGATTAATGTCAGTGCAACCTCAAATCGTTTACAGAAATCTCTGACAGTTCAACATAGCACAAAAGATCATAGGTAAACCAAGATTAACAGTTCTGAATGACACACAAGAGCTGGTTTTGACTCATGAGCTGTACTGTACTAGATGAAAGTGATCGTATGGTAAGCATCAAAGGAGATGAAAATGACCTTGTTAGAACAGAGCTAACTTTTGTATAAGGGCTTGATGACAATGTGAAAAGAACTTAGTTATCCAACACATCATACATGGAAGTTTGATCCAACACATCATACATGGAAGTTTGCACAGGTTGACATCTGCTACAACATAGCATAGATGAAAGGAACTTGTACTGACGCAACTGAAATTGTAGAAAGAGGTCATTTTGAATGATCTAATGCAACTCCATATGGAACTGATGCTACAAAGACACTCTAACTTCTGAGCACTTATTTATCCAATTTCCGTAGAATTTCTAGTGAATATGTATCTCAAACAGCAGAAGAAATTAGTCATTGTTCAGCAATGGCAAATTTTCTTTGGTGTATCTGGAAATCCGTATATTCACCATAAGCCTAGTGGCCATTCAATGCTTCATTTTAACATTAAAGAGAATATAAACATGCTTGCGGGAATCAAGGAGTAGTGGGTTTAATTTCCAGCTAGCTCTAAGCTATGAGCATACACATCAGCAATATAAAAACAATGCCCTGAAGAGAAATATGAAAGCTAAAACATAAATTGACTCAACATTCTCGGTCCGAACATATTCAAGAAAAACATTGTCAGCCGAACACGTACTCTTTGATGCCACATTACCATACAATGGCAAGGGCAAAAAAGAGGTAGCAGATCTCCTTAGTAATCAAATTTCAAGCACCATGCCAGCATGCCACATTCCTGCTGGCAGTGTGGTAATCTCGGAACATTCTATTACCAATCTGATTAGGTACAGTTCTCTTGACCAATCAAATTTCAAGCACCATGCCAGCATGCCACATTCCTGCTGGCAGTGTGGTAATCTCGGCACATTCTATTACCAATCTGATTAGGTACAGTTCTCTTGACCCGACTCTTCATTCTATCTGCCCACTGAAAGAACACATTAGATACATCGCCTTGCCCTGTAAACTTCACTTTCTGAGCCAACTCATACAATATATCTGGTTTCCCAGCCTTAGAGAAATCTGCAGCAAACTTATTATAGTCTATCTGTGGAGCCTTCATCCCTTTATTAATCATCTCCTCAATATATTTATATGCCTCCTCTGGCCTGCCATGTCGTATATGCCCATTAATGAACACTGTGTAAGAGTTAACATCAGGACAAATACCCCTCCGGTGCATCTCCTCCCACACTGCACAACCCATTGCATAGTTCCTATCACCAAGGAAATATGACTTCATCATCATGTTGTAAGTATGAATTGTGGGTTCAAGTCCTTTCTTGATCATCTTCTTGTATATCCTTGCAGCATCGTCTGGCATTTTCCTATTTGTTAGCAGCTTAATCAGTGCATTGTAAGTCTGAGCATCAGGGGGGCATCCCTTCTGTGTCATCTCTTCCAACACAGCAGTCACTCTGTCCATTCGCTTTGCATTCCCATATCCAACAAGCAAACATGTATAGGAAGCAACATCTGGTTGGCAACCGGCCTCCTGCATCTCCTCAAAGCACTCCATTGCCATGTCCATCTTCCCCCGCTTACAATGGTCGCGGATCAACATTGTGTAAGTCCACACATTTGGTGGAGGCCCCTTTGCCTTCATCAGCTCAAACATCTTCACGGCCTCAGGTCGCCTCTGCCCACGCAGCAACCCCTCAATCATTGTGTTGTGGACGACAACATCTGGCTTCATTCCCTTCTCCAGCATCTCATTCCAAACCCGCCCAGCCTCAACCAGATTCCTCGCATTGCACCATGCCAGCATCAGTGCAGTATAAGAGCGCAGGTCTGGGGAGTACTGGCCATGCATTCTGTCAAACACCTGCCTGGCCTCCCTGCCCAATCCCTCATTGGCCAAAGCAACGAGCAAGCAATTGAATGACTCCACCCCATCATCGAAACCATTCTTTCTCATCAGCTCGAACACGCCAACCGCATTCTTGATCTCACCAGCCGCAGTGAAGGACTTAATGGCAACCTTGAAGGCGTCCATGGACAGGGTCCCCACCTTCCCCATCTCTTGGATCATCGCAACCATCGACTCGAACTGCCTCGTCTTGCCTAAGATGTGTAACATCTTGCAGTAGGTAATGGTGGTGTGCGTGAAGCCACCGGACGCGGCGGCCCACCTGAAGAAGCGGTACGACGGCCTGTGTGCGTGCTTGAAGCGGTGGAGCACAGCGAGCACGACAGCCTCGCAGAGCGGTGGCGAGAGCGCGGATAGCGCCGCCTCCAGGTTCGCGTCGGCGCCGGCGGCGACGACGTCCGCGATGGCCGCGCAGACGCGGTCCACGTCCTCCGGGTTGCTCGCCGCCGCCCCCTGCTCCGACGAGTCACCATCTTCGTCGGAGGCAGCCGAGGTGGAGAGGAACCGGCCGGCCGCGAAGCCCCAGAGCACGACGTAAGCTCCACATGCCGGTGTCGCGTGGAGAGGGGAACCCGTCAGGGATCGGGATCCCGGCGGCAGCAGAGGGAGCGCGCCTCTGGGAAGCAGGACCACGCCAGCGATGCGGGCGGATCCGGAGGTCAGATGTGGTGGGGGCAGCGGTGCGGGGAGACGAGGTGTGCGAGAGGGGTGTGGCAGTAGAGGCGAAAGTGGACAGTGAGTGCGATGGAGACGATGATGAGGGCGAGGAGGAAGAACGCCAGGCACGGGTACAGCATCACCGTCGCCGCGGAGGGCTCCCGCGGCGGCGAATAGAGCGGCGGCGACTTGCTGGTCTCCATGGAGGGCGGCGGTGGTGGCGGTGATGGATGTGGGCTTAACGGCCATGGCCCATGGAGGAGGGGGGTGTCAGCTGCGCCGGCCGGTTTTAGATGCAGCCGTTTCCCTAACCTCTGTTGTCATCACTCATCAGGCTTGCCAGGTGCAAACTGTGGTATAGGACCCAGAAATTTCACATGATTCCTATTAGCAGGAATTTGTTTAATTTTACATAAAAAAATACAGAATTAGAATTTGCTTCCTTGTTCAAAACAGATTCTTTAGGTCTGTTATCTTTTGGTAAAATCCACCCCTCTTCCTCAGATGCAGAAGATCCATCACTTCTCCTCTATCCACTTTAAATTTAAGGTATTGTTTTTTTTTTGTGAATAAAAGGTATTGGTTATCTGCTATAGGGGAGAACACATATCTATAGAGATTTTTAGGAGATGTGGGATAAGTAATCGGGACTTACGTCTATTTTAAACTTTTAGGATCAACCAACTATTTTTCCGTCGGCAAGAAGGTGAAGAGATGGATTACTAAAAGTTACAATTAACCAAACACAGCCTATTGTAGATTTAGCTACCATTGACGACGACGGAGTATTGGTTGCTGCACTGATGGATTTTTTTTTTTTTTTGGACAAGCTGCGCTGATGGACTTTGATGTTGTTTCAAAGTTCATCATGCTTGAGGAAAAATAACACATTACGCTAACAAATGGCAAAGATTTTGATCACTAGGTGCTTGCAATGAAGCTTTTTTTTTTAACAGTCACTGGAGCATTTGACACGAAGAATTTAATAGACGAATTACATAGATCGCATTTTCCAAAATAAAAAACGGCTACAAAGATCAAATAAGCAGCTAGTCACATTCACATCTCATAGTGTAATAGAAGGTATCCGTATAAGAACCAAGATAACCTAACGTTAGGACAAAACTGGTCGTTGCAGCAAGCTTTTTAAAAAGTGCCTGCTTTGAGAAGCCCCCCTTCAAGAAGCAATTCTGCATATAGCAGCAAAAAAGAATGCCAATGCATACACTAGTGAACTCCATTACCTACAGAAAATGTACTAGCAGTGGGCTCGTTATTTCATTGCCAATGATGTTGTCGATGCCTCAGCTATCAATGAGAGAGGTTGGCGAGCTTGAAGGCAGGCAACAATGTCAAATGGGTGTAACTCAGCTCCATCAAATATTAGATTGACTCCTGGTAAGGCCACATCCTTGGTGTTGGCATCCTCATGATCCGGTTTTGCTGGTGTGGTTGGTTGCTCTTCAGAGACCGATCTTGTCGCAGCCTCATACACGGGTGTGAGTGCATATGACCTATCGAGATCCAAAAGCAAGACACCGAGTCAACAAAATTAGGATTGCAAGAATCTTACTCGAACTATATATAGCACAAGCTCAATAATCCTTTTTCGCTTGCTCAAAAAAAAAATCCTTCTTTTTTCTTTTGCGAGCAAGCTCAATAATCCTTCAGTGGTAAGAAAAAATATATATACCTGAGGATGCTCCCATCAAAGCTCAGAACTTCGGTGAAGCATCTCTGTCGTCTTGCTGGTTTTGCTTTGTCGTGTTCAGCAGGGGGACTGGAATGAGTGGGCGTAGACGGATCATGAAATGGACTCCATCTGCCACTAACATTTTGCACTAGTTTGCGTGGGGAGTTATTCTTTGAGCCTCCCCTCTGATTAAATAGCCTTGCTGTCGGACCAGTTGCTTGATACTCGGTGCACATTTCTTTTAGCCTCTTTCTCACATTCTGCATTGTCTCGTAATGTTCAGTGATATCATCCTTTTGAAGCATTTGTGACTCAACAACCCTTTCGCAGATCTTTTCACATAACTGTGGACTAAACAAAGGGATGCCAAATTCTATGGTCAAAGGCACCCATTCAAAACTTTCATCCTCAGGAATTTCGTGGGATTCATTTACCTTGTGAAGCCTTACCAATCGGAGGTATCCAACTGTGCTCAACTCAACTTTACTGGACAAGTCTTCTAATAACAAAATCAAATTTGAGACTTGTTTCTCCGGCAAGTCAGTGCCTACTATCGTGGATGAGATTGACCCATCGGCATTTTTCAACGGCAATGGGACATCCATGGTGATAATGTTTCCTGTTTCATCAAGATCATCTATGCTTAATGGCTGCACAATCACAGCAGAATGTTTTGTCATTGAGTTCAAGTAATGCAAAAGAAGGCTTCCTTTCAGCAAGTTCCCTTCAAAATTCCCCCCTTGTCCGCCCACCACAGATTGATCCCAAGACCATATCAGTGCCTTCTCACAGCTGGCTAATGGTTCAGGCAGCAACCTCAATCGCTGCCCCTTCATAAAAACGGCAGATATTGGGCCACAGGTCCCTGATGTATACAATGCCAGTTTCATCCAAGGTGTCATTGAAGAGTAAGACGGTGGACCAAAATGTACTAGACCAGATGGGCAGGGTAGAACCGACGAAGACGGAAGAGGGATCATAGACACTACAATGTCGTAGTCCCTAGCGAGTAATCTTTCTAGTGTTGATAAGCCCAGAGAAGCTAAGCTCTCACAGCGAAGAATGTTGACTCGGTAACTTCTTTTACGCTTTGACAATGGGCAGTTACCAGTTGAATCACCCAGCTTTGTGGCCTGAATGTTGTCAAAATCGTGTTTGAGTATGCTTTCCTTGCCTTCAGATACAGTAGATGAAGATGGTGATGCATTCAGATCTGTGGCATCAGAATCACACATTTTGTTATCCTGTGGTGATAACTCATCCTGTTGGCCACCATCAGAAGATTCCGGAATCTGAATTGAGTTCACAATAACATTATCAACACCGGCATTTTCTTTGTTTTCCTTAGTAAAAGTGGTATCTAAATCGTCCTGCATAGAGCTCTCCTGATGATTTGCTTCACTAGTCAGGTCACTTGTTCCATTTGAAGTTCCGCCAGACAACAAACACTCAAGGAAGCATCGAAGGCTAAAAGCATGATTTGCAAATTCCTGCAGCACACCTTCAAACCGTTTTCCCTCTAAACTGGCTAGATCATTGCATAAATCAGCAATACAAGAATCACCAAGTTTTCCTGCCTCATATAGTGTTACAGCATGCGACTTTAAACCTGCAACAGGTTAGTAAGGGGGTTAATCCATTATGCCATTTTATAGAAAAGTTTCGTGGAGCTGTGTAAGCATCATTTAAAAATAGACAACTATACTGTCAATTAGAAAATATATGCACATCTCATTGGATATCAGTGATATTGCATAGATTTCTGCTTAAAAACGTAAAATATCTACTAGGCAATTACAAGGGAATCTAACCTGGAGATAGTGAACCCATCATTAAGTATGAAGTTACATTAGCATCCACAATGAAGCCCACATAAGCCATCCCAGAGTGTTTCTTGTGTCCATCAGAATCATTACTAAGCAACTCATGACCAGACTTTTCTGAGGTGATACTCGTACGTGAACTTTCAAGTTCATCACTAAGAATATTGTTGGACAATGCAGGAGTGCTTGAATCCCTAAGAACAGAGTCGGTATCCAAAAGCTTTACAGCCCATCCAAGTCGACAAGCAAATGATGCAGCTGCCTGGAGCTGATAAAGGTCAGCCTGTAAAGTTGTAGCCAATTCAGCAACCGTAGCATTTTCACTTGATACAACGAATACAGCATATAGTAGCCTGCAGTATAAAAAATCGTACACTGATTTTAACAGCTACAGAAAAATCTAGCAATTGACTACAGCTAAACAGGGAATGTAGTTCATTACAGTTTCACAGAAGACTACTGAAGGAAACTACTCACTCTTCAATTGGATCTTCATAGGACTGATCTTTGTTTGAAACAAAACCTTCAAGCCTGGAAACTGAAGCGATGGTATGAATTCAAAACTGAAGCATCCCAAATAGATGGTTGACTAGAAGAAATCAGAGACCTAAGGTGTTTATTATGGTCGAAATATTCCTTTTTAGAGACAGCAGGATAGATTATTCAAGCTTCTTCCTGACATTTTCTTCAGGAAAAAAAAGGCAACTATGCGGATGAATCTGGGCCCATGAGGCAATGATTTTAAAATGGGCACATGTTATGAAATCCTATAGAATTAAACAATGACAAAGCTAGTTGAAGCTGCATACCTCTAAAACGATCATCAGGATAAACAGAGACATCGAAGTATACCATCCCTCTCTTGTAAAGGCCCCGTACAACCTCTGGGTCAAATAGAACATATGAATTGACTTCCTCCTTACATATTTTGTCTATTGCTGATGTCTCATCTTCTGAAAGCTTCTACAGTACAGTAGCGCATCAGTTCCCACTAGTGCAATGTATTAATGTATTATTATCTTCCATTGAGAACAAACAATGCATAAATTACATGATAAAATGACAGTATAGTATGTTTTTCCTGTCAAATTGCTATGTTCTTACTCAACAAAAATAAATATCAACAGAGATGGATCTAACCTTAAACTCTTCCAGTGTGAAGTTGACAAATCGAACGCCCCACCATGGTTCTATTGCTAAATCTGCAGGTTCTTCTGGCAACAACTCTTTCGCAATTGATTTGTTCAGTTTCCACATTATCTTCTGAAATATCCAAAAATGGAAAGGTTATTTTTGTAACAGGAGAAAACATGAAAAGGGTTGTTTTCATTATGCTCTTTGCTTCCATTCAGGAAACAATAATCTAAAACCTAAGTGTATCCTTTCCTACATCACAGCAATACAATGTTAATGAAAGGCCATGGTACAGTAGATAAATACCTTTGATCTGCACTTATTCATGATATCAATAAATTCGTTTCTTCCTACACCAGTAATCCTAAGAGCATCTGCAGCACTGAAGTTTGGAATACTGTCGTATGGTTGCTCTGCCAATATTATAAACAAGTCAGAACAAAAAAAAACTACTGTTTGCAAATCATAGACCACTTCAATCATTCTGAGTCAAACTTATCTAACTTTGGTCAAATTTATACACCGACTTCTACAACATGAAACTAGTTTCCTTAAATTCTCCATGAAATATTTCTTCATACTGCATTTTGTACATGTTAATATATTTTAAAAAAACTTAGTCGAAGTTAAGAAATTTTGCTTACAACAAAGCTAAAGTGAGCTAATATCTGGAACCGAGTATTAATATGAAGGACCAAAGAACAGGTATATATAATTTGCATCATATAAATATTTTAAAAGTGAAAAGTACAATTATCAAGCCTAATCAAACTTTTCTAATCTCTAGGATGAGCAGAAATCAATTACAATAGGACATATACAAGAAATAAAACTTATTAGCAGGTGCAAAGATTATGTAGGTTCTTGAAGAAACGATATTTGTGAGTTATATCATTCCTTTGTTACTTTTTCATGGTGGGAAATACTGAAATAATAAATAACTTATTAAATAACAATTGGTTACCATTCTTCATAGTTTCGAAAAGGACATCACAGTAATATCTGAAGGGAGATATCCTCATTACTTGGCATATAAAGTCCGCAAGATGGTATGGATATAACTGCAAAAAAAAATGTTCTGAGGCAGTAATGATATATGTTTTACAAAAGTATCCTAGCCTAAGAATAATAATGAAAGAATTGTGTTACATGAGCAACTTTCAGTCATAGTATTTAGCATTTTGAAGAAACAAGTATGGAAACAAGTAGAATAAAGGATCATAAACAAAAAACGATTTTCTGAAGCCAGGCTAGGAACTCGGCTATTTCAGTATGTAAGTTTGTCAGTTACTGGTAGAACTTGCCTAGAAACAAGATGTCAGCAAAACAGGATACAGATTTTTCTTCTCTGCAAGATATCATAGAGTTGTTGAATAATTAAGGAGGTAGAAAATATGGACAACATACTGCAAGATTTTTGCAGAGATAGCGCATCAAATCCTCATAATAGTCCCCTTCTTTGCATACTTTTTGGGCAAAACAGGAGCTCCATGGCAACCTTTTACGTATACAATAATCCACAACCCTGTGGCAATGTTTGTATAACAAACCAGGATATCAAACATGTGACAACCAAATGATATGCTGTGAAATCAAAATGTTGCTCATTATACAATAGGGATGATGGCTTTGAGTTTTGTATTTGAACTATGTTCTCCAATAAATTTGATATTCATAAGACTATATTTTTTTAGATAAAAATTCATGAGACTATATGGTCTAGATATTAATTATGTTTATTTATATTTTCATCATGTCTGTTGTCTTTTGCTCTTTTTATTAGGTAAAAACCATTACATTTTTAAGCACGCATTTGATCTTCGTTTTTTTAACAGATATAAACTGCAATTACCAGTTACGAATATTTTCTGTTGGCATCAGACGAACACAACCCTGCTTGCCACCCTCATGACCCTAATTAACAACATAATGAATAAGCCTAAAATGGACACTGTACCAATTCATGGAATGAGAGCCCAAATTCGATTTAGCATGCAGGATCATTCTTCATTCAGGATGGATAAATTGATTCTCGGGGTTTGATCTCACGCAGACACGTACCTGCGGTGCCATTCCTCCTTGGAGACGAGCGCAGCCTGGATGCGCTTGGGGAGGGCTTCCCACGGCGACTCCTCCCTGATGGCCTTCACCATCATCTGCTCCTCCACCGTCGCCGCCATCTGCTGCTGCATTCTCCTCCCTCCTCCGCTCTCCACCTACCTGCTTCCCTGAATGTTTTTTTTTTCTCTCTCGATCGAGCAATGCGCGCGGCGCGGCCGCCTCGGATCCCGCCGCCCAATTCCGATGAGAGAGAAGAAGGGCAGGCGGAGGCAATCGGTGGAGAGCTGCTGCGAGACCCGCGAGGCCGCGAGTTCCTCCACGACGGAAGGTTTCTATTTGGGACATCAGGACATGCACACGGACACGCCGCGTGCTAGATTTTGCCATTTTGGCATGCATGGCTACGAGGTTATCCATGGTAATTGTCCATCTGCCCTAAAATACTACAAATATTTTAACAATCTTATTTAGAATTAAGAGCATGGGACTAGTAGTTAATAGCTAGGCTAAAATTTTGTTTGAATTAACTAAAGTATAAGCTATTGGCTGACAACTAATTTAGCCCTCTTGTCTAGATACGGCTAATTTTTAGCTAGCTAGACTAAATAGTCTAATAAAGGACTAATATGTAGATATAGTTGGACAACATAAGATACCGTTATAATCTGTGATAAATTTTAAACATTCGATACGCATTTTCTGGACGACAGGGCTTTGTAATTTAAGATAAATTTTAAACCTCTGACCCCTTGTATTTTAGCATCCAGGACATGTGTGCAAATAATTGTATTACAAAAGACTAGTGCATTTCAAATGGTATTTTTGGATTGGTGCCATTGCAAAAAAGTACATGTGCATTCTGGCATGAGACTACTCTTTTCTTCGCATACCGTTACTGAGTAATACATTTCAGGCCTCCAGCATACAAAATGAAAAAAGGGAAATATTTTTATAAGGGGCCTAAGCCCAGAGGGCACGTGGCGGCACGGGAGGGAGGCGGCAGTGCGCGAGGGCAGGGGTGGCGGCGGTAGGGAGGAGAGGAAAAGATAGGGTTGTGCCCTTTCTTTTATTGATTGATCTAAACCTATTATATCTCCTATTTGTAGTTTGACTAGCTTGACTTTTAAACAAACTAGGAGATACTCGTAATATGGATTCTTCTTTTACAGTTTGACTCTTACTTTATTTATCCAATAATTTCCAATTTCTGAGAGACTCAATTAGAAAATCTGATAGATGACGGGTTGCGGTGGCTCAGGGGGTTGGACCCCTGCCCTTCGCGCGCGTGCCCACCCTAGGGTGTCGGCTGCCCGCTGGCTACGGTTGCTGCAGTGGCTGGGCCCCTCTCTTGGGCCGGAATTGGTCCAAATCTTCCTCATTTTGTCGGGCTGTCACTGTACTTGTTACATTACCTCCCCTTTTCCACTCGACGTGTCCACAAGGCAAAACACAAACCAGTTGTCAACGCCAAAAGGAAGAAGGAGTAAGGCGGTTGGTAGTTCCTCCATGAAGCATTCCATATAGCTTTCCATTGGATCGTTGTTGATGATCTTCTCTCTGGTATGGAGTGACTTGAAGTCAAAGCAATTTGCAGGGTGCCTATGTTGCCGAAGAAGTGGTAGGTGGAAGCGTCTGACTCTGGTCCTTTGCACGGCCCATTTTGTACTGCCCAGAAGAGATGCTTGGGAACTAAGGCATATATTTTGAATTTATTGATTACCTTAGGAGGTCTGTCGAAGCGGCGAATGTAGTTCCTTGGTTCAGATTCAATGTATAGAGGTAGACGATGCCAAATTGCCCTACTAGTGAGTATTGTTGGTGAAGTGGTGAGATCGACCATATTGCCAAATAAAAAGAAGCATGTGTCAAAGTTGTTTGGGACAAGCCGATGTCGTCCCGAAGCCTTGTCGATGTCGATGGTTGTATCCTCCACTCTAGCGAGTAGATGGCCGACACCGTCGATGAATACTATTGCCACGTGTGATACTGAATGATGGTGCGTCCATGATTGCCCGAGTAAGATGTACGAGGGCATCCCATTCACCTGATACGTCATTGGTTGTTGATGTCTGCCAAATGCTATCATCTTTATGCATGCCTGTCCTTCTTTGTTGACCACGTCAAAGAGATCTGGCAGGAGAGGAGGTATCGCCGTAATGTAGACACAGTGGTTGAAGAAGATGAGGTCGTCGTCAAGTCTCCATGTGCTTGCCGCCTTGCCATTTGCAATGGTCGAAACGACTGTCCACAATTCCCGTTGCTCCTTGATGGCTTGACGTAGGTTGTCGAAGATGGTGTCATTGAGGTAGTTGAAGGTGTCCAAGATGTTGGGTAGAGGTGCCCGTTGTCCTTCATGTGCCGTGGCACGAGACTGGGTTGCTGGGCGCAATGCTAGTGTTGCTTGTAGAGGTGTTGGTTTGAGAAGATGAGTCGATGAAGGTCGTCGTTGTGGTGCTGCAATGAGAGTGTGACAGTGTCCTTCCTGATTGTACATCATGGTCCTGCTGTCAAAGTCCCAGATGACATGTCCCAGGCTTTTTAGCCAGGGTGTCCATAGGACGACATCGATGTCGTGTCCAATGTCGAGGAGGTAGGCGTCGACGGTGAAGATGTCAGTGGTGATGCGCACTGGTACTGTAAACGAAGCCGAGCAACATGCTACTTTGTCCCCGTTGCCGATGATGATGGTGCTGCTGATGCGGTGTTCCTTGAGGCTGATGTCATGGGTAAAGTTGATGTTGATGACGTTGTGTGTCACTCCTGAGTCGACAAGGATGTTAGCACATGATCCGTTGATTAAACCCTCGAGATACATCGGGAAGGCTGTAAGGTCCAAATGGCTAGAGGGGGGTGAATAGCCTAATAAAATTTCTTGCAAATACACTAGACCACTTGTTAGACTAAGAGATAGCGCAATTGCAATGCTAGAGCTTCAATTACTTCTATGCAAGCCTTTCTAACAAGTCTAGCAAATTTAAACAAGATAACTCTAGGTGCTTCACTAAACTACCAAGAGCAAAAATATGAATAAGTGAAAGCTACACAATATAGCAAGTTCTACTCAATATCTAGCAAGACAAGCAATGTATGAACAAAGTTATAAAGCTAGATACAAGAAAGGGGGATTGGATTGTTATACCGACGCGAAGTGTAGATGGCCAATCACCCAATCAAGATAACCACACAAGAGAATCCTCGGTAATCACAATATTGACACAATGATTTTTTACCGAGGTTCACTTGCTTCCTGGCAAGCTAGTCCTCGTTGTGGCGATACACTTGCTTAGAGAGGTGCTTGCTCAATTGGCTCTCAATGCCAAATACCGCTGCCGGGAGCCGCACTCTCAACACAAGACAAGGATCCTCCAAGCCACGCGCAATCCACTAGAGTATCCTTTCACGAACTCCCGTGAGGAAGGCCAAGAACCCCTCACAAGATCACCGGGTGCGGCCTCGAACAAACTCCACCTCAAGCTCAACACCCCGCTGCCTCCAAACCGTCTAGGGTGACGGGAATCACCCAAGAGTAACAAGAATTCCGCAGCGAACTCGAAGAACAAGCGCCTCTAGATGCAACTCTCAATGCTTAGCACTTGATTCTCACTCAATCTCACTCTAGATGAACAATCAAGTCAAGAGATGAGAGGGGGAGGTTCTCTCTAGCTCAAAGGATGCTCAAAGATGTTAGAATGGGTAAGAGATACCTCCCCAACCGGCCAAACCTCTATTTATTGCCTCCCCACAAAATCCAACCGTTACTTAGCTCGGGGGCGTTTTTTTCTAAGCGCCGGACGCGTCGGACGTGTCTGGCGTTGTTTTCGCACTTTAGAGGCTGGCGTTACACGCGCCGGACGTGTCCACCGGAACCGCCAGACGCGTCCGGCGCCTTATGCGCCAGTCGACCGTTGGAGCCTCGTGTTTGAACTACAGCCGCCACGTCAGCGTCCGACGCCACCGAGCCGTGTCCGTCGCTCCGCGTCCGGCGGCTCGGCCCGCTGCTGGTCCGCTCTGGGTGGCGTCCGGCATTACTGCACCATGAGACCTGGCACGTCTAGCAGCGCCAGATGCTGAACAGTGCCAGCAGCGTGTCCGACGCGCGCGTCCGGCATGCCAGGCCATTGCAGCCCACCATCGAGCGCCGGACGTGTCCGGCCCTCTAGCCGAGCGTCCGGCGCAACGTCTGGCGCTGCATCCGGTAAACTGCCAGCACTGTGTCGCGTCCGGCGCAGCAGCCCAGCGTCCGGCGTCGCGCATCAGGCGCGTCCGGTGCGTTGAACAGAGAGTAGACTTCGTCGTTTTGTCGTCGTTGTCGCGTCGTCGCCGATCCAAGTCAAACCACTTGCCTTAGGGTACCAACTCCAACATGTAAAACACTCTCGATCACATGAGTTAGCATTTCATCACATGAAATATGGCAAGTGTTAGCTCTCTAGTTAGTCTCTCATATGCGTCATGCAAAGTCGAACTTAGAGGCACATGGACCACGAATTCAACTGTAAATTCCCCTCTTGATAGTCGGTTATCAATCCTAAACGTGATCATACTCTCTATAGTGTCTCAATCACCGAAAGGGAAAACACCTATCTCTTGATACCTTAGCCTTGAGCCTCGATGCTTGATCATCACCATGTCCAAGTCCATCACCGAGCCCAAAGCCTCACCATTATGTTACCATCATGTTGCTATGTGTCTAATCACATTTAGAGCAAAGTGTAACAACCCTAGAAATCCGATCACCGAAAATACGGGCTTTCAAAATTTTTTCCAAAGTATACCAATGTTTGGCGAGTGTCATGTAGGCAACCACCTAATAGTTGCACAAGTAGTGCCTAATGTTATCATGAGCACTGATTTAATTTACCAAGAGAATGTTTTGCCTCTTATTCGATTTTATGTGATGGCTAATAAAATCGAATAACCCTTTATCACATATGTATATTTACGTATACTAACCATGGGGATGGATCCATCACCACCATAAGACCCTAAGGGACCCACCATGATGTGTGCACCATGATCACTAACCCCTTTCTTTAGCATAACCATGATGCATTTCAGATAAGGGTTTAGGAATAAAAAAAAAGGAATTAGAAAAAGGAGAAATTATAAAAGGCCAAAAGTAGCCCAATGAAGACGTCACCAGCCTGCTCGGCCTGCTCACCGCGCGGCCCATCCTCGCCGTCAGCTGGCCGCCCGCTCTCGCCACCCGCCCGCGCGCTCAGCCTAACAGACCACCGCGGCCCACCATGGCGCTCCGCCCCGGCCTGCCAGCCGCCAGCGACGCCGCACCCGCCACGGCCTGCTGGCCCAGCAAGGCTGCCCGCCAGCGCCGCGCGCTCGCCCGCGAGGCCGGCCTGCCGCCCTCTCGCTCGCGCGCGCCGTGCCCGCCCATTCGCTGGCCGCCGGCCCAACAAGGCGGCCCAGCAAGGACGCTGCCATCGCTCGCGTCGCGCCTTCCCTTTTCTCTCGCTGACACGCGGGCCCCGCCTGTCAGCTCCTTCCCTTCCCATTTCTGTCGACCGCGCGTCGCGTCCGCCGCGCCATTTCTGTCCTCGCGTGCCTCCGCCGTCCACCCGGGTACGGCCGCAATCCGCGCCATCCGTCCAGCTGCCCGGCCACGCCGCGCTTTCTCTGAACCCTAACCCTAACCGTGGCCGCGCACAGCCGCCCGATGGGCATCTCCCATCCACGCCGTCGGCAGCCGCCCGTGCTTTCTAACTCCGTGCTGCCTCCGGTAAGCTCCACGCCTTCCCTGACCACGCCAGAGAGAGAGAGTGAGGAAGAGAGAGGAAGAACGGAAGCCAGCGCACGCCTCGGGGCACCGTCGCTGTCCGCCGCCACTGCCGCTGTCCGTGCGCCGGAGGAGGACCTCAGAGCGCCGCCCGACCGGCTCGACGCCCCGACTCTACTTCCCTTCACCGGACTCGCCACCTCGTCACCTGCTTCGCCCGCCCACAACCGCACAAGGTGAGCCGCTCAAGCTCGCATCCATGGCCGTCGGCCAGCTCACCGCCCGCATTCCGCCGTTGTACTTAGTCTCGGGCTTCATCGACCCCGCGAATGGCTTCGCCCTGATCTAGGACACCTTCCAGGCAACTTCTTGGGAGCCGGCATGGACCACAGAGGGGCCACGCACCTTTGCAGCCCTGGTCTCCCCGTACTCCGATCGCCGGAGCGCCGCCACGGCCAACACACCGTGTGCGCCTCCGCCGAGCCTCCACTCACCACAGTAGGTAGGTCCAGGAGCTCCTAGCTACTCCAATTGAGGAATGGAGGGGAAGATGGAGGCTAATACCAGGTCCCGCCGGTGAATTAGACCTCGCCGTCGCCGCCGGCCGCCACCGTGCCTTGCTGCACGCCAGCGGCCTGGGAACCGCTTTTTCCAAATTAAAGCACCTAGTCCGTTCGCAATAGCTCCGCGAACCCAGCGCGCTAGTCCAAGCCGTCTCCCGCGCATTCCATCGCCTCGCCGCCGTGATCACGCCGCTCGGCACCGCCGCCACGCGTGCGCCGGCGAGCAAGAGCCCTCGCGCTCCCGCTTTAGCCCGCAACCACGCCAGCCTAGCCTACGCAGAGCTACCACCGCCGCCTTAGCCGCTCAAGCCGGTTGGAAGCGCAGCGTCGCCCGTCGCCTGTCAGGCACCGCCGTGCCGCAGCGCGCGGGAAGAAGAAGGGGGATTTTCCCCTGCGCCCGAGTGGACCGAGACTACGCAGCCACGTGGACCCAGCTGGACCAATCACCGCACGCCACTCAGCCCCTGTGTCTACGGTCCACTGTGAACTGAGTCCATGCAGTACCAGTCAGGCAAAGCCGTGGACTCGGCCCACTAGGAGCCCAGAAACGCCACGCGGCCTGCGTCCACGCTCGACACGTGTCCGGGCCGGGCCGGCCCAACCCGGCCTAGATCCAGCCCTGCCCAGGCCCACCGAGGCCCGGTCGAGGCCCGGTCGGCGTTGACCGTTGACCGATCAACGTTGACCATTGACCTGGCCCCACCTGTCAGTGACCAGATCCGTGGGCCCCACCTGTCAGCCACTAACTGGGTCCCCGTTAGTGCTGACGTCAGCATGACGTCATCCAGCCACCAGATCCCGCGTCAGTGCTGATGTCAGCACGGCTACAGCAGCACTGTGCCCGCATGCCACATGGCCCAATCAAAAGCCACCACGTGTCAGCCTCTGGTTAATCTGCCCTTTTTCTTTTTCAAAAAATAGAATAAACTTTGGAAATTCATAACTTCTTCATACGAACTCCGAAAAATATGAACCAAGTGTCCAAATTTTCATAAAAATGAGCTCTACGTCATAGGCTTGTGTATGAGTGCATTTGGAGTTATTGAATTTTATTGCTTTTTTGTGTTGACTCTATAGGAGCCGCTAACGCGGCTATTATGTCTCGTTTCAGAGGAGGAGCAGTTTGAGGAGGACGACTACGAGTACGAGGAGGAGCTCGGTGACGACTTCGCAGGTGCCACACCCCACCCAACCTCGTAGATCCTATTACGCATGGCATAATATCTAGCTTGCTAGTACTTTAATTATGAATATCACCTGATGATAAGTTGCATGGTAGAACAGCTTGATGAGCCTTTACCTTGTTGCAACCTTACTCCTGCACACCTTGATAAGTACCGGTCTAAACCGGCAAGAAAAGGACCCGATCTTCACGACAGTAGGCCACGAATCGAAGGTAACTTGCTGCGAACAACGCTGGATAACTGGCTTTATACCTGTCCAAGGTTGGATGCGACCAAGCGACGGGGAGAGAGGCACCGAAACCGCGAATACTTTGACTCGATCTCCGAACGACCGCAGAACCACAATCCGGAACTAATCCACACAATACGGCGTAGCCGAACGGAAGCCGTAGAGCACGAAGTAGGGGATCCCAGAGGAATCACTTCACAAGTCCAAGAAGAACAAGGAAGAACAATGGTTTGAGTAAGGCACTCAGCAGTCTCGACTGCAATATGATGTAGTTTATCAAATGATCAAAAGGTCCTAATGACTTAGAGGTAGCAAATATTTATACTAGGAACAACCCTCCTAGATAGGTATGAAAATGAAATGGAGTTTTTGGAGATAGGCTATGTGAAAGGTCACCATGAGATGACTTTCAGAAGTGGCTTCGCGTGACTGTTTGCCTCCAGAGCAGTTTCCACTAAACTGACCATAACTCCTTATTGGGAAGTCCAAATGATGAACCGATTCTTTGGTGTGAAACTAGACTCCAAGTGCTTTCCAGCAATGTATGCCATGCACCATGAAACATTGTATATCGGTGCAGTTTTGTACGTCTAGTTGAACCAACATTCTACCATGACAGACTGTTGACCTTCTGAGCAGTCTGGACTAAGTTGCGTATATCTCATCATTGGCACATCCAAAAGTGGTGAGGTTTGTTGCATTGGAAAGTAGACTTGATGAGCTTTCCAAAATATCTTCATGGGCCTCAAAAGCTTCTCAGGGTGAAGTGATATGAATATTTCTTCCACTGGTCCATTTTGGACTGCATTGGTCTGATTCTTCATCCTCCTTAAACCTAAGCATAATCAAGGTAGAACACTTAGGTAGTATAACATTCTTATGTATATCAAAGTTAATTTCAGCTAGGAGTGAGTTCACCTCTTTTTGGAGTAGTTTTGCATGGCTATGTGTAATTGGCCCTTGATTTGTATCCTTTGGACTTGAGCTAGCGTGCATGGTTGGGATGTCTGCATCATCTCCCCCCTCTTGAAAAGGAGTCGTCCTCGACTCTTCCAATCCAAAGAATGGAGATAAATCGGTGACATTGAAACTTGTACTCACACCATAAGTACTTGGAAGATCAATTTCATATGCATTGTCGTTGATCTTGCGAAGCACTTTGAAAGGACCATCAGCTCGGGGCTGCAACTTGCTCTTGCGTTGTTCAGGAAAGCGATCCTTACGCAAATGCACCCAAACCATGTCTCCAGGTTCAAATAACATCTTCTTGCGACCCTTGTTGGCGCGGTTCTCATACATCTTGGTCATCTTTTCAATGTTCACTCTAGCTTGATCATGAAGCTTCTTAACAAATTCAGCTCGTTTGCTTGCATCAAAGTTCTCACGTTCCTGCATAGGTAAAGGCAAAAGATCGATGGGAGTAGTAGGTTTGAAACCATAGACAATTTCAAATGGACAAAATTTTGTGGTGGAGTGTACCACCCTGTTGTATGCAAACTCCACATGTGGCAAGCTTTCTTCCCATAGCTTCAAGTTTTTCTTTAGGACAGCTCGCAACAGTGTTGACAATGTACGGTTCACAACTTCGGTTTGCCCATCAGTTTGAGGATGACACGTTGTGGAGAATAGTAGCCTTGTTCCAAGTTTTCCCCACAAGGTCTTCCAAAAGTAGCTCAAAAATTTGGTGTCACGATCAGACACAATGGTACGTGGCACTCCATGTAGACGCACAATTTTCCTGAAAAACAATTCAGCAATGTGTGAAGCATCGTCGCTCTTATGACAAGGAATAAAGTGTGCCATTTTGCTAAATCGATCAACCACAACAAAGATTGAATCCCTCCACCTCTTGGTTCATGGTAAACCAAGAACAAAGTCCATAGAAATATCCTCCCAAGGTACACTAGGAATAGGTAGAGGAGTGTATAAACCATGAGGGTTCAAACGGGACTTAGCTTTGTGACAGGTTTCGTAGCGAAGAACATGTCTCTCCACATCTCTTCTCAACTTAGGCCAAAAGAAGTGATCAGTAAGTACTTGCTCTGTTTTCTTTGCACCAAAATGGCCCATAAGTCCACCTGCATGAGCTTCCTGTAAAAGCAAAATGCGAATAGAACAATCTGGAATGCAGAGTTTATTAGCCCGAAACAAAAACCCATCATGCAAATGGAATTTTTCCCATCCTTTGCCACCACAACACTTGGAATAGGGTTCAGCAAAATGTGAATCAGTGACATATAATTCTTTTATACTTTCCAAACCAAGAATTTTAGCATCAAGTTGTGAAAGTAAAATATGACGACGAGACAAAGCATCAGCTACAACATTGTCCTTCCCTTTCTTGTACTTAACGATGTATGGAAAAGACTCAATGAATTCACTCCATTTTGCATGCCTTTGGTTCAGTTTTAGTTGTCCTTTAAGGTGTTTTAAAGATTCATGGTCTGAATGTATCACAAATTCTTTAGGTAGAAGGTAGTGTTGCTAAGTTTCCAAACTTCGAACAAGAGCATATAACTCTTTATCATAAACTGAATAATTCAGAATTGGGCCACTTAGCTTTTCACTGAAGTATGCAATTGGCCTCTTTTCTTGCATGAGCACACCTCCAATCCCTACACCACTGGCATCACACTCAATTTCAAATGTCTTACCGAAATCTGGAAGTGCGAGGACTGGGGCTGTTGTTAACTTCATTTTTAGTTCTTCAAATGCCTTCTCTTATGCTTCATCCCATTTAAAAGGCACATCTTTCTTTGTCAGTTCATTGATTGGAGCAGCTATGGTGCTGAAATCTTTCACAAATCGCTGGTAGAAACCAGCAAGTCCGAGGAAGCTCCTAACTTGACTCACATTTTGTGGAGGCACCCACTCACGAACAGCTTTGATCTTTTCCTCATCCACCTCCACGCCTTGGCCTGAAACAACAAAGCCAAGAAACACTACCTTTTCGGTGCAAAAGGTGCACTTGTCAAGGTTAGCATATAACTTTTGCTCACGTAGGACAGCAAGCACACATTGGATATGTTCAACATGTTCATCAAGGGATTTGCTGTAAATTAATATATCATCAAAGTAAACCACAACAAACTTGCCAATAAAAGCTCTAAGCACATGATTCATCAATCTCATGAAGGTACTAGGTGCATTAGTCAATCCAAAAGGCATTACCAACCATTCATACAACCCTAACTTTGTTTTAAAAGCTGTTTTCCACTCGTCTCCTTCTCGCATTCTTATTTGGTGATATCCACTTCTCAAGTCAATTTTGGTAAAAATGATAGCACCACTAAGTTCATCAAGCATGTCATCAAGTCTAGGAATGGGATGTCTATACCTTACTGTAATGTTATTAATAGCTCTATAATCAACACACATTCTCCAATGCGAACAGCGCTGGATAACTGGCTTTATACCTGTCCAAGGTTGGATGAGACCAAGCGACGGGGAGAGAGGCACCGAAACCGCGAATACTTCGACTCGATCTCCGAACGACCGTAGAACCACAATCCAGAACTAATCCACACAATACGGCGCAGCCGAACGAAAGCCGTAGAGCATGAAGTAGGGGATCCCAGAGGAATCACTTCACAAATCCAAGAAGAACAAGGAAGAACAATGGTTTGAGTAAGGCACTCAGCAGTCTCGGCTGCAATATGATGTAGTTTATCAAATGATCAAAAGGTCCTAATGACTTAGAGGTAGCAAATATTTATACTAGGAACAACCCTCCTAGATAGGTATGAAAATGAAATGGAGTTTTTGGAGATAGGCTATGTGAAAGGTCACCATGAGATGACTTTCAGAAGTGGCTTTGCGTGACTGTTTGCCTCCAGAGCAGTTTCCACTAAACTGACCATAACTCCTTATTGGGAAGTCCAAATGACGAACAGATTCTTGGGTGTGAAACTAGACTCCAAGTGCTTTCCAGCAATGTATGCCATGTACCATGAAACATTGTATATCGGTGCAGTTTTGCATGTCTAGTTGAACCAACATTCTGTCATGATAGACTGTTGACCTTCTGAGCAGTCTGGACTAAGTTGTGTATATCTCATCATTGGCACGTCCAAAAGTGGTGAGGTTTGTTGCATTAGAAAGTAGACTTGATGAGCTTTCCAAAATATCTTCATGGGCCTCAAAAGCTTCTCGGGGTGGAGAGATATGAATATTTCTTCCACTGGTCCGTTTTGGACTGCACTGGTCCGATTCTTCCTCCTCCTTAAACCTAAGCATAATCAAGGTAGAACACTTAGGTAGTATAACATTCTTATGTATATCAAAGTTAATTTCAGCTAGGAGTGAGTTCACCTCTTTTTGGAGTAGTTTTGCACGGCTACGTGTAATTGGCCCTTGATTTGTATCCTTTGGACTTGAGCTAGCGTGCATGGTTGGGATGTCCGCATCACACCTGCTGATAGGCTAGACGCTTGCTTATTTACTTATGATGCTTTACTTCCACTACGCTTATATCTGTGTGATGATGATGCGTGGTGGAGAGTATGGTTATAAGGTTAAGGCACGTGGTGCCACTTTTACTCGGGGAGAGTGCTGCGTGCGTCTTGGGTGTGTGGTGAGGGTTGAGTCGATCGGACAGGATTCTATGACGAGCCATGTGGGCGAGTCTTGCCGGGGAATGTGTTCTGGGCATTCCCGTGTGAGGTGCTTGTGGCGGGCACATTGTGAGGTATAAGGAGATCCCGAGGGTGAGAACCTTCGTGGAGTGAAGCCCTCGGTAGGAGGTGCTTTTTGTAGCACGGACTGTTGTAGTCCCTAAGGGAAGATAATCCTGTCTGATCTCCCTAGGACCTGATATCTCTTGAGGACCGAAACCTTGGGACTTACGTGCTCACCACTCGCTCTTGTATGGGCGGGAGACGGATGTTTGACTAGCTAGGACGGTGTCACTACTACTAGGTTGTTAGCAGATAGTGTCGGGAGGTACGGGCGTGGAGATTCACACCCTCCTTAGACAGCATAGTGACCACGGGGGCCCGGTACTATGTCTCACAATCTCAGTGTGCCGGTGGTACCTATCTGGGATGTCCCAGTACTGAGTGGTAGGGTGGCATCGCATCGGTTAGAAAGCAGCCGGAATCAGCTTAGGCGGGGCACCGCCGATGATAGTGATCTTGTGATTACAGGAGTACACGCTCTGCAGAGTTGATGAATCTATATATATATAGTCCGTGAGCCACTGGTATGGCTTTTTCCTAAGACCCACGCTTCTCGGGAGTAGTGAGAGGAGTCCTTCTATTTCTCCCCCTGGTGTTACCCTTTCAGCTGTGAGCCGCTGAGACAGGCTCCGAGAGGGAGTTGGACCTGTCAATTGAGTGCGAGAGGGTAAGATGTGTGTGATGGTGATGAAATGGGGTGGATATGTGGATGAGATGGGTTAAAACTTGATGAATTTATATTATATAATATTGGTCACTGTTTGCATAGGAAACTACAACCACATTTAGGTCGAATTGATTACATCCTTTGCATCCCATCAAATACTACATAGCAAAAGCAAAGCATAGGGTGGGAGATATGGCCAGTACAAACCGTACTAAAAATTATTTGGCAGGTGAGCCCGACTACGACTATGACGATGAGGAGGAGTAGACGTCTCGTTCCTACGCTCAGGCTTCTTTTGGAGATGTTTTATACTTCCGCCTTCCGCAGCTGTTCCAGAGGCTGCTGCTACTCTGATGATTCCGCCAGTGTGGCGGCAAACTATTTATGTAATTTCCCCTAATTGAACTCTTTTATTCGATGTATGGATCCTGTATCAACTGCTGCGAGATAATGAGATGGTTTGAGGCTTTAAACTATTATATTATCCGTCATTCTGTGTATTTTCCCTTCGTGGAAAATTTAGGATGTTTCACAAAGCATTAGCAACATTGGGTGTCATCAATTATCAAAATCAAACACGAGATTTTAAAGGCTCCCTGTACCTCTGATGGTTGTCGACGACGGCGATGGTTGGCCTGTGCGGGCGCCAGCTGCGCTGGCTCCTGGTTTAGGCGCATCTCTTCTGCATGGACAATGACGTGCTGGTTGATGTTGACGATGGTTGGAGCAGTGGTACGTGCGGCCATCGGTTCAATCTCGATGTCGGTCGTCGTTGTAGGCGTGGTCGAGGCGTCGTGCTTGTTCTCCAACTTTTGGAGACGGGCGTTGATGGCGGCGAGCTCTCCATGGAGGGCGTCCATCTTGGTAATGGTGTTGGCAGCGAAGTTCTAGAGAGGCTCCTTGATCTCCAAAAGCTTGATCATGGCAGCGGCGTGGGATCAAATTGGTCATCCGATACCAGGTATAAGGGGCCTAAGCCCGGGGGCACGTGGCGGCACGGGAGGGAGGTTGTTGTGTAGATGGCGGCGGCGCGGGCGGCGTGCGAGGGTAAGGGCGGTGGCGGTAGGCAGGAGAGGGAGAGATAGGGTTGACCCCTTTCTTTTATTGATTGAACATTACATCTACTATTTATAGTTGGACTAGCTTGACTTCTAAGCACACTAGAAGATCCTTACAATATGAATTCTCCTTTTACAATGACTCTTATTTTATTTATCCAACTATTTTTAATTCTACGAGATTCAATTAGAAAACCTGATAGATGATAGATTGCGGCGTGCCCTTTGCGCGCGCCCCCACCCTAGGGCACCGGCTGCCCACTGGCTGTGGTCACAGCGGCGGCTGGGCCCCCTTTCTTGAGCCAAAATTGGCCTAATTCTTTCTTAGTTTGTCGTGCTGTCGTTGTACTTGTTACATTTTTCGTCATGAATTTCAAATGCTTATATTTCTTCATAAACGGTATATCAGGTTTTTGAGGTAGATTCTTATTAAGTAAAGGTAGATTTCAAATGCTTATATTTTCTTCGTAAACGGTATATCATATTAACTAAACTAGTTTTTTTAAACGTAGTGTGGACTTCCTGAGTGTAAAATTTTGTCCCAGATGACACCAGAAAGGGAAAAAAATCCCATGGATCAGACTTTTTTTTAGCGTTGTAACGTGGTACGGGAGCCACTTGACTGCAAGTGCGTTTCATAAGTGGCAGAAAGTGCGGAAAATCAAAGTGATCTGAGCGTTTAATAGGCCACGAGCCCATGACGCACCAGAATTGGTTGATGTCGGCAACATCCCCTCAAATCAAAAGAAAAAAGCGCTCGGCAACATCCCCTCAAATCAAAAGAAAAAAGCGCTCGGCAACATATATATCTAGCTAGTTGCAGTCTCATATACTCGCATACAAAAGACATACTCCAGTATTTATATTCTTTATATATTTTTCCACTAAATTAAATAAATAATACACTATGTGGGTTATTAGTATTTTCTTAAAATCCTTTCAACCTATGTCATTTGTACGTCCATGTAGTTTTACTTTAAAAATGTGGCGTGTTCTATATCACACATCTGATTAAATTTGAGATGGTTTGATTATTCCTCAAATGGCAAAATGCGTACTACTTATTACTTATCTGAGGACGCTGAAAGCGACAGACACTATAGCCAGGCATCGCTACTGCTGTTCCGGCGAGCCGGTGAGCAATGTCACCCCAGTCCGATTTGCATCTGGGCCTCTCTTTCTCTTCTTCTTCGGTCCAAGCCGAACTCGTGGACATATCCTGACCGCAATTCTACCGAATCTTCCAGCTGGAGCCACACGGTCACATTCGGCGCCGATGTAATGAATAATCATATTGCTTGCTATCAGCTCGACCTGTTGGTGTCATGAATAATCATATTCATGCCCTCATTTTGTTGATCGATCAGGTGAGCCGGTGAGGTGAGGGTCGCTGCAACCCGCCCCGTCTGGAACCGAGAAAGTGACACGGCAGCGTCGCACGGGAGCAGGACAGGACAGGACTACTCTCCACAGGTTAGGCCGGCCCGACCACCACTTGCATTGCATGGACATGGACATGGTGATGGTGGCTCTCTCCCACCAGACACGTCCGCGGCAGGCCGGTCAGTCGAGAAAAGTCGCCGCCGGAAAAGAGAAAAAAAGACTGAGGTCTTTCGCCCTGGACCCCCGCACGCACGTTACCACCGGGGTTGATTGGTTGACACCCCCAACCCCAATCGTAACGTAAACCGCCGCATGTTCACCTGCTGGTGCTGGCCGCTGCTCCCATCGGAAACAACACCAGCCAGCAGCCATATAGCGCCGACCCGCACCGCACCCCACGCTTTGGGATCAGCTCTGCTGGTGCGGGCCGACCAGCCAGAGGCGTCGGGAACCGCCAGCGGCGGCTCAGTCGAGATCTGGCCAAGGAATCTTGGGTGTTAGTTCGGCTCGGCGGCTGCGAGAAAAATGTTTATCTGGCCGTTCCATCCGCCGGGACTGCCGCGCCGTTGACGTTACGAGGGCCGGCGGCGTCCGGGAGCTAGACCGGGACGGCCGGGCAACCTTGGGCTTCTTGGGCGCGACGTGCTCCGTGACTGACGTGAACGGATGCGCGAGGAGCCCACGTCTCGAGTGATCTGGTCATCTGGATTCACGTATGACTGCGACTCTAGCCGTAGCTGCTGAGGGTAGGTTTACTTCAGGTACAAATAAATATAATTAAAACTAACTTTTTTCACACCTATTAAAATTGATCTTGCTATTTCTTCAAGTGAATCTTAGGTGTTTGATACGTTGCAGGGACTAATAAGGATTAGGAGTTTTACAAGAGGCGAGGCGCAGATGTGCAGGTTGGCAATGGAGCAAAGATTGTTGCACTGGCCTCCTCAGGATTGGTATTGTAATTAAATAATTGTTATTAGGTTCTATTTTTGTTTAAGAACATTATTATATCTTCGTCATGCTTTGTGGTTATGAGATAACAATTATAATTAGGAACAAAAGTGTTCTATTTATTACAATAACATGCATATAATAATATAAAAATGTTCCAGTCTAATGATTTGAATCTCTGCTCTTATTTGGCATTGTCACTTAGGCCATATAAATGAGAAGCACATTGGGATGCAACATAAGATGATCTTCTCAAATCATTTGATTTTAAATCATTCAAGACCGTTGAATCATGTTTACTTGGCAATAAAGAACCTTTCACTGGTCAAATTGAGAGGGCAAGCTAAGTGGCTTGTTGAGACTAGTTTATGTGGACCAATGACCTTAGTAGCCAGAGGTGGTATCGAGTACTTCGTTACTTTTACTTATGACTTTATTATTAGTTGATATGGATATGTCTACGTCATGAGGCACATGTCTGAATGATTTGAAATTTTCAAATAGTTTCAAAATAAGGTATAAAATGAATTGAACAAAACAATCAAGTTTTTGTGTTCAGATCATGGTGGTGAATATTTGAACAATGAATTTTGTGAACAACGAAAACAATGTGTAATTGTTCCATAGTTGACTCCACCTAGCATATGGCTCAATGGAACGGGTCTCGCCAAGGAACCCAACTCTGTTACACATGGTTCAGACTCGATGAGGCAAACGGATCTTCCATTTTCCTTCTAGGGAAACTGCTACGTTGACACTGAATATAGTTCAATCTAAATCAATGGAGACGATATGATACGAGATATGAACCGAAAAACGTTCCGGAGGTTTTTAGACTTTTCGAGTTGTTCCAAACTAATAGAATTAGCATTAATCAAATTTGGTTTTTCTCATTCTATTTCAGAGTATTCATTATTCGATACTCATCTGCTTCTAGTTTGACTTTCTGTAATCAAATACGAGCTTTTTCGAGATTCACGGTCAAGTAGAAAAACCTATACATCCTGAATTATTGGAGCCATGACACAACTAATCCATGATTAATAAATATGTAAAATTGTACTATGCTACAACACAAGTCCATGCATGGACAGCTAACTAACTAGTAATGTGAGACATAAATTAAGCCCACCAAAATGTGAATGGTCAGGCAGACCTAATTCTCCAACACGGGAAAAAGGACGCCCATGATGCTAATAAAGTATCCATGTCAAAACAAGAGCATGGATCATGATGGGATGGTTAGTTGCTCCTTAAGCACGTGGGCTTTTCCGTCATTATTCAACTGAAATTGAACGCTTTACAGCAAGATACCACGCACATGTCGGTTGATGCAAATGCAAATCGCCTCAATTGCTATTCCAGAAGGAAAACACATCACCACTGTCGTTCTGATAAAGCAGCATATCTGTACTTTATACGCACGTCAGACTAGTAGCAGAAGGCAAATTCAACCTGCAGGCTTATTGACAGCCAGTCAGTCACTGTATATCATCACACATCAGACATCACTAATTTATGTGTTCGGTGTTCCTGATATGTATATATATATAGTAATAGTACTACAAACAAGTCAAACGGAACTCTCAGCATCAAGTTTGTTAGATTTGAGAAGGGGAAATAAATTCAACAAACAAGTTTGTTTGTTTGTTAGGCTAGTGGTAGGTGTTTAGTCAGTCGAAGTGCATAACCGAAGGATTGCCTGGACGACATAGAAATTGGGGATAGGCAACTGACAGTCTAGCTAACACATTTCCGCTGGGATGATAATACGACTAAGAGCTCAGCTAATCAATGATTACCAAGCTAGCTTCTCATTAAACAATAT
>CM041639.1:25084463-25116181 GCA_023333625.1 Bothriochloa decipiens | reverse complement strand
TTGGTCTGCAGTTGCAAGACTTCTTCGCAAGACCAGCAGCAGATTATTCAAAACTTAAGTTTGGATTTAGCGTAGGTACGATGAGGTCACTAACATCACCGAAAATAATATCTTTTGCTCCATCCTATGTATCACACTTCAGATCAGGAACTCAATCAGTTAAATATTTGGATCTGTAGTCTGTAGATTCATCATTTTAATAGCTGTGCAACAACAGTATCACTATTGTAGGACACATTGATCACTGTGAATAAAATACTTATCATGAAATCAAGAACCAAATATCCTAAGGTGGTATACTTGCCATGAGATCAAGAAACAAATGTCCTAAGGGGGATATACAGGATTTACCACTGCTAAAAGTCGAATTTTAACGATATAAATAAAAAAGGACATAAGAGTGACATATTCTGAAAAATTTAAGTATGACACTAGTGCATCCTAAAGAACTTCATATCCTGAGAGAGCAACAAAAACATTATATTTATGATGCATATAAGGCTATCAAAAAAAAACTTACATGGTACACTTCTTTACTGCCAATATATTGAAAAAGTCGATCTAGGAAAGTATCCATGAATCCAAATGCACAATTGCCATGACCTATGAAATGCTCTTTTGTTACTTTTCTGCCAGCATGTTACTTCAAAAATGCAATAGGAATATTTGTCATGAAATGTAACTCACCCAAGGCAACAAATCCTAATGCAGAACCTGCAGCAACAGTATACCCTTCCCTTTCTAGCACGTTGTCACCACCACTTCTTCGGCCAATCTCACCCTAAAGATATACCACAAAAGGTATTTAGTTCCAAAACCCAACTTTAAGTTGGGATAGCCTAGAGATGAAAGCTCACGAGCCAGATGATAAAAAAAAGGATAGTACTACTATAAAAATGTTAGTATAGTGTTGGAACCAAAGCGGGCAGATTTCATTAGCCACAAACCATGGCAGAATTTTTTTAGGTCCATATAGGTGTAGCCAACTTGCAACTTAAGAAAGCTTTAGCGTATTCTATGATAGATGTTAGAGTAGATGCTAATCTAGATAAGATAGATGATGACATATGCTGACATATGCTCCAACTACTACATGGGATGAGGACAAGACCTATAGACCAAGTTTATCATTCTCCCCCTAGGTCTTGTGTGGCGCCTTCTAGGGAATTTGAACCATCCCAATTCTGGCGCGAAGCTCCTGGAACTTGACTTTCCCAAGTGACTTAGTGAGGACGTCAGCGAGCTGGTCCTGAGTGTTGATGCGGTTTGGCCCGGACACTCCCCTCGTTCAAGTAGCTGATGAAGTGGTACTTGATCCGGATATGCTTGCTGCGCTCATGGAAGACGGGGTTCTTTGCCAAGGCCAAGGCTGACTTACTGTCCACCCAGAGCTGCACTGCTTTTGCGTCTCTGCCAAGGAGATCGCCCGGTAGCCGAGCCAGCCAAAGAGCCTGGCCTGAGTCGAAGCAGAAGTGGCAGCGATGTACTCCACCTCGCAACCGAACAGAGCCACCAACTACCGGCTGATCAGAGCCTTATTGAGGAAGAACAGTGTCCCGCTAGTGCTCTTGCTTTGTGTCCATGTCGCTGGCGTGGTCACTCTTGCTGTACTCAATGAAGTGCACCACACTGGGGCACCTCAGGTAGTGCAAACCGTAGTCAGGAGTACTCATGATGTAGCGTAGGATCCTCTTGTTGGCCTGTTGATGCTTCGTCATCAGTCACTGCATGAACCGACTGATGTAGCCAATGGCGAATGCCAGGCCCGGCCGCGTGTGGACGAGATAGTGAAGGATGCCCACAATGCGTCAGATGGCGTCAACCTCCTCTTCCGTGTTGTCGTGGCTCAGCTTCAGCCTCTCTTTCATGGGAGTGGGCTGTGTTGCAGTCGGTGAACCTGCCTAGCTCGACGATGTGTTTGTCGTCGATCCCCAGGTAGGAGAGCGGCAGATCACTCATCCAAAGGGCCGCCTTCATCTCAGCCTTGAATGCCTCCACCTCTTCTTCATTGTTGTCGATGATCACCAAGTCGTCGACGTAGATGCCTACCAGCAGGGCATTACCTCCTTTGCCTTGCCAATAGACAACAACCTCGTGAGCACTGAAACCCCATTTGCTTGAGGGTGGAGTCCAGCTTGGCATTCCAAGCTCGTGATGAGGTCAATGTAGGTGGAGAACCTTGTTCTCCTTGCCGGAGATGACGAATCTCGGTAACTGGCGGATGTAGAGATCCTTCAAGTCACCATTGAGGAAGGCAGACTTGACGTCCATGTGGTGAACACCAATCGTCCTATGCCACAAGTGCGAGGACACGAACGGGCTCCATCCGCACGGCGGGCGCAAAGGTGTCGTCGAAGTCGACTCCCTCCTATTGAACGAACCCGTGTGCCACTGTTAGGCCTATCAGCTTGGACCGGCCTCCAAGAGGCGAAGCCTTCTCGAGAATTCCTTGGTGATGAAGGCGTCCGGTTAAAGGGGATGATGTGCGGGCTCGGGAGCCCCCGAGCCCCTAGAGCAGTTGGAGGGATTTGTCCCTTAGTTTCACGTCGCGGGCGTGACCTTGTCAGAGGAGTGGGCGACAGCGTCGAGCCGTGAAGCCCTTGAGCTTCAAACGCACAGGTCGTGTTCCTCTCGAGCAAGAAGGAAAGCTGAAGGTCTTGGTTGAGGCAAACATTGATCGAGAGCCCCCCGAGCTCAGAGCAGAGGCCAAGGCGTGTGCAGGCTTGCGCGAGCATACCCGATGGATATAGCGCCCGAGCGATCCAAGGGGGATTGGTCGAGGGGTCCGATCCAAGGGGGCGCCGAAGGGTCCTTCGATCAGGAACTCTTAACCCGGAGACTTAACATATCCTTATGTTTTTTTGTCTCATCACTCGTCGTGCGCCAAGTTCAACTCTGCCTAGAAGACGTGCATCACCAGGCTGCTCGTCAAGAATGTTGTCCATGGTGTGGTAACACGCAGGCCCATCATCATGGTAGGCATCGATGTGGTGGACATCAGTGTGGCAATCCATGTGTTGCTAGCCACGAACCGAAGTTGCCAATGTTGATCCTAGAGGTGTGGGCGCCAGTGCAGGAGACTGGGGCGTGACTGATGCAGGTGAGCAGGCGTGGCCGATGGTATAGGCAATGGAGGACTTGACAGAGCTGATGGCGAGCCATGTGAATCTTGGTTAAGATGAGCTGCTAGCTCCCCCGCTCCCTTGAAGTGGACATAGACGACGACAAAGTCTCTAAGAGTCGAAGTTGAGCCGTCCTCCACCGCCTTGCCCATGTCGTAGGTTTGAGGATGTAGTCGATCTTGACACCCTCCGCATAGCCCATGAAGACACCTGGCGTGCTCCAGTCGTCAAGCTTGCCGACGTGGTTAAGCTCCTCGACGAACGCTATGGAGAAGACGCGAAAGGTGGTTGACCGTCGGCTTGCACAACATCTTGCCGTCAAGGGTCTTGGTGGGCGAGCAATTGAGTTGATGGATTGCGGTCATCACCGCCTCTCCCATCCTCTGCTTGAGGAGGGCACGCATGATGGCCACCATGGTCTGGTTGCATCGCTCAATGACGACGTTCTGTTGTGGAGTGGCGTTGGATCCCCTCGTCGGCGCAATACGCCAAGGACTGAGCCGACCACACACATGTAGTAGGACAAGCCGTCGACGAGAAGGAAGAAGCGTCGGTCTCCAAGTGTAGCCAATGTCATGGGGCTGCATGAGCTCTATCTTCTCATTGGCGCAAAAGCCCGAATAGCAGGGGGAAGGGGAGCCGTTGTAGTTTGATGAGGATGCAAGTGTCACAGAACTACTCCACATGCTCAACGCGCAACTTACAACAAACCTTAAAGTAGATTCTAATCTAGATAAGATAGATGATAATGGTGCTAACATATGCACCAACTACTACTTGGGATAAGCACAAGACTTATAGACCAAGTCTATCATTTAGTACTCCCTTCCATCACACAAAAGTGTCATTGTGAGGCTGTTTGAAACTTCGACTCTAGCTTTTCATTAATATATGTATATTTATTTTCGAAGGCAAATCTGATGTCTTCCAAATATCAAACATACCCAAAAAGAATTTTGTAGTCAAATTGTAAAGGTTGACTTAAGATAACGTTGTCACTTATTTGGGATGCAAGGTAGTATAACTGTACAAGTTATAATAATAGTATCAGCATTAAAAATACAGAAGATCTTTTTTCTATTTTGCAAAAACTTTAGTATACCAAAAGGATTAAGCAAAGTATTATGTGTATGCATGGTAATATCTCAAAGAAATGAAGCAATGTTTCTTTGCTCATTGGTTAAAACCAAGAAAAGAGAAGGATAATGTTAGAGTAAATAGGAATAGTACCACATTGTTTACCTATGTGGGATGTTAGGTCCTGTGTACCCTATATAATCAGCCCATGAGGTCCACTACAACAACAAATATTCCAGCAATTCTATTCTCCTACATGAAAGGGCCAGAAGGCGAAGGAGGTGGAGGATACTGGCTATAAACTTTGGTACACGGGACAACTTCGGGTAGGAATGGTGTAGGCATCTTGATCGATAGGAGCCTTAAGGATGGAGTGGTTGATGTGCGGAGAAAAGACGACCGGATTATCCTAGTCCGGTTGGTAGTTGGAGATTCGACTCTGAATGTGATCAGTACCTATGCCCCACAGGTAGGTCTTTGCGAAAGCACCAAGAGGCAGTTTTGGGAAGATCTCGATAGCATGGTTAGTACCGTGTCTATCAGCGAGAAACTCTTCATAGGAGGAGACCTCAACGGCCATGTGGGTGCGACTAATGTAGGTTCGAGCGGGTGCATGGGGGTTTCGGGTATGGTAGTAGAAATCAAGAGGGGGAGGATCTTTTGAACTTCGCGTCGGCCTACGATTTGTTGATAGCGAACACTGTCTTTAAGAAGAGGAAATTCCATCTAGTGACCTTTTGTAGTGGACAACACCTGAGCCAGATCGACTTTATCCTTGCAAGGAGTGGGGATAGACGTGCTTGCTTAGATTGTAAGGTGTTACCTGGGAAGTGTGTTGTCCCTCAACACAAGCTTGTGGTGGCAGATTTTCGCTTTCGAGTACGTGTCCACGGGACAATCGGGCCAAGATTGCGAGAACAAAATGGTGGAAGCTTAGAGGGAAAACAGCGCAAACATTTAAGGAGAGGGTGTTAGGCGAGGGGCCGTGGGAAGAAGAAGATGCAAATGACATGTGGCTAAAGATGGCGACATGTGTTCAGAAGGTGGCTTCAGATGTGTTTGGAGTGTGTAGGGGAGGCAAACGGGAAGCGAAAGACACTGGTGGTGGAATGACGAGGTGCAAAGGGCTATTAGGGAGAAGGAGTGGTTCAAGCGCCTCCACCATGACAAGAGTGCAGCCAACATTGAGGGCTATAAAATAGCGAAGAGGGCTGCAAAACGAGCGGTGAGTGTATCAAAAGGTCAGGCGTATGATGACCTTTACCAGCGGCTAGGCACAAAGAAAGGGGAGAAAGACATTTATAGGATGGCTAGGATCCGCGAGAGGAATACGAGGGACATCAACCAAATCAAATGCATCAAGGATGAGACAGATCGACTTTTGGTGAGGAATGAGGAGATCAAGGACAGATGGAGAAAGTACTTTGACAAGTTGTTTAATGGGGAGAATGATGAGGGTCCTACCTTGGAGTTGGATGACTCATTTGACGATACCAACAGACGCTTCGTGAGGAGAATTCAGGAGGCAGAGATCGAGGAGGCTTTGAAGAGGATGAAGGGAGGTAAAGCGATGGGCCCTGATGGTATCCCCATTGAAGTGTGGAGATGCCTAGGTGCCAGAGCGATAGTATGGTTAACTAAGCTTTTTAACTTTATTTTTCGGTCAAACAAGATGCCTGAAGAATGGAGGAGAAGTATATTAGGACCGATCTTCAAGAACAAGGGAGATGTTCAAAGTTGTACTAATTACCGTGGGATTAAGTTGATGAGCCATACGATGAAGCTCTGGGAGAGGGTTATCGAGCATCGCCTAAGAAGAGTGACAAGTGTGACCCAAAACCAATTTGGGTTTATGCCTGGTAGGTCGACCATGGAGGCGATTTTCTTATTACGACAGTTAATGGAGAGATATAGGGAGCAGAAGGACTTGCACATGGTCTTTATTGACCTCGAGAAGGCATATGACAAAGTACCGAGAAATGTCATGTGGTGGGCCTTGGAAAAGCACAAAGTCCCAACTAAGTACATCACCCTCATCAAGGATATGTACAGGGATGTGGTGACGTATGTTCGAACATGTGATGGCGACACCAGTGACTTTCCAGTTAAAATAGGGCTACATCAAGGGTCAGCATTGAGCCCTTATTTATTTGTTTTGGTGATGGATGAGGTCACAAGGGACATACAAGGTGATATCCCTTGGTGTATGCTCTTTGCTGATGATGTGGTGCTAGTTGACGAGACAAGGGCAGGGGTTAATAGGAAGTTAGAACTATGGAGGTACACGTTAGAGTCGAAAGGGTTTAGACTTAGTAGGACAAAGACCGGGTACATGAGGTGCGACTTCAGCGCGACTAGGAATGAGGAGAGAGACGTTAGTCTCGATGGGCAAGTGGTGGCCAAGAAGGATATTTTTGGGTATTTAAGATCGATGCTACAAAAGGATGGCGACATCGATAAAGATGTTAGGCATAGAATTTCAGCCGGTTGGTTGAAATGACGTCAAGCTTCAGGCGTCCTCTGTGACAAAAGGGTGCCACAGAAGTTAAAAGGTAAATTTTATAGGACAACGATTCGTCCGGCGATGCTATACGGTGCTGAATGTTGGCCTACAAAAAGGTGACATATCCAGCAATTGAGTATAGCAGAGATGCGTATGTTGCGATGGTGTTGTGGACACACAAGGAGGGATAAAGTCCGGAACGACGATATTCGACGAAAATTTTTTGTTGCTGTGGGAACAAGAAAAAATCTAAATCCCATTGACATAATAACTGGAAGTGGGAGAAGAGGAATTACCCAGGCATATTGATATGTATGTTCCATAAGAAAAGAAATAGCAATTTTTAGTTTAAATTTATAGTTCAATTTTTCTATAAAATAAAATTGTTTCCGATTCACCAAACCTATTCTTATCTCTTTCTAAAGGAATTAAAAAAACAAAATAAGAAAAAGAAAAAATACTGGAATTCTAGATTTTTCAAATTTCTCATTAAAACATTCCAAAATTCAGAATGGGTTTAGTTACTTAAATTCAAAAAGTCAATCAAAGAATTTCTTTTCTCTTTCGCTAGTAGTATGGGGGAGGAGTGGACTCTAGGGATACTACCAATTGATTGAGTACTCGAATTATAGTATCAACTCTTTTCTTTAATTGATCGTTTTGTATTAATAATTTTGCCAAACTTTATTTTTTCTTTCTTTAGTTTTGTTTCACTCTTGTAAGAAACTCTTTTAAGAAAGTAAGAAAGAGTCGTTCTATTCTACTATGTTCTATTCCAGTATAATAGAATAGAAAGGGCGATTATAGTAACTCATAATTTCTAGTAGAATAGAAATTATGAGTAAAAAGAAAGCTCTATACATAAGAAAATTAGAACATAAGAAAATTATACTTTCTTACACGAAGCTATTCACAACATATCGCACATTTTCCATTTATACTATTTCTTAGAAAAATTTTTATGTTCTTTTTTTTGAGTGAAAAAAGAAGTTGAATTAGACTACTATTTCAATCTACTAATCGATTCTATATAGATTCAAGATAATATAATAGAAAGAATCTAAAGTGTGGTAGAAAAAACTATATGTAGTTCTTTCTACCACACTTTATGATTCCAACCAGACCCCTTCATTTAAGACTTGGATTTTTTATTTTCTTTAATCCCTTTTTCATTTCTTCAATGATTAATTGGAATTCCAATTAATCATTTTGACTGGCTGTTTTTACATAAATAATAAGTAAAAAGGCAGTAGGAACTAGAATGAACAATGCTGTAGCAATAAATGCTTCCATAACCTCTTTATTTTTTTTTTCACAATAACTCGGGATGTAATCCCATGGAGAGGAAAAAGGGGTATCCTGTAAATTCAAGGGGAGGACTTGCATTCTCATAATACTGAATCAATTCAATATTATGAATATTGGATCTATCAAATCAATTCATGGTTGATAGTGGAATAATATAACATAAGAAGATCTCTTATCCATACTACGACCAAAATAGGTTTTAGAGGAAATCGGGTTTTAAATTTCCAGAAACCACACGATTATATAGCCAAAGGGAATACGCCGCGCCTAAAATCATCCCAAGCGCTGCTAATGTGGCTACTAAGCTATTTCTTTGGAAAGCTCCTACTAAGATTAGAAATTCCCCGATAAAGCTGCTAGTGCCGGGTAAACTCATATTGGCTAAAGTGAAAAAGAAGAAAATGGTAGAGAAATTCGGCATGGTGCTCACTAAACCTCCATAATATCTAACAAGTCGAGTCTTATGTCAGTCATATAGAACACCAACACATAGAAAAAGGGCTGAAGAAACCAGTCCATGACTTAACATAAGTAAAATGCTACCTCCAATTCCCTGTTTGTGCGGGATATCCAATCAATTAGAATTCAGGTTAAAGAGGGTCTTTATCCTCGTCGTATCCTTTATATGGAAATCCGGGGCCAGGGGGTCATTCCCTTGACTCGTACTGATGAGAAGTTTTTTACTCCACGAGAAATTGAACAAAATCGATAGGGTTGGGGTGGCACCAATTGAGGAGAAATTGATTCAACACCGGTTGAGATGGTTTGGCCATGTCCAACGGAGGCCACCTGAGGCGCCGGTGCGTAGTGAGGTTCTAAAGCGGGTCGATAATGTAAAGAACGGTAGAGATCGACCTAAACTGACTTGGAACGAGTCGGTTACGAGTCGGTTAAGAGAGACCTTAAGAAGTGGAATATTCCTAAGGATTTAGCTATGGATAGGAGCGCTTGGAGACTAGCAATTAACGTGCCTGAACCGTAATCCTTTTTTCTTGTACCCTCTGTGTCCTTTGTTTCCTGGTCTCTTTTGGGTTTCATCTCTAGCCTACCCCAACTTGCTTGGGACAAAAGGCTATGTTGTTGTTGTTGCTGTAATTCTATTCTCCTACATATCACGAGTCTAGGTTGAGATCCTAACCCTAGCCACCACCAGCTTCCGCAACCACGCGCACCCAAGGAGATCAATCCCATTGAGGGCAACGCTGCCATCGTTGTTGTAGAGTAGCAAATCGAGCTTTCCGCAACCACGCCCACGTCGTCGCCATCTCCGCACTTGTCGTCGGGGACGTTGGGGCGTCAACTCATCCCATGCCACCGTGGTGGTAGCCTAGGCCACGTCGACCCCAACACCAAACCACCATGGTGATGGCGGTCAATCTGCGTCAGTGCCTTCGACCTCACGCGATTCCGACCAACCATGCGCCTCGCGTCATCCGATTAGGTCACACCACTATCGGTCGGGTTGTTGAGTTGGTGGGTACACTCGATCCCATGTTGTTGTATCTTTTTGATTCGCTCGATCATTGATCAAGATTGAGTCGACCATCACCCTCGACCTCGCGCCCCTGCATCGACTACATCGACATCTAGATCTTCGACTATGGGGCCTGGTCGAGCATGCGATGCCGAAGGGACGCCTTCGGCATCGCTTATTGGTCATTCAGCCTACATGTCCACCGACTTTTTCCATCATCGCTCCACCGTGTGCGTACTCGGTCGATACAACCGATTATGCACGGTCCACCCAGCTCCCATGACGTCCATCGCCGAGCCTATGCGCATATTCTCCAAGCAACGCTGCTAGCTTGTTGTTGTGTCGCCTCGTCTGACCGCAGCACCACCGCTCGTGTATCCGCAACGATGTTGCATCTACATCGCCATACCTGTGCAATGACAACTTCATCTTGCTGATCAGGTCTTCGCCTCAACTTGGAGCGCTACCTATGAGCGTTTGGCCGCCGCTGCCCCTGTGCGCGAGGCCATCACTACTCATCCCCGCCGTCACCACAACCTGTGTCCGGACTGCACACTCCCGAGCATCCACTCCCACCCAAACTACGAACTTCTAGTTCGACATCTCAGCTCCATCTAGCACAACCACATTGTCAGCTTCACCATCTCGACCCCACCTACTTCGTCTACTCCAACAACGGCATGCTGCATCGACACCTACCCCAACGTTCTGCGCACACGCCGATGCAGGGTTGGGGCCCTCTACCTTAATAGGTCATGGCAAACCCAGCCCACGCCAGTTTGACTACATCAACCCCGGCATTGACCCTCCGGTTTCCACCACGTCTGCTTCGATTGCATCGTCGCCTTTCGTCTTCAACGTCCATGAGTGCGTCAACCTCCGCATTGCCTCCTTTCACGACAACTGCCTCAATGTGCCTTCATCATCATTATGGCTCCTCTTGTGCGCCTGTAGCCCCATTAGCATGGCTACCCCGACTACTACCTTGACCACGGCTATCTCTAGCATGGCATCCTCAACCATGGCTCCTCCACCCTCACACTAGCCTACCTCGAAATCGGCATGAAGGGCTAGCCTTGCATGAGGACTCATCGGCTTCTTCTCCAGCCACGGTATATGCAACGCATCGACTCTTATGACTGCAAGGGGATGGTAGCTTGTGATACCGCTGTGACTCCAAGGGGATGTTAGAGTAAATAGGAATAGTGCACATTGTTTACCCATGTGGGGTGTAATCAGACTATGGGCCCCATGCAATACAACAAATATTCCACCGATTTATTCTCCTACGGATGACTTGATACAAAATCAAAACAGAAGAAAGGGAGCCTTATTGACTTATCGTCATAATTACCAGAAGTATCTTCATGGTGAGTGCATGAGCTGAGCCTTCATAAAGAAGTCCAATTCCCATTACTGCTGCTGACTGAACGGATAACAAAATTAAGAATAAATATCTAACATTGTCTGCTAATAGCAATTAGTCACCTTAACTATGCTCAGATGAGACAATAAAACAGTAACAGATCACTAAGCAACTGTTTTTATTGCAGTTTATGAATAGCTATGTAAAGATGAACTAGAGAACCAATGTGAGATACAGCAAGCCATGTTACATGTTATTAATTCAATTCAAACACTCATGATGTACATATCAGGGTAGTACAAACAGTAAAACCCATAAATTTTAACCACTAAGAACCAATGAACCATTAGGCTCATTTCTACATTGTGCTTATATGACCTGTCATAGGACCAGCTGTAATCTGATTTACAGCTCTCGAGCTGAATATTTCTAGTTAAAAATTCTCAAATATTCTATACTCACCAAAAGTTAACACAGAAACAGCTTTGCTTGCATTTTTTCCCTTCTTTTAATAAAACCATATAGTCTGACAAGATCTTTAAGCTAGTACTACCAACAAATTGCATTATTTAATTCTTAGTAAAGACAGTTTAGTTTGGGTGGGGTGTGTTGGGAAGGTTTGTTCGCCTTTCCCAATTGTGCGACCCCCGTTCTTAATGAAATGACATGCAGCTCTCCTGCATTCTTTGAAGAAAAAAACAAATTCTTAGTAGAGACGAGTTTTAAGGGTGCATTTAGCAGGGACGTAGATTCTCGTAGAAATGTTTCTATAGTGAATCAGAATCACTTTAAGAGACTGTTTTTGGCTGGTGGGCTGGATTCTGATTAAGAAAACATAAAATATTCATATACATGATATATGCTTAAAAAATTCAGAACTTTTTGTGGATGAAGAACAACTAAAATACAACCCATTTTACCTAAAATACAACCCATTTTACCTTGTTGCACTTACAAAGGATGAACAGAAAAAATTATGGTGCAGAGGAGATGCAAGAAACAGAATCAGTCGAAACCAGGTTACCACCATTTTGAGCTCCCAAGCAGCGATGGCCCTGTTTGGCTCTGATTCTACCGATTTCTTATGAAAAACAGAAATGATGCATACTGCCATATATATGGGAAAACCATGAAAGGCCACTACCTATTAGCACAAGTCCTCTCTCTAACATTATCTCAACTATGTGGATTAACTGTATCTACTTTCAATCCCCATATGTAGTCCCTACTATCCACAACTATTACTTTTTCTTACTACATTCCTAGATCATTGATTGCATTTAAGACCTACATCTGAACACCCCATCAGAGTGACACAGAAACAAAGACAAAAAGCAAATCATGTACTATGTCAAGTCAGTATTCTAAGCAACCAACAAAACTTGTGTAGAATTGCATGGTTTAGCATCTTATTCAGTAACAAACCTTGTAACATTAGTAATAAATATCATAAACACAGACCAGGCTACAAAATAAAATCAAGTATCAATAGTTCAAAAGTATTAAATTAAAAAGAGAAACATGCAATAAAACAGTAACCTACAACAGTGTTACCTGTAGAAGAGTCGGTAACTCCAGCTCAGGAGTAGAAGATGGATGTCGAGAAGGAACATGAAAGTAGAGCATCTGTAAAGTTACAACAAAAAGTCAGTCATTTTTTTTCTCAGACACACAAGAGAGCTGTGTATCTTTGTATTAAGTTGAAGAGAAAAAAGGAAGAAGAGTAAAGCCAGTGTCATTTTTTAAGTTGACATAGAGCAGAATATTAGGTGGTGACAAAATTCTAAGTGACCATGCAGAAATGATGGAATGACAGAACAAAACTTTGAAGAGTAATTTCAGAGTACACCTGTGGGTTTTAAGTGATACCGAGACTACATCTTTTGGAACTTATTTTGTAGAACTAAACAAAACTTTTTTTTTTCTTCAAAACAAGAACTCAACAAATTAACTAACATTGGCCATATTATCTGGAAGCTTCATGTCTGCAAACACCATTAGTTTGGACAGCAACTGAAAGGGGATTCAAACCATGTAGTTTTGCACTATGTTAAAGTAATTTAACTAAAAGTACTTCATTTCATGATATTGGGCCATGTTGGATGGAAGGCAAAAGTGCAAGGTGATAATGATGGTAAATGTAATGAGGTGCGGTAGTGCCTTAGGTAGGGGTGCGAGCCTGCAAGGTACTCATTAGCTACCCCCAGTTTAGGCCAAGGCCTTATTATTCAGAAACAAGCTCACAGGAGAACGGACCCTATATTACAGAAAGTAGGGAGCAACTGAAATAGTTTATACACATTATAACAAACAAGAAGCCTTAAAAGAAAGGGTCATTAATATAGAGTTGTTTGTCCTACAAATCTAGCCACAAAGTGCGAGTCTAAACTACCCAAATCCTTGTTAGGCAGGTCATTTGGACCTTGTTAGTATCACAAATGGTTGTTTCAAGACAGGATCCTCAAGATCTGTCTGATAAACATCCCATGTGATTAAGGACAAAATACTATGCCAGATTGGTATCCAGGCTTCTGCAGTGCCAATTGCTCGTGATTGTGCTCACAGCAGGCCTAATGCTGCATTAGCTGGTGTGCAAGATTTGGTCCTATTAGACAATACAGGTTTCCACAAGCCAATGCATACACAAAAAAGGAAATGTTCTCGTCCCCGTACCTCTACTAGAAACATGAGACCTCAAATAGAACATGAATGTGACTACATGCAACAAAATGCAAACAACCAAACACTATTTTATCAAATGCGGCTTGCCTGTACAGAACAACCAAACACCATGACATTGCATATGTGCTGCATAAGGTCTAATGCAGGCTAAGGCTGATGCATGCAAACAATCAGACCCTATACTGAGGTCATATGCACAATTAACCTAACACTGGATGCAATTAGCAGCAAGAGCTACACAAACCAAAAGAGGTAGTAAAAGTAGAAAAACAGTAATACGGTACTAAACAAATGCTCAGCTCCTTTTTTTACAGAATTGGATATCAGCAAAATTTCATAAGACAGTCATTTTCACGTTGTTCAACAGCTGTTCAGTACATTTTCACGTTCTAAAAAATTATTAGTAACAACAGGGATGAAAACGGTAAGAATATTTTCGAACCGTATTCGAGACCGAATTCGTATAGAGGGTTTTAGATCCATCCATATCCGAGTCCGTATATTCAACATCCAATACTGTATCCGTAATCAAATACTCAAATCGCATATTTATGATGTCGATATCCAATCATATCCTATCCGGCATTTTTGACACTATCCATATTCGAATCCGAATCCGGATAGAAATATGAAAACAAACGTAATATCAGTGATATCCGTTCGTATCAGTGATACCAGATGGGTAAGTAGGAACTACAGCAAAATGAAACTACCTACAGAGAAAATGAATCAAATCCCAAAACACAAACAGATCCGATATGTGCAATACTGGAATACAATACTTTGAATAACACTCCCTGTTCACATACATCCATGATTATCAAATAAACCGACCTAATAACCATATGCATACACATTCAACATACTAAGTTAATACCTTTGATATTGCAGGATCCATTGTTCCCCTATGAGATGCTGCCAAACCAAGTAACAAACCAAGTGTTGTTATATCATGCTCCTGCACTCAGAAAATTAATCAAATTATACAAAATATACATATGCTCACTTACTGAACAATAAAGTAAATTTCACAAGACTATATGTTTAAGAAGATTCATCATATAGATTGAGCATGTCAATCACAGAACTACAGATTTAGTGTGCAATGTATCTGAAAACTACATTTTTTTTGAATGCTGAAAACTACATATTTAATAAATCCAATAATGTGTCGTACATACAACTATACATTTGGACAAGTGAAATATGTGGTTTTGTGATACATTGCTACATTGCATACTGAATCTGTAGGTTTGTGATAGTATGGCACACTAGATTTTTAGCTTTGTCATACAAATTCTTAATTCCGTAGTTTTGTGAAATTATGACATGTTAAATCTGTAGTCTTGTGATACAGCTTCTTAGTTTTGTGATAACTTGGACCAGATAAAATGCAGAGGCAATCTCTCCAAACATGCTGTGAACATTATTCTAAACCAAAGAACAAAAGAATATAGTGAAACTATTTTTTTTTGTGACAAAGGACCAAATAGTCGTGTTTGGCAGTGTGGCCACACCTAGTCTCAGCAGGCCAAGAACAGAAATAGCTATGACATAACCCGATTCACTCAGTCCTAGAGATGAGCCTTTTATCGCAAATTGCTTTATTTTTTTTGTTAGCTTAAGCTATTTTTTTATTCAGTATATGTTAGTCCTTATTTTCTTAGGGTATCTCTGCCTCCCCTCCCTCTCTCCTGACAACAGTGACATGGTGACAAGGCGCCCAGTGCCATTGTTCTCCCATCAACCATAACTACCACCTCCATTATGACCATAAAACACAAGCCTATGACACAAACAACCAGAGAAGAACAAGAAGGTCACCTGTGAGAGGTATCGATATGCATCAGTCATAGTAAGTACTCTTAGATGCTCATGCAAGCCAAATGCTAGAAGCAAACCAGCATGAGTAAAATTTGGTTCAGAAGGTCTATTATACTGTATCCAAGTTCTCAACATTTTCTCCTGCACAAAAAGCAATACAATAAGCTCCCTATAACTACAGGAAAACACAACAGCATGAAAAAAACATCTGTCAGAGTCAAGGAACTCTGAATGTTGCTACAGGGGCCTCTTATTTTGTGTATAACCTGGAAAGGGGCAAGCCTCAGGCCAGCAGCAACACCATTATGAAACTCAGCCCAAGATTTGAATTCTGAGACACTTCTACTACTTAGGTCAAGATTTACCTGTATAAAATGCAGTTAGGAAAAAGATAGAAGTGAGAACTAGCAGCCTATCATAAGGCATTGTTCACAAAAGCTCAGAAATTCTGCTTAATATCACAACAGTAGTGAGGTTTGCTATTTGACTTGTACCCACATCCAATCATCTTTGAGAACTGAATTCCAAATATGAGTTAGTAGAGCTAGTAAATCATTTTTAAGTACTGCTAACATGATACTATTCCCTCAAGTGACATAAATAGTGATGTTCTGGACATAGCAAAAGAACCATGAAGGAAATGGAATTGAAACTAAAAAAGAAAAGTATTACTGTTGCATTCTGCTGTGCAGGCAATCGACCAGCCAACACAAGCTTTGGGAACACCAGAACCTGCAGCAAAAGGAAAAATTACAGAAAAAGGAGGAAATGGTTGGTGCCTGGCTGCCTCTGGTACTCAATTTGACAGAGACCAACATCAACCATCCAGGCTATCATGAAATTTTGGTACAAACTCTTACCTCTGTCAACAAAGTGTAAGTTGTAGCTAAAGTAAATGCCCCACGCCCAAAAGGTAAAGCAGTTGTCCTTTGCGCAAAATTCCATAATTGTTGCTGAAAATGCAAGGGAAAATCAGTAACAAGGACAGTTCATAATCAGTGAAATCCAGAAAAAACGTAATGAAACAGATGAATGTTTGTTCCACAGTAACTCATAGTAGTGATATATTTAAGAACATGAAAGAACTTCACGAGCCTACCCCAACTTGCTTGGGACTGACAGGCTTGGTTGTTGGTTGTTGGTAAAGAACTTCACGAATGAGATGTTGATAATAAGCGCAGGAAAGTATCAAGAAGATCAAGACATTGCTTGTGGTACAGGACGAAGGAAATACATACTTCAAACCTCAGCTATGGTTTTGTTTATGTTTACTAACTAATAGCTTAATATATGCAATAGTGACCAAATAAGAAAGAAATAATAATAATACCTGATGTAGGTCTTGATCGGACACACTAGGATTAGTAGGTGTTTGTATAGCCACAGGCCTTGCTGAGCATAAGAGGCGTCTAACCTAATCAAAAGAATATGACAGAATTTAAGCAGCCATATAAGGAATGCAATAAGATACAGCAGACTAATGTGACTTACACAAGCCAGTGTTCCTGTCGCAAAAATATATGAAGCATAAAACCATACAAATGCAAATAAAGCAAAGGCTCGCATAATTGGAAGTAAAAGTCAAAACATTATTAAGCAAATAGCAATGCAATTGCAATCCAGTAATTCAGAAAGAAGGCTGACTCAAAAGAAAGAACAAACCTCATTCAAACGCAAATCATGACCAAATCGGAGTTGTGTTGTTGAAGTGAAGATATGTTCCATGCCATCCTCAACAGATTTATAGACAGAATCTGAATCATTAGAATTCAAAACTTCTGATGCAGGGTTGTCAGGTGCAGTTGTCGGTATGATTACAGGTTGCAGATGTAGCATATAAGGGACTGACATTGATGTCAAATTATCATTGTTCCACAATAGGTTTTCTTTCCTAACTGTCCCCATCTTTGCCATAGCTAGATCTTCCCTGCCAACAAGAATGTAAGCAGCTGCAGGCCAATCATCAGGTGGAGAGTCACGACATTTATCCAGTGCCTGTAATATGAAACCATGTCTCAGGAAAAATCCAACTGCACCATATCAAAACATAGAATAGAGTGTTGTCTCACATGGCGAAGCACAAGAGATACACCAACTGGTAACAAATCCAATTGCTGATGACCAAACTTTTCAGCAACCATAGCCAGAACAGTAAGTTCCTCAGCGTTTTTGGCTGAACCACTGGCAACTTCACAATAAACACCAGAAGAGAGATTTTTTCCTTTCCTTTCTGCTCCTAACAACAAACTATAAAATGATAACACCTTCCTACCCAAACTCACAGCAGAAACTTTCTGCTTGCGCATTAGAGTAGGAATGTCTTCCAGCTTTGCCGAGTCCAAACCATGACGTAGACAGTATTCAAACCAATGAAACAGGGACGGCGGAGTTGTTAAAGAATTTGAAGAGACAAGGGATGGGGATTCAATCAAGTTGAGGGGAAAGTCACGGCAATAATAATCAACATAACTATGTTCACCCAGAGATGAAGCAACAACACATAACAATGAAGCGAGACATCCTAGATCCCTGAAAAAGTAATTCAAAATGTCAAAGACCGATTTGAAATATTGCCATATATGATAAGATAACACTGATATAAATACAAAAGGTTTTGAGTCAATCAAGACTGCTGTGAGTTTTGCACTGTAAACTGAAGTAAGAAACACAGACCGACACTTACTTCTCCATAAAAAATTGAGGTAGTTTATAAGTTGTGTCCTAAGTCAACCTTCTTTAACTTTGACCAAGTTTATTGAACAGTATATTAACATCTATAATACCAAATAATGCATTATCAAGACATATTTCATGGTGGATTCAATAAAACTAATTTTATTTTATAGATGATGCATTTTTAAACTTGATCAATGGTTTGATTTAGGACAAAACTAAAATGACCTAAAACTTGGAAAAGGGGAATTCTATGTAAGATTTGGTGCCTATAACATGAAAAGGAACTAATGAAATCACTTTTGCAGGTGCCTTAAGTGTCTTTTGACTGACAGACACATTAATTAGTTCATACTATTTGTCCATTTGATAGGCTAGAAAGGAATTATTACGCTGTTAGCTGCATTCTCCAATATCCAACTCAAGAGAAGCTGAGTTTGCCATGAGCCATGAAGAAAACCCCAAAATTCAAGGTTTTCATTACTACTTGATTATTTAATGTTAATGAATGCTATATCTGCATGCAATGAGGATAACATTAGCTGATGTATCTACCATTATTTCCATGCATATAGCAAGTGCCAAGGCAGCTGCTTTGATGCATGAGGTCTTTTTCTCGAAAACCACAGTTATGTTGGGATTATTTTAAATAGGTATAGGTAATACAGTTCTGTCAAGACAGGAGAATGAATGCTACCTTTATAAATTTAGAATATTAACCAGTTCAAATATGCAAAGCTACACTCTCCTATGAGTCAACATATAAATATCTTTACAGATAATTGGTTTAAACTATGACTTTCATCAATGCCATACATAACTAAAGGACATGAACATATCTTTAACAAATGTTTTACTTCTCAGTGAATATCTACAGTATAAAACAAACTAACATCCAAAAAATGGGAAAAAAAATTAATGTCTTCTTTTTAGAGGAAAATACAGCAGGGGAGGCCCTGACTGTAAACTTTTTAATCAAACCAAAAGAGCAACAACAACAAGATACTTTAAACAAAAGAAAGAAACAGAACTTAACTCTTTCCGCAAAATGTTAAGCTTCAGGTTCTCATATAGGGCATGCAACGTCTCCAATGTTTCTCTCATGAACTGAATATTATATGACACATCTGAACTATGCACATCCCGGAGAACGGGATTAAAGACAGTTTTGCATGTATTATATGACACAGGCAAAAATGAATTGGAAGAGGATAGGGCCCTTTTGCAGTATTGGGAATGGTATTTGCTGTTGATCAGGAAGTCCCAAGCTTTACTTGGCAAAGTGAGTGATTTAGTTGACAAAGTGTGTCCATACTTTGTACAAACTCTTTTTACTTCATGACTAAAATATTCCCATTCTGAATCCACCTGAGAGCTTGAATATAGGTAGGCAGCATCACTATCACCCCAAAAAAGAGAAACAAACTCATTGTAAAAGCAACCCTGCAAACCCTCTGCCATTGCACTTATGCAGTCACTAACCAAAGAAGAGGAAGGATTTTTGCGCAACAAACATCTGAGCATCTGGAAAGAAGTAAATGGACAAAATTGCAATAAGATCAACTGAAGGCTACATATCAAAGCAGCATAAAATTGAAAATTACAGTGAGAAAAGGACATTATAAAATTTAGTTCTGTAGAGTTAAGCAAAATAGCCTTCTTAGTTTCAGAATAGATCATATAGGAAAGTTATGATTAATCGTGATAGAATAATAGATTAGTCAATGAGCAACATGCAACAAATATAAAACCAAAGCAATAGAGAGAAGAAAGGAATGAAGACAATTATAAACCAATAACATTAGAAGTAAACCAGGACACACAAGGACAAAGTACATGAACATCCTACCAGACCATTACTGCATGTCACATTAATACGGCCTTCAACAGCATCAGCTATGCTTGTGATCTTCAGATCAGAGTAAGTATCTGAAATATTTGAATTTAGCTCGTGACTTGAAAAGAAACCCTTTCCCAATTCATTAGGCAGACTATATCTGCAGAGGCACTGCTTCCCAGACTGCATTTGACATATTAAAACAAGCCGGTGATTACTAATTTACATGCAAAGTGAAAGACAAAAAGTTGAGCAGTACAGCCAGAATTTGCTAGTGATATCCTTTTTGGTTAAAATCTATGCTGAACTGTCAGGGAACTTTAAAAAAAAAAGCAATCAAAAGGCATACTATTCAATAATAACCAAACAATAAGTCTGAAGTGAGGATCTTTTTTTACAGTATTGAAAATGCATTGTCTGTACAGCTTTTTAATATGAACAGAGGCACAAATCTACCTAACAAAAATATATACGAATGGCGTAGTTTGAACAAAAGGGAACCTACATAGAGAAGTAGATCATTGTCTGAACTCAGAACAAGAATGTCTGTAAAGGGAAGAATTCCAACCCGTACTCTGCAGATATAACATAGAAACATTAGCGGTAGTAGACTATGGATCCAAAACAATGTGCTTAGGCAATCACCTTGGACGAGTCACGACAACTGGCACAGCAGCAAATGCAGGAATGGTCCAGCTCGTGTGGGGCTTAATATCACCACAAGCTTCTTCAGTAGTATCATCAACTTGAATCCTTACAGCAAGCAATATTTTTTGCTCATGCAGTAAAAAACTAATTATTGGCATCCCATCAATATCAGTTGCCAAGAAAACCTGTGAATACTTGGAGTCAAGAACAAGTAATAACTGAAGTTAAATATTTTGCTACCTTGACCAGTTCAAGGAACATGAAAGATAAAATAGAAAGAAAATGAAGTCTTTAATAATATAAATGTGACCAATGCACTTTTAACATGCTAATGTGGAGCCTGGATATATTGAAACTGTAAAGAAAAAATATTCTAAGTTTTGATAAAAGCCAAAATCCTGTACAGGTCCCCAACCACTTATTGACTTTCATTTTGCAGCAAAAATTACATCGTGAAATCTATACTAAATTATGTGTCAAAATACTTGCAAGAACCAACTGTTTTGAAGTGGTACAGCACCAAAAATTACCCAGGTGAAAAAGGCAGCAACTGAACATGCCTATTACCTAATTACCTAATGAGTTAAAAAAACAGTGAATGCTGCTAACTGATAAAAACAAGTTACCCAAAAAATGGTCAAAAGGCAGACCAAAAAAGAAGACAAGCAAGATGAAGATAATCCTATCAACAGATATAAAATATAACACAGATGGAGTTCCCTAGTATACAATTAGAATGGAGCAACCTTACTAGCAGCAGATGGGGAGCATTTCCCTTGCCATATCTTGCGGAATGCACATTTATGTGAAGAAATATCAGCAGGTAGCATTGTATTTTCATTCATTGCTTCCTGATAACTAGCACTATCAATTTGCCAGACAGAATGCTGAAACTTCCCTGCATTCCACAACTAAATTTCTTATAAACCAATAAAAAAAGGAAAACACAAGACTAGAGAAATGTGAAATAAGAACCTTTATGATATGATGCCATTAGAGGTATCACATCACTTGTCCAAATTGGTTTTTCATCAAAATCTCGCATCATAGTTATTTTGTCCTTTTCTTCAACATATGTTGCCTGTAAATAGTTATTGGTTATGAAATCAAAATGGCACCAGACAGGCAGTCACTGCTAATAAAACCACATGGCACAACCAGTAACAGAAATTATATAAAATAATAATGTTGCTGCAGAGAAATTAGTACATTGACCAAGTGTAAATGACAAAGATGATACTGTACATTATATACCTGAGGTTCTTCAAGTGGATGTTTTAAGATGAGGTGTGATGAGATAATGGCTCCATTAGTTTTGCTGTCTGTTTCTAAGGTGTTTGCTTGGAATGGAACATTGTAGGTCAATCCATATTCCTTGTTAGGACGATTTAAATCCCTGGCATTTAGCAGTGAACTCGAGGATGACACCATATGACCTCCATCAGTTGATTTCTGAAGTAGAAGACCAAAGGGGAGTGGCCATACTGATGAAACAGCATAAGGTAGGGGGATACTAACAATTTCACCTGCAACATATGCATACATCACAAGCCTCAGAAAATTGAAGACACTAAATTTCAATACTACTCAGAATCACAATAGACCGACAGGGTAAACTAACCAGTTACATTGTATAGAGATAAAGTATCAACTTGCAGGACACATAGAAGAGCATCACTGACTGCATTCATCCTACACCAGCAAGCCTACAGTTTAAGTTTTGGATCACCACATGAGAATACCATTAAGTTGAGTAAAATGAAAAAAAAAATGAACAGTACAGCTATAGCAAAAAGGAGATTAAAATTCTCCCAATTTGAACTAGTTTATTTTCTGTCAAACAATATCTACAACAATTCTTATACATTTCGAGAAAAATGTAAACTAGGTATAAGTAAAGGCATCTGTTTTTTGTTCCTTAGTAATAAAAACATGTCATTTAGAACAGGATTTAGTCAAACCTTAAAAACTACAAACATCAATAACTTTTAAATTATTTAGCTTGAAAACATGTGATTTATATGTGTAGAATTGTATTAAAAATACTGCAATAAAATATAGTCTAGAAGAATATTAGTTGCCAGATATGCATCAAAGACCGTGCAAAGTCAGATGCGACAAGTTTGAAACAATGAAACCAGCCTGGATACGCAGAAGAAAAGTTAAATATAGGTATACAAGACAAGAGAAGGTGAAGTGAGAGTAAAATTCAGGTGAAACCATGGCATAAAAGCAACCATACCATAATGACTGTATTAGGTGATACATATCTTTTGTGAACTCGAGAACCATTGCTCCATATTATCCTAGAAGCAAGAGAAAACAGAAACAAGTGATATTAATGGTCAAGAAAACCAAAAATGCAGAAAAGAAAATGCAAGAATCAATTAAAGTGCAAAAGTAAAGAAAATATAGCACAAAATTTAGTACCAATAACTAACATTGAACTCAATTCAGTTATACTAGTATTTTTTGTGGGCCTTCATCCAATTCTTTCACAATGTAAGCAGAGTCCATTTGGCATGAGAAAGTGAACTGATACCCTCACACATTCACACCCCCAACCCCACCCCCAACAAAAAATTAGTGCTGGTCTCTAAATATAAAAGGATCATGCCACACTTTCTGACACGACATAAACAAGCACACATCTAGCCAATTGCACTATTTTGTCATACAATTCCAGGATCCAAATTTAAGAGTCATCATATATTAGTGATGTCCACACCTGTGAACTCTTTAAGCACTACTGTTGGCATTTGGCTTCCAGTTGGAGATACTAGTTACAAACTACTCTGGAGTAAAAATGGCTGGATATTATTCTTACATAGCAAGACTAAATAACCAATTCCATATACCATGACTCCGCCGGAGAGTAAAATAGACAAAATTGAGCAACAGATAAATTATAGAGGTAGACATTCAAGCATTGCAAAAGAGCAAGCACGCGATTGACATTGTAAATCACCGTAATAGCCACCTTAAAAAGTATCCGGGCAAAAGAGTCAGATGCAGAACTAGCTAGTGATTCAAGTTGAGCAGAGGAATTCGAAACTCAAATGTTAATTATTACTACTGCAGTAACATTTTAGCTCTTGCTGCTTCGGAGTTCTCATTTCCGCTGCAATGCTTCATCGAAAGCTATTGAGAGAGAGAGAGAAAGGGAGCGAGGCGCACTGATTGCCACGGATGAAGAGCTCGTGGTCGCCGTCTGCACCGGAGGAGGAAGCCTCATCGCTGGGGTCGGGGCTGGGGGAAACGGCGAGGGCGGGGTCAAAGAGGAAGTAATCGTAATCCTGCGGCGGCGGCGCCCCGGGAGCGCCCTCGCCGTCGGCCTCCTCGACTGCGAGCCCGTGAGGACGGAACTCCCGCAGCACCGTTAGCCGCCGCGAACCAATCGCCAAAGCCATGTTACCGCAGCCGGCGGCCGCGGCGTCAGGGAGGAGGGGAGTCAGCGCCGGGGAGCAGGCGGAGCGCGGTGTGGGCAAAGGGCGGAGTGAGGCCAAAGCTGGCGTCCTTTGCTACTTCGAAACGGTTTGCCGCGACGGGAAGAAACCCTAGCGACGGAGAGAATTTTGCGCAAACCCGCGGCGCGCAATGATAGGCCTTTTTTCTAATGGGCTTGGGCTTTTTAAAAAGGGGGTTCAGTGTTCATACCCCTGCTGTAAAGATTTTTTTATTTTTAATTTTTTTAAAAAATTTACAATTTTAATTATTTTTTCGAAATATGACAGAACTAGTCATCCATAGTAGCGTTTTTTAAAAAACGCCCACTATGTGGGCATTATATGTGACGTGGCACAGGGACCGGCCCGTCTGTAAAAGTACGCGCTGTTTTGCGGACGGCCCCCTGGAGCACAAAAAACGCCCACTCCAGGGGGCCGCCCGCAAAACAGCGCGCACTTTTGCAGGCGGCCCTCTCGCCACCAAGGTCATGACAAGGTAAAGTGCGCGCTGTTTTGCAGGCGGCCCCCTGGCGCGCAAAAAACGCCTGGCTGCTCCGAGGCCCGCCCGCAAAACAGGGCGCACTTTTGCAGGCGGCTCCCTCGCCACCAAAAAACGCCCACGCAGTGGGCGTTTTTTGGGCGCCAGTGGATCGCCCGTAAAAGCCGGCACCGGCGATGGCCGGCCCTGTGCCACGTCACATATAACGCCCACATAGTGGGCGTTTTTTAAAAAAGTCCACTATGGACGACTAGTTCTATCATATTTCGAAACAAAAAATTAGAATTGTAAAAAAAATTTAAAAAAATTAAAAATAAAAAAATTCTGCTGTAAAAGTCTAATGGTGATTTAGCTCTTTTTAACTTTGTGATTTTACCCTTATTTTCTTTAAGGGAAGCCACTGTCTACCCTCAGTTATACCACCGTTAGGAATATTCTGATTAAATGGAAAAATAAAAACAGAAAATGAAAAAACAGGTGGACAAACGGACATGAATGCCCTTGGGCCTTTCTATCTATCGTACGAAGCAGAAGGAAATCGCGACACAACCACACCGCGCCGCGACTCCGCGGCCTACGGTTCCGGCGTGCGGCTTCCGACGACGGGCTCCGACGGCGGCGTGAATCTTGACGGTGGTGCTCTCTCCCCTCGATGCCCTCCCCCTATCCCCGCCCTTCTCACCCTGCACGCCTCCGCTTGTGCTAGCGGGCTCAGAGGCGTCGTGCAGCTCCCCCGGTTGTCCCCCCGGTGGTGGCACGAATCCTGGCGGCAGCTCTCTCTTCCCGTCGCCCTCCCCATGTCCCCGCCCTTCTCACCGTACGCGCCTTCGCTCGTGCTTGCGGGGTCAGGGGGCTGCGCAGCTCCCTCGTTTGTCGCCCGGCGCGCCCAGCGTAGCTGGGGGCCTCCAGGGCCTAGGCGGCAGCCGGCGCGGGCTCACCAGTAGAGCGGTGTCATGGAGAACTTGTCCTGACCATCCAACTCCTCCTCAAACTCCCGACGCCGCTGGCATGGTGACTTGCTGCAACTTGGCTGTCAATGGCCTCTAGCAGTCTTGCTTGGTGATCTCCATGGTGTGGATCTCAGTGGATTGTGTGATATCAAATTAAGTTATGTGGATTGTGTGTTGAAATGTTTTTGAATTTTCTAAAAATTTTGCGCAAAAAATGACATATATTTTGATGCCCCAAAGGAGGGTAAAAACACAAGAGGCATAATAAAACAGGGGCAAAAACGCATGGGCAAAATTGTCCGGTTGCCCAAAAGTTAACACTATTAGAGGATGTTAACTGGTCAGAGGTAAAGTTTTCCTTCATCTCAAAATAACAGGGGTACAATCACAAAGTTAAAAAAACAAGAGCAAAATCACAAACGGTCATGAAAATAGGGGTAAAAATGCTCAAGCCTATTTTAAATATTTTGCCACGTGCCATTCTCCCGGTTGTCAGAGCAACTCCAAATGGCTTCCCTATTCAAATTTATCTCCAACAGTTTGGCAAAGGTTTGTCGACTCGTTAATCTTTTGTTTTTCTTAATGGCTTGTTTTTGCTGCTCAGCCAGTTCAATCTCCTTTACCTTTTACTTGTCTTTTTCCTTCAACCTGTTCCAACAATATATAAGAGTAAATGATTTTTTTCTCCTCGTCTACTCCTGTGTACATCTCAGATGCTTAAATATTATGCACAAGTAAAAAAATTAATGTTTATACCTTCACAAATGGACCAAATACTAAAAAACAAATAAAAGAACCGACTAGGAAAACAAAATATATGCGTTTGACCGAAAATTTATGATTTGGCAAAAGAGGGCAAACCCATTTGCCATGAAGTGGATTTTTAAAGGTTTTTCCAAAAAATCAAGGATGGAAAGCCATTTGTAAAACTATTGGAGTTGCTCTTAGAGAGAAAAATTCTTACAAATTTACCAAAATTAGCTATTTTGTTTTCCTATAAAAAAATTGGCTATTTTTGCTTTTGTGGCTTGCTAGGTTAAGTGGCTAGCATGGATGGGCACCGCGAAAAATCAACTTTACCCCTGCCCTCTTCCTTTTTACCTATTGGTCTCCTTCCTTCTTTGGAATTTTTAAAATCAAATCATTTTTAATAAATATTTCAATGTTAACTATCTTGACATTCCTTTTGGCCGCGCAAGTCCCGATGGCACAACTAAACAACATAGTCATGCCCCATGTGTTGGTGCGGCAAGATATGGTTCATTCTACGGCATGGACTTAATGAAATCTATAATTATGTAGTTTTGAGTTTTACATTTGAAGTTATTAAGACACTCAAGAAAATAAATATAAAGCTTCAGAAGCATATTGAGCATCTTAACAACTTTAAATGTAAAAACTCTAGTCCAAGCAGAAGATCATGGAAATAATCTAGTCCAAGGAGAAGACAACAATACAAATGGAATCAATGAAATGGCTTATATGTTGTGGTATATCATATCATGTGAAAACAAGCATATTTGGAAAATGAAAAAAGAAGATAATATATAATGGACATAAGATGGTCTCTACATTGGTTTACTTGTATGGATAGAGATTGAAGTTAGTGTTAGGAGTGTCAAGTCATAATGAAGAGGATTTAAGGAATCATGAATTGGCTTGACCATATTGATTGATCCATATATGTCTCTATGTGAGTTACTGAAGCTTGATTGATATCAATATTCATATCTAGAAGATACTCAAGTAAGGATCAAACTATTGAAGAAATAATTATTCAATGCATGTTTAATATGATGTGACTTGAGTATGGCTTGATAAGGTGAAGATAGCAAGGAAAGGGCTTCGAGGTACTAAGCGAAGGTGAAGGGCAAGTGACGGCTTGAGCGCCGAGGTACCATGGCTAAGGTGAAGAAAAGAGTACTTGCATTTGGTCGAGGAACTAATCAAACTATGAGAAGTCATATTGTGTTGAAGATCAAATCATTAGTGGAAGTGACTTGAAGCCATGAAAGTGAACTCATATATATGGATATGGCAAGTCACATGATCAAGGTAAAATAAGAATGAGAAAAACATATTCAATATTAGAGTCCCCAATTACCAAATGGAGTGGCAATCATCTCAAAGGCATTTACATTCTTTTATAGTTTGAAATGAGTTTAAGAAAAGCCATACTATTAAGGAGGACTCAAGGACAGTTGGTAAACTGTTGAACCATATGCTTAAAATCTCAAATTTACATCCTCATACCCAACCAAAGCAGCCAACCAAAAATTGACCTATTTCAAGCTATTTGACTAGGGCGCCAATGCCGCCCATAGAAGACCGTTGGGCCTCTTATGGTATTTATATCACTAGGACCGGCCCACAATAGTCGTCTTCTTCCTCTAATGGTTTAGTTCATCTTGAAAACGACCAAAAGCTCAACTCTCTGTCTTCCATTGTTGCTCCTTCAATCCTCAAGCAAATCCTTGATTACCACCATCAAAACATGAGAGAAAAGGCAGCAAATCTCGATTGGAGAGCAGATCCACTAATTCCCAAAGTCTAAGAGCATTTGGTTCATGTTTGGTCGGTGGATCTAGGGTTTGTTACTCTTGGAGTTTGCTCCTAGCTGGCTAGGCATCGCCCTAGAGCTTAGCCAACCTTGTGTGGCAGCCTAGGGAGGTTTGTAACCATCTCCTGCAGCTAAGAAATCACCCCTCATTTCAAGAGTTTACTTTCTTGATTTGAGAATAAGGGAAGGACAAGCCTTGGTGGCGAGCCCATTAATCCTTTTGTGGATACCTCAATAATGTGGACATAGGCAAGCCTTGGTGGTGAGCTGAACCACAGGATAAATACTTGTGTCTCACGTGCTTCAGTTTACTATATGTAGTTCATGTTGTTGAGCAGTTAATTTTATGGTTTGAGCTCGATCTTCTTATTTGCTAGGGTTCTATGGTATACAGTCTTCGAGGCGTATCTAATCCTTATATTGAGGAATAAATAGCTCATGGTATCTAGTTTATATCTACAAAGTTTTAGTTTTGTATGAGTAATATTTCTAGGGATGTAGTGTCACCCTCATAGAAGGGGTAGTGCCGCCCTCTATTTTGATTGAGTTTCGAGTTGAGATTTTGCAGGACTATCATTGGACATCTCTAATACTTATTCTTATAGTTTGAGTTGTGTTGGACTCTTGACCACAGGGAAGTAGTGCATGCCTCAAAGGAGGCAATGTTGAGTTTTGTTTGAGCTAAATCTTTGTAGGCCTATTCACCCCCTCTAGGCCTCTTAGGCGACATTAAGGTCCTTTTAATATAAAATATGAAACTTAGGCCAATCTCAATGGTGAGTTTCATGGTGTTGTTTCCAAGACTGCCATGTCATGCCAAATGAAATAAAACTCAGATGAAACACCCACTCTCAATGGAGAGTTTCATTTTATAGTTTCACAGATATTTAATTTCATGACTCAGTGAGAGTTGGTAATCGTGCCATGAGAGTTTCATCTAGATGACACTCATTTCTTCTCTCTCTTCTTAAATACACTATCATGTCATCAAAAATGCCTAGTGGCAACCTATTTAATGCAAATGACACTCAAGTGAAACTCTCACTAATACTAGCCTTAGATCAGCTGTGATACCAACCTTCCTCATAGTGTGTTGACCTTCTCAAAGTAGTGGTTGCACCTATCTAGAACTTTATGGAAAGAGCAAATCGCATGCAAACCGTAAAAATCAATTCAAAGATAAGTAATGTGCAATATCAAACGCAACACACAAGACACAAGGCTTTATCCCATGGTTTAGCTCGCCACAAAGGCTTGCCTACACCCATGTTGTTGAGGAATCCACCAAGGCTATGGAGTTTCTTACAACTCGCTCCTCTCCTCCAACCCACCACCAAGGTAGTAGGTTATAGGTTTCCACTAAGTAATAAAGGGCAATACAAACATCTTGGTGTTTTTATTTGTCTTCATGCATGTGACAAATCAAATGAAAGTTAAAAGTCATTTTGTTTCTATCTCTGCAAGAGCTCTTGCTTCTTTAAGTATTACAATAGTCAGTTTGTGTCTATCTCTTGCGCTAGAGCTTTTGCTTCATTAAGTATTACAATATTGTTAGTGTTCAGATATATGATGTTCTAACAATGACATATGCTTACATTTGAGTTGTGTTTTGTTGTAGGGTGCAAAACAAATAGAATTTTATTGTAGTTTGGAGGATGAACAATGTAGTGGAAGATGATTTGACATAAATATTATATATTGCCCCAACCAATTCTTATAATTTGATCTATTGTATAAAAACTTGTATGTGATCTATCATTGGGTGAAAACTTCAAACTTTTTATTTGATTTGGTCCTAGATGAAAACTATGATTTATTGCATATGAGGATATGACACATGTTATATGACGCGTATGAGATTTCCAAAAACATGCTAGAATGATCTCAGCATCCATGTCAGTGTCCACGCAATGTCCATTTATTGTCCATATCAATGTCGCCCCACCAAAAAAAAGTGTCCATATCAATAATGACATCAGCTTCCATTTCTACATGAAGGAACGAGGGGATCTGGCAAGGGGTCGTGATGCGTGCGTGATTGATGGGGTAATTTTCATTCGCACATACCTATGTTCTCGTGATTATATTTTCGTGGCAATGCAATCATAGAAATTACAAATGACTACTACATCCCAAAATAAGTGTCGCTATGGTATCTGTCTCATCAAAATTTGTTAAGTTTGACTAGGTTTATAAAAAATATTAACAACATATATATCTTTAAATAAATTTTTTATGAAAATATATTAAACTATCTATCTAAATGAACTAATTGTATACTATAAAAAATAATATTTTTATATATATTAGGTCAAAATTAAAAATTGGTTCATCGAGAAACGTGCATGACATCTGTTTTGGTATGGAGGGAGTATGTAAATACATGGATTGTAATACAAGCTTCTATTGCCACGATATGTACTGCCATATAGCAACTACTAAGCAATGTTGCAATACAAACATAGCTATTGCAATGATTTAGCTTTTGGTTGCTATATGTACAACCATATTGCAACGCAAGCGTACATACACCGACACATATTCGTTGCAACATAGATGCACTATCACAACCACCGACTAAATAGTTGCAATATCATGTCAGTATTGCAACACCAATAAAACCATTCGCAACGAAAATCAAATTATGGCAAAAGTGACAACTTATTGTAACCATTTTATAATTGGTTGTGATAACACTTACTTATTGCAACGATCTTCATACTTAGGGCCACAAAACAATTTGTGTGGCAATAATTTCACCTATTGCAACCAAAAGTATAAAATGTTGCGATAACACGTCCTATTACAACCAAATCTTGCTGTTGCGACAAAAAAACGTGGCATAAGGGTCAAAACTTAGTATGTCCTGTGCCAAAATGAAGGATAAATGATTATCCTAATGAGAAATGTGTTGTGCACTTTAGTTGCCCAAGATGAGAACATTGATAACAACACTATAAAGAGAGATATGCTCATGTACAAAGATAACAAAGGTTTGATTAAAGAAAAAATCCCACTGATTATACAAATGGATTATTACATTTATTTACCTATTTGACCTACTTATGCTGACCTGAATAGGAGACCTTCGTCCAGTATAGGATTTTTAATCCCTTTAGTTAATGTTAGTGCATTTTGTGTCTAGGACATTTTGCTCCTGCGCCATCCATGCATGTTGTTGTGTGTACACCACTAGAATTTTTTGGCACCTTTTGTGACACTTGAGTTCACAAGTCTGCACGCATACGAACGGAAATGGCTATTTGTGTCTGTAACTAGTTTGGGATCGCAACTGAGCAAATTATCAAATCGCAAGTGACATACACTTCTGTTACAAACTGTTATGATATTATTTTTACAATGGTGGATAGTAGTGTGAGCCAGTACGCTAGAGATATTAGTGTCCAAGAAGTTACTAAAAATAAGAACAATAAAGAGGTGCAATTTACATATCAGCAATTTTTAGTCACAAAATGTGCACACGCACGCCGCCCGTGCACGCACACGCACGACAACACACGACCACCCACATGCACACACGTGCAACAACTCTTCTTCCCCGACTCTGGTACCCTTGTCACTAATGCCGCCACCACCCCACCGTGACAAGCCGCAACCATGGAGCTTATTTGAAATCCAAACTCGCCCACAACGCCATCTTCTTCCCCCTCCCTCCTCCCCCGCCGCTACGACCATGGTTGGTGTAACACTCTGGTGTTAAGCAAGCATAATCATTTGCATTCTTAAGC
>CM041639.1:24899756-25069463 GCA_023333625.1 Bothriochloa decipiens | reverse complement strand
GCGGATTATGTGCTTGTGCTCTAATAAATTGGTCGGTTCTGTTACAGTTGGTACTCCCCAAATTGATCTGGCCCGACTATCGCAGATCCCCTAAACCACCCACAGGCTATATCCCTACGCCTTGGTCGGCCTTCCTCCCCATAGCCAGCCCCTTCTATACCTACTGGAGTTGTGGAAGATAAAAGAAGAGCTCGATAATAACAACCACCCTATTATTTTTCTAAGTATTGATATTATGTATGATCCACAAACATAGGATGGAAGACACAAGCAAGAAAGCTGAAAACCAGTAGCTAGGAGAGGGGTTGTACTCTACATTTTTTAATCTAATAACAACTGTACAAAATAGACAATTTCATCCATTTTATTAGTCGTCAATCTCCTTTCTGTATAGGATTAATCATTTATTTCACATAACATTTACGACGTATCTTGAAATTTAGTTGAGCAGCGAGGTACTTGCGGTGATGGACATTTTTGAACCAAAACTTCCATTCTGGTCAGCTCGTCCAATCGAGTTCCCATGCCAATGACTTCAGCAACCCTACCCAACTTTTTGTATATGTGATCTCCATATTGTACTTGGTCATTTCTCATGGCAAAATATGGTGCTTCCTTATCCTTCAATTGACTAGGATCCTCCGTGAGGAATGAGTCCATGATGCACCTTCTGAATGCCACAACAGCAGCCAATGTGTAGTTTCCATGTTCACAGCACATGTTATTACTGATTCTAAACAAAGGTGGTGTCCTCATGGTACCTAAATTTATGTTCAAAGGATCGCATAGTCCTTCAGGTCGTAATTCAAAATAGCATGGGCAGCTTTTGATATCCTCAACATCCAGCCCAATAAGAAGGTCCACCTTATGACCTTTACTTTTTCAATGAATTCACCATGCAGGTCAAACAAATTCCCTAGAAGTCATCAAGAATAATGTTAGAAAACTAGTGGTGTGAAGAATATAAAACCACTTGAACTTTTGATTTCATGCTACTAGCATATTCATGTGAACACACTTCACACACACACATACACACACACTTAGAGAATTCATAGAAGGAACTCCTCAATTTCGAACATCCTAGGCCTGCAATCAGACCCTACTAGCACCAAGACCTTGGAGATCCCCATCAACACGAGGAATGGGGCGGCAAGCCACAGGCAAGGTACCATGATGGGTTCATGGTGTGTGATGACGTTATCGCGTTGGATGCGACAGAGGATGTCGACCTTGGAGAGGAGGCTTTTGTGGAGCTTGTTGCTCATACGCTCCATGGTGATCTCCTTCACCACCAGCTCTACGCCCCGCGCTCGGTGCCGCCCTAGCCACATCTGCTAGTATGCCCCTGACCCGATTAGCCGCTGCAGCTCATACTCCCCTACCCGCCACCTAGCCCTGCTGTGGTCGCTGGCACCACCCCCATCACTTCCGTGTCTAGCAACACATGCTCTCTCTCTCTCTCACACACACACACTACATTAGAATCTAGTGCCTCTCACACATAGCTCAAGATGTTCGCAATGATGACCCCAATGAGTCTAATGTTTGTAAGCTAGTATCTGAGCACAATGGCAAACAAATATCTAGCCACAAAAGCAGCTAAGTCTACAACAAGGGTCCACGCCCCAACATCATTAAAAAGAAATGCTAGATCTGATGGTAAGAATAAAAGGAACAAATCAGTAACCAGCAGGTAGGGGTTTATGTAGATGCCGTTCAAGTGGACCATGCATACAATGTTGATCCTTGTGAGAGTGGTAAAAGAAAAGTGCACCTTGAAGTTGGAAAAGATAATGACACTCTTAATTAGAAAGTGGACGAAACATATAGGAGTAGACAAGGTAGACGATGGATCCTCCCTAATGAACTGGCTAAAAAGCACTCATGAAAGTTAGAACAGAGGAAAAAGACTCAGAAGAGAAGAATCTTTGATTCCTCCTTTATTCCATACTCTTACCAAATATAGTTGCTTCTAATAATATGCATCATGGTTTTCCACCCTCTGCTAGGGATGTGGGCTAGGAAAAGGTGAAATCTACTACCGGTGCTAATCATGGGAATGGAAATGCAAAGAATGACAACTTGTGTGTGTAACACTACTAGAAATGTTCACTTCTCTTTATTTATAGATAGAAGATCCAGAATGTCCCTAGCCTCCGCAAGAAGAATAAACCAAATAATAAGAAGAAAGGACAACATGATGTGCATGAGAAATAGAATGGGATGCCTTCCCTATGGACATTGTTGAACTTCTTGCCAAAAATCGGCATGAGAGATAGTTGATGACTTTGGAAAACTATTATACTCAACCTAAGGTAGCTCAAGTTGATTGTGCTAAACTGTCATACTCAACCTAAGGTGACTCAAATTTATTGTGCTAAATTTGAGGATTATCCCATCAATGTATCGAGTTCTACACTAATTTCTAGAAGTCCTCCTAGGATCTTGCATCACACAGCACGCCAATGTGAATCTGCATGATTTACATACTCAAAAGTCATCACAATGTCATGCACCTTCTAGCGCGAGCCCCAAGGTTCCAAATGGTCATCCTCTAGAATATCAGAAATGCAGAATCCACTTGAGGTTCATGCATTACCCATCACACGATCTTTCAATGCATACTCTTCAAAATTTCTGGTGCTACCTCAGACACATCTACGAGCACGCTAAAAGTCCCTAGTTTGGTTTTGGATAATTAATGAAACCTTCTAGTTACACAACTCCATCTAAGTGGATGATTTAGATAAGGTGGTCCTTGCCAAGTGGAGCTCATTGTAAATGGGTCATGACATGGAGTTGTGTAACTAGAAGGTGAAGATAAAGATGGGGTTTGGCTCGATGGACCGTGTGGAAGTGTGAAGAGCAAGTTGAGGCTTCAAAGTGTGGGACCATTGCGATGGTGAAGCTTGGGCAAGACTTGGCGCCGATGGACTGACCAACTATGAAGAGCAAGTAAGATCGAGATCGATGGACCAAGACGGTTATATGATGACGTGGAGTGTCACATGTCATGTGGAGGCTTAGCGGTTGATGGAGAAACAAATGGGCTCAAGGAAAAGGTATAACCTATAGGGCCATTTTATTTTGCACTCAAGACACCATAGAGGGTGTGAGTGGCTTAGGATTGATATCCAAACTATGAAGAGGGGAAGTCTTCGGTAATTCGGTTCATGAGTGCCACTAGGTCTATCATTTCATGTTGATGCATTAGCTAATTGAAAACCCTTGAAAATGATTGTGAAAATGCTAACACACAAGCACATGGAGATGTACACTTGGTGGTGTTGGCACATTTACAAGGGAGGCAATGTTGAAGTTGATTGTGATCAACTTAGAGAAGAGAGAAAGGTTTGGAAAAGTGCTTTAATCATTAATGATTGAGATCAAGAGGATATGTGGGTTATATAGCCCTCTAAGTAAGCTTTCCAACGAATCTAAGAACATAGAAAACAGAGTTTGGAGCTAAGAGATATGCCCATTTTAGTGCGGGGTAGTCGGCTACTCTGTAGAGCGTTGGATGCTGAGCGCCAGACGCGTCCATAGAGGAGCGTAGGACCTGCGTGTTGAATGGAGCATCGAACGCGTCCAGAGAGCCCTGGTCGTGACTCAGAGAGGTCGGGCGGTCGGGCGGAGCACCGGACGCGCGGTGGCCACGTCCAAGGCTGAGCACCAGACGCGTCTGGGGCTAGGCAACGGCTAGTTTGTTTTGAAATTTGACTTGTGAGCACAGGACACTGAACAGTAACTCGTGCGAGTCCTGAGAGGGGTGCAGGACGCATCCACGGCTCAAGTTTGAATTGGGTTGTTTCCTGTATGAAAATTACACGCGTCGAACGCGTCCTGGGATGAGCGTTGGATGCGTCCAACGTGTGTATTTTGGGCGGTTCAGCATGATGCTTTGGCGGACAAATTTACACGCGCAGGACGCGTCCTGCGGTGAGCCCAGGATACGTCATAAGGTCACATTTTTGGGAGAATCAAGGGGTAATGGCTAGTTTTGCTTGGATGGCTTATAAATAGGTGGTGGCCGGCCCTTGGGGAGGTCTCTCGCCCATCCTTTCATTCTTGAGCATCCTTTGAGCTGAAAAACTCCCTCATACTCATTCTCTCTTGCTTGGTTGGACATCATAAGTGAGTTTGAGTGATTCAAAGTGCATTGCATGAGTTGATTCATCTAGTGGCACTTGCGAGTCATTTGGCTGGTAGATTTCTTATTACTCTTGGAGAGTACCGCTCCTAGACAGCTTGGAGATTGTTGGAGGCATTGGAAAGAGTTGGTGATTGTTCTTGCCCACCTTCGGTGATTGATTGTAAGAGGTTCTTGTGCTTGTCCTCAGCGGAGAGCCAAAAGCAACTCTAGTGGAATGCGCGTGTCATTGAGCTACCTCACTTGAGAGTAGTGTCTTGCAGTTCCCTTGCGAGGGAGTGCCTTGCGAGTCACACCGAGGATCCATCTAGGTGTTGGTCGACAGAACCAGAGACTAGCTTGTCGGTGCACAAGTGAACTCTGGGTGAACAAAAATCATTGTGTTAACTTGACTCTTGGTGATTGGTTCTTAATATTGTGATTGTTATCATTGTGATTGATTGGATTTCATTTTGGTGATTGGCAACATCTTATCTTCACCATCGGTATTGAAATCACCTCTCTACTTTGTATTTACTTTCTAGATTATATTGTGTAGCTTGTGTAGAATTAGTTTTCTTACCAGCTCAATAGAATAGAAAGTAGTGACTTAGCCTTTGAGTGACATAGAGATTATAAGATATACTAGAATTATCATTAGGAGGCTTGCTCACCATCTAGGATAGGCAAAACCACTCATTACGCCATTTGTGTTACTAATAAGTTTTGTTTAGTGGTTTGTAGATTTTTTTAATAGGCTATTCACTCCCTCTAGCCATCTAGGACCTTACACACGCCCCGACCCAGTCAGTGGTAATAGCTCGTACTCCCCCATGCACCACTCGGTGCCACCACGACCACACGCCCTGACCCAGTAATGCAGCATGTGCGTGCCGCGTGAACGCATGTGCGCGCGCACACAAACACACACACACATATTTGAGTTTAGGAAAAGCAGTACTATTAAGAGGGATCTTAAGATGACTTTTCAAAAGTGCTACCAAATGCTCATATTCTGGAAAACTTTCTCATATCTTCACAAAAATAGCTAGCAAATCAAATCCTATCTTGTGCTGATTTTGGGAGTGCGGGAGTGCCACCCTTAGTCCGGCAGTGCCGCCCTTCAAAAGTGACCATTGGGCCAGGCAGGTATTTATACCCTCATGTCGGCCCAACTCACTTACCCCTTCATCTACCTCGCGATATATCTGTTGCAAACACCAAAAAACTCTCTTTCTCTCTCTCTCCTTCCATTGTTACTCCTTAAGCTCCCAAGCTGATCTCTTAATTCCACCATCATATCTTGAGAGAAAAGGAAGCAAACTTCCACTGGAGAGTGGATCTACTGATTCCCACTATTAAAAGAGCATTTGGTGCATGTTTGGCCGGCGTCCTAGGATTTGTTACTCTTGGAGCTTTGGTCCTAGCCGGCTAGGCGTCGCCCTAGAGCTTGCCAACTTGTGTGGCAGCCTAGGGAGGTCTGTAGCCTCACATTGCAGCTAAGAAATCACCCGTCACTTCAAGAGTTAACTCTCTTGACTTAGGAATGAGGGTAAGGCAAGCCTTTGTGGCAATACCAAGCCATTTGTGGCTTCCTCAACAACATGGACTTAGGAAGCCTTGGTGGTGAGCTAAACCACGGGATAAATCCTTGTGTCACCATGTGCTTGATTCAAATTCATTGTATTTCATATTATTGTTGAGGATATCTTTGTATTTATGCCCGATCTATTAGTGTAGGCTTGCCTCTACCTGTTTCAACCTCGATCTATTCTCTATACACTTGCAAGAAGCTAAGGAAGTTGGTAAAATATATTGTATATCTCAGTTTTTCAGTTTGTGAACTTTCTGTATTTAGGAAAGGCCGGCAGTGTTGCACTTAGGGCAGCCTTCCACACTTCTAGTTTGATAGATTGAGTTGAGTTTTTGCAGGCCTATTCACCCCCTCTAGGCCATTTTCCCTATCCAGAGATCCTACATTTTCCCTGGCCACCACCACCGCTCCACCACGGTGAGCCACAACCATAAAGCTTCGGCGGAATCCTAGCTCTCCTGTGGCACCACCTTCTTCCCATACATTCTCCCTCGTCGCCACCACCACCATGCCTAGAGCTCACCCACCTGTCTAGCCTTCCTCCCTCCAGTTGGCTCATTCAATACCAACTAGAGTTGGGGAAGATAAGGGCATAGCTCATTGAAACCCTAAAAAGTAGATCCATGAGGGAAGAAGAGGAGGAGAGAGGAACAGGAAGATGATTAGGAGGCCTACCTAGTGTGGATCCACCTGATCTGCCACCGCCATAAGATCCGTCGGATGCACTATGATCATCATAAGATTTGCCACAACATCTCCATCGCCGCACACAAGGAGGCGGTGGGGCACATGCATGGGGAGATGGTGGGGAGTAGGCATGGGGCGGAAGTCGCTGGGTAGCTACTTGCCGGAGAAGAGAGGAAGGAGGGGGCGAGGTGTGCAGGCATGCGGGTGTGTCCAGGGAAGCCTGAGTATGCCCGTTGGCCATAGTGGTGGCTTTTTAGCTTTTTGTCATAAACAATTATATTTCTTCTTTCCATTCTAGGCTACTGAAGCCATGGTATTTTTAGTGATAGTTTTGTTCAATATAAAGTATTGTCATAAGTCTTTGTTTTACATTTTTATGAGAAGTATTGGTTTTTAAGTATTTTCTTGATAATTAGAAATATTTTATGTTTACCAATTATGTCATACTAGTAGCACACAATTATAATAAAAATCTAGAAAATATAAAATATAAAGCCTAAATTAGCCAAACATTGTAAAACTAAAAAATGAGGAGATCTACGTAGTGTTAAGTATGGTAAGTAAAAGAGGGAAAATTTTACCTTACAGAAAAGCATAAATATGATAGTCTTTAATTTCTACATGAGAAAAAGAAGGTTGCTTCCTCTAGATAGAGGGGACAATGACCCATATATACCCTTGAAGACCAGGCCTATGTCTAAAGGCTAAGTGGGAGAAGCATCAGGCTAATGGTCCCTTTGGTTGGGCTTTTCATCCTGCTTTTGCTTTTGCAAAAGCCACAAGTGAACCAATGGCTTAAAAGCAACAATTGCTTTGCCCAAAAGCAGCTTTCACTACAGTAAAAATTCAAAAGCACCTAGATCCCTGCTTTCATCTACTTTTGGGACAACAAATTACTCATCTACCACCAGTTTTGAAGATAATAACATTTCTTTTTTCCTTCTTTTATTTCCTTCTTCTATTTGGCCAGATCCACCATGGGAGGCCTACTGCCCGCCTAATAAGGGAGGGCCTACTGCTAAATCTAGCTGCCCAAATCCACTGTTGTCGAAGCCATGCCGATCTGAGCATCGCGATGAGGGAGATTAAGAGTGGAAAATAGAGGGAGATGGGGAGACTTGAGCTAGCTTGACTTTCTTGTCGGAGGAGCGCCCTAGGCCACCAGATCTAGGTGAGAGAGGAGGGAGGAGTGTCGTCGTCGACCGAATCAGCCATTGCCACACCACCGCACCACCTGATCCGCCATCACCCACTAGTAGAGATATGACCTACCATATGAAAATTCTTATGATGATTTTGTTATAGTCACCGAAGAGTGTTTCCATGATGTTTTGGTCATTTTGGTCATTGTACTACGTGACAATTTTGTTTTTTGTGACGTATTTCGAAAAGGTCACAGGAATTGTCACAGAAACCCTGATGGAATCATCACAGAGGCATTCATGACACTGTTCATCACTAGATTGTGATGGTTTCACGGATATTCTCGAGTTGTGACCAACACACTTTGTCACTGAAACCTACGCCGCTCCATTTGGCTATGGGAGTCGGCGCCGTTTGCCTGCGGAGAGCCGCCTTCACTCATACTTCCATCCACAATTACCACGCATCACTAGTACCCCACATCCACCGTTAGTCATCGGACCCGCCCATCATTCAGTTGGACACTTCTCCATCCGACGTTATGGGACCCGTCGTTACTCATCCGTTCCGAATGGGCGCCGTTCTACCACACTTCACTAACCCTGTGGGACCTGCCTGCCAGGGGAGCCTTGAGGCCACCACCCTTCGATGACTGACATGTGGTACCTGTCTAGGACCGTTCTCCATCTAACGCGTGGGATCAGCGTGTCAGTTAGAAGGGACCCACCACATGGGACCCAACCCACCATCCTTCGACGACTGACATGTGGGAACCGTCTGGGACCGTTTTCCATCCGACGTGTGGGATCAGCATATCAGTTAGATGGGACCCGCCACATGGGACCCAGCCAACCATCCTTCGACGACTGACATGTGGGACCCGTCTAGGACTGTTTTCCATCCGACGTGTGGGATCAGCATGTTAATTAGATGGGACCCGCCACGGGGGACCCATCTCCGTTCATGTGAGGTCATCCTTCTACAACTGACATGTTGGACCCGTCTAGGACCGTTCTCCATCTGACGTGTGGGATCAGCGTGGGACTCGCCACGGGGGGCCCATTTCTGTTCATGTGGGTCAACCTTTATCGGCTGACATGTGGGACCGGGGCACCATCCTTGTTCACGTGGGGCCATCCTTCTTCGACCAACCTGTGGGCCTGTGTGACACCCTTCACCACCCAAAGCATGGGACCAGAGTGTCAGTTACCTGGGACCCACAACTGGGGATCCTTCTCTGTTCATGTAGGACCACCCTTATCTCACAGACATGTGGGACCACCATTCTTCAACCGGCGTTAAATTTGCCAAAAACATTGGGCTTTATAGGTTCGAACCCGGGACCTGGCATAAAGGCGTGAAGGTCTTTGCCACTACACTAAGCGGCTGTGTGTGTTCTCATCCCCTTGGAGCCTTTATATAATGTAAGTACATTTTATGTTCTCTTATATCTTATATCTATATATATGGGATATATTATATCCCCTGAAAGTTGAAAAATATCTGCCCGTTGGACTTGCGGCAGAGTCGGAGGCGGCAGTGGAGGATCCTCGGTGTGTTGTGGTGGCTTTGGCATCCATTTGGAGGCAGGCAGCTGGGCTTTGCCAGTGGAGCACGGCGGCATTGGCATCCGCGTCGCTTATGTGCCACGGCAGAGGCGTCAGATCCGGTCCGTGTCGCTTGTGGGCCTCGACGGAGCAGTCGGATCTGATTCATAGGTCTCCTTTCTCCCCTTTTTACTATTTGTTTCTTCATTTATATTTTCCCTCGACATGGGGATTTCACTTAGATATATCACCTTTGATGCATACCGCCATATCCCTTAATTTTAGATAGGTGCGGGATGGGGAATGGTTCTGGTAGTCCCTGTAGCACATGGCTATTGAATTTGTTAGGAGGTAGCAAATCAGTGCCACTAATCTTTAAGCTGCACTTGTTGCTATGCATGCCAATGATGGTTTGCACTTGTAAAACTGAGGCAGCCTGTTTGGGTTCTGCAGATTCGAGATGAATCCATGCTATGTTGTGTTTCATGGCTGTAGGCAAGGGGTTTTCCATAGCTGGGCTGACTGCCAGGAGCAAGTTCATGGGTTCCCTAGTGCTTCTTATAAAAAGTACACCTCCTGGGAAGCTGCACTTGCTGCCTTCAAATCCTATGAAGCTGAGCTCGTGTAATGATTGTGTGATCGTTAGACTTGATTTAGCTGAATTTGAAATGGTGTTGGAAGTGTGGTAGTTAGACTTGATTTAGCCAAAATGAGCTCGTACCATGGAAATTGTTAATGACTGTTAATGTTGCATTTTGGTATAAGTTGTGGACTTCGCTGATGGATCTTTGTTGAATTATTTTCTTCTTCATTCAGTTATCTCATTACTTAGGAAGCTGAGGCCTCTTGCACACTGACAAAATAGAGCAGGCCCCCAACAGGAGGATAGACTCATTTGCCAGCCTCCCAGATGATCTCATTCTTGAGATCCTGCGTCGTATCCCTAGCCCCTCCTTGTTCCGCTGCAAATTGGTCTGTCAAGACTGGAAACTCCTCATCAACAACTCCGACATCAATGACAAGCTGGCTCGCCAGACTATGATTGGTTTCTTCTTAGATAGGCTGACGAACATGAATCACTTCACCAGCATCACCGGTGAAAAACCCTGCTTTAGCTTCTTGACCACATATCGTGTAGCTGTCTCAGATTGCTGCAACAGCCTCATCCTATGCCGGTGGTCTAGATGTGGCTGGGTCGTCTGCAATTCAATCACACAAAATTATAAGGTACTACCAGCTAGCCCTCATGCTCGTGGCCTATCTTTGGAGGGTTTTGATCCATTAGCTGGGGTGGCTCAATTGTGTTTTGATCCAACAGTCTCCTCACACTTCCATGTTGTTCATTTTGTGGAAGGTAGAGATTGTTTAATTGAAGCTTTGCATATCTACTCGTGTGAAATTAATACATGGCTCAGTATGGAATGTGGATGGCGCAATGGTATTGATCTGGAGCTTTGTTGGACGTGAAGTGCATTTCTTAACGGTTTTCTACACAATGTGGCATACGTTAGGGCTGAGGGAACATGTTTGATAATTGCTGTGGATATGGAGGGAAACACATGGAAGGAAATTGCTACGCCTACTGGTAATGATGAGGACACCCTACATCAAGCTCAGGGTCACTTGTGTGTATGTCTTATTGATGGTTCTCGCAATCAACGCAAGTTTTTAATGTGGATCCTTGAAGACTATGGTACTAATAATTGGACATTGCAGCATACAGTCGTCCAACATTTTTAGATGCATAAAAATCCAAGGGATTTTGTCCCACACGTTATTGCAGTTCACCTCGAATGGAAATCGAGTCATCACATATGACATGGACCGCAGAAAAGGTCATGTCATCCCTACCAGCATGTCAAACCTATGTTTGTTTATACCGAAAGAAGGATACCCTCGACTAGTCTATCTTCCATATGTTTCCTTGTTATTCGATTCACTACAGCCATAAGTTGCAGATCTGGCAGAGGAGTCCATCATTTCAAACCTACGTGCCATCAGATGAGGAAAGTCGCTTGTAAGATGTGTGTGTGTGGTGGGGGAAGGAATGCTTGTTTATTGTAATGACTTTTTAATTATTAGTTTTGTTTGTATGAACTTGATGTATCGATGATCATGTGTTCCCTTGCGTTTTATGTCATAGTTGTCGATACTCTATCATACTCTGTCATACGCATTCAAACATAAAGGGAACAGACTTTCTTGTGTCCAACAACATTTCCATTAATAAAAATTGCTATAATAATACCCTTGCATGTGATCTGTGGTTGAACTTTATATTAAATTAAACGCTATTGTGTCACTACTATAGACTGACCAAAATCGTAACCGTTAGTGAGCACTCAGTAGACTGATTGCTAGGGCTTTCAAAACAGAAGCATTCATACTTTGTCCTACGAGATCAAATATGGAGCAGTTGGACTTTCTTGTGTTCGCAGTAAAATTGAAGAGCTACGTATCACCTGTGAGTCTATAGAGCGTGGCGAGACTTGTTGAGATGGCCTCCTAGTAGCATACGATTTACAACGAACTAATAATCAGAACAAAACTTAAAAGAGAACTCTAAACGCTAAAGAATGAGACCCCATTGATAGAAATGTATATTGAAATCAATGTACCTGCCCTGAGGTGAATTGGTCGTACATCCCCACGCAGCGAGGTAGAACACGGTCAGACATTCACAGGCTCATTTTTTTATAATTTGAATTTTAGTATTACATATATTTTTGTGAAAAGGAAAAGAGAAAATCTAATATTATCAGTACAAGTCCTACCTGTTACAGCCTAACAACTACATGATGCTCGGCCCAACTACACGATGAGGCCTTGTAACCTGGAACAAACCAAAAATTTTAGAACTTACTATATGACCATAATAATAATACAATCAAAACTGACATAACCTTTACGCTCTGTCCTACGTGATTAGTTATGTAACAGTCGGACATTCTGGCGTTCACAGACATGAACTGCCTGGAGCCAAGACTTGTGGGACTTGCAAGAATATGAGATGGGACAGTCCGACCCTTTCTCTTTTGTGTATCATGGGGAAGTCCGGCCATACCTCTTTTGTGTACCATGGGATAGTCCTTATATGGCCTTGTGATAATTGGGCCGTCCCCGCTCCTAAGGGACAAGTCATGTGGAATGTGGTGACCTATATATTGAATATATATCCTTTGAAAATGGGAAAATATCTCCCCATTGGACTTGTGCTGGCTGGGCGGTGGATTGAACAACCAACATTTCACCAGCTTCACCAATGAACTTCCCTGCTTCAACTTCTTGCACACAAATTGTGTAGATCTCTTAGATTGCTGCAACGGCCTCGTCTTATGCCTATGGTCTTTTGCTATGGGATATCACTGGGTCATCTGCAATCCAATCACACAAAATTATAAGGAACTACCAGATAGCCCTCATAATCATGCCTTATCTTCGGAGGGTTTTGTTCCATTAGTTGGGTTGGCTCAATTGTGTTTTGATCCATCAGTCTCCTAAATTTCCATGTCATTGAATATTTGGAAGGTGCAGAAGCTTTGGAGATCTACTCGTCTGAAACTAATACATGGCTCAGTATGGAATAGGGATGGTAGAAGGGTATTCTTTTACAACATGGTGAAACATGAGGTGCATTTCTTAATGGTTTTCTACACAATATGGCGTACGGTACAGCTATAGGACCACCTGTGATAATTGTTGTGGATATGGAGGGAAACACATGAAAGGAAATTGCTCCGCCTACTGGTAATGATGGGCTTACCCTGCATCAATATCAGGGTCACTTGTGTGTATGTCTCATTGATGGTCCTCGCAAATAATGCAAGTTTTCAATGTGGATCCTTGAAGACTATGGTACTAATAATTGGACATTGCAACATACAGTCATCCTTAATGACATTTTTAGAAGCATTAATATCCGATGGGTTATGACCCACACGTTGATTGCAGTTCACCTCGAATGGAATTTGGTTTTCTTAGCTGGGTATAGAGGAGAACGAATCATTGCATATGACATGGACCGCAGAAAAGTTCATGTCATCCCTTCCGGACTTTTTCAATATCATAGACGTCGAATTACACCAGAAGTATGGTTTCGACCAGCCTACTATCTTTCATATGTTCCCTTGTTATTCGATTCACTACAGCCATAAGTTGTAGATCTGGTAGAGGAGTCCATCACTTTAAACCTACGTGCCATCATATGAGGGAAGTCGCTTGTAAGATAGGTGGGGTCATGCTTGTTTATTGTAATAACTTTTGTAATTATTAGTTTTGTTTGTATGAACTTGATGTATCGATGATCGTGTGGTCCCTTGCATTTTATGTTGCAGTTGTGAATACTCTATCGTACTCTGTCATACGCGTTCAAACATAAAGGGCTCGGACTTTGTTGTGTCCAACAACATTTCCATTAATAAAACTTGCTGTAATAATACCCTTGCACGTGATCTGTGGTTGAACTTTATATTAAATTAAACTCTGTCGTGCCACTACTACAGACTGACCAAAATCGTAACCGTCAGCGAGCACTCGATAGACTGATTGGTAGGGCTTTCAGAACAGAAGCATTCACACTTTGTCCTACGAGATCAAATATGGAGTGGTCGGACTTTCTTGCTTTCAGTAAAACTCAAGAGCTATGTATCACCCGTGATGCTATAGAGCGAGGCGAGACTTGTTGAGATGGACTCCTAGCAGCATATGGTTTACAACAAACTGATAATAAGAACCAACGTGGTACTATAAAGGTTAACAGAAGATCATGTGCATAGATATTATAACAACAAGTTAAACTATTGAACATCACGATTGTCTCCAGTGAGCATGTCTTGACAACAAAATATAGAAGATCTTGCTGCAGTGAACTTGAGTGGTCATGGTGAAGATGAGTACCAGTCTGGTCCACCGGTGGATCCATGTCGACGTGCCGATGAGGCCTTGTGACCTAGAACGAACCAAAAGTTTTAGAACTTATTATATGACCATAATAATAATACAATCAAAACTGACATACCCATTACGCATTGTCCTAAGTGATCAATTATGTAGTGGTCGGATGTTCTGGCATTCGCAGACATGAACTGCCTGGAGCCAAGACTTGGGACTTGTAAGATCAAGAGATGGGACAGTCCGACCCTTTCTCTTTCGTGTGTCAAGGGGAAGTCCGGCCATACCTCTTTTGTGTACAACATGACAGTCCTTATATGGGCCTTGTGATAATTGGGCCATCCCCGCTCCTAAGGGACAAGTCATGTATGTGGATATATTTGACATATATCCCCTGAAAATGGGAAAATATCTACCCATTGGACTTGCGCTGGCTAGGCGGTGGAGCTAAAGGCGGCGGCGGAGGATCCCCGGTGTGCCGTGCTGGCTCCGGTGTCCATTTGGAGGCAGTCGGTGGGGCTTTCCCGGTGGGGCGCGGCGACATTAGCATCCACGTTGCTTGTGTGCCGCGGCAGTGGCAGAGGCATTAGATCTGATCCGCAGCTCTCCGTTCTCCCCTTTTTACTATTTGTTTCTTTATTTGGGTTTTGCCTCATCATGGATCTACTACATGACTTGGGGATTTCGCTTAGAATGAACACCTTTGATGGTTAGATTTGATTTAGCTGAAATTGTATTGGGCTAATTGTTACAGCCACAGTAACTTCTATTCTAGTGAGTTGTCTATGTCTATGTGCTGGTACTCTAAATTTGGATAAGCTCATAACATGGAAATTGTTATATGCTCTTAAAGTTGCATTTTGTTGTAAGTGTGATGGACTAAACTAATGGATCTTTATTGCATTATTTTTGACTTCAGTGATCTCATGACTTAGGAACCACGGGGCTATTATGCACTGACAGAATGGAAGAAGGCCCTAACAACAGGATGGACACATTGCCCAGCGCCAAAGTACGAGCTGCAGAAGTCACTGCCGATGCTACAAGATTTTTGGCATTTTTTGACAAAGCCAGTTCGTAATGTACTATAATTTCCATAAAAAGTCCTTTGTGACGAAAAAGCAATCGTCATAAGGTCGTCACAAATTGACCGACATAAAAAGTCTACGCGTGACGAAAAGCAAAAACCGTCATATAAAGTCTGTACCTTTTATGACGGTGGAGATGATTTTGTCACATATTGTTGTTTAATGTGACGGTTAGTTTCGTCGCAAAAAGGTTAGTCAACGCGTCACATATTGTACATTTCGTCATGAAATAGTAGCCCGTGGTTCCTCTTCACATGATTTTGTGACAAAATGTTTCGTCACATATTATTTTGTGACGTTGATGTTTTGTGACGATAGGTGCCGTCACATAACAGAATATGACACTAATTTAACGTCTTATTTCGTGGGCTGTGTGGTACATCTTAGGTAGTTTTTTATGATGCAGGCTGGTGTCATATTATATTATGTGACACACTAAATGTGTCTTCTTTTGTGTGGTGCGTGAGGCAGTTTGAGACGCTTGTACTCGTCACAAAATGTCATCACATTCGGTGACGAATGTCTCACATATCCTAAATTTGTCATCAGAGATCATACAAGCAGAAATGTGCATCCAGAAAACAGTAGGCATCATACAAAGCAATGCCATCACAGGTCATAAGTCACACACAGCTGAGCCAAGCCCTCATACAAGACATACATTCACATGATAACAAGTTCCTGCAACATGAAATTCAAACATAACAGAAAGTTCATGGTTCCAGCCAACAAGTTCAAATTATTGCAAGTTGCAACACATACCACACAGGTTCAAACAGAGGCACACATAGTTCTGACAACATGCTCCACAAAGTTCCAAAAGACACAAGGTTGTTCTAGCAAGGTAACAGTAGCTTAGACATAGACATTTGCTACCTCAGTCTTTTTGAAGTTTCAGGACAGCGCGTAGCAGTGCATTAGTCTCTTCAAACTTGCTACTCATTTCCTTCACCTCTTTTTGGGTTTGGCGTAGTAAATTCTAGTTTTCTTCAAGAGACGCCTGTTGAGCTCGAAGCTGTTGTTGCAATTCCTCCAGCTTCCTAGCAGCTTCCTCTCTTTCTGCTTGGAGGGTTGCCTCAAATTCAGCTTGCAGGCGGGCTTGTGCTGCAGCTGTTGCGGACTGGGTAGCTTTGTGCGCTTTAGAGAGACCAAGGTTTGGAAGGAAGGTCGAGGAACGGGTGACCTGACTTAGACTATCAGCAACAATCTTGGATGGATACTTTGGTGCCTCTCCTTCTTCTGGTTCTCTTGTCTTCTCTGCAACCATTTGTGCCTACATATATAGAATGATTCTAGTTCAAAACAAGTACATAGAACAGTGTGAAAAATTCTTTGAGTATTAGTACAGTACATGCATCAAATAATTGTGTCACTTACATAGATTTCCTCTGCTAGGGGACTACGGCCATTTTCTGGACTATTCATACATTCACCAAAGAATTCCACAGGATCTGGCTCTTCATCATTGTACTTTTCCCTCTGCATCGTGTAAAGAAATAATTTACAATGTTATCCAAGAATGTAGAGTGAGTGGTGGACAAACATGGTCCCTAAATATGTTAATAGCGAGATCCCTAAATATTATGCATATATGACAATAAATCAACCATTGACAGACTAATACAGCAAGCTCAAACTCAGTTGCTCTTGGCATTACTTTGTCCATCCACTTAAGCATATTAGAGGGCACTAGCAGAATATGTAAGATGTAGCAGACTAGTAGAGCATGAACATCTCAGATTGTGCTCAAAATTGCAGTCAAGCTCAAAATGGTACTAGCAGACTATGCTTAAGTTAAGTGGCATCCCATCAGAATATTCTTAGTCTTGATTTGCCCTCTAATATTTAGGCACTAGCAGAATATTCTAGTTCAAAAGCACTCTGTAATTACAAAGGTACAAATATCCCTTCTTTGAACTAAATTGTTGAAAAGATAAGTATATGTACCAAGCTGTATCGATGGGCAATATAGGACCTAGATCCAGTCTTTTGGTGAAGCTGCACTTGCCCTCGGTTTACTTTATTCCTCTCACTTTTCTCCTGCACCACAAATGCAACACAAAGTTTTCATTCTCAAGCACATAGTTGAAGTTGCATATTAACAAAAGGAGTTAATACAAGGCATGGACCTGACTCTTTGGGTCACACCAGTAGTCTACTAGCTTGATCCACTCCGCTTTCCTCATCTTCGGCGGAGGTTGTTTGTCCAACAGCTGTTCTTTTGTTAGTGTGTTGTCGAAGTACCTCTTTTTGAGGTTATACCTCTACTTCCGTACTCCCCTCTTAACGATATCCATGCATGCAGCTTTGCTTGGTCCCTCTTCATCAACTTTTACATCCAGCCTTGTCTATAGGAACACAAATGAGTTAGTAGACTTAATTTTGTACAAGAAACTGCATTAAAGGAAGAAAGTATTGTAGGTGAGATAGTTATATCCTCACCGCCACTTTGTCAAGTACTTTTTGTACTTGTGAAGGCCCCCCATCTTTTTCATATAGCTTCAAGATGTCCAGATAGGAAGCTGGTCTCTAAGGGCAACACCAATTTCTGAGGCAAGCTTTGCTGCTTGAATAGGGACAGAAGGTCTCTTCTTCCCTTCAGCCACTTGTACAGGGAACCTATTTCCTCTTTTTATCAGCCTTTCTAATACTAGACCAATTGTTTTCTTGCGGACTGATTTTTGGGGCCCTGCAATTAGAAAATAATATTAAAATTGTATTCATATAGAAGTAACAATTGAAGTTATGTAATGGCGAAAATAATGCTTGGAAATTGTGTATACCTGGAACCAAGGTAGCATCTGCCTCTCCTCCCTCTGTAGGACCCTCTGAAAATGTGCCATCAAATTGTTCACTGCCTTCATTGATTTCATTGCTTTGCCTAGAGCTGCGTGCACCTGGAGAGGTGTCTGTAGGAATTAGTTGTGTGACACTAGTTGTGGGCGTAGGTTGCTTAGCCGATGTAGGAGTAGGAGTTTCCTGAGGGTTTGCAACAGGCTCAGAGAAGGCTGAACTGATATGATCTGATGTAGGAGTCCTTAGCATAGGATTTGCACCAGGCACAGACTAGGCTGCAGTTTCCCTAGTGTATCTATGAGTAGTGCCTGTGGTTGGATTAGGCGCAGACAAGGCTGGACTGGCTGTGGGGTTTTTTCGAGTAGTAGGCATTGTGATAGTAGTTTGTGTGGTCTGAGTATGGCTTCCACTTGGACTGAGGTGGCCTTGCAGATCATTGACACTGGAAACGGCTGCCGGTTTGGGGTTGGCTCTCACATTGGTCTTAGTAGGCAAAGGGTGTCTCTCCCTATGTGGACGGCGCCCAGGCGAAGGCCTTGCTACCTGCTGCCTAGTGAGTCTTCCTAGCATGCCCGGTGGCCGCTGGCTGGGCGCTGTCATTGATGCCACCTTTTGCTTTTTTTGGAGAGGCCTAGTTCCTGGAACCATCTCTTCTACCTGCCAAGACAAACATCCATATGATTAATTAAGAAACAAGTCATGAAGTAGATTAAATAATTGTATGCAGTGCATGTATGAAATAGACCGACCTCGTTAGCGAGGTCATCATCACATTCATCATCACTTTCAGATTGGTTATCAATTTTAGAGCCTGGATCATATTCAGTGTCAGATTCTGGTTTGTCAGTGACTACAGTCTTCGCTTTTCGCTTTTGCTTTTTTGAAAAAACATCATTAACTTCCTGAGCTAAGACCTCAATGCCGAAAGACTTAAAAATATCCCGAATGTTTTGTACATTGGCATCCCTTTGCTGCTCATACTTGGTTTTTGTCATGTCTTGTATTTGTTAGTATGAGCTAACGCATAAAGATTAGAAACTGCGCATAAAGATTAGAAACTGGAATCAGTTTCTGTTAATGAGTAGAACAAAAAAACTAAGGAATCAGTAATTTTTCTAGAATGCTAGAAAGAAGGCAAACTAACAACAAAATGGAACAGGCTCAAGAGTTCAAGAATTAGAACATGTTAGAATTCAGTACAAAGAAGTACACTAGATCATGATAGAATTAAGTACATTGTATATAAACAAGTACTTGTATACAAACAACAGATTCTTGCACATACTAGCTGGCCAATTACTAGCAGCTAAATGCCTGAACTCTAGCACTAAATAATAGATGCAGAGCTCCACTTAATCTCATGGCAAACCAACAGATAATCCAACTCAAGAAAGCACGGTTGACCTCCACTTAATCTCACGGCAGAGACAGCAGACTTAACATATTACCTTAAGTGAAGGAGGATGAAGAGTACAATCGGCGTCGGGGTGGATCTGTGGATGTCGTCGGCTTGAGCTGTGGCTCTGACTTGTAGCTTGGTGGTGCCCCGGCCGGTTGCTTCCAGCTTTGTCAGGCAGCGGTGACGAACTCTGGGATGCGGGAGGTGACAGACTTCGGGGTCGATCCGTGGATGCCGCGGCGTGAACTACACCTCCAGCCTCCAGCGTTGGGGTGCACATCGTCGGCGCTTGGCACCACTAAGTAGCGGGGAAGCAGGAGGAAATGGCCATGCTCGGTGTCGCTAGGGTTCGGGAGGAGGCGATGCTAGGTTTAGGGAGGAGGGGGCGTTTGGGTTATAGAGCTGGGCTGCAGGGAGGACACACGGTGCGACGAGGTTGGGTGACGGCGGTGGGGTGGCGGCGGCGAGGGGGGTGGCGGCTCTGGGCGGGGACAAGGGGGAGATTGGGGATTTTCTCCCCCAAGTCTTACGGGTAAGAGGATGAAGGTGCTGGGAGGCGGGTGGCTTGAGCGGGAGGCTTGGGTGGCTTGAGCGGGAGGCGGGTGGGACCCATGTGTCGGCGAGGGTAGCTACGCGGGAGAGAGCGTCTAGCACCACCAAAAAATTTAGCCTGACGAGTGGGCCTGGGCTGGGCCAAATGTTGATCTGGTGCAGCGGGTCCACTAGTCAGTGACCCATTTTTTCTTATTACGATTTCAAATGAATATTGGGGGTATTGAACGATAGAAAATGGAAACACTGTCAAAAACAAAAATGTCCAACTCATCGACATCTACCTGGTTTGTTTTGTATATTTTTTCATTTGAACATATTTTGATAGTTTAAATGTTAAATTTTCAAAAAATTTAAATGGGGACTAAAACTAGGGGTACTAAATGCTTTCAAATTTAAAAGTGGTGAATACAAAGATTGCACATCTCATGAAGATGTACATTTCCTGTTTTGGGAGTTTGTTCATCTGAGAAAGTGACAGAAACTTTGTTCATGGAAATCACATATCTCACCTAATCATCATGAAACTCTAAGAACGAGAGTAGAATTTATAAATAACTTTAGTACCACTTTGTCAAATGGGAAAATGGCCAAAATAATACTTGTTGGTCTTAATGAGTTAAACAAATGTCGTGTTCATGACTTTTGTAGCTGAGGTCATTTGGAGTTTCAAATTTTGGACTAAAATTGCATGTTTTTTATAGATTATACTTTTGAATTGTTTATAACTTATTCCATGACTATATGACCAAAATAATCTGACATATTGATAGAACATGATTTTAGAAATTTTTAGGAGAAAAAAATTCAGATTTAGAGATAGCATCTAGGAGAAAGACTTCTTAGAAGAATTTGCCATGAATTTTAAAAATAAATGTGTGAACAAATGAAAGGGAACATGGGAGGCTGATGAACATCGTCTGGCCCACATGTAATTGAAATGCTAGGCCCACATATCATGTATGGATGGGGTGTCAACATTTGTGTTCCTGGCCGCTCATTTGAGCTAGCAAGCTCAGTGGCCGCTCGGCCACGGTCTCTGGCGACGGGCAGGCTCTCCCTGCCGCCCCAACCTTGCCAGCAACGAGCACCTGCAGGCAGTCCCCTCTACCCGCTCACCCCTACCCTCACCTCCCTCCACCTCAACATCGATCACCGAGCAGGCTCTCCCCCTCCAGCAGCGAGCCGTTGCAGCACGCCCCTCCCCAGTAGCAGCAGCAGCGCACCCCTCCCCTCCAGCAGCCCCACTGCTGCAACACCTATGAGCAGGCACCGTGGTGGAGCTCTAGCCGCCCCTCTCCACTCACCTCCCCCTTCCTCAATAGCCCTGCAAGCAGGCACCGTGGTGGAGCTGGCCGTCCAACTGAGATCTGCTCACTCAAGAGCTCCCTCCTCCCAAGGTGAGCTACTTCACTTCGCTGAGATGATTTCATCACATATTGTTGTTTAATGTGACGGTTAGTTTCATCGCAAAAAGGTTAGTCAACGCATCACATATTGTACATTTCGTCATAAAATAGTAGCCCATAGTCTACTAGCTTGATCCACTCCGCTTTCGCTGCTTCACTTCGCTACTTCACTTCGCTGAGGTACTACCGATCTGAAACAAACAAGGCAGCAAAGATGTTGTTGTTGAATCTTTTTATTACTTGCTAGTACCTCAGTATCAATAGGACTATAGTACCTCTCACTAGATGTTGATGTTGATTTATTACTATTTCTTTTAGTTTTCTAGGTCCAGATGGATAGAAGTTGGATTTATTGCAGTCAACCATTTTTGGCGGCCTTTTTGAGAGGTGTTCAGCAGTTCATGGAACATGTCAAATCTAGATATGGTGCAGATGAGAAGATTAAGTGCCCATGCCGAAAATGCCTGAACCATATTGAGAAAAGCCTAGATGATGTGCACGAGGATATCGAAATCAATGGTATGTCTAGGTGCTATACTAGGTGGGTGCACCATGGAGAGGAAGAAACTAATGTTGGACAAGATGAAGTTGGAGCGGAAGAACATGCTATTGTACCAGAGGAGGATATGTCATGGCAAGGAGATGATGAGGGACCACTTCATGAGGTAGGAAATGATGAGGCACCACTTCATGAGGCTGCACAATCTGAAAATGTCTTAGATGACGGTGCACGGGGAGTTCAGGGGTTGGTTCAAGATTTGCGTGACGCAGCAAGCCATGGCTTTGGTGGTGACTTATACAAACAAATCATGGAAGAGGCAAAGTGTGAACTTTATCCAGGATGCACTGAGGAGTCTAGGCTATCTTTTGTTATCAAGTTGCTGCATATCAAAGTGTACAATCGGATAACAACATCTGGATTTGATGCTATGCTTGAGTTGCTTTCTGGATCTTTGAAGAATGTGCCTGGAATTCCTAAGTCCTATAGGGAGATGAAAGCTGCACTTGGGAAGCTTGGTTTTGGTTATGTTTCTATTGATGTGTGCAAGTATGATTGTGCCTTGTTTTGGAAGGACCATGAACAAGCTAATCATTGCCCAGTTTGTGGTTTCACAAGATGGAAAGTGAACAAGGAGGGTAAAAAAAAAGTTGCTCACAAGGTCCTCCGTTACTTTCCAATAATTCCTCATTTTCAAAGGCTTTTCATGTCAAAGCAATGGGCACAATATGCAAGATGGCACAAGGAAAAGAGGGTACCAGTTGCAAATGAAATGAGACATCCTGTTGATGGGGAAGCTTGGAAAGATTTTGATGAGACTTTCAAGTCTTTTGCAGATGATCCCCGTAGTTTGAGGTTAGGCATTGCTACTGATGGATTTAACCCATTTGGTCAGATGAGCAATTCATATAGCATATGGCCAGTGATAGTGGTACCATACAATTTTCCACCATAGATGTGTATGGACCAATCCAATTATATGCTTGCTTTACTAATTCCAGGCAAAAAGTCACCAGGCAAAGATTTTCATGTGTTCGTGCAGCCTTTCATGGAAGATATGGTAAAGCTTTGGAAGGGTGTAAAAACTTATGATGCAGTTGAAGGCAAAGACTTCGACCTGCATACAGCGATTCTGTGGGGAATCCATGACAACCCAGCATTAGGCACCATGTCAGGCAGAACCACTGGGGGTTACTTTGCATGTGTGCACTGTGATGGGAATCCATGCTCATGCAGTCTTAGAAACAAAATTGGTTTCATAGACCATAGACGTTTCCTCCCTAAAAACCATGAATGGAGGACAAACAGATCTTTTGGTAAGGCTGAAAAAAGAGATAAGCCAAGGAAATTTATTGCAGATGAGGTTATGGCAAGGTTGAATGAAATTTCGTATATTCCAGGCAAGAATCCAGATAAACCAAAGTCAAGAAAATGACGCCGTAATCAAGAAGAACCAGTATGGCATCTGAAGGTTAGCTTGTATGATTTGGAATACTGGCCTTTTTTGAAGCTACAGCACAACCTTGATGTTATGCACATAGAGAAAACATATGTGAAAATATTTTGGCAACTCTACTTAATATTCCAAACAAGACAAAGGACACCATCAATGCTAGACTAGATTTGGAGGACAGAGGCATAAGAAAAGAGTTGCATTTTCTAGATAAGAGTGGTACTGCATCATCAAAGCCAAGAGCTTGTTACGTCCTAAATCCTGATAATAGGAAGAAGTTCTTGCAATTTGTGAGCAATGTTAAGTTTCCTGATGGCTATGCCTCCAATATATCAAGATGTGTCAATCTGGAGGGAGCAGGAACAATCCAGGGGCTGAAAACACATGACTGTCATATAATGCTGCAGCGTATCTTACCAGCTGGCCTTCGTGGTTTAGTGCGCAAAGACGTATACGAAGTAATTGCTGAATTGGGTAGGTTTTTTAGACAACTTTGCACTAAAACTCTAAAGGTTGATGCACTACACAAGATGAAGGAAGATATTGTGCTTATCCTTTCCAAGCTAGAGAAAATTTATCCTCGAGCATTCTTCGATGTTATGGTTCACCTAGCAGTACACTTACCTGCTGAGGCTCTCCTTAGGGGACCAGTGCAGTATGGGTGGATGTATCCCATTGAGAGAAGGTTGGGCACCTTTAAGCGCTTCATCCGCAATCAAGCAAGGCCTGAAGGATTATTGCAGAGGCATACACTGCCTATGAGTGTATGACCCAGTGCTCAACATATTTCAATGACATCATTACTAGGTTCACTAGGCCTGAAAGAAACTTAGATGAACAACGGAACATCTCACCCAATGGTTACTCTATTTTTGGTCATGGTATTAACCTTTTGGGAGCTTCAAAACTTCATTATCAAGAAAAAGACTATGACTCCATGGTTTGGTTTGTTCTAAATAACTGCGAAGAGGTTGAAGAATATAGAGAGTGAGTACATCGAGTTATTTCAATTCAGCCATCTTTATTCAATACTAGTGTCCCAAAATAACTAATTATCTCTTCCTTTGCAGCTTGTATAGGGCACAATTAGAAGAACAAGGGGTCAACGAAGTTGAAAAAATGATGTCAACACAATTCGCTGTGTGGTTTGAGGATCATGTGTGTGCAATTTCTACACATTACTTAATAATTTATGATATAGAACATTTTCAAACTGACTTATTCTAAAATGTTTTCAACATGTAGATTACAAGAATGAAATACGAAGGCACAACACATGTTGATGAAGACCTGTACTCACTAGCATGCAGGCCTAATCCGCGAGTCCATTCGTACACAGCTTGCATAATCAATGGGGTACGGTACCACACACTGGCTCGTGACGATAACAAGAAGACACAGAACTCCACCATCAAAACTGCTGGTACTCATGGTGATGTACAATTGACTTCTATGGGACAATCATAGACATTATTGAGTTGACTTACAATAAGAACAGCAAAGGGCATAGAACTGTTGTGTTATTTCAGTGTGAGTGGTACCATCTAGAGGGAAGGACATACCGGATGAAATATGATAGTTACTTCAAGAGCATAAACATCCAAGGCAGATGGTATAAGAATGATCCATTCATTAATGGCATAGATGCTTCGCAAGTATTTCTCTTGGAAGATACAAAGTTAGGTCCAAGTTGGCGAGTGTTACAAGAATTTGGCCACCGACATATATATGATGTCCTCGAAGAGCCTGACACAAACAAACCACTTCATGAATAGATACAAATTAGATGTCAAGAGGCATACCAAGAGGAGCATATTTCATTGGGAGAGGGTGCAGTGGGAGATATTCATCCAGACTTGGATTTGTTGCACATGGATAATGAACCAGGCAGCCCTATCAGTAGAGACCTCGTGGAGAGCATTCGACGGAGCCATACAACTCTAGTGGATGAAACAGATGACCCAGATGAAGATGAAGATGAAACCTATCTTGAGTACCATAGTCCAGGAGAAGATGGCCAAACTTCAGGAGAAGATAGTGATAATGACTGATTTTGTTATATTTGAATCATGCTACTACATGTGTTTGTGATTGTAAGACCATTCTGTATTTGAATCATGCCATACAATTCTGTATTTGAATTGTGCTATTGCAATTTGTATTAGTGATTCTATTACAAAGGATTTGTGACAATGATGATGCCTGAAATTTACAATTCTGGATATTTTGAATACTTGATGCATTACAGTGGACAGAATGCATTCACATTATGCAAATATTTAGTGCCCAGATTTTTGTGTTTTTATGACACATGATAATGTCATGTAATGACCAAATTCTATCATGGAATGTACAGAAGTCGTCACAAAATGTATTGGCTGGAAGTAGCAAACAAAATCCATCACACACAAGTGACATAATAACCAATTCTTCCAGATGAACTGCATAAACCAGATTACATCACACACAAGTAATAGAATAACTAGATTGCATTGCTTGACTTAGCACCAGATTGTTCATACATTACAAAGGCCCAACTACACTGAAACCATAACCTACAGACTAAAATACATTAGGCAATGAACTTCACATTCAGTCTGCCAACAACATACATGAACAAACAGCCAAGACCAACTGCTAAAACAAACATCAAAATGTTGAACTTCCAAATCAGATCATCCAACAACTTGGCATCAATCTGCTTTGTCTTCTTCTTTTCAACACCCTGCATATTCACAACCATTCTTCCAGATGATACATCTGCTGCATCTTCAACTTCATCATCAACTTCCACTGCTAGGGGGATTTGTGGATTGTGAGAATGCCAAGCTCCTCCGCTTCTCCAAATACTGTCTTTGGAATTTGTAGAACTTGCAGAGCTTAGGAAACTACAACAATGCAATAAAACAATTGCATTAACACAGACGGGATTCACAGGGATGAAGAACTTGTGAACTCAATTCACACAAGTGCATTCTCACCGAGTTCCGAGGACATTTGAATAACACACGTAGGTAGTTCTCGGTCGTCTCCTTCGCTGACCGCCTCTCTATCACCCTCGCCATCCCATAGTCAGGGCATGGGATCAAGGGTAGCTCGGTCTCCTTACCTGGGGGATACGGCTCCAGTGCCCAACTCGAGCTTCCATCCAGATGGCGCTCAACCAACCCGGAGGCTGCAGTACCACGTGATTGGCTTGCCGAGCTTCCCCACTGAGACATGGTGCCGTCATCGCTGGAGTAGCTGGAGCATTGGCCAGGGAGCAGAGGGGAAAAAAGGGATCGGGGACTCTGCCTACAAACCTAATGCCACCCACTGAGCTGCACCGAGCAAGCACAGAGCGAGCACCGAGGTCACCCACCGCTCGATGAACCACCAGAAGAGCTTGCCGCTTGCCGCACCGCCGCGTCGTCAGTAGGGGCTGGGATAAGGGGACCGAACACTACCGCCCTCGCCCAAGGCCGCCGCTCAGTCGCCGTGCACCACGCCGGAGGACGCGGCTCGGCGACGTGCACAGCGCCGCCAGGATCCGCCCACTCGCCGTCCGCGCCACCAGGATTCGCCCGCTCGTGGTCCACCGCTCCGCCAGGATCTGTCCACTCCTCGTCGCCGATGGGTATGAGGTTGGGGTCGGGCAGATGGGGATGGGGATCGGATGAGGTTGTGTCCACCGATATGGCAGAATTAGGGAATTATTTATGTCAAGGCTTCAGCCCACTTCCAGGGGTACAGTAACATACGAGCAGGGCAATTTTCAACTAACTGATGCATGACACCGTGAAACAGTCACAAAAAGTCACTAACTAGCGTCACAAAAGAGCAAACGATAATCATCTCCCCCTTCATACAATTTGTGACGATGTTGGGTACCATTATGTGACACTAAATACCATGTCGTCATAAAATAATATGGCTATCTTGAATTTGTGACGCCACTGAATTGTGCGTCATATTATGGTACATTGTATGACAAAACTGTGACCCGTCATGAGGTATTTTGTCATAAAAAACAAGATTTCTTGTAGATGCCTACCGCTTCCTTGTTCAAAGGGTCCTCTGCATAATCTCTTGGATTTTCAATTGAAGTCCTTTTTCACTATCTATAAGCTGATGTTTACTGCTTGGATTTTGCAGAAGGCAATGCTTCGCAGACAGCTTGCAGCTAGAATGGGATATTCTATCGCACTCGGCGACCAACTGAACAACATGATGGACCCAGTGGCCAGCACCCTAAAACTAGAACTCATTCACGCCATCTTCCTCCTTGTTTCAAGGGTCCTCTACATAACCTGTTGGATTTTTAATTGAAGTCCTCTTCCACTATCTAAAAGCTGATGTTGACTGCTTGGATTTCATAGGAGACAATGCTTCATGAACATCTTGTGGCTGAACAGGAATATTCTGCTGTGCTCCTCGAACAACTGAGCGGCATGAAAAGGCAGGCATTACTGGTTCGACGGGTGTTTGAGGAGCTCAAAAGAAAACTACTGGAGGAGTTCAGTGAGCTCCATAAGAATGTCATGCATGCTAACAGAAAGAACCTGGAGCAGCTCAATGAGTTCTGTGAGTATGCCATGCGTATCATGCGTAACTCTCAGTCTTCAACACCTGGGGGCTTGGTTGAGTGAACATTTGTGGTTTCATGTTTTGGAGTCTCAGTGCTTGTGATCAATTTCCCTCGGAATCCATGTTCGTGTAGTTCTCCCAACAAATGGTCATATGATGTTTGTAATGTTCAGTAAAGACAATTGTTATGTTGTACAATTTTATCTTGCTGTCCTTTCCATCAATAAAACATTCTGTTATAATACCCATGCACATGATCTGTTGTTGAACTTTATATTAGGTGGGTTAAACTCTTGCATCAGTAGTAAAATTCAACCACTAAGACTCATCCGTGACGCACTAGATGGAGGCAACAAACATGTAAAAAGGAGCTAGTACTTTGATAAGAATTATTGAACTTTCTCTTTGAAATAAGTACCGAAGATACCTATCACAACAGCAACAGGCATGTCACTATGGAGGATACAGTCAGATGAGTTCAAATATACAACGGTTGGACTTTCTTACATGCTCAATAGCATTTCAACACAACACTAGTTTGTATGTTTTCCTTACTAAATATACAGATACGTACTATCAAAAAAAGGATACAATGAGACTGGCTCCTCGTTGCTAGATGGGAGGCTAAAGGTATTCAATTGATGCAATGCTGTCAGTTTTTCAGTAGTCTGATTTGCTATGACATTCATAATAGACAACTCTGAACAGTTGGTCTGGTGGGATCAAATATGCAACCAGTGGACTTTATTGCGACCGCAGTAAAATTTAACAACTACGTCTTACCCTTCATAGTTGGTCGTACACCGCCGTCGTGCACACAATGACGAAACTTGAGGTAAAAAATGTCAAATGAGCTACTATTTGTAACGGGGGAGTATTTAATAATAATATAATTGGATTGGATCCCCTAAAAGAGGAAAAATATCTGCTCATTGGACTCTCGGCGACGGAGGCGGAGGCGGGTGGTTCCTCGGTGTGTTGTGGTGGCTCAGGCATCCATTTGGAGTCAGGCGACAGGGCTTTCCTCGGTGAGGCGCGGTGGCCTTGGCGTCTACTTTGGTTTTGAGCCATGGCAGAGGCGTTAGATCCGATCCGCAAGTCTCCTTTCTCCCCTTTTACTGTTCGTTTATTAATTTGGGGATTGCGTACACCTTTGATGTATACCACCATATCCCTTAATTTTAGATAGATGCGGGATGAATTTGTTAGGAGACAGCAAATGGAAAGAACTGAGCTACTGGTTGTTAGTGTGATGGTTAGACTTCATTTAACTGCTAGTCTTTTTAGAGTTGTCTTTGTCTATGTGCTGCTACTCTAAATTTGGATGACCTCGTTACATGGAAATTGTTAATGGCTGTTAAAGTTGTATTTTGGTTGTGGACTACTACACTGATGGATCTTTTTGTTTTATTTTCTACATCAGTGATCTCATTGCATAGAAAACCAAGGCCTATTGCACACCAATGAAATGTAGCAGGCCCCCAACAAGAGGATGGACTCAGTTGTCAAAAAAAGAGGACAAAATCATGTGTCAAAAAAAAGAACAAGATGATCGACCCAGTTGTCAAAAAAAGAGGACAAAATGGTCTGTCAAAAAAAACAAGAGGACGGACTCATTTGCTTGCCTCCCAGATGATCTCGTTCATGACATCCTCCAGCGCCTCCCTGCCCTGTCCTTTTTTCGCTGCAAAATGGTATGTCAACACTGGGAAGGCCTTGTGAAAACATCAGGCATCCATGACAAGCTGGTCCGCCACAATGTGATCGGTTTCTTCTTCGATAGGTTTGACGAAAATAAGCGACACTTCATTAGCTTCAATTGTGTACACCCCTGCTTCAACTTCTTGCCCTTGTACACATGTCAAGTAGCTATCTCAGATTGCTACAACGGCCTCGTCCTATGCTGGTGCAGTTTTACCCTAGAATCCTGCTGCTAGGTCGTCTGCAATCCAGTGACCCAGAATTATAAGGTACTACCATCTAGCCCTCATGCTCGTGGCCTATCTTTGGAGGGTTTTGTTCCAGTAGCTATTGAGGCTCACTTGTGTTTCGATCCAACAGTCTCCTCACACTTCCATGTGATTGATTTTATGGAAAATGAAGACCGCACGTGTGGAAGTGTGCAGATCTACTCATCTGAAACTAATACATGGACCAGTAAGGAATGTGAATGGGGCGAGGGTATTGAACTGGAACCTAGTCAAACATGAAGTGGGCTTCTTAACAGCTATCTGCACATTATGGGGTTGCAACTAGAGGCTGATGTCACATCTGTGATACTTGCTGTGGATATGAAGGGGGACTTATGGAGGGACATTGCAACGCCTACTGGTAGTGATGATCACACCCTGCATCAAACTCAAAGTCACTTGTGTGTATGTCTTGTTGATGGTCCTCCCAGTGAAATAAAGTTTTCAGTGTGGATACTTAAAGACTATGGTAAGGATAATTGGACATTGCAGCATACTATCATCCTTAATGAGGTTTCTGGAAGCATCAATGTTCGAGTGAATTTGACCCCCAAGGTGATTGCGGTTACCTAGAATGCAATTTGGCTTTCTTAGCTGGGCATGAAAGAAACACAATCATCGCATATGACATGGACTGCATAATAAGATATGTAATCCCTTCCAACCTCTTTTGTTACAGTGCACGTTTGGTTAATGATAGTGGTATCCTTAACAGAGCACAATATATTTCATATGTTCCTCTGTTCTCGGATTCACTAGAAGAGGAGGATTTGTTGCCATTGTCCTGCTACCCTCCACACCTGTGGAAATGGAATCATCTAACGGATCGGTACCACGATGATCTGGGCTACTTGACGAAAGACGCCACCTCATCAGACTTGGACTAGGAGGAGGGTGGCAAGACACACGATGGCAAGGGCTGCGGTGTCGATCGGAAGGTGTAGTTGGGGCTTTAGCAGTAGAAGGGCAATGGCAGGAGCAATTATGGTGTGTAATTTTGGTCTATTTTGCAATGCCCTCATGTACACAGGATGGTTAGTCTTGATTTAGTTGACTTGTATATGTCTATGTGCCTATACTCTTAATTTGGATGACCTATTACTAACATGGAAATTGTTAATTGCTGTTAAAGTTGCATTTTAGTACAAGCTGTTGACTTCAGTGATGGATATTTATTGGATTATTTTCTACTTAATTGGTCTCATTGCTTAGGACGCCGAGGCCTATTGCATAATTCGTCCTACGAGATCAAATATTCAACGGTTGGACTTTCTTGCCTGCTATAAAATGACCAAGCGACACGTGCTTACACTAACCCACCTAATATATAGGTCAACAAAAGATCATGTGCGTGGGTATTATTACAGCAAGATGAAACTGTATAACATCTCATTACAAAATGGAGGCGGCCCCCAACAACAGGACTATCCATTACGATGTGGTGAGACTAGATCCTTGCTACAAGGATGGAGGCAGAAGGTAGACAATTGTTGCAATGCTATCGGCTTTCAAGCAGAGTGATTGCTAAGAGATTCAAAATAGACAATACTGCACATGTCGTCCTATGAGACCAAGCATGCAGTGGTCGGACTTTCCCAGTAGATTGAGGTGAGACTTGTTGAGATGGACTCCTCGCTCCATACAGTTTACAATAAACATGTAATAAGAATCAACGGGGACTACAAAGCAGAAACAGTCAAATATTAAATTGTACAACATCTCAGTTGTCCCTAGTTAACATTGAGAACACAAATCAGATCATCGGTTATCAGGTACTTGAACACATCACACCATTTTCAGAAATGGAGAACAAAATACACATATGCATCTTTACTACTCTTCTTGCTTTGCCTTCAACATGGGAACATAAGGCATACAACGAAGTCCATTAAAATCCCACTTTTCATTATCACATCTTGTGAGCCGGGCACAGAGGACTTGGATGTTTCCACGGCGTATGTCATATGCCATCAGTCCTTTGTTCTGCTCAGAAAGGAAAACCAAATTCCACTCTGGGTAAACTGCAATAACACTATACTCCTCATTGGAAATAATGATATCCGACCATGAAAACACCATTCCAAATAGCTGCAGCGTGTTCACCCTATGCTTCAATGTCCATATATTAGTACCATAGCCTTCAAGGATCTAGATTGAAAGCTCAACCAAGTTGACAATATCAACAACACATACACAAAGCCAACCCTGATCTCAGGTCATGGATAATGGATGACCTCTTACAGGCAAAGGAATTCTCCTCCATATCTTTCCATCCATATCAAAAGCAACAATTTGGTAGGGCAATGCACGCATGTCCATAAAACTTTTAACAAACACACCTTCGGGAAGATTTAGTACTACAGTACCTGGTACCCATTCAGATTTTTTATAAATCCATTCACCAGTTGCACTTGAGAAGATGAAGACAATAAAATAAAACACTTGTACCACATGGAACTGCAAGGAGACTGTTGGATCAAATGCCAAGTGAGCTAAACTATCACAATGGTTTGTACACGATAGTACCTTGTATGTCCCCAACACCGGGTCTACTAAAACATGACAATGCTCACTGGTTTAGATGAAGAGGACGAGGCCATTGCAGCAATCTACGAGGATTAGATCCATGTGCCCTGGCAAGAAGGAAAAGTTGGGGTATTCACAGTGATGGTGGCAAATCAGGGCCCGCCTATTGCGTCGCACATGAAGAATCCACTGACAAACTAGGGCAGATCCTTACATTACTCGAATTCCTTGAAGATGATGTTGTTCCAGGAGCTACAGACACACCTACAGCTGCACAAGGTGCGCGCGCTGAGACGGCTAACAATGAGGACTAAGACATCTGTGTTGACGCCCAATTCGCCGCTGTCGCTTGAATTAGAGAAGGAGCGCCTGTGGGGATGTTTCAAGGATATCATTAGTAATCAGACACAAGCTTGGTTCGTACTAAGATGAGTGAAGAAGTGAATAGAAAACCAAGAAAGAAGGATGAGAGAAGTGTGGGTTACCCTTGACTGTGGATCTTGCGGCGGCGACCTCGAGTAGTCCTGCTGAGCATTAGTACCAACCTAGTCCACCGGTGGACCCGTGTGAGCGTGCCATTGAGGCATACCAGCACGGAGCTGTAGCTTGTTGACGATGAGTGGTGGCTTACACGTCGATGTGTAGGTGCCATGGAGAGAAGGGATATCGATGAGGAATTGATAAGAACTGAGGAGGAGACTCAATGGGTGGGACTAGGATGGTAGGTAATGGTCTTTTAAGGCAACTCCTGCAAAATTAATGTTGTAAGCTCACGCGAGACTGATAGAGAGGAACGGTATTATCGTGTTCAAATGTTCAACGGCTGGACTTCCCTACGAGATAAAATATGCGGCAGTCGAACTTTATAGCATTCACAGTAAAACTCAACAGCTGTGTCGCATCCTTGATGCACTCGATCGACATGGGTGCCTTGGTTTGAAAAACAAAAAATGCACTAGATCGAGGCAATACTGGTTTAGATAAACTCTTGGCTACCAACCCACACCCGTGAATTGCCTTCAATAGGATTAGGGTGGCCAGCCTTGGCCACCATGGCGGCACTTGTTGCTGTTGATGCCAACAACTCTGGTCCTAAGTATTTTTATACCTGGAAGGTTGATGGAATGATCCAAAAATTTAGAACTATTTATATGAAAATAATAATACTACAATCAAAACTGAAAAACCCATTATGCTTTGCCTTTGAGTTTAATTATGTAGCGGTCGGACTTTCTGGCATTCGCAGACATGAGTTGCCAGGAGCCAAGATGACTTGCAAGATCAAGAGACGGGACAATCCGTTCGTTTCACTTTCGTGTACCACACGAAAGTCCGGCCATATCACTTTTATGTACCACGGGACAGTCCTAATATGGGTCGTGTCATAATTTGGCCATTCCTGCTACTAAGGACAGTCATCCTCCTCATGTGGAACATGTTGACCTATATATCAGATATATTCCCTGCAATTGGCAACAAATCTTCAATAGATGCGAGACAGGGAATGGTTCTGGTAGTCCCTGTAGGTCTGGCTGTAGGATTTGTTAGGAGGCAGCAAATCATTGCCACTAATCTTTAAGCTGCACTTGATTCTGCTGATGCCAATGATGTTTACTCAACCAGTGCCAACGATTATTTTCTATTTAATTGATCTCATTACTTAGGAAGCACATGGCTATTGCACACTGAAGAAAGAGAGGCGGGCCCCAACAGTAGGACTATCTCATTATGATGTGGCAAGACTAGATCCTCGCTACAAGGATGGAGGCAGAAGGTAGACAAATGATGCAATGCTATCGGCTTACAAGCAGAATGATTGCTAAGAGATTTAAAACAGATAATACATCACAGTGAAGGGTTATGAGGGTGCTACACTAGCCAGAAAACAAAACTTTTCTACCTCATAAACCAGGATCTACTGCTAGTTACAGGTCACGGGATTACCACTTGATGTGTGGATGCAGCGGAAGATGACTCGATGTAGTCGTACGCATTGCAGCAGGCAGTGCAGTTGCATGGTCATCCATCACGTCAATCCCCTCGCGCGGTTTGTCCCAGTGCTCCAGATGCAGCACCTCCGAGGTATCCCACACGTACAGGGAAGAAGCGATGCGCCTTCGGACTGCTAGGTCCACGAGGAGCAGAAGGCACGAGCGTGGGGAGGGCGACGACGGCTGTTCAAGGCGTGTAACCCTCACTGTGCACCCTACCCCTTGCTTATATAGGCATCCCCAATGAGCTCACGAGTTGGAGGCCCATTAGTAACCCTAAGCCTTGTCTAATTCGGGTCCAACCCGAATTAGGCTTCCAGCCCCTTAAGTGTGTGACCCTATGGGTTCACGCACACATTGACATAGGCCGAGTACTCCTACTCGCCCAATAGTTGACAATGGCCTCTAGCAAGGTGTGACAACTCCTACGTGCATGCAAAGATCATATCAGACGAACCACTATGACCATATACAAGTTATTTCCTTTGCCACTCGATGTATGGTTCAACTCGTGGGTTAACACTTAACCCAAGCACGACCATGCATTTATTGATCCAATCACTTGAGTGATCTAGTGATATCTCTCTTGAGTAGAGAGGGGCAAATTCCATCTTGATTGTCTATGTCTCATAGCATGCTTCCCAACCACCCGAAGACCAACTTTATAACTACCCAGTTACGGAGTAGCGTTTGACAGTCCCTAAGTAGGCCGTTTCACATCTTGAGTACATACCACAATCTCAGGTCTAAGGACATAACATATATGATGTGAATAGAGACTTTCTCATGTCGGGTCAGTCCAGCTTACATGTCTCACATGTGCCCACATTATTAGTTTGACATCTCCATGTCCATGACTTGTGAAATATAGCCATCAACTAATACATGTGCTGGTCTAATATTCAAGTGTGTTCTCATAAGAACCCCGACCAGGGACAACTTTAGAATAACCATTTAAGTAATTGAGTCCCACAAACAATTCACATAATTTCCAATCAATACAAGTTGTCTATAATGGATATTCAATGAACACTTTATTAATCATGGATACAATCGGAATATCATCATCTCATGATTAGCTCTAGGGCATATTCCCAACACACAGGTCATCCTACGAGATCAAGTATGCAGCAGTCGATAGCGGTCTTTACCAATTCGTGCCTTTAAGAAGATTTAATTCTACAATCAAAGCTGACATACCCATGTTGGCGTTTCTTAGCATCACTACTAAAGATAGACTAAAAGCCCATCCCTAGTAACAACACTAAAAACATGTGTTGGCATCCCAACCATCATTACGTCAGAAGAGTAACTCTCGGCCCTTAACGACGCCAGCCGAGGTAATGCATTCTGGTAATAATAGTTAGAATGCATGATTGACCTTCCTAACCGTCATTACTTACGATATGCAAAACTGAAGCACCACGCCTTGGGGTGCACAAGAATTACAATCCTTAAGTAATGGTACTTAGGTACACCAATCGTGATAGCTCATTATGGATAAATCCGCAAGCGCATGAAACTATCATTGTAGCATTTCAACCCGTGAGTATTCAGGGGTGTCATATTTATAATTTCCCGTAGGAGGGCAGGATGAATGCATCTAGCTTTGGTATAAACATGATCACTTATTGAGTGCATAGGTAGGGGTAAATCATAGTTCAAAGATAGTGGACACACATCTGAGCCAACCTCAAGGATAAAAGAGAAATAAAGAATAAAATAATATATCTAACTGAGCATGCATTGGTCATATATATAGCTATGCAAAAAACTATTAATAAACATCTAACTAGCTTGTCTAGCATCAGGACTAAGTCTGGGATGACAGAGAGATCCCCGCAGCTAGTTTGCCGGTCGATAGAGACTTTACGAACTCCTACTCAATACCTTAACATGGGGGAATGCTAGGGATGGACAGGGCTATCACCACCTACCCACCTACCCCTCTGCCCGTGGGGCACTGACATATCCGCCGATCTCCGCATACCCGGGCACCATGCCCGTGTAATTGGAAACAACTCCTAACCCCCATGGACCCCACCCCTTTGGAGTGACAGGCTAAGTTAAGAGCAACCGAGAAGGCACAACGAACTATCACCTCATCCCTAATTCTTCCTCTATTCATACTAATTCGATAAACGATGAAGAACAATGATGAACATGTCAAGAACATAACACATATACTACATGCTAGTTCATATATCATGATCATAACATGAACAAGACTATACTCTAGTTCATATGCATTGCTATATAAATAAGATAAGAACTTGAACCTGGAAGAGAAATGCATAGTATTCATACCAAGGTATTCTTCTTCTTCCAAGGAGACAAGCTCTCCTTGCTAGCTCTTGCCTTGCTCTACTACTAAAACTAATCTAAAGAGTACAAGTGAGGAATGTGAGGTGAGTGGTTCCAAATGATGGTGTGTGTGAAGAGTGAAGGAGCTCCTCCTTTTATAGCTAGAGTAGGATGGTTCGGGCATCTCCAAGTATGGAAGGAGGTGAAACCACCCTTGGGGGACCGCCTAGAGCACCGCCTCCGAAGGATGGGCCCGGGAACCATCACCAGGGGTGTGGCCGCCCTCGGGTGTGGTCGGTCCCTAGGTGGGGCTGGCTGGCCACCGCCTTCGTGTGGCTAGTTGCTCCCTGGGCCTGGACCTCTCCTATGGTTATGATTAGGCCTAGTTCTGCCTCTAAGGTGGACCTTCCCTATTATGTTTGATTGCGCCTTTTCTGAATGTGTTTCCTAGACTACGCTTTCTTGTAGAGTTTTGTGCATTTCCACGTGTCAGACCTGTAAGTCACATATACACCAAAGCTTGTGGAAATGTTAGATAAAAGCCCTACCTATTATTTCTTTTAGTAATATATTAGCGGTAGAAAATAGGCTCTAAGGACTGCCAACAACCCATTATTGTTTGTCCTACGTGTTTAATTACTTAATGGTCGGACTATCTGGTGTTCACAGACATGAACTGCCAGTAGCCAAGACTTGGTGGGACTTGCATGATCAACAGACAGGACAGTCCGTCCATTTCATTTTGTGTATCAGGGGAAAGTCTGGCCATATCTCTTTTGTTTACCACCAGACAATCCTTATATGGGTCGTCTGATAATTGGGCCGTCTCAAGGGACAAGTCATTCTCCTCGTGTGGAACATGTTGACCTAAAAATATATATATGTGTATATGTGTGTGTGTCCCCTAAAAATGGGAAACTATCTACCCATTAAACTTGTGCTGGCTGGGTGGCAAAGCTAGAGGCGGTGGTTGCAGATGGTGTTGACAAGAATAGCATGGATGCTGAGAGGATGGTTACCCATGTACAAGGAGGAAGCTAGGGTGCTGTAAAAGGAGGAAGCTGGAGTGCAGCTGGGGGCCCTGATGCCGGTAGGATGGACATCAACAGTGTCGTCATCACAGTGGGATCCATCGGCTGTTCTTTCTTTGGCCACTGCCAGCAGTGATTTCACCATTGAGCCATGTAATAATGCGTTGAGTACCATATCCAGACTTTAGCCTTCTCGAGTTGCTGTGCTTTTGCGCCAAAACTGTCAACTGGACAAACATGTTTTGCTTTGTAGTAAAGTAGGGGAAACCTTCTCTCTAAAAAAAGGAGGAGTTCAGCCATCCCTCTCCCCCTCACGCCTACTGTAAAAAGCCCCCTCATGCATGCTGTAAAAATTCATGGGTCATGGACCACCCCAGCCACGACCACCACTGCCCTTGACCAACGAGCACATTGGGCGGCTTTGCCACATCATGTGAATGCAACGGGCTGCCAGTTGACGTACCCGCTGCAGGTTCATGGCCCTACCCATGCGTGGGAATCCAAAAGCCTACTACGAGACGTCGCTCTACTGTGCAGTGATGATTTCCTGTGGCCGGACCTTTAGTTGTCCTCACTATGCGGTCCAATCCAATCAGTCATGAGTCATGAGTAGTCAAAGCAGTTCCACATGAAATTCTATCACGCAACTTTCCCGATGTTCATCCCGTAGCCATTCAATTGTCCTCTACCATTAGTTGCTTGAGCTCCAAACTAGTACAAACCAAAGCTACAAACAAGTCCACTATATCCGTTGAGTTGCCATCGCCATGAGCTCCACCAGAAATCTAGATCCCCAGTATTGTACTTTTGATGAGCGTATCAAGTGAAGAAAGAAGTGGATGAAGATCACCATTGAGGAGTAATCTCATGGGAGCAGCAGTCAAGCAACGTTCTCTATGACCATGAAATGCTCGGTCACCAGGACCCTCAAAGCCGACGGTCACTGGTAGCATGTGCGGATCCGACAGCGGGATAAATGCGGCACCAACATGACCTTCACCACGATGCAACACGCGGACATCCCCGCCATAGAAAGAGGTGTGCATGATGTCCTCCTCGGCTTGATGAAGACGGTCATGCTGCTGTAGCGTCTCATGCTCAATGACTGCCTCTGGGAGGACATCCTTCCCGACTCCACAGTGCCTCTACTCACTGCTCTGGCACATGAGGCCCGCTAGGATGGATGCATCGGCCACGCAAAGATTGGGCTGGCGATCGCCCAAAAACTTGAGTTCATCGCATCGTCGGCCATCTTGACGGTCTGCACAGAGGCGGTGCCACCATGGTATCGGTACTGCGTCATCTGCCATGAGGGTGAAGGATCAGGTCATGCCACCAGTCAAGGTGTCATTGTGCCCTACTGTCACAATGAATTCCACCGCGAGTGCATCACCAAGTGGTTCGATCGGAGTTCGATCTGCACGATGTGCAAACACAATCTGTCTACTCGTCTTGACCCCATTGTGTAGCAATGCCTCTTGCTTTGCACCTCGTTGGTGGAGGACGAGGCTGCCCCAGCGGAGGATGAAGCCACCTCATTGGAGGAGGACGAGGAGGAGGGTGGTGAGCAAGATTATGGCAGGGGTAGAGGCGGCATCGATCAGTAGGTGCCGCTTAGTAGTGTAGCAGCTAATCCTTTTTTTAAGAAAAACTATAGCCTTGGATCTAATACTTATTATAAAATGGCCTGTGCACTGTATTGCACATTTGCTCTTTTTGGAATGGCCTCGTGTGCGCAACTAAATTTGGCCTCCGTTAAGACATTTAAAGTTTTAATGCTAAGTTTAACCGTTCATCTTATATTCATGATCTTGCGATGTTCTTTCTAAAAATGTAATTTTGGAATGTGCTTTGATTATGAAACCTACAAATATAGTATAGTCTACATCCTAATATGAACGTGGTTACATTGTATAGCTCCTTTATCGATTATCTTCATTGGGACAATGATCGTGCAAGTAGAGATTTTAAATATGAGTATAAAAGAAGAAAGGAGCATTCCTTGCAATCGTTACTCCCGTCTTTATGGGACTGGGAGAAAAATCAGCCGCTCCCTCGCAATGAACTATGGAGGATATTATCAGATGCATTCAAATTTATAAGGGCCGGACTTTCTTACGTGTGGATGAGCATTTCAACACCATTTGTATCCTTGGAAAATAATTCATTGTTAGAAATTATTAGTTAGTTTATGAAAATACTTAGTTCAGAAACTTTCTATAATTGATATGGCTTTACATAAGTAATTTCCAATTCTTCCAAAATACATGCATCCAATGATGGAATGAACACTATTTCCAAACCCTGTAATCAAAATGTGAAAGGGGTTATGGCAATCAACCGTGATTCCTCGATCGTCGCATCCTATGAGAGAGTAGCCATTCGTCTCTCCTCTTTAAATATGACCATAGCACCGACGACTAGGGTATTCTTCCATCATTTACGAAGCCACCACATCACTTGCTCCAATCCCCACTCACTATCGGTGGCGAAGACAGCGGGGTCGAGGGATAGGGCATTGGTCGTCGAAGAAGTACTCTACCGACTACGATGACGAAGAGCCCGGTGAGGAGGTGGATCAACCGACGCAAAGCAACGAGGAGGAGGAGGAGGAGGAAGAGGAAGAGGATGCGGTGGAGGAGGAGGAGGAGGACGAGGAAGGGGAGGAGGAAGAGGAAGAGGAAGAGGAAGAGGAAGAGAAGGAGGAGGAGGAAGAGGAAGTGGCATACATGGAGGAGGAGGTGGAGGAGGCACCGATGAATGTAGAGGACGAGGCAAACATGGAGGTGGAGGACCATAGCGACAGCGACGACGAGGAGGATGAGGGCAGGGACAACAGCGGCAATGAGGAGGAAGATGGTAGAGATGACTACGGCGAGGAGTTGGACAACATCACAGAGACGGTTCCGCCGGGGTTCCCGCCATTGTCGAGTACCCTCCATGTGTGTGGAACTATCCAACCGACGAGTCGGATGACTCCACCTGGTCGGACAAGGATGTCTCCATTTCATCCAACGAGGATGAGGAGGAGCATGGCGATAGAGACAACGACGGGAGCAGCGGAGTCGATAAGTAGGTCCAGTTGGGACTATAGCAATAGAAGTACAATGGAGGGTGCATTGTAGTGCACTTTTGTGCTATTTTGGGATGTCCTCATGTACCCAGACAAGTGTTTGAATTAACATAATGTCAGTTTTAACTTTTTTGTTTGCTTTTCATAAATTTGATTTGGCTTGCCTAGACGTCTAACACTTGGTATGGAGCTACTCCTATGTGTACAACTTTGCCTGATCGACTATGTAGGATATTGTCAGGCGTGTTCAAATCTTCGACCATCGGACTTTTATACGTATGTGAGAAACAGATTTTTCAACACAAATAAATGGCTCATCCTTTCTGCGTTTACCGGGTGAGTGGAAACGGGAACCTGCCCAAACAAACTGAACACCATCTCCATTGGGCTAGTCGTCTCGTCTTCTCCATTTGTTCCCACGGGCCACAGTCTTCAATATATGTACCACCAGCTGCTGTGGTTATAACTATGACTTGATGTTTGAGCAACCAAGAGTGTAAAACTTTTGCCTAATCAGCTAATTCGAACCATATCGTGTCTTGGATACAATTTCAGATCTTGCAGAAGCCATGTAGCGGGGAGTTTATATTAGCAGGCTTGCTTCTATCTAATTCTAAAATGATGAGCCATAATTTTTGAATTTTACTCGGAATGCCCGAACGTCCGGTCATTGTGTAGATGATTTAGTCAGACATTATATAGCATCGTAACGTCCAGTCGGTGCGTACTTGATTTCGTAGGATAGTATATATCATTGTCAGCTTTTAATGTCATAGCAATGAGTAGGTCTGTCCCTCGACTGTTGCTGTTGCTTGGATTGGAGTGAAAGAGTCTATAAGAATAGACCTATCGCAACCGCATCAGTCAATCAAGTTTGAAGCATGTCATGGTGGTTAAAAGCTCATTTTCCTGGTTCTTCTTCAGTCTACCGCATTCACTTCACCTCGCCGGGTCTAATATGAAAGGGGTTGCCATAGCGCTGTCCACTATCCAACTTTTTAGTTTGGCTCAGTGATGAGCGTCCAGTTGGTGGTGCAGGAGTTTCCAGTGAGATCGTTGTATGATCCAGAGCCTTGAGCTGGCCGCCAACACCGTCTTAATTAGCCTCGCCGGACATGTATGGGATCCTGGCCCCTTGATCACTAGTAGTCATTAGCGGGTTTGATCCGTGGAACGCCCTTGCAAACATGTGAACTCATCTTTGCTTGTAGGTCGACTGTTGTTACTGCTTGGATTGTACTAGTGAAATACTCCGTATTTCTGTAGAAAAGACCTTTATGTACATGTACCGCACTGGGGCACTCAAATATCAAGTGTGTCATCATGGCGGTCAAAAGATCCTTTCTCGATTCTTCTACTCCTACTGTCCAGCTTTGCTGCATTCTTCTACTCCTACTCTCATCAAACATTCGCGGAGTGTAAATTTGACCAGCTAGACGTGTAACTCTTGTGCTGAGCTTGCACAGTACAAGTTTGGCATGATCGGATGTGCTAAGAACAGCAGCAGCACTGTCTGTGGTAGCATCCTTGAAGTAGAGTAGTGAGTAGATGGATTTCTTAAGCGGCAGCTTCAATCATAGCCAAGGGAGTGCAGATGATCAGAACCTGTGAAACCATAGCCCAGGTGGCTTCGGCGCCCGCCCAGTCACCTCTACCACGTGGCCTCAGCTTCATAGGGTCACATTCTTGAGTCTTCTAGAGTATTCTTGAGTTACTGGACGTGGTATTCTCTCTATGTAAATCTAACATGTGGGCCTCTTTTGGTTCTTTTCTGATAACCCCTGCATAAATAGACATTCACCAAAACTCATGGAATTCTATTGTGTAACCCCTATAACTAGATGGTATTCATATTTTAATCCTTTCTCATGCTATGTTGACAGTTAAAAATTGATACTTAACGACCGTCAACAAACTCCCCAAGCTTACCTTTTGCTCGTCCCTGAGCAAAGATAGACTCAGTGATGGATTAGGAGTTGCTACAATGCTTCCATGCCTCATAACTTCTCATGCTTTCAAACAAGAGCTTTCCTTCGGATTAGAGTGAACTATTTTGACTCAACACTTACCCATATTACCTTTCACCATGGGGCTTGTAGCTGTCACTTGGGTCTTGAGCAGTTGAAAGACAGAATAGTCAAGTCAAGCGCTATGTTTCTCACTTCTTTTGATCAACTATTATTCCAAAGTTTTTACAAGAGTTTCAAAATAAAACTAAGAGATTCCTTGTATGACCTTTCAAGTCTCTCATTTATGGTATTTCTGGATCCTCTCTAAGGCAAGTGTAAAGTATGCCTTCTCTCTTCTCTCGGAATATGTGGTATTTGTGGAACTTAGCCATAATGAGATTGCCTTCTCTCTCTCACCCTAAATCTAATAGGCTTTTGTGGAGCTCATAGGTGGGGAGACAACTCAAACTACTTGCTTGTATTGCATAGTTAAACCATGGATCTAGAGGAACTAGTCATACAATCAAGTCATATGTGCATGTGACTTAAGAGGAATATAAAGAGTGATATGAATGATGATGAAATAAAGAGATGATTAAGAGGGGTAATGGATTATGGTGAAGATCTAATTATACAATTGCTCCTTGGGTATAACGTACCTCCCTTTGTTTGGAAACTTTGAAATTCTTTGATGAGGAGGAATTGGCTGCTTTATTATTTGGGACTTTTGTCCTCTTTCTCTTATTTCTTTCTCTCTTTTTTTCTTTCTCTTTTTTTAGAGCAACCAATCCTCTCAACATTACTATATCAATAGGGAGTATGAACTAAAATAACTGGAGCTTTATTGCACAATGGAAAGAGATATGATGGCAACGAATATTTTTGGGTGTTCATTCCCAGTGTAGGAGTTAAAACATTTTCTGAGTGGATCTGAATAGGGAATATATATGTGGATGGATGCATGCATACTCCCAGGGTACGAGCAGCATAGGTGCATGTCTCCAGGATAGAAACAGCACATGGTGTATATGTGGGTGGTACTTCTAGGATAGAAGTAGCATAGAGTGAATGTAGAATGATAAGTATAAGTGGGTGCACACTTCTGAGGACAGAAGTAGCATAGATCAATGGATTGGAGAGCACATAATATTGACTTTAACTGCATGACCAATCCCTAAGGGTCGACACAACTACCCTCAACACCTACAACGCAATATATATAAGTGGATGGTTTTTCTATTCTAGTAAGCATGAGTATATGGCTGTGGTAGGAATTGTAAACTCTCATCATAAAGGAACTCATCATGCAGCAATTTAAGATTTTCAAAATAAATTCTCCAGAACTCTAGTGTCTCTAGGAACAAGATGGACAGTAGGTCAAAACCTTCCCATATCTTATCCGTCAACTACCTAGACTTAGATCGAACATTTGCAATCCACAGGTTTCAGGCTCAGAGTAAAACTTAAGTCTAAACAGTTGTGTCCAAAACTCAGGAAAGTACAAGGTTGAAAACTAGGTACTTAAGAGGAATTATGGCAGAGCAACTATTCATCATGTCCATAAAGAGTTTGTTCTAGGGGTTCATTTTAGCAACAGATTCTTAAAAGAAATAGCTCTCTTTTTATTTAGCTAACAAATTTAATATCATATAGGAAAAGGAAAATTGGGTTTCTAAGGTTATTCATCTTTTTAATTATTTTTATCATAACACACAGAAAAATAGAAAGACAATCAAGAAATACTTAGCTCGATACGTGGGGGTGCTCTCCCCAAGCTAGATGTTGACATAGTCTGTTGATGTTGCAGACTGGCAGTGAAGGCATACTGTTCCTCCTGGAGTGTGATGAGTGGTTGTTGTTGGAAATAGCACTTGACTATTGAAGACAGCACTCTGACAGGGGACATGATGTCCTTCTGCCTGTTAGCTCTTTTTGATCCTTTGATTCCTGTGAAGCTCCAATAGATATCAAAACTTGTGGAACTAATTAAGCATTAGTGATAAACCTCTAAGCCTTAGATGTCTAGAACTTTCTTAGTCTTTTATCTTTCAGCAGGATCATAGACATTTTTATAAATTTTTATATTTATAGTATGCAGACAGAAAAAGGTAAAGATGATCACAAATTATTTTTGTGCCACCACAGTGAATAACTGTATGAGCTGTTGCACCACACATTGTTCACATGGGGCTTAGCATTTTTCTAAATGCAATGCATGGCATATATTTATTTTCTTTTTTTCTATGGTAGAAATAGAAAGGTAAAGATGTAACTAAAGATTCATGTAGGAAAAAAGGTAAATATGTGAAACGGGAAATGTAATGTTGAAAAGGAAAATGCCGATAGATACCAAGTTACCTCTTGGTGCGACGTTCGGTGAATTTAAGTCCTCCAAACAGGACCTCCTTATTCGCTCATTTTTCAAGGGGCGCGTCGGATGGCGCCACTAGTGATGCGTCTTGTATAGGATTTGATTCTAGTTTTTCCTTGGGTTTCTATACCTGCCTTATTAGTGATGGTGACTTGGAAGAGGAAGCTTCTGTGATCACTATCTCTTCTTCTGCTGGCGGTACCTCTTTTACTTCTTTAGTGACATGCTCCTTATCAGGGTACCGATCTTTGAATCTTGATACTTCTCCTTCATAGTCAACCCATCCATCTATGGTGATCTTCTTCTTCTGGCGATGGGTACGCTGCCTTCTCCTTGATCTATTATTCTTGGGTTTCTCATTCATTATATAATCATCATTGAAATAGCGGCGCACCTTTTCTGAGTGGAAGTGGAAGTGGACCTCCCCTGTTCCAATATAGATGATGGCCTTGGTAGTGTTGACGAATGGTCTTCCTAGTATGATGGGAGGATCATACTCATCTTCACCCATGTCGATGACTAGGAAGTCACTAGGGATGTAATGGTCGTCGATCTGGACAGGGATGTCCTTGGCTATCCCTTCCACGAAGAGAAATGTCTGGTCCACCATCTGTAGCTGTGCATAGGTGGGGTCCAAAGGCATATTTCCATAGAGATATTCATAGGTCATCTTGGCCATTATATTAACACCCGATCCAGTGTCACAGACAGCTTTGTTGAAGGAACATCTGTTGATGGAGCATTGAATAGTTGGGACACCTGGGTTGTCCTTCTTGATCAAATGTGGGGACTTGAGCCAATGGTTATGCTCTCTGTGGACTGCAGTGACCATTCTCACTGTCTCCACTTTCTAGGTCTTCTTATTGTTGCCCTTGTTCTTAGTCTTGGTTTTGATCTTAGCTTTGTTGTTCCTAGTGATAGTCTCTCTCTCCAGCTCATAGGGTACTGAGGGTGTGCTGGAAATTGCAAAACCCTATTCTTGAAGAAGAAAGTTTCTCGCTTGCCCCTTATGTTGAAGACGATCTTGGCAGTGTTGGAATAGATGATGGCTCCGGCAGTGTTCAAGAATGATCATCCCAAAATGATGGGGGACCTCTCGTCACCTCCCGTGTCCACTACCATGAAATCTGCAGGGACATACGAGCTGCCTACTCATACGCATATGTCTTCTAGAATTCCCATTGGGTAGCAGAGTGATCGGTCTGCATGCTGCAAGCATATGGTTGTGTAGGATAAAGGATAGTTGAACATTTTCTCATATATCACCTTGGGCATGATGTTGACGCTTGCGCCGAAATCATAGATTGCCTCATTAAAATTAGTACTTCCAATGGAGATCTGAACAACTGGTCTCCCTGGATCACCTTTCTTGATTGGTAGAGTTGGGTCATCCCATGATCCTCTAGGAGGGTCACTCCAATAGCTCCTTGCATTAAATATGTCTACAAGATGTGCAGTTTCTAACCCTTCCGATTGCCGCGGAAGCTTACCAGCGGAGGGAACAAAATTGGCAAGCTTTTGCAACTGAGACTCTAACATTTTATTGAAGCTAAGCTGATTCTTTATGGCATTGGAAAAACTATCCATTCTATTATTGACTGTTTCAAGAGTTTTATCATATGATGCTAGTTTGTTAGACAGGTAATCCATTAACTTACCTTGATTAAGCACTAACTCTCTCAAAGGCGGATGATTGAAATTATTGTAAGAAGAATTATTACCTTGGTAGTTACCTGAGTAGTTAGGTCTTTATTGTTGATTCTAGCCTTGATTCTGCTGATGGCGGTAGTAGTAGTTGTTGTTGAGGTAGGTCACGTCCTCCTTTAGCTCTAGGCAATTAGCAACTTTATGCCCAGTCTCTCCACACTCTTCACAAGTCATGCGAGAATCATGAATGTGCATGACTTCTTTGTTTTCAATTGCTTTCTCATCAAGCCTCTTCATTAGCAAGTCCATCTTGGCGGACAGCGTGTCTACCTCCTTGAGCTGGTGCATCCCTCCACCTCTCTTGTGGGTCTGAGTTCTTTCTTCACTCCAACCTTGGTTGGAGGCCATCTTCTCCACAAGAGCTATGGCTTGAGGAAGAGTAAGTGATAAGAATGCACCTCTAGCAGCAGCATCCATGGTTTCATGAGTGCTGTTGCTGAGCCCATGATAGAAAGTCTGCATGAGTAGCCAATTCTTCATCCAATGATGAGGACAATCGAGGATGTAATCTTGAAAGCGTTCCCAGGCCTCTGGGACTGTCTCTTCATGTTGTTGCTAAAAACTTAATATCTTCCCACGGAGAGTGTTGGTCTTGCCCATGGGAAAGAACTTTGCCAAGAAATTGGTGGAACATAGTGCCCATGTAGTATTCTTCTCCTTATTGGCATAGAACCAATGCTTCACTCTTCCCAAAAGTGAGAATGGGAAAAGGCAAAGTAGTATAGCATCTATGGGGACATCCTTGATAGTGAAAGTGCTGCAAATCTCCAAAAAGTGTTAGAGATGAGCACTAGCATCTTCATGGGTCTTCCCACAGAACTGACTTGCTTGCACCATGTTGATCAACGCTGGATTGAGCTCAAATGGGTGATCAATGTTCGCAGCAGGTCCAGTATGGATGTTGTCCGTGTGGGAGCTGAGAAATCATGAAGTGACTTGTTGGCCATGGCATTGCATGCTAGTGTCAAACTTCAAACACAAGGTGGATCTTCCGGTTCAGAAGTACGTGCAGGTTGAGCTGATGAGGATGATAAATGCTTTCTCAACTTGGCCTTGGTCCTCCTGATTATAACATAGACAAAAGACAAGGGTAAGTCTATATGAGTAGAGAAGGGTGGATGGTGCTCAATCACATTAGTAGATGCAGTGATTGCTCATTATCCATTTGGTAAGCTTTCAACCTTCCCCAGCAACGACGCCAAAAATGCTTATTGACACCTCTAACACCACATATGCTAGGTTGTCATCCCCAGCATGGCGCCAGAGGTGCTGGTATTAAATGATTATGCTTTCTTGAAAATGAATAAGGGATTTGCAAGCGCACAGATAATACCGATGTAGCATTTTAACCGGAAGTAATACAGGTATCATTATTTATATTTTTACCACTAGGAAGGGGAATGCTTATGGATATGAGCAATGAGCACTTCATGTGATAATGGAGAGCTTAACTATGTCTTTATCTATCTTCTCATACAGGGTAATTGTCACATAAAATAATAATAAAATATAATAATGAATGGTAAATGATAAAGGATAAATGAGAGCACATAGCCACATAAAATAATGATACACATCTCAATAGAGTACTCTAAGTTTATAACACTAGAATGAACTAGGATAATCTACAAGAATAAATCCTAAGTTATTCTAACTATAAAGCCAAAGCATACAATGATTAGTGTAAGTACACCTAGCAATCATGGCGGAAAAAGGTTATATCTATACATAGTGATATTACCAAGAAAGATCACGAACAGACCAATCACTTCCCTATAATAGTGGTGTTCTACTAGTCCTATACTCGGGATGAGGACTACGAAGGACTCTGTCACTCCCGCGATCTACCTCATGATCCGGAATATAGGGTGCAATCGTAGATAAATACGGTATAGGCACCACGCCTACACAATATTTACCACTCACCCATCGATCTAATGAGCAAGCGCTATACGATCCTATGCATAAACATAAATCTAATCCAACTATACTAAGCATATAATCAAAGTAAACTAAGAACAATATAATTAAGAACATAAGCAAATAGAGCAAAGTCATATCTGATATATTACAATAGAATAAAGTACTATTCATAGTAGCAAGAACAAAGATGAATATTATAATGAAGTAGAAGAAATTACCAAGAACTCTGACAGATCCAGACTCCAAGCTATGCTTGACTCCTGCTAGATCTATTCCTATGTAGCTATGCTACTAAACTATGGAGCTCTAATTGAGATGGTGGCTCTAAGGCTTCTCTGGAGTTTATGAATGAACTAGAGAATGAATTCTAGAATGAATTAGTGTTTCTCCAGGGGTCAGGGGCCCTGTTTATATAGCCCCCTAGGATGCACCACAACCCTTGGATCAAACCGACCTATATGGATGCTTCATATTGATCCTCAAAGTCGGTGGAGGCAGGATCCGCGAGGTTGCTCGTGATTGGGCCAGCTGGCCAGGCAGCCGCCTAGGTTTCTTGGGCACCCGCCCAGTCACCTCTACCATGTGGCCTCAGCTTCGCAGGGTCGCCTTCTCAAGTCTTCTAGAATATTATTGGATGTGGTATTCTCTCTATGTAAATCTAACATGTGGGCCTCTTTTGGTTCTTTTCCGATAACCCCCTGTAGAAATATACATTCACCAAAACTCATGGAATTCTATTAGTGTAACCCCTATAACTAGATGGTTGTCGGTTACCTAGAAAAGGGGTACCCTAAGCCCTCGTTTAACTGGGCGGATCCCCGAAGTCAGCAACGCAAACCCTCCAACAACATCCCTCATTACCTCTTAGAAATCCACAAACTAAAGCGTGCTGGACTGGCCCACAAACGGGCATCGACAGCCCAAAACCACAACATGCTCGACGGATCACCGTACAGACCGAGACTGTACTCTCGAGAGTGCGACTCGGGCGACCCCTCGAGGACGGAACTCCGCCCGGGCGAACGGGCCGGCCTCGAGGACAGAACTTCGCCCGTGCAAATGGGCAGCCCTCGAGTGTGGTAAAACCCTCGGCTACCTACTCTCAGTATGGATCCAGGCGCATTCAATGCATTTTACCTGCTCCCGCCTAACCGTATGGCCGCAGTTATCAAAACAGCTGCGGGTATGGTAGTCAAATCCTGCTTTTACCGCCCATGCCCTGGAATCTCGCGGATCATACCTCACTGCCGTGCCATACCAAGCACTGTGCCTCGTCCGGCACCCCCTCGAGACACATATTCCCTGCATATCCCGAGATTCGACCTTATCCGATGAGCCTCGACCCCCTCAACTCGAGCCCCTCATCTCGACCTAAGGCCTCGACCGTCGCCCCTCGACACCATCACGCTGACCCTCGAGCGGGACTTCAACAACTTCAGTCAACACTTCAACAACTACCGACATGACGGCCGCAGGGCTTCCCATACCGACGTACGCCTCTACAGCGGCACCGACATGATCGGCATCAACGTCATACGTCCCCGACCACGTGCATGTACTCCTGTGCCCCTCCTTCGCCTATAAAAGGGGGAGCCAGGACTTTAGATGGAGGATCCAAGAGCCGAGAGGGAAGAGATCCTAGAGCTTCATACGCTAAGGCTTAGATCACAAAACAACACTGTGAGACAGTGTAGAGAGCTAAGCGCCCGAAACGCTCGAGCTCAGGCCCACACTTCTCACACCCGCTTGTATTCACCCCTGTACTAGTGCTTTGGTGCAAGATAACATGAACTATCCTCCCCCCACTGGACATAGGGCCTTCTTTGCCCGAACTAGGATAAATCGCGGTGTCCTTCTTGCATCACCCATCGGATTAAGGGAGCACGCAATTACAAATTTACTCGTTGGTGTTGACCCCAGGGGTCGAAACACCGATAGTTGGCACGCCAGGTAGGGGTCCTATGTGTTACCAATGATTTCCCACCATTCTTTTCAGATGGGCGACTCTGTTTCACAGCTTCCTCGCGCTACGGTGATCTGGTTCGGGAGCCTGGAGTTCATGTCCCTCAGACAAGGCTATGACGTGACCCTGCTCTTGATCAGTGACCCAAGCGAAGGTCGTAGTGTGCCCCCATGCTCAGGAAGGGGCACTCACCGGTCTCACCACCATGCTGCCGCAACAAGAAGGAGGCGCGATCAGCGCCGTCATCGCCATCAACTTGAGTCGAGATTGGTGCCCGCTGCATTCCCCTCGCCCCTGACCAGTGATGAGGAGCCCCTTGTTGGGGGATTATCTGACCTGAGTTCGGGAGCAGAGGACAGACCGGCAGGGCTCCATGACAACCTCAACTTCACCTTCGCAATGCACTTGTTGAGGGAGCCCAGCAGAGCTCCCCCGATGCGCGCAACCCCCACTACATCGAGCCTACTTCTGCATGAGCTGTTCGAGCGTCGTCGACGGTTCCCATTCGGCCTCAACAATGCCGCAAAGGCATTCTCAACCTTGACCCGCATCAACATGAGCATGATAGGGGACCGCCCAGGTGCCCTCCTTTGAGTAATGACGGACAGGGAGACGGTCATGCCGGCCTCTGTGGACTTGGGCTTCGCGAGAGCACCCGGCCCTTGGAGGTACACTGTCGGCACACTCTGACAGCAGCTGCAGGAAGAGGCGTGGGGACAATTCCCCATCTTCTACTACGGTGACCCCGACTCCGGCTCTGACCATTGGGACCCTACCCACAAGTGTCTCCACATCGATGGTGATGTTGCCTCCAGTGAGGACACTGTCGATCTGATGACCGACGCGGCTGCCGCTGTGGCGGGAGGGGCTCTCCCCAGAGCAGAGGTTTGACAACCAGTCGCACCCCAGGAGGCGTGCCCCCATCCTGACGAGCAGGACGCACAGCTGGCACAAATTTGGGAGTTGCAGGATAAACTCGTCGACGACCAGGAATGACTGCGCCAGCTCGAGTGGACCCTCGAGCAGGAGTGACCACCACCCGGCGGTAGAGCTCGAGCCAGGGCCCGATAGGTCAACTGGTAGATCAATGAGGGTGGGGCACCCGAACATCCTATCAACCGTTACCCTCGAGCAAGCCAAAACATTATCGCGGCGGCTATGCTTCTTCGGAATATGCCCACGCCATCCAACTCGCAAGCTCAACGGGTACAACGCGAGATTGAGAGTCTCCTCCAAGTTGCTGTAGTTCAGCAAGCCGAGAGCTAAGCCTCGAGGCATCGAGGGGTAGCTCCTAAACCACAGGACGAGCCCTCCCGGCCCGAAAGGGAGGACTCAGTCAATCAAGAGGCGGCCCCCCGAGCGAAGAAGACAACAAGAAGAAGAAGGATCAGCAAGGCAAGCGTGAGGATCACAGCAGCCGAGCGCAAAAAACCTCAAGGTCCCCCCGAAGGGGCCATCTACGATAGGATGCTCGAGTAGCCCTGCCCTTATCACAAGGATGGGGTGAAACACAAACTCAAGGACTGCCACATGCTTCGAAAGCACTTCGAGCAACTGGGCGTCAAGAAGGGTGTCGACAAGAAAGACCAGGGTGGCAATGAGGGAGACAACGGGGAAGATGGAAGACTCCCCGAGGTCTACGACTGCTACATGATCTACGGAGGCTCCTTGACCCAGCTCACACCTCGACAGCACAAGAGGGAGCGTCAAGAAGTCTTCTTCATCCAAGTCACGACACCCCACTACCTCGACTAGTCTGATGCACCCCCACCAACTTCAGGAAAGAAACCCTCACCTTCGAGGTGGTCGGGTTTCACGGAACCTATCACGCCATCATCGGCCGACTGGGCTATTGGCAATTCATGGTGATCCCAAACTACACCTACCTCAAGCTCAAGATGCCAAGGCCTAGAGGCGTCAGGCTCCTCCTACGAGCACGTGTACGACTTTCACCATCGGCTCCTCCTACGAGCACGCTTACCTACCTCATGACGTCAAATGCGTCGAGTACGGAGAGGCCATCGAGCAAAACGCAATGATAGACTCAACCCTCGAGTGCCTCGTCGAAGAGGTGCCCAAACCTAAGCATCACACCGGCAGCTTCGAGCCAGCGCAAGACACCAAGAAAATCCCCCTCGACCCAAGCTGCTCTGGCGAGAAGGTGCTGACGATCGATGCCAACCTCGGGAGCAAATCGGAAGCAGTGCTCGTCGACTTTCTCCGTGTGAATGCTGATATGTTTGTGTGGAGTCCTTCAGACATGCCGGGCATACTGAGGGAAGTCACTGAGCACGCCTTGGAGATCCGAGCCGGGTCTAGACCGGTGAAGCAACGCCTGCGTCGCTTTGATGAGGAGAAGCGCAGGATCATCGGCGAGGAGGTACACAGGCTTTTGGCGGCTGGATTCATCAAGGAAGTTCATCACCCTGAATGGTTAGCTAATCCCATGTTAGTTAAGAAGAAGAATGGAAAAATGCGAATGTGTGTTGACTATACTAGTTTAAACAAAGCATGTCCCAAAGTTCCATTTCCTTTACCACACATTGATCAGATTGTTGACTCTACTGCGGGATGTGAAACCCTCTCATTCCTTGATGCTTATTCCGGCTACCATCAAATCAAGATGTGCTTATTCCGGCTACCATCAAATCAAGATGAAAGAGTCCGACCAGCTCACGACTTTCCTCATCACACCTTTCGGCATGTACTGCTACGTGACCATGCCCTTCGGCCTTTGAGATGCCGGGGCAACATATCAGCGATGCATGCTCCATGTCTTCGGTGAACACATAGGCAACGCGATCGAGGCCTATGTCGATGACATCGTGGTCAAATCCAATAAAGTCGATAACCTCATCCATGACCTTGAAATCGCATTCGGATGCCTTCGAGCCAAGAACATAAAACTCAACCCTGAGAAATGTGTCTTTGGAGTACCTCAGGGCATGCTCCTCAGATACATCGTCTCCCAGTGCGGGATCGAGGCCATCCCCGAGAAGGTCACAGCCATCACGTGAATGGGTCCAATTCAAGATTTCAAGGGCGTACATAAGGTCACGAGCTGCCTCATGGCTCTCAGCCGTTTCATCTCACGATTGGGGGAAAAGGCCCTGCCCCTGTACCGCCTCTTGAAAAAATCCGAACGCTTTGTATGGACCACGGAGGCCGAGGAGGCCCTCAACAAACTCAAGAGCATGCTGACTTCCGCCCCGGTCCTCGTCCCTCCTCGATCAGCAACATCGACTGAACCACCCGAGCCCGTCCTCCTCTATGTCGCCGCAACCACTCAGGTGGTAAGCGTGGCCATAGTGGTTGAGAGGCAAGAGGAAGGGCACGCCTTGCCCGTCCAGCGGCCAGTCTACTTCGTCAGTGAAGTGCTTTAGAAAACCAAGATCCGCTACCCACAGGTGCAAAAGCTACTCTACGCCATCGTCCTTACGCGTTGCAAGCTCCGGCATTACTTCCTCAACCACCCGGTTACCGTGGTGTCTTCTTTCCCCTTGGGGGAGATCATCCAAAACTGGGAGGCTGCTGGAAGAATTGCTAAGTGGTCAGTCAAGCTCATGGGCGAGACCATCACCTACGCACCATGGAAGGCCATCAAATCTCAGGTGCTGGCGGATTTCATCGCTGAGTGGACCAACACCCAGTTGCCGCCAGTTCAAATTCAAGCCGAGCTATGGACGATGTACTTCTACAGGTCGCTCATGAAGACAGGAGCAGGCGCAGGCATGCTCTTCATCTCACCCCTCAGAGTCCACATGCGCTACGTCATTCGCATCCACTTTGTCGCCTCCAATAACATCGCGGAGTACGAGGTTCTTGTCAACGGGTTGCGTATTGCCCTTGAACTCGGGGTCCGACGCCTAGACGTTCGAGGTGACTCATAACTCATCATCGACAAAGTGATGAAGGCCTCGAGCTGCCACGACACCAAGATGGAAGCCTACTACAATGAAGTGCACAAACTGGAAGACAAATTCCACGGCCTCAAGCTCAATCATATTGCTCGACGCTACAACGAAGCTGCGGATGAGCTCGCAAAGATCGCATCAACTCGAAGTACTATCCCTCTGGATGTATTCTCAAGGGACCTATTCGAGCCCTCTGTCGACTTGGGCTCGGACGCTGGCACCACACCCTCGAAACTCGACACCGCGGCCTCGACCGAGGCCCCCTCGACCGGGGCCAAGGTCATGGAGATCAAGGGGACACCTCCGGATTGGTGAGTCCCCTTCCTCGACTGCCTCATTTGAGGGAAACTCCTAGAAGACCGGACCAAGGCTCGTCGGATCGCGCGACGGGCTAAGTCCTATGTCATCTACAGTGATGGTAGGGAACTCTACAGGCGAAGCCCATCAGGCATCCTCCAGTGCTGCATCACTATCGAAGAAGGCAGGAGGCTCCTCAAGGACATACACTCGGGGGCTTGCGGCCACCACGCAGCACCGAGGACCCTCGTCGGCAACGCCTTCCGATAGGGTTTCTACTGGCCGACCACCATTTTTGACGCCATCAACATTGTCCACTCGTGCAAGGGGTGTCAATTCTATGCCAAGCAGACACACCTTCTAGCTCACGCCCTACAGATGATCCCTGTCACTTGGCCATTCGCGGTCTAGGGGCTCGACATCGTGGGGCCTCTCAAGAGGACTACCAAAGGGTACACGCACCTACTCATTGCTATCGATAAGTTTACCAAGTGGATCGAGGCCCGGCCTATCAGCAACATTTGCTCTGAGCGGGTGGTCGAGTTCTTCACCAACATCATCCATCGCTTTGGGGTCCTGAACGTCATCATCACTGACAACAGCACACAGTTACTGGCAAAAAGTTCTTGGATTTCTGCGATTAGCATCACATCCGTGTGAACTGGTTCACGGTTGCTCATCCTTGAACTAACGGCTAGGTTGAGCACGCCAACAGCATGATTTTGAAGGGCCCCAAGCCGAGAATCTTCAACAGCCTTAACAAGCACAAAAAGAAATGGGCCGTGGAGCTACCTTCGGTCCTGTGGACCTTAAGGACAACACCTAGTCGAGCCACGGGGTTCACACCATTCTTCTTGGTCTATGGGTCCAAGGCCGTCTTTCCTACTGATCTCGAGTATGGTTCCCCTCGACTAAAGGCCTACAACAAGCAAACCAACGAAGAAGCCCTCGCAAATGCCATCGACTAGCTTGAGGAGGCTCGAGACATGGCGATGATTCACTCCATGAGGTATCAGCAGAAACTTCAATGCTACCATGACAAACACATGCGCTCGAGGGACTTCCAAGTTGGAGACCTCGTCTTACATCGACGACAGACCAACAAGGGGCGTCACAAGCTGACTCCATCATGGGAAGGTCCATACACCATAGCTGAGGTGCTAAAGCCCGGAACGTACAAGCTAGCGAACAACAAGGGCGAAACCTTCACCAACGCATGGAACATCAAACAGCTACATCGTTTCTACCCCTAGGGCACCGATGCCCTTGTACATTCTCGCATGTTTCGTACATTTTCGCATGACAAATATAAGAAGTACTTTTGATTATAAGTTCAAACTTATTATTATACATGCAAGAGGTAGCCTCGACCCTGTCTCGCCAGAGTCGAGCCTTCCTCGGGGCTAACGGAGGGAACCCCCTAAGTTCCTAAAAATACGAATAATTTTTTCAAAAAATCAAGCGTCTCCCTTTGCTTCATAACTAAGTAGAAAATGCCTCGAACTCCCTTGAGGTCGATGAGGGCTGTCGAGCCGAGAGCTCTCCTACGCCCCAGGGCTACGGTACCTCCACTCACTCCCCCTCGAGGGATACGAGCATGCGTCGAACGCTTAGTCGAGAAGCAAAGGTCAGATTATCGAAGCTCGAGTGTCTCTTCTTTCCTTCGCTTCGACGCACTTCGCGACTAAGAAGAAAACGCCTTGAATTCCCTAGGGGTCGAGGGCAGTTGAGCCGGGAGCTCTCCTATGCCTCTGGGCTATGGTACCTCCACTCACTTCCCCCTTAAGGGATACGAGCACGCGTCGAACACTTAGTCAAAGAAGCAAAATCTAGGTGAAAGAAAACAAAGAAGGCTCGAACTTGAAATATTCAGATGCATTACGATAGATGCATAAATGTTTTAAAGGCCCTCGAGGCCACGCTGATACAAGTTACAAAAAACTAACTTATTTACACGGGCACCTTCGCCCAGTTTTTCCTACAGGCCCGCTGCGCCGTCTCCGCCGTCGCCCTCCTCGACGGTGTACCCTTCGTCTTCGCGGGGGAGGACTTCATCCTCGAACAGCTTTGCCAGTGCTTCCCCTGGCCTTTTGGCATCCTGGATCAGCCCTCGGCATCGCTCCTCATTCTCGGCATCGGTCTTCGAGATGTCAGGAATGAAGCCTTGGGCAACGATGTCCATGTCGAAGACGAAGCCAGAGGAAACCACCCCCAGCACGCATTTCACGCCAGTGTGGAGAGCCTCTCGCATGCAATCCCGAAGGGTGGCGTCAAGGTGGTAGAGCTGGTTGAAGAACGCGGCCCCCAGGACATCTTCTTCAGCCACCTCGATGGGCTCGACCTCCCAGGAGGTACAGAGCCTGTTGATGGCAACCCAGAACCTGTCGAGAAGTGCCCCCTCCACCTCGAGGCTCTCCTGCAGCGCCTTAGCGGCGGCCTGAGTGGAATGTAGCTCGGCCTCCAGGCCTGAAAGACAAAACAAGGGTTAAGCAAGTCATACGAGAAGGAATAGGCCAAAGCCCACCAAGGAACTTACTAGCACAGTCGGACTCGAGGGCGCTGCGGTCCCCCAGCACAGTGTCACCCTCTGCCTGAACCTCGTCCCGCTCCTGCTATGCCTCCTTGAAGGCTTGGGTCACCTCCATCTTCTCGCACCGGAGGGTCTCGAGGGCACCGCCAGCCAAGATGATGGCTTGCTCCTTCTCTTGAAGGGTAGCCTTCATCGCCTCGAGCTTGGTCTCTAGGCTGTCGACTCGACCCTTCTCCTGCTTGATCAAGGTGGAGAGGGTGTCACACACCATGGAGACTTCAGCCAGATTGGCCTCGAGCAAGTGGATACGCTCCACGGAGCCTCGAGCCTCCTCCGTGAGCAACTTGACATGCTCTTGGGCGCGAGTGCCCTCGCTCTTAGCCTTCTCTGCCTTGCCCTTGGCCACGTCAGCCTCCTCCTTGGCCTGCTTGAGCTCCTCCTTGGCTCGAGCGGCTTTGCCTCGAGCTACCCTGGCATCCTCCCTCGCCCGGGCGGCCTCCTCCTTGGCCTGCTTTAATTCCTCCTTGACCTCGGCCACCTTGCTCTGTGTAGATCGGCCGGCCTCGAGTTGGTGAAGCACTTCCTCCTAGCTATTTTGCATCTCATGGAGGAAGTATGACTTGGAGTGGGAATGCCTCCGCAAGTCCTAGAAACAGGTAATCAAGGGTTAAGGCGATCCATACAGGAAAAGACAAAAACTGTACGTGATCCAAACAAGGACTTACCATGAGACTCTGGTCGAGATCCCCAACGAGCTCGACACCCAGCTTGAGAAAGTGCTGCAGCCATGCCTGGGACTGCTCCATGTTCTCCCAGCACTTGACCTCCGTTGGGTCATCCATCACGATCCCGGGAGTGCTGGAGTCACCAAGCTCCCGGAGCATGATGCGCTCCTTGCCCCAGTGCGGGAGGACCGCCTCGACCTTGGTTCATGCCAAGGACTCGATCTCCTCTGCCATGTCACGTGGGGTGCCATGATACTCTGCCAACTCTGCAGCCGTCGCCATCGGCCGCTCTGCCTACGGATCAGAAACCGCTGGCTCCTCCGATGGCGCGGCTGGCGGCTGCGGTGGCTGGCTCGATGCTAGCTCAGGCGCCTCCTGAGGTGGTGGAGGGGACAAGGCCGTCGCTTCCTCGAACGCCACATCTTGTGGTGCCGGTAGGTCCACCATCGACACGTCTGCCGGCGGGCCTGGTGCCGAGGTCTCCTCCTCGAGCTGCGTCGAGGGTTTCAGCACCGCTTCTTGCAGCAGCTCGTCGAGGGTGATCACGGACACCCACTATTTCGGGAGTCCCAAGACCTCCCCCGCCTTCGATGGTTGGGGCAACTCCTGCACCGGTAAGTCTGGCAATGTTGGTTCCCCCTACGGCATCTGCTGGTCCTGCTGATGCGGGGGTCGGCCCCCGGTTAGCTCCACCTCCTCCTGCCGCTCCTGCGGCTCCCTCTTCTCCTCTTGCTACGTCTGTGGCAACTCCTCTTCCTGTGGGGCCTCTTGCTCCTGCTTCTGTTGGCTCTCCAGCTAGTGTAGCCCCACCGGCCATAGCTTCCGCTCCCCTGTCGAGGAGGGAGGAGCAACGACCTCCTCACCCTCGACGGCCTCCTCACCCTCGAGGTCGATGGGGGCTACCTCCATTCCTGGCTTGTGGCCCTCAAGGACTCCTGCCTCGAGCATGGAAATAGAAGCCTCGGGTTGGCCTAGGTCAGGAGCTCCCGACGTCGGGACTCCGCTCCCTAGTGTCGAACCGAGCTCGGGGACCATGGACGTCGACATCGAGGAGGCGCTTCTTCCCTCCTGCGTCTTCCCCGGCTCAGAGTCGCCTGTCGTGGTCCCCGAGTCGCTCGACCCTACAGCAAGTGCAGAACCCATTAGCCTACCACGAGCCATAGCCCCGAGGGCTGAGGATAGCCACTTCGCCTCCCACGGTGCCAAGGGCCTTGACATCTCACCTGTGACTGGGGCCCTCATCTTTGCGGCCACGTCCACCTTGAGCTGCTTAGCTGACGCAAGGGTCACCTCCTCGATACGGTGTTTTGGCCTGGATGGGAATCAGGATAGTAGAGAACTTAATGAACCATAGAATGGGGAAGCAGAGAGAAGAGACTTAAATCGACAACACTTACCCAAAGGGGATAGAGGCCTTTCGGGTTCCCCTCGAGTCACCAGTAGATCTCGAGGCCCCACCCAAAGCCGAGCTCTTCTGAGGGCTAAGGCTACTGGGGGCTGTCGGTGGGGTCGCCGCGCCTCCCCGCTCCGACGGGGTCTCCTGGGCTTGGCTCTGTTCCGCCTGCATCGATGACCGGGACTGGGTTTCCCAGGTCGAAGTGGGTGGGGTTCTGCCACGAGTATGACGTGAGGAGGGCGAAACCCCCGAGTCGAGGGGTCGGCTGACCTTTTCCCTCGCCGGTGCTCCAAGGCTGACGTCGCCGGCTGAGGGGCACGCTGCTCCGTCACATCCTCCTATACCGAAAGATGGTCAGTACGGGAGGGACCAGACAGAAGGGGCTCGAGACACCCCGCCACCCCTTCGACATCATGGTCGTCATCATCATCTTCGTCTCCCTCATCCTCTGAGGTAGACTCCTCCTCTGGAAGCCCGTCGTGCCTCTGTTCCGCATGGTGCTTCTCGCGCTTTTTGTGCTCCTGGAGCTTCTTGTCCTTTTTCTTCTTCTCATCATCCTTGCGCTTCTTTTCCTGTTGGGCGGCGAAGCGTCTCAGCTGATGGTCAGGAGCATCCTCCCTCAATGGGGGCCTCGATCTTTGTAGTCAGTTCCCCTGCACGAAAACACTCAGCTGTAAGGACAATGGTAAGGAAAAAAGGGACGAAATGTAAACGCAAAAGGCATGGGTCGAGGCACTCACCAGGTCGAGGTACCCCTCCTCCAGCCGCATAGGGAGGCGGTTAACATCCTCTGCCCTGAACGAGCCTACCACCATCCCCTTCACCCACGCTATGATCTCTGCGGTGGTCATCCCCTCGATGGACATCTGGCACCTCTCGAGCACCTCGGGTGCAACCACAGGAAGCATGTCATCCAACCGTAGCGGGCGCTCCATCAGGGGGAGCCCCGGTCGATGGTGGAAGGCTGAGACCACCACACCCGTCATTAGGCCTACCTCTCAAAGGGTCTTCATAGCGGCGATGAGGGGTCAAAGTCAAGGTTGGAGATCCCCCGTCACACCGTGCGACCAGTTGAATGGCCGCTCAGTGATGAGCCGCCAGGTGTACGGCGGGAAGTAGCCTTCATCATTGTGGAGGTAGAACCATTGCTTGTCCCACCAAGAGTGGTTGGACATAAACCCGGTGGGGATGTACTCGCGCGGCACCTCCGATTGGCCCGTCTTCAACACGAAGCTGAGGCAGCCCACTCTGACAACCTGCCTCACGCCTGGTCCCACCGGAGAGGTGAACCACTCCCACTTGTAGGTGGAGCCACAGCTCCCAGTTTGGCGCCATCCCCAAGTAGCCCTCGCAGACGGCCGCGAAGATGGCGGCGTTGGAGATGGCATTGGGGGAGAAATGTTGGAGCTCGACGCTGTAGAAGTTCGTCAGCCCCTGCATGAACTCGCTCGGGGGCGCTTTAAGCCCGTGCAGGTGGTACTTGAGGAAGCTCACCACGTAGCCCTCCGGTGGGCTTGGCTCCAGGTGACTCCTCGGTGGCGCGATCCACTCCGGCCGAGTCGAATCGGTGATGGGGCGGAGAAGTCCTTCTCTCACCAGCTTGTTCAACCTCTACCGTGTCATGGTCGACGGACGCCAGGGGTTGACAGGCTAGAGGATAGGGGCCATGGCTGTGGCGGTGGCACTAATCTGATCGGTGGATGTGGCGGTGGTGGCAGCGACGATGCGGATCTCCTCGGTGGACGGGCGACCGGGAAGGTTCCCAATCGCGATTTCTTGCTCTAAGTTCCTACCCTCGCGCACAGGAAAGCAGGGACTCGAGAGCACTAGTGGCAGAGAAGGCAATGTGGCAAAGGTAGGGGTGAACAGTGCCTGTCTCCTCTGGTCTTATACCCAGGAAGAGCAACGAGCAGAAGCTGGCGGAAGAAAAAGGTAACTCCCCGCAGTTGATGTGTTTACCTAGCCATTCCCCCTCGATTCTCGGCCAGATACATGTGTCACGCCTCAGGCAATTAGCCATTGCCCGAGCCTGCCATGATCTCCACCACCGCACCATTTAACCTTCCTCCTCAAAAGACACGTCCGATGGTAAGAAAAACAAATGTTACTTATCGGTGGATTCCTCTAGGAGAAGGCAAAAAGGCTCTGGCTCCACAACAAGTCTCGAGGGAGTGAAGGCTGGCCCTCGACTAGGGTTTGATAGCCGCCCTCGAGCACCCAAGTCAGGGGTGACCAAGGGGGAGCCAACATGAGGCCCTGCTCAAGAACGAACCCTCGAGACCCCTTTGGACACATCCAAGGTGAAATTCTAGGACCTTTATGGAATCCCTCGAAGGGAGGCATTGAGCCGCCGAGACCTATCGAATGGAATTGGTATCCTAGGTCCATTGCATTTTGCTTTAATGAGACCACCTCCGGGCCTCCTACTGACCTCTATCGAACGAGGATCAGGCTCTCACTTGGATTTTCCCGTTACCAGCTCACTGAGAACTTCGAGGCTCGCCCTATCGAGGGTAGTCCGACGCTTCTCGCCTCACGTCCGATCGAAAGGACTAGTGAGATGAACACCGACGCTGGCAACGCCCCAGCCGCACGAGGCTCGGAGGATCGACCGTGCCCGACTCCCCTCGATGAAAGAGGGTCAAAAATACCCCAGGGGCTCGATGTTCCTACATACCCCTCGGCAAAGCGCTATGACTCCAATTCAGGTCCGCACCCGACTGGACGAGCACCCCTCGATCGAAGGCAAATAAAGCCCTCGAAGGAGTCCTCTGACTCCTCTGAGGCCTCAGGGGCTACCCCCGTGGGGAACACTCGCGCGCCCCCATGGAAAAATCCGAGCCACGCTTCGCTCCTGGTTCCTGACCCCCTGCCCGAGTGCCAGCACTCATGCAGAGGCTCGGGGGCTACTGTCAGTTACCTAGCAAAGGGGTACACTAAGCCCTTATTTAACTGGGCGGATCCCCGAAGTCAGTAATGCAAGCCCTCCAATGACATCCCTCATTACCGCTCAGAAATCCACAAAATAAAGCATGCTGGACCGGCCCACGAATGGGTGTCGACAGCCCAAAACCACAACATGCTTGACGGATCACCATACAGACCGAGACTGTACTCTCGAGAGTGCGACTCGGGCAACCCCTCGAGGACGGAACTCCGCCCGGGCGAACGGGCCGGCCTCGAGGACGAAACTTTGCCCGTGCGAATGGGTAGCCCTCGAGCATGGTAAAACCCTCGGCTACCTACTCTCAGTACGGATCCAGGCGCATTCAATGCATTTTACCTGCTCCAGCCTAATCGTATGGCCACAGTTATCAAAACAGCTACATGTATGGCATTCAAATCCTGCTTTTACCGCCCATACCCTGGAATCCCGTGGATCGTACCTCACTACCACGCCATACCAAGCACTTTGCCCCATCTGGCACCCCCTCGAGACGCATATTCCCTGCATATCCTGAGATTCGACCTTATCCGATGAGCCTCGACCCCCTCGACTCGAGCCCCTCATCTCAACCCAAGGCCTCGACCGTCGCACCTTGACACCGTCATGCCGACCCTCGAGCTGGACTTCAACAACTTTGGTCAACACTTCAACAACTACCGATGCGACGGCCGCAGGGCTTCCCATACCGACGTACGCCTCTACAGCGGCACCAACATAATCGGCATCAACGTCATACGTCACTGACCATGTTAGCACTAAAAGCATGTACACCTGTGCCCCTCCTTTGCCTATAAAAGGGGGAGCCGGGACTTTAGATGGAGGATCCGAGAACCGAGAGGGAAGAGATCCTAGAGCTTCATACGCTAAGGCTTAGATCACAGAACAACATTGTGAGACAGTGTAGAGAGCTAAGCGCCCGAAACGCTCGAGCTCAAGCCCACACTTCTCACACCCGCTTGTATTCACCCCTGTACTAGCACTTCGGTGCGAGATAACAAGAACTATGCTCCCTCCACTGGACATAGGGCCTTCTTTGCCTGAACCAGGATAAATCGTGGTGTCCTTCTTGCATCACCCACCGGATTAATGGAGCATGCAATTATGAATTTACTCGTTGGTGTTGACGTCGAAACACCGACAGTTGGCACACTAGGTAGGAGTCCTGCATGTTACCAATGATTTCCCACCATTCTTTTCGGATGGGCGACTCTGTTTCACCGCTTCATCGTGCTATGGTGATCTGGTTCGGGAGCCTGGAGTTTATGTCCCTCGGACAGGGCTATGACATGACCCTGCTTTTGATCAGTGACCCAAGCGGAGGTCGTAGTGTGCCCCCACGCTCAGGAAGGGGCACTCGCTGGTCTCCCCACCATGCTGCCATAACCAGAAGGAGGCGCGATCGGCAGGGCTCACCCGATGCGCATAACCCCCACTACATGGAACCTACTTCCACACGAGCTGTTCGAGCGTCATCGACGGTTCCCATTCGGCCTCAACAATGTCACAAAGGCATTCTCAACCTTGACCCGTGCCAACATGAGCACGATAGGGGACCACCCAGGCGCCTTCCTTTGAGCAATGACAGACGGGGGGACAGTCATGCCAGCCTCCGTAGACTTGGGCTTCGCGAGAGCACCCGGCCCCTGGATGTACATTGTCGGCACACTCTGACAGCAGTTGTAGGAAGAGGCGCAGGGACAATTCCCCATCTTCTACAGAGATGACCCTGACTCCAGCTCTAACCATTGGGACCCTACCCGCGAGTGTCTCCACATCGACGGTGATGTTGCCTCCAGTGAGGACACTATCGATCCGATGACCGACGCGGCTACCGCTGCGGCGGGAGGGGGCTCCCCAGAGCAAAAGTTTGACAACCAGTCGCACCCCAGGAGGTGTGCCCCCATCTTGATGAGCAGGACGCACAGCTGGCACAAATTTGGGAGTTGCAGGCTAAACTCGCTGACGACCAGGAACGACTGCGCCAGCTCAAGCGGACCCTCGAGCAGGAGCGACCACCACCCGGTGGTAGAGCTCGAGCCAGGGCCCGATAGGTCAACTGGTAGATCAATGAGGGCGGGGCACCCGAACATCCTGTCAACCGTTACCCTCGAGCAAGCCAAAACATTGTCGCGGCGGCTATGCTTCTTCGCAATACGCCCACGCCATCCAACTCGCAAGCTCAACGGGTACAACGCGAGATTGAGATTCTCCTCCAAGTTGCTATAGTTCAGCAAGCCAAGAGCTAAGCCTCGAGGCATCGAGGGGTAGCTCCTAAACCACACGATGAGCCCTCCCAGCCTGAAAGGGAGGGCTCGGTCGATCAAGAGGTGGCCCCCCGAGCGAAGAAGACACCAGCCCGAGATTGTATCATCGACAACCGCCCTACGTGACATGCGCCTTGATATCATCGAGAACCGTAAGCACAAACATGGGGACGCCGAGGATTGACGATACAGTGCCCATCATGGGGCATTACGACAGCGATGAAGATCGACGGGCCCCGGAGCCACTGGGTCCCCGAGTTTTTAGCAGGACGATCCGCAACACCCGGCGGCCCGACAAGTTTCAGCCCCCCATGAGCATCGTCAAGTACAATGGTGAAACCAAACCTGAGCTCTGGCTAGACGATTTCCAACTGGCTTGTTAGGCAGGCGGGCATGTGACGACCACGCGATCATACATCACCTTCCCCTGTTCCTATCTGACACCACGCGTAGGTGGCTTGAGGAGCTTCCCCCTAACCAGATTCATGACTAGGTCGACCTGGTCTGGATCTTCGAGGGGAACTTCAAGGGAACCTACATGCCTCCTAGAAACTCCTGGGAACTACACAACTACAAGCAGAAACTAGGGGAGTCTCTGCGTGACTTCGCTTAGTGATTCTCCAAGCTCTGAACCGAACTCCCCCACATCTCTGACCTCGACGTGATTCTAGCATTTGTTGCGGGTACAACTGCATGGACCTAGTTCGCGAGTTTGGGTGCAACCGCCCCAACACCGTTGACAAGCTCATGGATGTGGTCGCCAACTACGCGGCTGGTGAGGAGGCAGCCAGAGCCTTCTTCGATGATGAAAAAGACAATAGAAAGACACCGGCAGTTGGTGCCGGGGGCTTGAACAAAGGTTCAAAGAAGAACAACAAGAAGAAGAAGAAGAATCAGCAAGGCAAGCGTGAGGTTGCAGACGACAATCTCGTCGCAGCAGCCGAGTGCAAAAAACCTTGAGGTCCCCCCGAAGGGGCCATCTTTGACAGGATGCTCGAGGAGCCCTGCCCTTATCACAAGGACGGGGCGAAACACAAACTCAAGGACTGCCGCATGCTTCGAAAGCACTTCGAGCAACTGGGCGTCAAGAAGGGTGACGACAAGAAAGACCAGGGTGGCAATGAGGGAGACAATGGGGAAGATGGAAGACTCCCCGAGGTCTACGACTGCTACATGATCTACGGAGGCCCCTCGACCCAGCTCACAACTCGACAGCGTAAGAGGGAGCGTCAAGAAGTCTTCTCCGTCTGAGTCACGACACCCCACTACCTCGACTGGTCTGATGCACCCATCACGTTCGACCGCGGTGACCATCCGGATCGCGTCCCCAACCCCGGGGCCTATCCGCTCATCGTCGACCCAATCATCGTCAACACCCGCCTCTCGAAGGTCCTCATGGACGATGGCAGCAGCTGAACATCATCTACCTTGAAACCCTTGACCTCATGGGGGTCAAGAGGTGCTAACTCCAACCCAGCGCCGGGAACTTCCATGGCGTTGTACCAGGGAAGAAGGCTCTTCCCATCGGCCGCATCGACCTTCCCATCTGCTTTGGCACCCCCACCAACTTCAAGAAAGAAACCCTCACCTTTGAGGTGGTTGGGTTTCACGGAACCTATCACACCATCATCGGCCGACCGGGCTATGCGCAATTCATGGCGATCCCAAACTACACCTACCTCAAGCTCAAGATGCCAAGGCCCAGAGGCGTCATCACCATCGGCTCCTCCTACGAGCACGCGTACGACTGCGACGTCGAATGTGTCGAGTATGGAGAGGCCATCGAGCAAAACGTGATGATAGCCTCAACCCTTGAGCGCCTCACCGATGACATGCCTAAACCTAAGCGTCACGCCGGCAGCTTTGATCCAACGCAAGACACCAAGAAAATCCCCCTCGACCCGAGCTGCTCCGGCGAGAAGGTGCTGACGATCGGTGCCAACCTCGGGAGCAAATCGAAAGCAGTGCTCGTCGACTTTCTCCGCATGAATGCCGATATGTTTGCATGGAGTCCTTTGGACATGCCAGGCATACCAAGGGAAGTCACCGAGCATACCTTGGAGATCCGAGCCGGGTCTAGACCGGTGAAGCAATGCCTGCGCCACTTCAATGAGGAGAAGCGCAGGATCATTAGCGAGGAGGTACACAGGCTTTTGGCAGCTGGATTCATCAAGGAAGTTCATCACCCCGAATGCTTAGCTAATCCCGTGTTAGTTAAGAAGAAGAATGGAAAAATGCGAATGTGTGTTGACTATACTAGTTTAAACAAAGCATGTCCCAAAGTTCCATTTCCTTTACCATGCATTGATCAGATTGTTGACTCTACCGCGGGATGTGAAACCCTCTCATTCCTTGATGCTTATTCCGGCTACCCTCAAATCAAGATGAAAGAGTTCGACCAGCTCGTGACTTCCTTCATCACACCTTTCAGCATGTACTGCTACGTGACCATGCCCTTTGGCCTTCGAGACGCCGGGGTGACGTATCAGCGATGCATGCTCCATGTCTTCGACGAATACATAGGCAATGCGGTCGAGGCCTATGTCGATGACATCATGGTCAAATCCAAGAAAGTCGACAACCTCATCCATGACCTCGAAATAGCATTCGGATTCCTTCGAGCCAAGAACATAAAACTCAACCCTAAGAAATGTCTCTTTGGAGTACCTCGAGGCATGCTCCTCAGATACATCGTCTCCCAGCGTGGGATCGAGGCTGACCCCGAGAAGGTCACAGCCACCATGCGAATGGGTCTGATTCAAGATTTCACGGGCGTACAGAAGGTCACGGGCTGCCTCACGGCTCTCAGCCGTTTCATCTCACGATTGGGGGAAAAGGCCCTGCCCCTGTACCACCTCTCGAAAAAATCCGAACGCTTCGTATGGACCACGGAGGCCGAGGAGGCCCTCGACAAACTCAAGAGCATGCTGACTTCCGCCCCGGTCCTCATCCCTCCTCGATCAGCGACGTCGACGGAACTGCCTGAGCCCCTCTGTCGATACCCTAGAAACGGGTACCCCAAACCCCTGGTTTACCGAACTAAAACCCGTAAAATCAGCAACTCGACCCCTCCGGTAACCTCCCGCGCTAACGTACAAAGGCCCGCAGGCTGAGACGTCTCGGACTGGCCCACAAACGAATAACGATGGCCCAAAACCAAAGCCTGCTCAAGAGGCTACCGAACGAACTAGTACTGTATAACCGAGAGGCTACCGAACGGACTAGTACTGTACACTCGAGAGGCTACCGAACGGACTGGTACTGTACACGAGGGTACAATTCGAGCGACCCCTCGAGGATGGAACTTCGCCCTGCGAATGAGCCTACCCTCGAGGACGTAACTTCACCCGCCGAACGAGCCTCCCCTCGAGGATGGAACTTCACCCGGGCGAATGGGCGGTCCTCGAGGACGGTGCACCCCTCGGCTACCGACTCTCCCGTACGGATCCGAGCGCATTTAATGCGATCTATCTACCCCCGCCTAACCGCATGGCCACAGTTACGATAATAGTTGCAGGCATGGCAGTCAAATCTACTTTTACCGCCCATTCCCGGAATCCCGCAAGTCACACTACGCTGTTGCGCCATACCGAGCGCTGTGCCATGACCAGCACCGCCTCGAGACGTATAAACTAACGTGTTTTCCGTGTTTTTCGGGATTCGGCCTTATCCAGTGAAGCTCGACCTCCTCGGCACGACCCCCTTGACTCCAGATAAGATCCTCGACCGTCGCCCCTCGACTTCATCAAGCGAACCCTCGAGCAGAATTTCAACAACTCCTGACGCGACGGTTGCAGAGCCTCCCATACCGACGTACATCACTACAGCAGCACCGACGTGATCGGCCTCAACGTTGTACATCATTAGCTGTGTGGACTCGAAATACATGTACCCCTGTGCCCCTCCTTCATCTATAAAAGGAGGCGCCAGGACCTACGAAAGGAGGATGGATCGATCGAGAGATAGAAACGCTAAGTCTTTAGATCACAGAACGACACCGTGAGACAGCGTAAGGTTGAGCACTAGGCATCCGAATGCTCAAGCTCCACCACGCGCTCCTCATACTTGCTTGTATTTTCCCCTATACTAGCACTTCGATGCAAGATAACATGAATCATCCTCCGCCCGCTGGACGTAGGGCCTTCTTTGCCCGAACCAGGATAAATCATTGTGTTCTTCTTGCATCACCCACCAGATTAGGGAGCACGCGATTACAATATTACTCGTTGGTGTTAACCCCTCGAGGGTCAGAACACCGACAGTTGGTGAGCCAGGTAGGGGAGCCGCGTGTCACTAATGATTTCCCACCATTTTTCTGGATGGGTGACTTTGTTTCACCACTTCCGCACGCTACGGTGATCTGGTTTGGGAGCCTGGAGTTCATGACCCTCGACCAGAGCTACGACATGACCCTGCTCTCAATCAGTGACCCGAGCGGAGGTCGCGGTACGCCCCCACGCTCATGGGCGGCCGCTCACCAGCCCCACGACCATGCTTCCACATCCAGAAGGAGGCACGGTCGACGCCGCCATCGCCATCAACCTAAGTCGGGGAGGGTTCCCGTAGCTTTCTCCTCGCCCCCGACCGGAGATGATGAACCCCTTGTCGAGGGATTGTCTGACCTGAGTTTAGGGGCAGAGGGAAAACCAGCAGGATCCCGCCACAATCCCGACTCCACCTTCACCGTATGATCATCGAGGAGCCACGACGAAGTCCCTGCTCGATCGAGCCCGCTCCCACACGAGCTGTTCGAGCGTCATCAGCCGCCTTCGTTCGACTCCCACAATGCCACAACGACGATCTCGACAGTGACCCGCTCCATCATGAGCACGTTAGAGGGCCGCTCAGGTGCCTTTCTTCGTGCAATGACGGACGTGGAGACTGTCACACCGGCCTCCGAGGGTTTGGCCTTCGTAGGAGCGCCCGGCCCCCGAAGGTACACCGTCGGCACACTCCGACGGCGGCTGCAGGAGGAGGCGCGGGGGCAATTCCCTGTCTTCTACTGTGGCGACCCTGACTCTGACTCTGATCATTGGGATCCTACCCGTGAGTGCCTCCACATCGATGGTGACGTCGACTCCAATCAGGACACCGTCGATCCAGCAGCCGCGACGGCTACGGCTGTGGCAGGCGATGCACCCCCTAGAGCAGAGGAACAACAACCAGACGCACCCCAAGAAGCGTGCCCTCGTCCTGGCGAGCAGGACACGCAGCTGGCACAGATTCGGGAGTTGCAGGCGAAGCTCGCCGACGAGCAGGAACGCTTGCGCTTACTCGAGCTAACCCTCGAACAAGAGCGGCGACCGCTCGGCGGTAGAGCCCGAGCCAGGGCCCGTGAAGTCAACTGGCAGATCATCGAGGAAGGAGCACCTGAGCAACCCGCCCACCGTTATCCCCGAGCAAGCCAGAATGTTGTTGCGGCAGCTATGCTCCTTTGCAATATGCCCACGCCATCCAACTCGCAAGCTCGGCGGATACAACGTGAGGTCGAGGATCTCCTCCAAGTTGCTACTGTCCAACAAGCCGAGAGCTCAGCCTCGAGGCGTCGAGGGGCTGTCTCCGAACCTCAGGTCGAGCCCTCTTGGCCCGAGAGGGAGGGCTCGGTCCATCAGGGGGCGGCCCCCCGATAGAAGAAGAAGCCGGCCCGAGAATGTATCATCGACGACCGCGCTCTCCACGACGCGCGCCTCGACATTGTCGAGAACCGCAGACGTAAGCACGGGGATGCCAAGGATCGAGGGTACAGCGCCCATCATGGAGGGCGTTATGACAGCGAAGAAGACCAACAGGCCCCGGAGCCACCGGGCCCCCGGGTCTTCAGCAGGAGGATCCGCTGCGGGCAGCTGCCCGACAAGTTTCGACCCCCCGCGAGCCTCATCAAATAAAACGACGAAACCAATCCTGAGCTCTGGCTAGCCGACTTTCGATTGGCTTGTCAGGCGGGCGGGGCGCGTGACGATCATGCCATCATACGTCACCTTCCCCTGTTCCTGTCCGACACCGCACGTAGATGGCTCGAGGAGCTTCCCCCTGACCAGATTCACGGCTGGACCGACCTTGTCCGGATCTTCGAGGGAAACTTCAAAGGTACCTATGTGTGTCCTGGGAACTCCTGGGAACTACGCAACTGCAAGCAGAAACCAGGGGAGTCTCTCTGTGACTTTGCTCGACGATTCTCCAAGCTCCGCACCGAGCTGCCCCACATCTCCGATCTCGATGTCATTCTAGCGTTTGTTGTGGGTACAACCTGCAAGGACCTAGTTCGCGAGTTAGGGCGTAACCGCCCCGACACCGTCGACGAGCTCATGGATGTGGTCGCCAACTACGCGGCTGGCGAAGAGGCCGTCGGCGCCTTCTTCAGCGATGTGAAGGACAAGGGAAAAACACCGGTAGCCGACAACGCCTGAGGCTCGAGCAAAGGGCCGAAGAGAAATAACAAGAAGAAGAAAAATCATCAAGGCAAGCGTGAGGCCGCAGAAGATGATCTCGTCGCTCCAACCGAACGCAAAAGACCTCGAGGTCCCCCCGCGCCCCCCGAGGGTGCCATCTTCGACAAAATGCTCAAGGAGCCCTGTCCTTATCACAAGGATGGGGCAAGGCACAAGCTTAAGGACTGCCGCATGCTTCGTAGGCACTTCGAGCAAGTGGGAGTGAAGAAAGGTGACGACAAGAAAGACCAAGGCGGCGGTGAGGGAGACAACAGGGAAGACGGGAAATTCCCTGAAGTCTATGACTGCTACATGATCTACGGGGGCCCCTCGACCCAGCTCACGCCGCGACAGCGTAAGCGGGAGCGTCCAGAGGTCTTCTCTGCTCGTGTCACGATGCCCCACTACCTCGACTGGTCTGATGCGCCCATCACGTTCGACCGCGATGACCATCCGGATCGAGTCCCCAACCCCGGGGCCTATCCGCTCGTCGTCGACCCAATCATCATCAACACCCGCCTCTCGAAGGTCCTCATGGACAGCGGCAGCAGCCTAAATGTCATCTACCTCGAGACCCTCGACCTCCTGGGAGTCAGGAGGCACCAACTCTAACCTAGTGCCGGGGGGTTCCATGGCGTCGTACCAGGGAAGAAGGCTTTCCCCGTCGGCCGTATCGACCTTCCTGTCTGTTTTGGCACCCCTGCCAACTTCAGGAAAGAGACCCTCACCTTCGAGGTGGTCGGGTTTCATGGAACGTATCACGCCATCATTGGCCGACCGGGCTACGCGCAGTTCATGGCGATCCCGAACTACACCTACCTCAAGCTCAAGATGCCAGGACCCAAAGGCGTCATCACTGTCGCCTCCTACGAGCACGCTTACGACTGCGACGTCGAATGCGTCGAGTATGGAGAGGCCGTCGAGCAAAATGCCATGATAGCCGCGACCCTCGAGCACCTCGCCGACAAGATGCCAGACCCCAAGCGACACGCCAGCATCTTCGAGCCAGCACAAGACACCAAGAAAGTCCCCCTCGACCCAAGCTGCCCATGCGAGAGGGTGCTAACGATCAGCGCCGACCTCGAGGACAAATAGGAAGCTATGCTCATCGACTTTCTTCGTGCGAACGCCGATATGTTTGCGTGGAGTCCTTCGGATATGCCGGGCATACCGAGGGAAGTCGCCGAGCATGCCTTGGAAATCCGGGCCGGGTCCAGACCGGTGAAGCAACGCCTGCGCCGCTTCGACGAGGAGAAATGCAGGATCATCGGCGAGGAGGTACACAAGCTTTTGGCGGCTGGATTCATCAAGGAGGTCCATCACCCTGAATGGTTAGCTAATCCCGTGTTAGTTAAGAAAAAGAATGGAAAAATGCGGATGTGTATTGACTATACTAGTTTAAACAAAGCATGTCCCAAAGTTCCGTTTCCTTTACCACGCATTGATCAAATTGTCGACTCTACCACGGGATGTGAAACCCTCTTGTTCCTCGATGCTTATTCTGGCTACCACCAAATTAAGATGAAAGAGTTCGACCAGCTCGCGACTTCCTTCATCACACCTTTTGGCATGTACTGCTACGTGACCATGCCCTTCGGCCTTCGAAACACCGGGGCAACGTATCAGCGGTGCATGCTACATGTCTTCGGTGAACACATAGGTGACACGGTCGAGGCCTACGTCGATGACATTGTGGCCAAGTCCAAAAGAGCAGACAACCTCATCCGAGACCATGAAATCGCGTTCGGGTGCCTTCGAGCCAAAAACATAAAACTCAACCCCGAGAAATATGTCTTCGGAGTGCCTCGGGGCATGCTCCTCGGATACATCGTCTCCCAGCGCGAGATCGAGGCCAACCCTGAGAAGGTGGTGGCCATCACGCGAATGGGGCCGATTCAGGATCTCAAGGGCGTGCAGAGGGTCACGGGCTGTCTCGCGGCCCTCAGCCGCTTCATCTCACGTTTAGGGGAGAAGGCCATGCCTCTGTACCGCCTCTTGAAAAAATCCGAGCGATTCACGTGGACCGCGGAGGCCGAGGAGGCCCTCGACAAACTCAAAGCCAAGCTGACATCCACTCCGATCCTCGTCCCTCCTCGACCAGCGACGTCGACTGAACCACCCGAGCCCCTCCTCCTCTATGTCGCCGCAACCACCCAGGTGGTCAACGCGGCCATAGTGGTGGAGAGGCAAGAGGAAGGGCGTGCCTTGCCTGTCCAGCGGCCGGTTTATTTCATCAGTGAAGTGCTTTCGAAAACGAAAATCCGCTACCCACAGGTGCAGAAGCTGCTCTACGCCATCGTCCTTACGTGTCGCAAGCTCCAGCACTACTTCCTCAGCCACCCGGTTACTGTGGTATCCTCGTTCCCCTTAGGGGAGATCATCCATAACCGGGAGGCCATTGGAAGGATTGCCAAGTGGTCGGTCGAGCTAATGGGCGAGACCATCATCTACGCACCACGGAAGGCCATCAAGTCTCAAGTGCTGGCGAATTTCGTCGCCGAGTGGACCGACACTCAGTTGCCACCAGTCCAAATTCAAGCCGAGCTGTGGACGATGTACTTCGACGGGTCGCTCATGAAGATAGGAGCAGGCACGGGCTTGCTCTTCATTTCACCCCTCGGAGTCCACATGCGCTACGTCATTCGCATCCACTTTGCCGCTTCTAACAACGTCGCGGAGTACGAAGCGCTTGTCGCCGGATTACGAATCGCCCTTGAACTCGGGGTTTGACGCCTTGACGTTTGAGGCGACTCGTAGCTAATCATCGACCAAGTGACGAAGGCCTCGAGCTGCCACGACGCCAAGATGGAAGCATACTGCAACGAAGTGCGCAAGTTGGAAGACAAATTCCACGGCCTCGAGCTTAGTCATATCGCACGATGATACAACGAAGCCGCAGATGAGCTCGCGAAAATCGCATCGACTCGAGGTACAGTCCCTCTAGACGTGTTCTCGAGGGACCTCTTCGAGCCCTCCGTCAGTTTGGGCTCGGGGGCTTGCCCTACGCCCTCAAAGCTCCACCCCACGACCTCGACCGGGGCCCCCTCAACCGGGGCCCAGGTTATGGAGATCCAGGAGACCTCTCCTCCGTCGAACCCGCCACCGGATTAGCGAGCCCCTTTACTCGACTGCCTCATTCGGGGAGAGCTTCCGGAGGATCGGACCGAGGCCCGACGGATCACGCGACGGGCCAAATCCTACATCATCTTCGGTGGCGGCAAGGAACTCTACAGGCGAAGCCCCTCAGGCGTTCTTCAGCGCTGCATTACCATCGAGGAAGGCAGGAGGCTCCTCGAGGACATACACTCAGGATCCTGCGGCCACCACGCAGCACCAAGGACCCTCATAGGCAATGCCTTTTGATAGGGTTTCTACTGGCTGACCGCCATTTTCGACGCCACGAACATCGTCCGCTCGTGCAAAGGGTGTCAATTTTACGCCAAGCAGACGCACCTCCCAGCTCACGCCCTGCAAATGATCCCCATCACTTGGCCATTCGCGGTCTGGGGGCTCGATCTTGTGGGGCCTCTCAAGAGGACAACTAAAGGGTACACGCACTTGCTCGTTGCCATCGACAAGTTTACCAAGTGGATCGAGGCCTGGCCCATCAGCAACATCCGCTCTGAACGGGCAGTTGAGATCTTCACCGACATCATCCATCGCTTCAGGGTCCCAAACATCATCATCACTGACAATGGCACACAGTTCACCAGCAAGAAGTTCTTGGACTTCTGCGATCGCCATCACATCCGTGTGAATTGGTCCGCGGTTGCTCATCCTCGAACTAACGGCCAGGTCGAGCGCGCCAATGGCATGATTTTGCAGGGCCTCAAGCCAAGGATCCTCAACCGCCTCAGTAAGCACGGAAAAAAATGGGCCGCGGAGCTGCCATCGATCCTATGGAGCTTAAGGACAACACCTAGTCGAGCCACGGGCTTCACCCCATTCTTCTTGGTCTATGGGTCCGAGGCCGTCCTCCCCACTGACCTCGAGTATGGATCCCCTCGACTAAAGGCGTACAACAAGCAAAGCAACAAAGAAGCCCTCGCAAACGCCGTCGACCAGCTCGAGGAGGCTCGAGACATGGCACTAATTCACTCCGTGAGGTATCAGCAAAAACTTCGATGCTACCACGACAAGCACGTGCGCCCGAGGGACTTCCAGGTTGGAGACCTCGTCCTACATCGACGACAGAACAACAAGGGACGTCACAAGCTGACCCCGCCATGGGAAGGCCCATACACCGTAGCTGAGGTGCTAAAGCCCGGGACGTACAAACTCGCTAACGACAAAGGCGAAATCCTCACCAACGCATGGAACATCAAACAGCTACGTCATTTCTACCCTTAGGGCACCAGTGCCCTTGTACATTCTCGCATGTTTTATACATTTTCGCATGACAAATATAAGGAGTACTTTCGATTATAAGTTCAAACTTGTTATTGTACATGCAAGAGGTAGCCTTGACCCTGTCTCGACAGAGTCGAGCCTCCCTCGGGGGCTAACGGGGGGACCCCCTAAGTTCCTAAAAACACGAACGACTTTTTTCGCACGCCTCTCTTTCGCTTCCTGACTAAGTTGAAAAACGCCTCGAACTCCCTAGGGGTCGAGGGCTGTCGAGCCGGAGCTCTCCTACGCCTCCGGGCTACGGTACCTCCACTCGCTCCCCCCTCGAGGGATACGAGCTTGCGTCGAACGACTCAGTCGGAAAGCAAGAGTCAGGCGATCAGAACTCGAGCGCTTCATCTTTCTCACACCTCGATGCGCTTCGCAACTAAGTAGAAAACGCCTCGAACTCCCTAGAGGGTCGAGGGCTGTCGAGCCGGGAGCTCTCCTACGCCTCCGGGCTACGGCACCCCCACTCGCTCCCCCCTCGAGGGATTCGAGCATGCGTCGAAAACATAGTCAAAAAAGCAAAGTCTAAGTGAAAAGAAAGCAGAAAAGGCTCGAAAGTAAAACGACAAAACGCATTTCGATAGATGCATTAATGTTCAAAAAGGGCTTTCAAAGCCACATTGAATATAAGTTACAAAAAACTAATTCATTACATGGGCACCCTCACCCAGCCTTGCCCTACAGGCCCGCTCCATCATCGCCCTCCTCGACGTGGTACCCTCCATCCGCAGGGGGGAGGACTTCGTCCTCAAACAGCTTCGCCAGCGCTCCCCCCGGCCCCTCGACATCGCTCCTCATTCTCCGTGTCGGTCTTCAAGATGTCAGGAACAAAGCCTTGGGCCACCACGTTCATGTCAAAGACGAAGCCGGAGGAGACCACTGCAAGCGCCCGCTTCACGCTGGTATGAAGCGCCTCCCGCACGCGATCGCGAAGGGTGGCGTCGAGGTAGTAGATCCGGTCCATGAGCGCAGCACCCGAGATGTCTTCTTTGGCACCCTCGATGGGCCCGACCTCCCAGGAGGCGCAGAGCCCGTCGAGGGCAACCCGGAGCCGACCAAGAAGCGCCCCCTCCACCGCGAGGCTATCCTGTAGCGCCTTGGCAGCGGTCTGGGTTGCAAGCAGCTTGGACTCAAGGCCTGAAACACAAAGCAAGAATTAGACAAACTATACGGAAAGAAAAATGATCAAAAACCTTTAAGGAACTCACCAGCACAGCGAGTCTCGAGGGCGTTGCAATCCCCCAGCACGGCGTCGCGCTCCCCCCGAGCCTCGTCCCGCTCCCGCTGGACCTCCTTGAAAGCCCGAGTCACCTCCGTTTTCTCGAAGCGGAGGGTCTCGAGGGCACCACCGGCCAGAATGATGGCCTGCTCCTTCTCCTGGAGGGTAGCCTTCATTGCTCCAAGCTGGGTTTCCAGGCCAGCGGCTTGGTTCTTCTCCTCCTGGACCAAGGCGGAGAGGGTGTTGCGCGTGGCGGAGACTTCAGCGAAGCTGGCCTCGAGCGAGCGGATGCCCTCCATGGAGCTCTGAGCCTCCGCCACGAGCAGCTCGACGCGCTCCTGGGCTCGGACGCTCTCACCCTTGGCCTTCTCCGATTCGGCCTTTGCCGCGTCAGCCTCCTCCCTCGCATGCTTGAGCTCCTCCTTGAGGTGGGCGGCTTCCCCTCGAGCGGCGTTGGAGTCCTCCTTCGCCCGGGCGGCCTCCTCTTTGGCTTTGGTGGCCTCCTCCCTGGTCCACTTTAGCTCCTTCTCGATCTCGGCCACCCTGCCCTGCGCAGAGCGGCCGGCCTCGAGCTGGCGAAGCACTTCCTCCCGGCTGTTGTGCGTTTCATGGAGGAAGTCGGACTTGGAGTAAGAATGCCTCCGTGCCTCCTGGGGATAGGGAATCGAGGGTTGAGGCATCCCATATGAAAGAACTTAAAAAACTACATATGACCTAACACAGTGACTCACCGCGAGGTTTCGGTCGAGGCCTTCCGCGAGCTCGATGCCCAACTTCAGCAAGTGCCGCAGCCATGACCGGGACCGCTCGGCGTCCTCCCAGCACTTGACCTCCGCCGGGTCGTTCATCTCGATCCCCGGAGCGCTGGAGTCGCCAAGTTCCCGGAGTATGATGCGCTCCTTGCCCCAACATGGAAGGACCGTCTTAACCTTGGTTCGCACCAAGGACTCGATCTCGTCCACCACGTCGTGTGGGGCGCCGTAACGCACGGCCAACTCCGTCGGGCCACCGAACTCCGACGCGGCGCCGGCACTCCTCAGCCCGGGGTCGGAGGACGACCTCCTCAGCAGTCCAAAAGCCGCCGTCTTCTCCGGTCGCTCCGTCGATGGTTGTAGCGGCTGGCTCGACGCTGCTTTTGGCGCCTCCGACGGCGGCAGCGGAGGTGTCGAGGCCGTCGCCTCCCCCAACACCACGACTTGTGGCGCCGGCAAGACCACCAACGATGCGTCTTCTGCCGGGCTCGATACCGAGGCCTCCTCCGGTTGCACCCCAGGCAGCCGCGGGACCGTCGACGCCTTCGACGCCGTTTCTCCTTCGGCCAGCAACTCGTCCAGGGTAATCACGGACACCCATTGTTTGGGTAGTCCAGAAGTCGCCTCCACCTCCGACGTCTCGGGCGGTTGCTGCGTCGGCGGGTCCAGCAGCGCCGCGTCCCCCGGCGGCGTCTGCTGCGCCTGCTGATGCTGGGGCTGGCCCCCAGTTTCCTCCTCCTCCCGCCACTCCGATAGCTCCTTCTCCTCCTCTTGCTACGGCCGTGGCAGCTCCGCTTCTTGCAGGGCCCCCTGCTCCTGCTCCCTCTGGGCCTCGAGCTCACGCAGCCCCGTCGGCCAGGGCCGCCGCTCTCCCGTCGAGGGAGGAAGCATCGTGGTCTCCTCACCCTCGAGGTCCACAATGGCTACCCCCTCTCCCGGCGCGTGGCCCTCGAGGGCCCCCACCTTGGGTGCGGGGATCGAAGCCTTCGGCCCACCAGGAACGGAGGCTCCCGACGTCGGGGCACCGCCCCCTGGTGCAGGGCCGAGCTCGAGGGCCGCCGGCGATGACGTCAGGGAGGCACTCCCTCCCTCATGCGTCCTCCTCGGCTCAGAGTCACCGCCCATCACGGACCCCGAGACGCTCGACCCTGCAGCAAGAGTAGAACCCGTCAGTCCATCACGCGCCAGAGCACCAAGGGTAGAGGATAACCACTTGGCTTCCCACGGAGCCAAGGGCCTCGATGTCGCACCTGTGATCGGGGCCGCCATCTTCGTAGCTGCATCCATCTTGAGCCGCTTAGCCGGTGCGAGAGACGCCTCCTTGATCTGGCGCTTGGGCCTGAATGGGAAGCAGAATGGCAAAAAGTTCATTAAATTGCGCAAGAAAGACGTGATGAAAAGAAAACAAACCAACGACGCTTACCCGAAGGGGATAGAGGCCTTTCGGGTCCCCCTCGAACCACCAGTGGATTTCGAGGCCCCTCCCGAGACCGAACTCTTCCCGGGGCTGAGGCTGCTCGGGGCCGTTAGTGGGGTCGCCGCGCCTCCCTGCTTCGACGGGCCCTCCTGGGCACGGCTCTGCTCCGCCCGCGCCGACGACCGGGACCGAGTTTCCCGGATCGAAGTGGGTGGGGTCCCGCCTCGAGTACGACGCGAGGGGGGTGAACCTCCTCGAGGCGAGGCCTCCGCCCCCCTCTTCCCATGCCGGCGCTCCGAGGCCGACGCCACCGGCTGGGGGGCATGCTGCTCCGCCACCTCCTCCTACACGAAGGGGCGTTCAGCATGGGAGGAACCCGGCAACATGCGCTCGAGGCGCCCCTCGACCCCCTCGACGTCATCACTGTCATCATCATCTTCATCTCCCTCGAACGAGGGAGACTCCTCCTCTGGGAGCCCGTCGTGCCTCTGCTCAGCGTGGCGCTTCACAAGTCTCTCGCGCTCCTGGAGCTTTTTGGCTTTCTTCTTCGTCTCCTCGTCCTTACTCCGCTTCTCTTGTTGGGCGGTGAAGCGTCTTACCTGACGATCGGGGGCGTCCTCCCTCAGCGGGGGCCTCGATCTCCGGTAGTCGATTCTCCCCTACACAAAGACGTTTAGTCACAGGGACAAGAGAAAAAGGGAGGGGGAGAGGGGGGAAACGTGAAAGGCACGGGTCGAGGCACTCACCAGGTCGAGGTAACCCTCCTCCGGCTGCATGGGGAGGCGGTTGACGTCTTCCACCCTGAACGAGCCAGAGACCATGCTCTTTACCCGCGCGATGACTTCCGAGGCAGACGGCCTCTCGCCGGACATCCAGCACCTCTTGAGAACCTCTGGCGCCGCCGAGGGGAGCATCTCGTCCAACCGCAACGGGTGCTCCATCAGAGGGAGCACCCGTCGACTGTGGAAGGCCGAGACCACCACACCCGCCGTCAGGCCTGCCTCTTAAAGGGTCCTCATCGCGACGACGAGGGGATGAAGTCGACGCTAAAGATCTCCCGTGACACCGTGCGGCCAGTTGAATGGGCGCTCGGCGATGAGCCGCCCGGTGTACGGCGGGAGATAGCCGCCGTCTTTGCGAAGGTAGAACCACTGCTCGTCCCACCGGGAGTGGTTGGACATCAACCTGGTGGGAATGTACTCGCGTGGCTCCTCCGACCTCCCGGTCTTCAACGCGAAGTTGAGGCACCCCGCTCTGATGATTCGCCTTACTCCGGCCGACACCGGGGAGGCGAACCACTCCCCCTTGTAGAGGTGGAGCCATAGCTCCCAATGTGGCGCCATCCCGAGGTAGCCCTCGCAGATGGCCGCGAAGATGGCGGCGTTGGAGATGGCGTTGGGGGAGAAATGGTGGAGCTCGACGCCGTAGAAGTTCGTCAACCCCCGCATGAACTCGCTCGGGGGCACACCGAACCCATGCCGATGGTACTTGAGGAAGCTCACCACGTATCCCTCCGGCGGATTTGGCTCTTCGTGGTCCCTGGGTGGCGCAATCCACTTCGGCTGATTCGAATCGGTGACAGGACGGAGGAGTCCTTCCCTCACCAGCTCAGTCAGCCTTTGCCGCGTCACGGTCGACGGGCGCCAGGGCTCGGCGGGCTGGAGGACGGGGGCCATGGCGGCAGCGGCAGCACAGATCTGCTCGGTGGGCACGGCGGCGACAACAACAGCGCGAATCTCCTCGGTGGACGGTTGACCAGGAGGTTCCTAATCGTGACTTCTCACTCTAAGTTTTTATCCTCACGCGCGCAGGAAAGCAGGAGCTCGGCAGAATGGCGAAAGTAGGGGCGAACAGCGCCAGTCCCCCTCTGTTTTTATACTCGGGAAGAGCAACGGGCGGAGTCCGGCGGCAGGGAAAAGGTAACTCCCCGTAATTAATGCGTTTACCTGACCATTCCCACTCGATCCTCAACCGGACGCACATGTCACACCTCTGACAGAGAGCCGTTGCTCGGGCCCGCCATGATCGCACCGCTAAGCCCTTCTCCTCAAAAGGCGTGCCCAACGGTAAGAAAAAAGAACCGTCACCCGCTAACGGAGTTTTCTATGAAAGGTAAAACGGGCTCTGACCCTGCCTCAAAGTCTCGAGGGAGCGAAGGCCGGTCCTTGAGTGAGGGATTAACGGCCGCCCTTGAGCACCACAAAAGAACGGGCTCTGGTCCCAACTCAAAGTCTCGAGGGAGCGAAGGCCGGTCCTCGAGTGAGGGCTTAACGGCCGCCCTTGAGCACCATAAAAGAACGGGCTCCGACCCCGCCTCGAAGTCTCGAGGGAGCGAAGGCCGGTCCTCGAGTGAGGGCTTAACGGCCGCCCTTGAGCACCACAAAAGAACGGTTACTCGCCGACGGAGATTTCCACAAAAGGAGAAAATAGGCTCTGACCCTACCTCAAAGTCTCAAGGGAGCGAAGGCCGGTCCTCGAGTGAGGGCTCAATGGCCGCCCTTGAGTACCAAAAATCGGGCTCCGGCCCTAAGCCTCGAAGGAGCGAAGGCTGACCACACGAACAGGGTTCGACAGCCGCCCTCGAGCCCTGAGTCAGGGGTGACCAAGGGGGAGCCAACACGAGGCCATGCTCGAGAACGAACTCTCAAGACCCCTTTGGACGCATCCAAGGTGAAATGCTACGGACTTTATGAAATCCCCCCGAAGGGAGGCATCGAGCCGCCGAGACCTATCGAATGGAATCGGTATCCGTAGGACCATTGCATTTTGCTTTAATGAGACCGCCTCCGGGCCTCCTGCCGACCTCTATCAAACGAGGAATGGGCTCTCGCTTGGATTTTCCCGTTACCAGCTCACTGAGAACTTCGCGGCTCGCCCTATCGGGGGTAGTCCGATGCTTCTCGCCTCACATCCGATCGAAAGGACTCGTGAGAAGAATGCCGAGGCCAGCAACGCCCCAGCCGCACGAGGCTCGGGGGCTCGCCTGTGCCCAGCACCCCTCGACGAAAGAGGGTCAAAAATCCCTCGGGGGCTCCCCTCGGTAAAACGCTACGACTCCAGTTCAGGCCTGTACCCGACTGGACGAGCACCCTTTAACTAAATATAAATAAAGCCCTCACAGGAGTCTTTCGACTCCTACGAGGCCTCGGGGGCTACCCCCGAGGGGGTCGCTCGCGCGCCCCCCACGAAAAATCCAAATCACGTCCCATTTCCAAATTCCTGACCCCCTCCCCGAGTATCATCACTCGCGCAGGGGCTCGGGGGCTACTGTCGATACCCTGGAAACGGGTACCCCAAACCCCTGGTTTACCGAACTAAAACCCGTAAAATCAGCAACTCGACCCCTCCGGTAACCTCCCGTGCTAACGTACGAAGGCCCGTAGGCTAAGACGTATTGGACTGGCCCACGAACGAATAACGATGGCCCAAAACCAAAGCCTGCTCGAGAGGCTACTGAACGGACTAGTACTGTATAACCGAGAGGCTACCGAACAGACTAGTACTGTACACTCGAGAGGCTACCGAACGGACTGGTACTGTACACGAAGGTACAATTCGAGCGACCCCTCAAGGATGGTACTTCGCCCTGCGAATGAGCCTGCCCTCGAGGACGTAACTTCACCCGCCGAACGAGCCTCCCTCGAGGACGGAACTTCGCCCGGGCGAATGGGCGGTCCTCGAGGACGGTGCACCCCTCGGCTACCGACTCTTCCGTACTGATCCGAGCGCATTTAATGCGATCTATCTACCCCTGCCTAACCACATGGCCACAGTTACGGTAATAGTTGCAGGCATGGCAGTCAAATCTGCTTTTACCGCCCATACCCCGGAATCCCGCAAGTCACACTATGCTGTTGCGCCATACCGAGCGCTGTGCCACGACCAGCACCGCCTCGAGACATATAAACTAACATGTTTTCCATGTTTTCCGGGATTCATCCTTATCCAGCGAAGCTCGACCTCCTCAGCACGACCCCCTCGACTCCAGATAAGATCCTCGACCGTCGCCCCTCGACTTCATCAAGCGAACCCTCGAGCGGAATTTCAACAACTCCCGACGCGACGGTTGCAGAGCCTCCCATACCGATGTACATCACTACAGCGGCACCGACATGATCGGCCTCAACGTCGTACATCATTAGCTGTGCAGACTCAAAATACATGTACCCCTGTGCCCCTCCTTCATCTATAAAAGGAGGCGCCAGGACCTATGAAAGGGGGATGGATCGATCGAGAGATAGAAACGCCAAGTCTTTAGATCACAGAACGACACCGTGAGACAGCGTAAGGTTGAGCACTAGGCATCCGAATGCTCAAGCTCCACCACGCGCTCCTCATACTTGCTTGTATTTCCCCCTGTACTAGCACTTCGATGCAAGATAACATGAATCATCCTCCCCCGCTGGACGTAGGGCCTTCTTTGCCTGAACCAGGATAAATCATTGTGTTCTTCTTGCATCACCCACTAGATTAGGGAGCACGCGATTACAATATTACTCGTTCTTGTTAACCCCTCGAGGGTCAGAACACCGACACCCTCCTCCTCTACATCGCCGCAACCACTCAGGTGGTAAGCGTGGCCATAGTGGTCGAGAGGCAAGAGGAAGGGCACGCCTTGCCCATCCAGTGGCCAGTCTACTTCGTCAGTGAAGTGCTTTTGAAAACTAAGATCAGCTACCCGGAGGTGCAAAAGCTGCTCTACGCCATCGTCCTTATGCGTCGCAAGCTCTGGCATTACTTCCTCAGCCACCCGGTTACCATGGTGTCTTCTTTCCCCTTGGGGGAGATCATCCAAAACCGGGAGGCTGCTAGAAAAATTGCTAAGTGGTCTGTCAAGCTCATGGGCGAGACCATCACCTGCGTACCACGGAAGGCCATCAAATCTCAGGTGCTGGCAGATTTCATCGCTGAGTGGACCGACACCCAGTTGCTGCCAGTTCAAATTCAAGCCAAGCTATGGACAATGTTGTTGATGCAAAATTCTATCTGCAAACACACCGGGCTAATACCCAAACTTGATATCCGAAGCGTGCCAGTCAATTTGACCTGTTAATCGACAAGGATGATAACTTGAATAAAAACCAAATGAGACGACAGCGATACGCCCGGACGTCAAAGCTCAGAATGTATTCAATAACTGTTGAACAGATCAGACGAGACGACAGCGATACGCCCGGAAGTCAAAGCCTGAATGATATGCCGGCCCGACATAACCTGGTGCTTGTCCTTCTCTTAATGTTTGCACAACGGCATTGTAAACAGTATTGGAGAGCATAGTGGAGTGGTTGATCAAAGCCTGATTCAATGCAGAATTAACCATCTCCTGTAATTTACCAGGGTTGGAATCAAAAGTTACCTGCCGAGGCAACGGCAGATCTTGCTTCTGGATTACTTCTCTGCCCCTATTCATGCTGAAAGACTTCAAGCAGAGCTGCCTGTAGTCCTCCATGGCTTTTTCCATGGCAAGCATCTGATCTTCCTTGAGATCTGACTCTGATATCTTGATGATGTTCTCTGGATTGATATCAGCGGGATTCTTCATGATAAATCTATTGACTTAGTCCCACTGGGCGTGCCAAAAGATGTGTTGATGCAAAATTTTATCTGCAAACACATTGGGCTAATACCCAAACTCGATATCCGAAGCGTGCCAGTTGATTTGACCTGTTAATCGACAAGGATGATAACTTGAATAAAAGCCAAATGAAACGACAGCGATACGCCCGGACGTCAAAGCTCAGAATGTATTCGATAACTGTTGAACAGATCAGATGAGATGACAGCGATACACCCAGAAGTCAAAGCCTGAATCATGCTCGGTAAACATGGAACTTGCAAGGTCGCCGAAGATCAAGTTGATGTAGCCCGTCGATTCTTGAAAGAACTCGTTGAAAAAGAGAAAATACTTGACGAAGTTGTTGAAAAGTAAAGTGCTGATAGAAGTAAATTGCGATAAAAAGTAGATTTGTTTATTGATGCTTGGATGCCTATTAGAATGCCCCCGGCATATATTTATACTCCGCTAATCAAAGAGTCCTAATTTAACACGCAAAGCTCAAATATAGAAGAAATAAACTAATTCCTTATACGAACTCTACCTCCTAAGGAAAGAAATAAAACTCGTATAGGAGTTGGATTCAAACTATACTACGAAAATCATAAGCTCTATGATGCCGATCCTCTGTCTGCTTCCGTCGTGATGAAGTTATCTCCTCATCGGTATATTCCTGGCATCGGCAACAACCTCCCAGTCTTCCTGCCATTCTTATCGGCAACAGCTCTTTCCGCCTCATCAGTAACAATCCTCTCGTCCTCTGCCAACCTTATCAGAAACAGCTCTTCAGCTTCATTGGCAATGTATGAGATCAACATGCCCTTCATCGGCAGCCACCCATCGGCAGCTCAGAAGCAATGCTGAAGAAAACCAACCTCTTGCCGATTTAGTTTATTCTCCCGATCCTTATTGACACGTGCCGAAAAACGGTGTCAACACATGCCCCCCAATTTCAGAGTATAAAATACTTTGTGCACCAAAATTTTCTCCAGGTCATGATTACCCAAGCTGCCTAAACTTCTCCTCGAAGGTTGCGCACGCTGCAGTGAAAATCCTATACCAACGGGCCCATATAATGCTTCCCCCACCGCGGCCCATTTTTCATCCTTGATTCAACCCCAGCCTTTCTCTTTCCGACGGTGACATCAACAGGCGATCCTTCGACGAACTCAATCAGCGCCACTCCTAGCGGCGATTCTTAGCCTCCATTAGCATTCTTCGTTCTCTCCATCTTCGTCCATGGCCATGGCTGTCCCCTTCGACGTCCCCAAGGTTAATCTTCTTCTCTATCCGTCTTTTGACTTTTCCTCTCTTCCGCAGAGTTCATGACTCCTCCTCATTTCAATCTTTAATCTCAGGAACTTAGCAATAAACTTCTCATCCCTACGCATCAAAACCAATTCATCTGTCTAGGCCCAATAGGGAATCCAGACCCAACTGATATTATAAATGTGGAAACCAATCGAATTCCCTTTAGAGCTCAGAACTTCGATTTGGGTCTTTGGACTGACACTTTCTGATCTTGGCCGAACACCACTAAGGGATGGAAAGATTGGTATCTAAGGGTTGCCAGGCTGATGGAGCTGTACTGGGCAGAACAAAAACTAGACCAGTGCATCAAATTGTCCATTGCCAATATGGAGAGGAACAAGTCACTGTTAATTTCTGCCTCCTACTTTTGGTCCGATACCATGAATGCCTTCATCTTCAAACATGGACCAGCCTCCCCCACTCTTGCTGATGTAGTCATGCTCACTAGCCTGGATGTCTCAACTGCTAATGACAACACTCTATTTTAGAGGAAGCCTGAGCATCGGCTGACCACCAGGAACATCGGCGGTTGGACCGGATATATCAGCGAGTATCAGAAATCCAGATTGGTTAATCATAGGGAGCACTCAGCTTTCTTGAACATGTGGCTTGAGAAATTCATCTTCTGTGGCAGAACAGTTGGACCGACCAATATGCACCTTCCTGTAGTAGAGATGTTGGCTAACGGTGTCAGACTCCCACTTGGCCGATATCTCCTTGGCTCAGTTTACCATCTTCTTCACCAAGTGTCACAAAGGCTGCTGCAAGGCAAGTCCATTGGCAATCTAGGAGGTCCTTGGTGGTTCATCAATATGTGACTGAATGCCCATATGCACAAGTATTTTCACATTGATCTATTCGCCCAACGGTTCCCTCGGAATCTTCCTGAAGACTATCAACTCGGGGAAGAAGAATCAGCAACACGCCCCCCTCTCAACTTTGGAGAAGCACTGGTAGTATTACCAGGGGCAGAGGCAAACAGAGCTTAGATCGGCAATCTCTTCCACAGAGTCTACATCGGCATTCCCTCGAAGCTTCAGGCCTCGGTCCCTTATGTTGATGAAGAAGCAAGATTCCCTCTGTTCTTTAACTTTACCGATGAGGCTTTGAATAAAGACGCCGATATTCTTAGCAGAATAATCAACCCTCGCACCATTCCGGTCAACATGTTTGGAAGTCGGAAGAACATCAATACCACATACGAGTTCTACAATCCATCGGCAGTAGCAAGACAACTAGCTTTCGGGCAACTGCCCATAAAACTTTTCTATGCCGATGTGATTAAGCCGAGAGAAATTATCACTAACAGCATGGATTGGTGCAAGATAGTAACTCTTCCTCCTAATGCCGATACCTCTAATGTTGACCTAACTGATTGGGTACCGGCTTCCTTCGTTACTGAATCTTTCAAATTATGGTGGCAAGAGTGGAAAGAGCAACTATTCTTCGCATCTCCTCACTTTTATTGGAATCTCATCAACCCTGATCATGCCATACCTGCCGATGTAGTAAGTTTGACCATCTGCACTTCTCCCAATTCTCTTTTTCAATCTATCGGCAACTAACTCCTTTTCAACAGGTTGATGATCCAGTTCCAACATTGAGCAAGAGTGGCAAAGTTATAAGGCTATAGCCGATATCTCCAATATCCACAATCGGCTACAGAGATCCCTCATTAGATGCTCTGATGTGCCATGGTTGTTTCAAGAAGAGCTCCTTCAAATCAAAATTGATCAGAAGTATGGCTGCTCCATCGAGCATGGCTACACCTTCAGCATGGACATTCCAGGTACCTGTCTTATTTTCTTCTGTGTGTGTCGATTGCCGTGATACACTGATCTCATATTTCAGGGTGCAAGTTCTACATTTGATGAATCCTCATCAGCAACTCGCCCTTCATCTCCACCTGCTGCACCTTCATCGCCACACCTCGTCATCCTTGATGATTCTCCAGAGGTACCCCTGAAATTAAACTCTGACCATCGTATCAACACTTTCACTCATCTACTTCTCTCACAGCACCAAGTAGTTGCATCGGCAACTGTCACAAGCACACAGACATATCACCTGTCTGTTGCCGATGCTCCCCAGCCGTCTAGCACTGAAGTTCCTCAACACAAACACAAGGCTCCATCAGATGGGGAATCTCAATCGAAGCGGGCGAGGCTTACGCAAGCTCCAATTAGTTCATCGGCATCCTCGCCCCACCAAACATCGCTCGATGCTTCTGTACAGACTCCTCTGTCAGCTGCCGCTCTCCAATTGGCCATTGTACCTGTACAAGAGCCTTCATCGGCACTGGCGCCGCAGCAACAGCCAATCGAGACGCCAACACTGGAAACGCCATCGGCAATTACTCTTGAAGTTGCTTCTTCTAGCCAGAGGCAAGAGGTTGCTTTGAAACAAGTAAGTTAGCTCCCTTAGTTAATCTTCAACACTTAGATTCTTCTGCTGACATCCCTTTTCTCTTTTAGGAGCAAGATTCCTCCGATAGCCTATTCTCCTTTTCTATCACTAGGGTTATTCCCGATGATGAAGAGCCTGAAGAAAGGTCCACTCCAGCCTTGAAGCCCTATCATCTGAAACCAAGTCAAGGCTAGAGACGCTACTGTCCCTGCTACAGCAAGAAACCTCCTCGCTGATCCAGGACTCTGATTCTACAAGAGCAGCCTTCAAAGCAATTTGAGGCCAGATTCCTGCCAATGTCGAGGAAGTACTCTTCCAAGCTGCACATCTGGAGAGCCGGCAACTGCAATACCAGAAGGCGACCCAGCGAATTGCTGATAGATCCATGCAAGCGTAGCTCCAGGAGGATATGATGAAACATAAGCAATCTGCCGATGAGAAACACAAGGACATTGGTAAACTAGAAGCCTCTCATGCAGATTTGGAAGAGTCGATCGCTCAACTGTCGGCAAAGAGAGAAGCCTTGCTAACGAAACTGAGGAAAGTCAAAGAAGCTCTGGATGCAGCGAATCAAGAGAAAGCTCAAATGCCTGAAGCTATCAAAACTCTCCAGTAAGAAAGGGACAATTAAGCCCTCAAGACACTGGCGCTTAAGAAGAAAATCAAGTCAGTTGAAGGCAATGCCGATGAAGACGCAAAGACACTGGAGGAAGCCGACCAAATTTGCCTGCATGCAATATCAACCATCCTTTCATTGTTGAACATGTAAACCTTCTTTCCATCGGCAACGCAATGCATCGGTAATTGTAGAACTTCATATTCATGTAATGCCGATACGTTCTCATTGAATCAGTAAATGCACCTGTTCCTTCAAGCATCTATCCAAATACTAGGATAATATCTCTTTAGATATTTACTGTTCAGCGCTCTTGGAAATACTTCTCTTTTGAGAGTTTCTAGGATATAGGCATTACCAGGAACGGACCGATTGACGCAATAAGGACCCTCCCAATTAGGAGACCATTTACCGAACTTTGTACTCTTAGTCCCCATCGGTAAGATCAATTTTCAGACTAGATCACCATCGGCAAATTTCTTTGTCTTCACTTTCTTGTCGTACCACCTAGCAACTCTCTTCTTATTCTCTTCAATGCTAACTAAAGCCTTCAGCCGATGACTCGCCAGATCTTCCAACTCATCTTTCATGAGTGTACTATAATCATCGGCCAACTGCTGATCTTGATGAAATATCCGCCTCAAACCAGTCTTGATCTCCCAAGGCAAAACTGCATCAAGTCCATATACCAACTGATAAGGAAATACTTTAGTAGCACCATGGCATGCCATTCGATACGACCATAAAGCTTCATTCAGAATTGTGTGCCACTTTCTAAGATTTTCCTTAATCCTACGCTTAATGAGTTTAATAATCCCTTTGTTAGAGGCTTCGGCCTGACCATTGGCTTGAGCATAATAAGGCGAGGAATTCAAGACCTTGATCCCCATCTCATCGGCAAATCCATCAAACTCCCCTGACATGAACATGGTTCCCTGATCGGTCGTAATAGTCTGAGGAATACCGAACCGATACACAATATGCTCCTTTACAAAATCAATCATGTTTGCCGATGTCACATTCTTCAGAGGAATTGCTTCGACCCACTTTGTAAAGTAATCGGTAGCGACAAGTATGAATTTATGCCCCTTGCTTGATGGTGGATATATCTGACCGATGAGATCAATAGCCCATCCTAGAAATGGCCACGGTTTAATGATAGGATTCATAGCCGATGCAGGCGCTCTATGAATATTGCCGAATTTCTGACACTCCTAACACCCTCTAAAATACTTGAAACAATCTTCGAGTATCGTCGGCCAGTAATATCCATTTCGCCTGATCATCCACTTCATCTTGAAAGCCGATTGATGTGCCCCACATACTCCTTCATGGATTTCGCCCATTAAACTCTTTGATTCTTCTTCGCCAAGACACTTGAGCAAAACTCCATCCATTGTCCGATAATATAATTCATCATTAAGGAGCACATACTTAGTAGCTTGAAATCCTACACGTCTCTCGACCTTCCTAGATGGATCTTTCAAGTAATCGGCAATCTCCTGCCTCCAATCATCGGCATCAGTTGCTGATGTCAACACTTCGCAGATTGGCTGATACCCCGAAGCATGTTGCGCTAACCGATTAGCTTCTTCATTATGCAATCTAGAGATATGTTCAAGGCGAAAATCTTTGAACTCCTTCAATAATTGTCGACATCTCTCGTAATACGGGATCAAAACTTTACTTCGACATTCATATGCCCCAGCTAAATGATTAATGACTAGCATTGAATCACCAAAGATTTCAACAGCATTGACACGGACTTCCCTGAATAACTCCAAACCTTTCACCACAGCCTGATACTCAGCCTGATTGTTTATCGATGTGGTAACAATCGGCAATGAGAATTCATATTTCTTCCCCTGAGGTGATATCAACATAATGCCGATGCCTACTCCTTCTCCACACGTAGAACCATCGAAGAAGAGTGTCCATGGAGCAATATCCAAAGAATTTACCGTGCCGCAGTGCTGAGTAACAAAATCAGCCATGACTTGCCCCTTGACTGCTTTAGCCGATTCATACCGCAGATCGAACTCTGATAACGCTAAAATCCACTCGCTGATTCTTCCACTTAGAATTGGCATTGACAGCATATATTTGACCACATCGTCTTTGCATATAACCGTGCATTCGGCCATTAACAAATAATGCCTTAATTTAACACAGGAGAAATATAAGCATAAACATAACTTTTTAATGGCCGAATACCTGGTCTCAGCATCTAACAACCTTCTACTCAGGTAATAGATTACACGTTCTTTCCCTTCAAACTCTTGGATTAGAGCTGACCCAGTGACTTCATCATCACCCGACAGATACTTCTTAATTTCTTCTAAAGCCAACTGCTGTTCTTTTTCCCACATGAATTCCTGATCGGCCTTCAGCTTCAATAATGTACTGAAAGCTTTGATTCTTCCTGATAAATTAGATATGAATCTTTGAATAAAATTAATCTTGCTGATCAAAGACTGTACTTTAGTCTTATCGATAGGAGCAATCACTTTATTGATGGCATCAATGGATTTCCTGCTAATTTCAATACCCCTCTGATGCACCATAAAGCCTAAGAATTGTCCTGCTGATACACCAAATGCACACTTATTGGGATTCATTTTCAACCCATGTTTCCTTGTGCACTCCAATATCTTCTGCAAGTCAACTAAATGATTTCCGAAGTCTCCAGACTTAACCACCATATCATCTATATAAATTTCAACCAATGTGCCGATGTACTCATGAAAAATGTAATTCATTGCTCTCTGATAAGTAGCACCGGCATTCTTTAAACCAAAAGTCATGACTATCCATTCAAATAACCCCACATGACCTGGACATCTGAAGGCAGTCTTGGAGATATCTTCTTCGGCCATAAAGATTTGATTATATCCAGCGTTCCCGTCCATGAAGCTAATAATCCGATGTCCAGCAGTAGCATCAATTAATAAATCAGCAACGGGCATCGGGTAGCCATCCATCAGTGTAGCTTTGTTAAGATTCCTAAAATCAATACAGACACAAAGTTTCCCATTCTTCTTATAGACAGGAACCACATTACAAATCCACTCAGCATATCGGCATTGTCGGATGAACTTTGCTTCAATCAACCTCATTATTTCGGCCTTAATATCAGGCAGCACTTTAGGATTGCATCGGCGTGTGGGCTGCTGATGCGGCCGACATCCTTGCTTGATAGGTAGCCGATATTCAATGATAGATCGATCTAACCCAGGCATCTCTGTATAATCCCAAGCAAAACAATTCTTATATTCTTTCAATAAAGCAATCAATTGTTCTCTGCTCTGGAGATCTAACTTAGCACTAACAAAAGTTAGCCTTGGTCTATCACCATTACCGATATCTACTTCAACTAAGTCATCTGCCGATGTAAACCCATGGCCTAGTTTTCCATCATCGGCAAACCTATCCATTTACAACTCATCTTTAGAGCCGACTGCTTGGATCGGTGGCAGCTCATAATCGGCAATCCTGAGGAACTTCGAATCCCATGCTTCTCCTGATATGCATTTGGACCGCTCGTAAGTTTCTGATTCTGCCGATGCAATTATATAAGATGAATCACCAGGAATCACCTCAAATTTATCTTCAACCCACTGTACGAGGCATTGGTGCATTGTAGAAGGAACGCAGCAATTGGCCTGAATCCAATCCCTTCCTAATAGTAAATTGTAAGCACCTTTACCACCAATGACAAAGAACGTGGTCGGCAATGTTTTGCTGCCGATGGTCAACTCAGTGCATAGCGCTCCCTTGACCAGTGATATGTTCCCTTCAAAGTCTTTGGGCTTCATGTCCGTCTTGGCTAGATCTTGAACTCCTTTTCTGAGCCTCCAAAACACGACATATGGCATGATGTTAATCGCAGCCCCTCTATCTATGAGTATTTTTGACACTGGCTGCCCATCAACTCTGCCCTTGATGAATAAAGCTTTGAGATGTTGTCTCTTATCGTTGGTAGGCTTCTCAAAGATGGCCATCATCGGATCCAAGATCAGCTGAGCCACTTGTTCTGAAAGAACTCTCTCTTCCTCCTCATCGGCAAGTGCCCGAAATTCCATCGGCAGCATGAAAACCATGTTGATATCTGCCGATGGACTTCCATCTTTACGCTTCGGCTGCCACACTTGAGACTTTGCCCCATGGGGGTTTTCTTCTTTGCGCTCCCGTTGCATCTTCCTCTTTTGAGTTTTTGTCAGACCTTCAGGGCACCATTGAGGAAGCTTCATCTTCCAAACGGGCTAATACAGTTTCGTACCTGAACCGGGGCAGTTTATATTGGAGTCTCTGCAAAGAATTGCCTCATCAAGAACTTTTGCATTGGCCATCTCCTCGAGCTCCTCTTGGTTCATTGGCAAGCAGTTGTCATGCCTGCCCAGCCTTTCATGTACACTGGTTCTGCCCCCAGCCGATCATGTACCGATGCCCTCTCTTTGATCGGCTTATCGATGTATCTGGTCCGATTACCATAGCGCGATCTTCTTTCTGTCTGATCAGCTCGATCATAACCATTGCACTCGGGGCAACTATCAACCATAGGAAATTTAATGCCTTCTTCCCAGCAGTAGATGAAGAAGGGGCATCTCCAATGATCGTCATGCCGACGCCACTCTTCCCGACGCAACTCCTCCTGCCACTGCCGATAGCGATCACCTGAAACTCTGTATGGAGCAGGCCTATGAGGTTTTCTTGAACTGCTGCTTTCTTCTACTACTTCTTTCCCCTCCAAGTCATCGGCAGTTACTTGATGTCTAGGATCTACCGATGCTCTCCTTTTAGCGCTTGCCGATGTCAACACTTTGGTCTTGCTTACGGCATCCACCATGTTTGCAGGGAAAGGATGTTGATCAATCTTCATCGGCCTTTGAGCTTTAGAGTTATCAAACTTGATCCTCCCAGATTCAATGGCTGATTGCAACTGCTGCCTAAATACTTTGCAATCATAAGTACTGTGCGAAGTTGCATTATGAAATTTACAGTACCTCATCTTCTTTAGCTCCTCTGCCAATGGAATCACATGATTAGGCGACAACTTGATTTGGCCCTCTTGAAGCAGCAGATTGAATATTCTATCGGCCTTCGTGATATCAAACGTGAACTTCTCTGGCTCCTTCTGACAGAAAGGACAAGAAATCAGCTTCTTCCCCTTCACCCACTCAGTCAGGCCGATAGTTGGTTCTTCATCTGAGTCTAATTCCTCTGCTTCTTCTACAAAGGACACCTTCTTGTTCTAGCTTTTCCTAGGTTCTGGAGCTTGAGCACTTTGATCAGAGATCCTCTGCACAATATGGCTAAGACTTTCAAACTCCTGAGAATCATAATTATCCCTGAGATGCGATAACAGACCCTAGAAAGCCAAACCAGCTAACTGGCAATCATCAAGCACTAGGCTTTAGCACCTATTCTTCATGTCTCGTACCCTTTGCACAAAACTCTCCACCGATTCATCGCTTCGCTGTCTCAATTTCATGAAATCGGTAAGCTTCTTTTCATGGACACCAGCAAAGAAGTACTTATGGAATTGTCTTTCTAGATTGGCCCAAGTAAGAATAGAGTTCGGTGGTAATGAGATAAACCACGTGAATACCGATCCAGACAAAGAGGACGAGAATAAACGGACCCTCAGCTTATCCTATTAGCAACTTCTCCACACTGGATGATGAATCAGTTGATGTGCTCCATCGTCGACGTATCATCCTGCCCAAAAAACTTAGTGAAATCTGGCACCTTGTACCGGTTCAGGAAAGGAATTGAGTCATAAGCTGGAGGGTACGGAGTCTGATAAGAGTAAGTATTAATCTTGGGCTGAATCCCAAATTACTCTTTCATCACTTCTGCAATCTTATCGGTCCAAAATGCATCTTGATCTTGCTGATGCACTGGCTGAATCTCTGCTGGAGGTGCTGGCTGATATGCTTCTGCGTATCCTTGTGGTACTTGGTTTGGAGGAATCGGCATATTCACAGCACTAGTCTATGGAGCAAAGCTCATCGGCTGTCTTGTCGATGTTTGATCCTGGAAAGCTACCTATGGACAATACTGCTAAGTCCCCATCGCCTAGTAGCTTGGCTGAGTAGTATGTTGCTGAGCTGATGCTTGCCCTGACCAATTGTGATTATAACTCATCAGCACCAGACTTGCCGATGGCTGATAGCTCGCTGACAATTGATGCTCTTGTATGATTGGATGATAACCAGCATAATTGCCTTGATTTGCAGGTAACCCAGATTGAGATACAAACGACACTATGGGTTGTTCTACAGTAGAAACCTTCTGTTGCATTGGCAGGGAACTTACCAATGGATTCGCATAAGACGTTTGCTGCGGAGGCACGTGGAATCCCATTGACAATGGCTGTATAGTAGGAGGTGTAGTAGAATAATGTGGTCAGACCAAAGTTGCCGATACCATAGGACTCTTTCCTGCTACATCATGCACCTGAGGCAATCCAAAATTGGTAGTAGATGGTCCTGGAGGTATCCCGTATCCCCACCAATTAGCAGCAATCTGACTGTGTTGACCTGAAGGACCTGACATTGCCGATGCCGATAGATCTATACCCAATTGAGTGATCTGCCTTTCCTGAGATGTTAAATCTGATCTTATCGGTGTGGCTTCAATGTTAGATGATCCTGATAAAGCTAGAGGAGCAGGAGCTTCCATACTCTCAATGGCTGCAATTGCCGATGGAGTATTGACAGATGCCGATCCTGGCTGATGATATGCCGGCCCGACATAATCTGGTGCTTGTCCTTCTCTTAATGTTTGCACAACGGCATTGTAAACAGTATTGGAGAGCATAGTGGAGTGGTTGATCAAAGCCTGATTCAATGCAGAATTAACCATCTCCTGTAATTTACCAAGGTTGGAATCAAAAGTTACCTGCCGAGGCAACGGCAGATCTTGCTTCGGGATTACTTCTCTGCCCCTATTCATGCTGAAAGACTTCAAGCAGAGTTGCCTGTAGTCCACCATGGCTTTTTCCATGGCAAGCATCTGATCTTACTTGAGATCTGACTCTGATATCTTGATGATGTTCTCTGGATTGATATCAGCAGGATTATTCATGATAAATCTGTTGACTTAGTCCCACTGGGCATGCCAAAAGATGTGTTGATGCAAAATTTTATCTGCAAACACATTGGGCAAATACCCAAACTCGATATCCAAAGCGTGCCAGTTGATTTGACCTGTTAATCGACAAGGATGATAACTTGAATAAAAACCAAACGAAACGACAGCGATACGCCCGGACGTCAAAGCTCAGAATGTATTCGATAACTGTTGAACAGATCAGATGAGACGACAGCGATACACCCAGAAGTCAAAGCCTGAATCATGCTCGGTAAACACGGAACTTGCAAGGTCGCCGAAGATCAAGTTGATGCAGCCCGTCGATTCTTGAAAGAACTCGTTGAAAAGGAGAAAATACTTGACGAAGTCGTCGAAAAGTAAAGTGCTGATAGAAGTAAATTACGATAAAAAGTAGATTTGTTTATTGATGCTTGGATGCCTATTACAATGCCCCCGGCATATATTTATACTCCGCTAATCGAAGAGTCCTAATTTAACACGCAAAGCTCAAATATAGAAGAAATAAACTAATTCCTTATACGAACTCTACCTCCTAAGGAAAGAAATAAAACTCATATAGGAGTTGGATTCAAACTATACTATGAAAATCATAAGCTCTATGATGCCGATACTCTGTCCACTTCGGTCGTGATGAAGTTATCTCCTCATCGGTATATTCCTAGCATCGGCAACAACCTCCCAGTCTTCCTGCCATTCTTATCGGCAACAGCTCTTTCCGCCTCATCGGTAACAATCCTCTCGTCCTTTGCCAACCTTATCAGAAATAGCTCTTTGGCTTCATTGGAATTGTACGAGATCAACATGCCCTTCATCAGCAGCCACCCATCGGTAGCTCGGAAGCAATGCTGAAGAAAACCAACCTCTTGCCGATTTAGTTTAGTCTCCCGATCCTTATTGACATGTGCCAAAAAATGGTGTCAATAGATGTACTTCGACGGGTCGCTCATGAAGACAGGAGCAGGCGCAGGCTTGCTCTTCATCTCACCCCTCAGAGTCCACATGCGCTACGTCATTCGCATCCACTTTGCCGCCTCCAATAACATCACGGAGTACGAGGATCTTGTCAACGGGTTGCGTATTGCCCTTGAACTCGGGGTCCAACACCTAGACGTTCAAGGTGACTCGCAACTCATCATCGACCAAGTGATGAAGGCCTCGAGCTACCACGATGCCAAGATGGAAGCCTACTGCAATGAAGTGCGCAAACTGGAAGACAAATTCCACGGCCTCGAGCTCAATCATATTGCTCGACGCTACAACGAAGCTGCAGACGAGCTCACAAAGATCACATCAACTCGAAGTACTATCCCTCTGGATGTATTCTTGAGGGACCTCTTCGAGCCCTCTGTCGACTTGGGCTCGGGGGCTGGCACCACACCCTCAAAACTCGACACCGCGGCCTCAACCGAGGCCCCTCGACTAGGGCCGAGGTCATGGAGATCAAGGGCACACCTCCGGATTGGCGAGTCCCCTTCCTCGACTGCCTCATTCGAGGGGAACTCTTAGAAGACTAGACCGAGGCTCGTCGGATCGCGTGATGGGCCAAGTCCTATGCCGTCTACAGTGATGGCAGGGAACTCTACAGGCGAAGCCCATCAGGCATCCTCTAGCGCTGCATCACTATCAAAGAAGGCAGGAGGCTCCTCGAGGACATACACTCGAGGGCTTGCAGCCACCACACAGCACCAAGGACCCTTGTCGGCAACACCTTCCGACAGGGTTTCTACAGGCCAACCGCCGTTTTTGACGCCATCAACATTGTCCACTCGTGCAAGGGGTGTCAATACTACGCCAAGCAGACGCACCTTCTAGCTCATGCCCTACAGATGATCCCCGTCACCTGGCCGTTCGTGGTCTAGGGGCTCGACATCGTGGGGCCTCTCAAGAGGACTACCAAAGGGTACACGCACCTACTCAATGCTGTCGATAAGTTTACCAAGTGGATCGAGGCCTGGCCTATCAGCAACATCCGCTATGAGCGGGTGGTTGAGTTCTTCACCAACATCATCCATCGCTTCGGGGTCCCAAACGTCATCATCATTGACAATGGCACATAGTTCACTGGCAAAAAGTTCTTGGATTTCTACAATCGCCATCACATCCATGTGAACTGGTCCACGGTTGCTAATCCTCGAACTAACGGCCAGGTCGAGCATGCCAACAGCATGATTTTGCAGGGCCCCAAGCCAAGAATCTTCAACCGCCTTAACAAGCATAGAAAGAAATGGGCCACCGAGCTGCCTTCGGTCCTGTGGACCTTAAGGACAACACCTAGTTGAGCCACGGGGTTCACACCATTCTTCTTAGTCTATGGGTCTGAGGCCATCCTTCCTACTGATCTCGAGTAAGGTTCCCCTCGACTAAAGGCCTACAACGAGCAAACCAATGAAGAAGCCCTCACAAACACCGTTGACTAGCTCGAGGAGGCTCGAGACATGGCGCTGATTCACTCCGTGAGGTATCAGCAGAAACTTCAACGCTACCACGACAAACACGTGCGCTCGAGGGACTTCCAAGTTGGAGACCTCATCTTACATCGACGACAGACCAACAAGGGGCGTCACAAGCTGACTCCACCATGGGAAGGTCCATACACCGTAGCTGAGGTGCTGAAGCCCAAAACGTACAAGCTAGTGAACAACAAGGGCAAAACCTTCACCAACGCATGGAGCATCGAACAGCTACGTTGTTTCTACCCCTAGGGCACCGATGCCCTTGTACATTCTTGCATGTTTCGTACATTTTTGCATGACAATTATAAGAAGTACTTTCGATTATAAGTTCAAACTTATTATTATACATGCAAGAGGTAGCCTCGACCCTGTCTCGCTAGAGTCGAGCCTCCCTCGGGGGCTAACGGGGGCAACCCCCTAAGTTTCTAAAAATACGAATGATTTTTTCAAAAAATCAAGCGTCTCCCTTTGCTTCGTAACTAAGTAGAAAATGCCTCGAACTCCCTCGAGGTCGATAAGGGCTGTTGAGCAAAGGGCTCTCCTACGCCCCAGGGCTATGGTACCTCCACTCACTCCACCCTTGAGGGATACGAGCATGCGTCAAACGCTTAGTCGAAAAGCAGAGGTCAGATTATCGAAGCTCGAGCGTCTCTTCTTTCCTTCGCTTCGACGCGCTTCGTGACTAAGAAGAAAATGCCTCGAATTCCCTAAGGGTCGAGGGCTATCGAGCTGGGAGCTCTCCTATGCCTCTGGGCTATGGTACCTCCACTCACTCCCCCCTCAAGGGATATGTGCACGCGTCGAACACTTAGTCAAAGAAGCAAAATCTAGGTGAAAGAAAACAAAGAAGGCTCGAACTTGAAATATTCAGATGCATTACGATAGATGCATAAATGTTTTAAAGGCCCTCGAGGCCACACTGATATAAGTTATAAAAAACTAACTTATTTACATGGGCACCTTCGCCCAATTTTTCCTACAGGCCCGCTTTGCCATCTCCGCCATCGTCCTCCTCGACGGTGTACCCTTCGTCTTCGCGGGGGAGGACTTCATCCTCGAACAGATTTGCCAGTGCTTCCCCTGGCCTTTCGACGTCCTGGATCAGCCCTCGGCAGCGCTCCTCATTCTCGGCATCGGTCTTCGAGATGTCAGGAACGAAGCCTTGGGCAACGACGTCCATGTCGAATTACCATCGGTCGTGCTCATTCCCTTCTATAAAAACTAAGGAAATAGAGGGGAGCTGGTACAGTTTCCTTGTAGCATTGTGAGCTCACCTTTTTCTGCCCGCGGCCTCTGCCCTACCACCTCGTTCTTCAAGATTCAACTAAGGCAGAGGGACCAGCGGAGGAGGAGCGGGTGTTCAAGGGCCCTCCATGAGGAGAGCTGGGAGGCAGAGGGGTTGTGCCTCTATGCTGTGTATACGGCACTCGCCGTAGTGGTAGTGGATAGGGAGACATCCGCAGTTGATGCCGCACGGCTGAAGGGAGAAGGCGCAACTCACTGGTATGACAGTGTCATTACCATTTTTTCTTTTTTGTTTTTATTTGTGTGGCACCGCACTTTGTTGGCCGGGTTTTCTCATCCAGGAGCAGCTGGACACCGTGCAGGCTGACGCGGCAGATACGCGCCGGACCAAACGAAGGTCCGGTTCAACAGGCGGTGGAGGCGACGCTTCTCCATGATGAATCATCAGATGATAAGTTTTCATGGTGATTTGCTCGCACGAAGATTTGAATCATCCCATATATTTGGGACCGCACCGAGGAGTGCCGCAACATGCTTTCGAAAAAAAAGTAGTGCTGCCCTCGGCGCAGGAAATAGGTTCATCACAACATCGATTTAAGCCAAGGGCATTTGTGGTATTGTGGTGGCCTCCAAAAAGCGTGAGGAGTCACTGTCTCCCACCTCCACCTCCATTCTAGTTTTGGCACAGTGTCTCCCGCTCCAGTCGCCCCTCCTAGATCTGCTCCCTCTATCTCTAGATCTGCAATCTCCAGCCACCTCGTCGATCTGCCATCCCGCTCTGTTTCCTAGGTGCCATCAGTAAAGCTACTTTGCTCCCTATCCACTCTCTAGCCGCACCCTCTCATACCATTCCCAACCCTTACACTAGGCGGATCTCCTTCTAGTTCAATAGTAGGTCGGCTCAAGGAGAAAGTACCAGCCTCGATGATGGTACAGGCAGGATCCAGTTCCCTACCTTGGCACCATCACCGAACCCTAGCCAGATCCGGATCTAGCTCTGGTACCCCCAGCATCAATGACTACAGCATCATGTTTGCTACCCCGATGGCAAGCGTATCCAGTGAACACGGGGGAACAAGTATACAAATTCCTTCTATGATGTGTGATGTATTGTAGTTGTTGAACCTAGGGTATGTATATAGCCATGTGATTACTCCTGCTTTGTTATTTTGACATTCACTGCAAGCTTTACTTAATAATTGGTTTTGTGATCTACATAAATAGCCACTAACTGGTTACAAACAATGACGGAAAGAACAAATGACAATGCGAGTAGAACCTGAACCATGTGAGGTACTGTTTGGATAGCAACAATGCAATTTGTACATGCTTGCTGCTTAAGTTTTTCCCCAAAACTTTAGGTTCTGGCTCCAAGAACCCTTAGAGGACCCGATGAAGAGGTTGATGCCGTGGTGTTCTCTGAGGGCTTCAATAGCAGTGGCAAAAAGGGGCCGAGCCATACTGCCAGAGAAGTAGTTGTAAGTAACTTTATTTGCTTTATTTGAAATTTGTTGAAGTCGTTGCAATAAAAGAGGAAAAATCACCAGCAACCTGATGTGGCATCATCATTTAATTGAAGTTGCAATTTGCACAAATCAATATGGTACCTATGCACTGTGCTTATGTAATCTATACCAGCAGTAGGTTGAGGAAGTCCTCTTCCACTGTGTGTGAAGCCAAATATCCATAGTACTTCATGGTAGTCATGTGTGTCTTTGTTCTGTGTTGAACTCAAGTTGTCTTAATTTCATGTCTTTGGTAAGATTTCCTAAACTTGCAAGAACCTTCCATCAAGGACCTTCTTGAATTAGAATTTGGATTTTCTAATCTAAACTATTGACTAGGTAGCAAAGTTGGTCATCATAGACCAGCATTACTTGTTATGTATGAAATATTCTATTGGGTTTTCAGCTGAAGTCATCTTCAACTACCTGTAGCCTAATGTTTACTGCTTGAATTTCGCAGGAAGCTATGGAGACTATGCGAGCAGAACTATTGCTCACGGGCAGCAATCGATGACTAGTGCTGCTTCCAAAGTCCTTTGCAATAAGTCCTGTCTTTTTCAATCGAAGTCCTCTTCACTATCTCTGGCCTAATGTTTACTGCTTGCATTTTGCAGGAAGCCACTGAGACACTGTGAGCAGAACCTGTTGCTGATGGGCAGCAACTAATGACTTGTGCTGATGTTGTTTCCAAGGTCCTCTGCATAATCTCTTGTCTTTTTAATCGAAGTCCTCTTCCAATAACTGCAACCTAATATTTAGTGCCTGGATCTCGTAGGAAGCTACGGAGACGCAGGTTGCAGAACCTATTGCTAATGGGAAGGAACCAATGACTAGTGCTAATGTTGTTTCCAAGGTTCTATGCGTAATCTCATGGGTTTTGGATTAAAATCCTCTTCCAATATCTGTAGCCTAATGTTTACTGATTTGATTTCGCAGGAGCCTATGGAGACACAACGAGAAGAACCTTTTGTTGATGCGCATCACCCAATGTCCAGTGTTAATGTTGTTTCTATGGTTCTTTGCCTAATCTCTAAGGTTTTGAATTAAGGTCCTCTTCCACTATATGTAAGCTAATGTTCACTGCTTGCATTTCATAGGAAGCTATGGAGACACTGCGAGCAGAACCTGTTGCTGATGGGCACCAACCAATAACAAGTGCTAATATTGTTTCCAAGGTCATCTCCCTAATCACTAGGTTTTTAAATTGAATTCCTCATCCACTGTCTGTGAAACTATAACCTAATGTTTATTGCTTGAATTCCCTAGGAAGCTATGGAGACTATGTGAGCAAAAGCTGTTGCTGATGGGCGTCAACCAATGACAAGTGTCAAAGCTGTTTCCTTGGTCCAACACCTCTCCAAGTTCAAGGCCCCCTCCAGGTTCAGCAGCAACAACCCTTTTTGGAAGGAAGTTGGAGATCGGACAAGATCCACTCCAACAGAGACATCAAAGGAGAGACTACTTCTAAAACAGATTGTCGCTAAACATGAATATTCTGCTTTCATCGCCAAACAACTGGATGAAGTAAAGAGGACCATAGAAAAGACTCGTATGGAGTTTGAGGAGTTCAAGAGAGCACGACGGGAGTATCTCTGTCGGTGTCACGACCCCCGAGGGCCTAACACCAACTAGTAAACTTGTGCTGGTGCTCCCTAATTCGGATGGTGATGCAAGAAGAACACACAATTTTTATCGTAGTTTGGGCAAGAGAAGGCCTACATCCAGCGGGGGGATGCTTTGTATTATCTTGCATCGAAGTGCTCGTACAAGGGTGAATACAAGCAGGCGAGTGAGCTAAGACTTAGTGTTTGGGCTCTGGTAGCTCTCTCCCTAAACCCCTCTTCTACACTAGCCTGGCGCCTCCTTTTATCGACCAAGGAGGGGCACGGTGTACATAGTAACCCTAGAAATGGTGCTAGTAGGGCTGGCGTAGGTGGTGACATCGAGGGTTGATACCGACCATGTTTGGGAGACTGTAGCAACGTGCATTGAAGCGAGGTTGAGCTCTGTAGCAACATGTCTTGCCATCCCACGGTGTCTCGCTTGGAGTCGATGGCTGACCGGTCTTGAGGATGATGCTTTCGTGCCTTAGCGGTGTGGTGAAAGTCGTGTTCTCTTGTTGAGTGGTACGGCTTGATATAGATGACGTGGTGGAGTCATCGTAGCCCTGACTGAAACTGGCTAGGGGCTCAGTTGAGGGGTGCCCGTGGGGGGTTGAGACCAGAATGGATAGGAATGGCCCCTGGGAAATGCGAGATTTATGTTGACAAATGCGTCTCGAGGGGGTGCCGAATGGGGCACAGTGCGCGGTATGGTGTCACAGTGCAGTATGATTCACCGGTTTTCTGGATATGGGCGGTAAAAGGTGGATTTGACCGGTGTACTGTCCACTGTTATACTGTCCACTATTAACATGGTTGTAGCCATGTGGTTAGGCAGGGGCAAGTGAAATGCATTAAATGCTCTGAGCATCGTACAGAAAGTAGGCGGGTCGAGGGGGCGCGCGGTACTCGGCGGGCGATCGTTCACCCATGCAAACTTCCATCACTCGAGGGGGGCAGTCGTCCCCTCGAGTAGACTACCTCGAGTTGAGGGGGCCCCATTGAGTAGATACCAGCCTGGACCGTCGAGACCCGTTCGTGGGCTGGCCCAGTCATAGTTTGATACTTGGACCTGACATCTCATGTACTTTGAGCTGGGGAGTAATAATGGTGGTTTTGATTTGCTGACACCGAGGTTGATCCTTTTTAGTCGATGGATAAGGGTACCCCTTATTCTGGTACACGACAGTAGCCCCTGAGCCCCTGCGTGAGTGCTGGCAGTCATGCGGGGGGTCTTGAATTGAGACCGAGATGTCGACCATAATTTTTTGGAGGGTGCACGCGAGCATACCCTTTAGGGGTAGCCCCTGAGGCCTCGGAGGACTGGGGAGACTCCTCTGAGGGCTTTATTTGTCTTTTGTCAAAAGGCGTCCATCTAGTTGGGTGTAGCAGGTGTTCATGAAAGGTTAGGATAACATGAACTGGAGTCATAGCGCCTAGTCGAGGGGTGTCTCGAGTCGTTGAGCTCCCGGGTACATTCGACTCTCTTTTATCGAGGGATGCCTGGCATAGTTGAGCCCCCGAGCCTTGTGCGGCTTAGGGAATTGCTAGCCTTGGGCGTCCGTCTCACGAGTCCTTTCGATCGGATGTGAGGTCAGAAGCATCGCACTACCCCTGATGGGTGAGTCTTGGTGTTCTCTGTGAGCTAATAATGGAGGGTCCAAGTGAGAGCTCGTGCCCATTCGTTGGGGGTCGACTGATGGCCCTGAGGCATTCTCATTGATGCAAACGTCGGGATACACGGATACCGGTTCCATTCGGTAGGACTCAGCAGCTCGATGCCTCCCTCCGTGGGGATTCCATGGTAATCCTTTCGTTTTGCCTTGGACACGCCCGAGGGGGTCTCAAGGGTTCATCCTCGAGCTAAGCTTCGTGTTGGCCCCCTTTGGGCGTCCCTGACTTGGGTACTCGAGGGTGGCTGTCGAATCCTAATCGAGGGTTAGCCTTCGCTCCCTCGAGAATTTGATGTAGGACCAGAATTTGTTTTGTTTCTCGTAGAAGGAACTATCACGGATAACTCCTCCCGTCTGTTGGGTGCATCTTTTTAGGCTAGAGTCAAAGCGGCATGGTCATGGTGGACCTGGGTAACGGCTAGAAGTTCGACGAGCGACGCGTGTCCCTGTTACGGGAATCGAGGGAGTGGTTAGGTGTGCGTAGTTAATGCGTGGATTTACCTTTCCCCATCGTCGGATCCGTCTGTTGCTCTTTGCCCTGAATATAAATTCGGGCAGGTGGGGTGCCATTCGTTCCTTATCTTGCCATCTTGCCTTTGCCGCCACCGTCGCCAAAGCATCTGCATCTTCGCCAGTCAGTGCTAGAGAAGAAGAGTTGGTGAGAGAGAAATCAGGATTGGGAATCTTCCCGGTCGCCTGTCTGCCGAGCAAATTCGTGCTGCATCTATGGCACCCACATTTCTCTCACCAGAGGCCTGGCCCCATTTCAATGTGTTGCAGTGCGAGCTAGAGAAGCTGGTGGACCAGGGACTCCTCCTCCCCCTCACTTCGGTCGAGCGGCGGAGTGGTAGGTGCCACCGAGGGAGCATCAGGAGCCGCAGCCGCCAGAGGGCTACGTGGTGAGCTTCGTCAAGTTTCACCAGCTGGGACTTGGCTCACCCCCAAGCCACTTCATGTGTGCACTGCTCCACTTCAATGAGGTCGAGCTCTAGCACCTTACCCCCAACGCCATCTCCAACGCGGCGATATTCGCCGCGCTCTGCGAGGGGTACATGGGTATGGAGCCGCATTGCGAGCTGTGGCTCCACCTCTTCAAGGGCGAGCACTACACCAAGTGGATCTCGGATGGGAAGAGGAGGATCATTCATATGGGCAGCTACAGCCTAGTGCAGAAGAGGTCCAAGCTCTACATTGGGATGGGCTTGTCCACCAACAAAGCCATTGACAGTCTGGGTGGTTCTACATCCGCAATGATGGCGGCCTGTTGCCCGCCTACACCAAGCGTGTAATTGGGGTGCACCCGGAGCACTAGCTTTGGGGCATGGCCCAGCCCTTCTAGTGGAGGCTGAATACCCTCCTTGATGCGTTGCACACCTTGTCCGAGCAGGGTGTGCACGCTGCATACGTCATCGCGGGCTTCAACAGCCGGAGGGTCCTCCCTCTGATGGCGCGCCCATTGCGCTTACATCAGATGGGGCCTGAGGCGCTCCCCGAGCAGCTCGAGGGGTGCCAGATGTTGCTCGCAGACCTGCCTCTCGAGGACATCGCAAAACGGGTTAGGAGCTTGGTCGCCGATGACTTCGGGCCAGGGGACGTGGATCATGTCCCGATGCTGCCGGATCCCCGTAGCATCATCTTGGTGAGTCCCTCAATCTTACATTCTTGAGTTTCTCCCTTGTTTTTCAACTTGTCTTGACATTCTGGCCATGGCTTTGAGCGCAGGGTAACATCAACTATAGGGTCTCGGTGCCTTCGGTTCGAGAAGACGACCCCGACCGCTAGGTGAGGTGCTTCGATGCTCAACAGGAAAAGAAGAGGAAGGACCTGGAGAAGAAGAAGAGGAAGAGGAGGAACCTTGCATGCTAGGTGCTTGAAATGCATCAGGCTAAGCAAAAGAGAGATGGCCTTCCTATCGAGGAGTCCCCCCAGAGGAGACGGACATGGAGGATGATGACAATGATGATGTCGAGGGAGTGGTGGGGCGTCTCGAGCCCCATCTTTCCAGCCTTCCTTGAGCTGATGCACCTCCTACGCAGGAGGACATCTTGGAGCAACTACAGGAAAGGAGGCAAGGAGGCTCCTCGGCCCGTGCGGGGTCTTCGTCTCGCTGCCCACGTGGAGGCACTCCGCCGGCCTCATCCCGGGTCCATCCAGTGTCTCGCCGTGTCAAACTAGGTCCTCGACGCTCGAGGTGAGGACCCAGGGCCTGACGGGCTCGGAGGAGTGGGCGACACCACCCTCAACGCATGACTCACGGGAGGCGGCCCCAGTGGAGCTCGAGGTGCCGAGGTCCGAGCCGGTCGCTCCGCGCAGTTCTAGCTTCGGATAGGATCTGGTTCGGAGGGGCCATAGAGGCACCCAAGCAACATGAGGGGCCCGGATTGATCGTCATCCCTCTAGGGTAAGCTTTGCCATCTGAAATTTTCTTCCCTTTTCCTATGATTCACAAAATTTACTTAATGTTCTTGCTTTTCCCTATGTTGCCCAGGCTCAAACGCCAAGTGAAGGTGAACCCTTCATCGCCCAAGCGGCTCATGGTGGACGTGGCCTTAAGGATGGTGGCAGGATGGGCAGGTGTGATCCTGAGGCCCCTGTCAACATCAAAGGCGGCCTGGCTATAATAAGCCTAGGCGGCAATTATTCAGGGTAGACTGACGGGCTCTGTTCTCGTTGCAGGCTCGAGCAGTGCGAGGGCCGTGGCGGGCGGCGGTTCCGATCGAGGGAAGATGCCGGAGAGCGGGGTTGATGCCTTGGTCTCAACGTCCATGGCCCTTACACCTGTCCAGGTTGAGGCCCCCACAACCTTGCTCAAGGGGGGAGCCCTCGACAGCCACGAGTCCAGGTCGGAAGATGCCCTGATCGTCCTTGAGGACGAAGAGGCCGCGGTTCCTTCTCCCTCCATCGAGGAGATGGTGGAGTGCCCCCAGGAAGTGGGAGTGCCACCTCCTCAGCAAGAGGGGTGGGAGCCATGGCCAAAGGGCCTGCACGAGGTGGAGGTGCAGTGAAAGCAGGAGCAGGAGAGCCCATAGAAGAAGGAGGAGGATGACCGACTGCAGAAGCAGCAGGAGGAGAAGGAGTTGTGGGAGCGGCTGGAGGAAGAGGGGCTGGCCGAGAACTAGCCCGAACAGCAGCGAGAGGTGGGGAGGCTGGCGTCAAGCCAGTCAGAGCAGTAATGACTACAGCAGCAGCAGCAGTACCAGCAGTAGCAGCAGGAATAACAGTAGCACCAGTAGACATCGTCGGAGGGCACGACGCCTTCAGACCCGCCACCTCAGAGGCGGGACGAGTTCTTGGAGGAGCTGGTGATCTTGAGCCTCCCTCGGTAGTAGGGGGACACCGCGACAGCCTTGAGCCAATAGTCGTTGTAGCAGAGCCTGGCGCAGGAGGTGTCGGTGGTCCTACACACGCCGTAGGAGCAGCTCAGGAAGATGGCCAACGCGAGCCCATCACTGTCGCATCGGCATGAAGAGGAGGATGCCCTTCTACTTGCCAGAGCGGCCACTGCCCAGGAGGGGGCCTCGTAGCCCCAGCTGTTCTGACCCTGGCTCCTTTGCTGTGGTGGGACAAGCGGGCGGCGAGGCCGAGTCTCGAGGGCCGGAGCAGAGGTCGAGTTGCCGTTCCCCACCTTGGCCAATCAAGTGGCTCATTACGATGGTTCACCTGATGTGGTGGAGCGCATCAGGACGTTAGTGTGAGTGAGGGCCGATGCAGCTTTCCCTTCTTAGGGCAGGGAACGCCTCCTGCTCTGAGACCCGCTGGACCCCAGCGCCCCCAGGATCTTGATGGACGACGCGACAGAGGTAAACCACTAGGAGGATGCAGAAGAGTTTTAGGCATGGATTGCACATGCTCTAAAGCTGGCCATTGATGTCGCCACCGAGGACCTGGGCCTAGTCTTCTCGGTAAGCGTTTGTCCGAGTGTGTTGTGCTCGAATAATTTCTTGACCTGATGCCTGATTTCTTATTTCTGTCCTTAGGACTTGAGGAGGCGCTCCCACATGAAGTCTCACTTCCTCCACACGACGCTTGATGGTCGGGAGGAGGTGCGGCATGAGCTCGAGGCCGGCCAGTCTGCCCAGGACGGGGTGGCCCAGGCTGAAGAGGAGGTGAAGAAAGCAAATGAGGAGGCTGCCAAGGCCAAGGAGGATGCTAACGTGGCTCAAGGGGAGGCGGTTCAAGCCAAGGAGGACACCGCCGCAGTGAAGGAGGAGGCCCAAAAGGCTAATGAAGAAGCTGCTCTGGCTAAGGAAGAAACCGAGAAGGCTAAGAGCGACATCGCCCAGGCCCTCGAGGAGGCATGGAAGGCCCTTGAGCGCATTAAGTAGCTCAAGGTGGAGGCCCAAGACTACATGGAGCGCATCAAGGGGCTCGAGACTGACGTTTCCTAGGTCTCCACAGCCCTCGACGCCCTAAACATCTCAGCAGGGGTGGAGAAACATCGTGCCGACATCCCTGCTGCTGAGATGGCTATGCTGAAGGAGACCCTTCTGGAGAAAGAGGGGGCCATCGCTCTAGCCGACAAGGCCATTGAGGACCTGTGGTTCGAGAAGTCGGAGGTGGTCGGAGCCCTCAAGGTGGCCCAAAAGGAGCGTGACGAGGCGGTGGATGCGCATACTGCCCTCAATACCCATTGTGCTGGTAAGTTTCTTTCTTTTGGCCTTGGACTTCTTGCTTCTGTTTGTCATAGCTATAGCTTGCTTTGTGTTTCAGACCATGAGACACAGCTGGCTTAGACCAAGGTGGCCTCCCAGACCCTCCAAGGGGCCCTATGGGCTGAAGTGGCATTCACCGACAAGCTCCGCACCACCATCAGTGTGGTCTGCGATGCTTTTGAGGTTGACCCCGAGGAGGCAGAGGTCGAAGGTCAGGTGTGTGAAGAGTCCCTCATCAACTGGGCATGGAATCATGGGTGCACCCTGAGGGAGCAGGTCCAAGACGCACTCCATATTGGCATGAAGCGGGCGATGGCAGTCATCTACTCTGGCTTCACGTATGACATGGAGGTTGTCTCTCATGGCTTCATCATCGACCCTAACAAGACCGACGCTGAGAACAAGGAGAGGCACCAGGCCCTTATTGCAGATGCCGAGGAGCCCGGCGAGCGGATGGCGAAGTTGTTCGAGCCTGAAGTCCTCCTCCCAGATATTGATGATGAAGGCGATAACAGCGGTGGTGGTGGTGATGGCGGCGATGGTGGCGACGAAAGCCAAGGCCTGTGAGCCAGATCTGGTTGAAGAGGCCCATGTAATAGATTAGTTTTTGTGACATTGTGATGTCGTGGCCCTGGGGCCTTAAAACGTTATGCATGTATATATTTCACATATTTTAAGCCCTTTTCTTTCTTACATGCCCTGATTGTGTTTTTACTTAGTAAACTCGATGCACGGTCATGCCCCTCGAAGGGGGAGTGAGTGGAGGTACCACAACGCAGAGGCATAGGCGAGCTCCCAGCTCAATAGCCCTCAACCCTCAGGACACTCGTGGCATTTTTGGCTAAGTGACGACACATTTCGAGGCGCGTAAGAAAGGATGGAAATTGAGTTTTGGAAAACGTGTGAGTTTTTTGAGGACTTTAGGGGGTTCCCTCCTTGTAGCCCTGAGGGAGGCTCGACTCTAAGGGAGTAGAGTCGAGGCTACCTTATATGAACAAATAAGAAAGTATGATGAATCGAAGCTATTTTTCATTTATTTATTCATGATGCCATAGTTGTACAAAATTCAAAAAATGTACAAGGCCTCGAGGCCTTAGGGTAGAAGCGATGTAGTTGTTCAATGTTCCAAGTGTTGGTGAAGGTTTTGCCTTTGCCGTTCGATAGCTTGTACGTCCCAGGTTTCAGCACCTCAGCCACGGTATATGGGCCTTCCCACGGTGGAGTCAGCTTGTGGCACCCCTTGTTGCTCTGTCGTTGATGGAGGACAAGATTGCCAACTCGGAGATCCCTCTTGTGCATGTGTTTGTCATGGTAGCATTGAAGATTCTGCTGGTACCTCATGGAGTGGAGGAGGGCCATATCTTGAGCCTCCTCGAGCTAGTCGACGGCGTTCGCGAGGGCCTCCTCGTTTGTCTGCTCATTGTAGGCCTTTAACTGAGGGGACCCATACTCGAGGTCCATGGGGAGGATAGCCTTGGACCCATAAACTAGGAAGAATGGGGTGAACCCCATGGCTTGGCTTGGTGTCATCCTTAGGCTCTATAAGATAGAGGGTAACTCAGCGGCCCACTTCTTCCCGTACCTGTTGAGGCGATTGAAGATCCTCGGCTTGAGGCCTTGTAAAATCCTGCCATTGGCATGCTCGATCTGGTCGTTAGTTCGGGGATGGGTGACCGTTGACCAATTCACATGGATGTGATGATGGTTGCAAAAATCCAAGAACTTCTTGCCAGTGAATTGCGTGCCATTATCGGTGATGATAACGTTCGGGACCCCAAAGCGATGAATGATGACGGTGAAGAACGCGACTGCTTGCTCAGACCAAATGTTGGCAATGGGTCAAGCCTTGATCCACTTGGTGAACTTGTTGACTACTACTAGCAAGTGCATGAGGGCCCCGGTTGTCTTCTTCAGAGGCCCAACAAGGTTGAGCCCCAAACGGCGAAAGGCCACGTGATGGGGATCATTTGCAGAGCGTGGGCGGGTAGGTGCATTTTCTTGGCATAGAATTGGCCCCCCTTGCACGAGTGGATGAGGTTGATGGCGTTGGAGATGGTGGTCGGCTAGTAGGAACCTTGCCAGAAGGTGTTGCCGACCAGGGTCCTCGGGGCGGCTTGATGGTCGTAAGCCCCTGAGTGTATGTCCTCGAGGAGCCTCCTGCCTTCCTCGATGGTGATGCAGCGCTGGAGGATCCCTGACAGGCTTCGTCGGTAGAGTTCCTTGTCATCGCTGTAGATGACATAGGACTTGGCCCATCAAGCTATCCATCGAGCCTTGGTTCTATCTTTTGGGAGCTTCCCTCGAATAAGGCAGCTGAGGAAGGGAACATGGCAGTCTGGTGGTGGGCTTGATGGTGGAGGTGACCCCTCAATCTCCAAGACCTCGGTCCCGGTCGATGTGGCCTCATGGGGCGAGGGATCAAGTGTTGATGACATGGTGCCAGCCCCCGAGCCTAAGTAGATAGAGGGCTCGAAGAGGTCCCTCTAAAACACGTCGGGTGGGATGGTGCCACGAGTAGACGTGATTTTGGTGAGCTCATCTGCAGCTTTGTTGTACCATCGAGCGATGTGGTTGAGCTCAAGGCCATGGAACTTGTCCTCCAACTCGCATACCTTATTGTAGTAGGCTTCCATCTTGAGGTCATGGCAGCTCAAGGCCTTCATTACCTGGTCGATGACGAGTTGTGAGTCGCCTCAAATGTCGAGGCGTCGAACCCCAAACCTGATTGTGATACACAGAACGTTGATGAGGGCCTCATACTCCGTGATGTTGTTGGAGGCTACGAAGTGGATGTGGATGACATAGCGCATATGGACTCCGAGGGGTGAGATGAAGAGCAAGCCCGTGCCTGCTCCTGTATTCATGAGCGACCCATCGAAGTACATCCTCCACAGCTCAGCTTGAATCTGTGCTGGTGGAAGTTGGGTGTCGGTCCATTCGGTGATGAAGTCTGCCAGCACCTGAGACTTGATGGCCTTGCATGGCGCATAAGTGAGGGTCTCACCCATGAGCTCGACTGACCACTTAGCGATCCTTCTCGTGGCCTCCCAATTTTGGATAATATCCCCGAGGGGAAAGATGAAACCACGGTTATCGAGTGACTGAAGAAGTAATGCTGGAGCTTGCGACGCATGAGCACGATGGCATAGAGTAGCTTCTGGATCTGTGGGTAGCAAACCTTTGTTTTCGAGAATACCTCACTGACAAAGTAAACCGGCCGTTGGACGGGCAGGGAGTGCCCTTCCTCCTGCCTCTCGACCACTATAGCCGTGTTGACCACCTGGGTGGTTGCGATGATATAGAGGAGAAGAGGCTCGGCTGGATTGGGTGGCACGGTAGGTTTAGGAGATACAAGAATCGAAGGGGAGGTCAGAATACCTTTGAGTTTAGCAAGGGCCTCCTCGGCCTCGGTGGTCCATGTGAATGCTCAAATTTCTTCAAGAGATGATACAGCGGCAGGGCCTTTTCTCCCAGGCATGAGAGGAAGTGGCTGAGGGCTGCATGGCAGCCCATGACCTTCTATATGCCCTTTAGGTCTTGAATCGGCTCCATCTTGGTGATCGTCGCAACTTTCTCGGGGTTGGCCTTGATACCGCGCTGAGAGACGATGTCTCCAAAGAGCATGCCTCGAGGCACGCCAAAGACACACTTCTCAGGGTTGAGCTTGATATTCTTGGCTCGAAGGCACCCGAACACGATCTTGAGGTTGTCGATGAGGTTGTCGACCTTCTTAAATTTGACTACGATGTCATCGACGTAGGCCTCGACCGTCGTCCCTATATGTTTGCCAAAAACATGGAGCATGCATCGCTGGTACATTGCCCTGGTGTTTTGAAGGCCGAAGGGCATGGTGATGTAACAATACATGCCAAAAGGGGTGATAAAGGAGGTCGCGAGCTGGTCAGACTCCTTCATCTTGATTTGATGGTAACCGGAATAAGCATCAAGGAATGAGAGGATCTCACATCTCGCAGTTGAATCAACAATTTGATCAATACGTGGCAAAGGAAATGTAACTTTAGGACATGCTTTATTCAAACTAGTATAATCAACACATATCCTCATTTTTCCATTCTTTTCCTTAACTAATACAGGGTTAGCTAACCACTCGGGATGATGAACCTCCTTGATGAACCCGGCCACCAAAAGCTTGTGAACTTCCTCGCCGATGATCCTGTGCTTTTCCTTGTCGAAGCGGCACAAGTGTTGCTTCACCGGTCTGGACCCGGCCCGAACCTCCAAGCCATCCTCCATGACTTCCCTCGGTATGCCTGGCATGTCCGAGGGACTCCACGCAAACATGTCGATGTTCATGCGGAGAAAGTCGACGAGCACTACTTCCTATTTGTTGTCGAGGGTGGCACTGATCGTCAGCGCCTTCTCGTCGGAGCTACTCGGGTCGAGGAGGATCTTCTTGGTATCTTCTACGGGCTCAAAGCTGCCTACGTGATGCTTGGAGTCAGGGGCCTCAGCGGTGAGGCCCTCGACGGTCAAGGCTAGCCTGGTGACTCCTCGACGGCCTCTCCATTCTTGATGCACTTGACATCACAGTCGTATGCGTGCTCGTAGGAGGAGCCGATGGTGATAATGCCCTTGGGTCCCAGCATCTTGAGCTTGAGGTACGTGTAGTTGGGGATCGCCATGAACTACGCGTAGCCGGGTTGACCAATGATGGCATGGTACGTGCCATGGAACCCAACTACCTTGAAGGTGAGGATCTCCTTCCTAAAGTTTGAGAGGGTGCCGAAGCAGACTGGGAGGTCAACGCGACTGACGGGCAGGGCCTTCTTCCTTGGCACAACTCCATGGAAGCCCCCGGTGCTGGGCTGAAACTGCAACCTTTTGACCCCCAGGAGGTCGAGGGTCTCGGTGTAGATGATGTTGAGGTTGCTGCCCCTATCCATGAACACCTTGGAGAGGCAGGTGTTAACAATGATTGGGTCGACGATGAGCAGGTAGACTCCGGGATTAACGACACGACACAGGTGGTCATCACGGTCAAACGTGATGGGCGCATTGGACCAGTCGAGGTACCATGGTGTAGCGACTCGGACAAAGAAGACCTCTCGATGATCCCTCTTGCGTTGTTGAGATGTGAGTTGGGTCGAGGGGACACCGTAGATCATGTAGCAGTCGAAGGCCTCGGGGAACTTATCGTCTTCCTTATCGCCGCCTTTGTTGCCGCCTTTGTCCTTCTTCTGGTCATCCTTCTTGATGCCCAAACCCTCATAGTAGTTCCTGAGCATGCAGCAGTCCTTGAGGTTATGATTAGCCCCTCCCTTGTGGTAAGGGCAGGGCTCCTTTAGCATCTTGTCGAAGATGGCCCCCTGGGGGAGACCTCGAGGCTTCTTGCGCTCGACTGTAGCAAAGAGATCATTGTCCATAGCCTCGCGCTTGCCCTGCTGGGTCTTCTTCTTGTTGTTGTTGCCCTTCTTGGGGCCCTTGCTCGTGCCCTCGCCATCAGCTGCCTGTGCCTTCCCCTTGTTCTTCTAGTTGCTGAAAAAGGCTCCAACCACTTCCTTGCCGGCTGCGTAGTTGGCGACGATGTCCATTAGCTCATCGACGATCCTGGGGCAATTATGTCACAGCTCCCATACCAAATCCTTGCAGGTGGTACCCAAGACGAAAGCCAGGATGACGTCATGGTTGGGGATGTGCGGGAGCTCGGTGCGTTGCTTGGAAAAGCATCGGGCGAAGTCATGGAGGGACTCCTCGGGCTGCTGCTTATAGTTATGGAGGTCCCAGGAGTTGCCAGGGCGCACGTAGGTCCCCTTGAAGTTTCCCTCAAAGACCCACATAGGTCAGCCCAGTTACGGATCTGATCAGGGGGAGCTCCTCGAGCCACCTTCGAGCGGTGTCGAAGAGGAATAGGGGGAGTTGGCGGATGATGGCATGATAGTCTCGTGCCCTGCCCAGCTGGCAGGTGAGTTAGAAGTCGGCCAGCCAGAGCTCTGGCGTGGTTTCACTATTGTATTTGATGACACTCGTGGGGGATCGAAAGGGGCTCGCTAGCGTCGTGCTGCGGATCGCCCTGCTGAAGACTCAAGGACCCGGTAGCTCGGGGGCCCGACGGTCCTCATCGCTGTTATAGCGTCCCCCTCGATGAGCGTTGTAGCCTCGAACCTCCGCGTCCCCGCCCTTGCACCGTCGGTTCTCGATGATATCATAGCACGCGTCTTGGGGCTCGCGGTTGTCGACGATGCTATCTCGGACGGGGGTCGCCTTCTTTGCTCAGGCTGGTGAACCAAGACCTCCCTCTCATCATGGGTGGCTTGACATGTTGTTCTGAGGACACCCCTCGACGCCTTGAGGCTGAGCTCTCGGCTAGCTGCGTGGCCACGACTTTGAGGAGGCCCTCGACCTCGTCCCGTATTCGCCGAGCTTGAGGGTTCGATGGCACGGGCATGCTGCAAAGAAGCATGGTGGCTGCGATGATGTTCTAACTGGCTCGGGGAAAATGGTTGGCAATAGGGTGCTCAGGTCCCCCGTCTTCAATGATCTATCAGTTGACCTCTTGGGCTCTAGCTCGGGCCCTTTCGCCGGGCGGGGGTCAGCGCTCCTACTCGAGGGTCCGCTCGAGCTAGCACAGGCGCTCCCGATCCTCGTCGATCTTGGCTCACATCTCCTGGACTTGAGCAAGTTGAGCGTCTAGGTCATCCTGATGCAAGCGTATGCCTTGGGGCACAACCGGTGGCTACTCCTCTGGGTCTGCCACGATAAGGGCCCCTCCTGCTGCGGCTGCGGCTGCTGTCATGGCCGTTGGGTCGATGGTGTCGTCGCTCAATGCGACTTCACCCTCGACATGGAAACACTCGTGGGTGGGGTCGTAGTGGTCAGAGTCAGAGTCGGGATTGCCAGAGTAGAAGATGAGGAACTGTCCGTGCCACTCCTCCTCCAGCTGACATCGCATCATGCTGAGGGTGTACTACCTTGGGCCAAGTGCTCGCGAGAAACCAAGGTCCTCGGAGGCCGACAAGACCATTGACAGGTCCAAGGTAGCGTGCAAGAGAACCCCTGGGCGGTCCACATCTGCACTCATACTGGAGCGCATCACGGAGGAGTACGTCTTGGCGGCGTTGTCCAGACTAAATGGGAACTGGCGGCGAGCCCCAAACAGTCCATGTGGCAGCAGATTGGGCGGTGAAGAAGCTATGCTCGTCGGGGGAACTTCTCTGAGCTCTCCTGATGAACGCATCGCGAAGGTGAAGTCAGGGTCTCCGTAGAGCCCTGCCGACTTGTTTTCCATTCCCAGGCGTGGGTCAGATAGGTCCCCAACCAGGGGCCCTGCACTGCCCGCTAGGGACGGAGGAAACACGGAAGACGTCAACCCAGACACGGGCTGATGATGACGGTGGCACCGGTTGCGCCTCCTCCTGGGCACGGAGCCATGGTGGCGAGACTGGCGTGCGGCCCCTCCTAAGCATGGGGGCTCCTTGTGGCCTCCACTTGGATCTCCCATCGAGAGTAGGACCATGTCATAGTCGTGGCAGAGTGACATGAACTTTAGGCTCCCGAACCAGATCATCGTGGCTTGCAAAAGCGGAGAAGCTTAGTCTGCCATCAGGAAGAATAGCGGGAAATCATCAGTGACACGCAGATCCCTTACCTGGCGTGCCAACTATAGGTGTCACGACCCCCGGGGCCCTAACACCAACTAGTAAACTTGTGTTGTGTGCTCCCTAATCCGGATGGTGATGCAAGAAGAACACACGATTTTTATCCTAGTTCAGGCAAGAGAAGGCCCTACGTCCAGCGGGGGGATGCTTTGTATTATCTAGCACCGAAGTGCTTGTACAGGGGTAAATACAAGCGGGCGAGTGAGCTAAGACTTAGTGTTTGGGCTCTGGTAGCTCTCTCCCTGAACCCATCTTCTACACTAGCCGGTGCCTCCTTTTATAGGCCAAGGAGGGGCACGGGTGTACATAGTAACCCTAGAAATGGTGCTTGTAGGGCTGGCGTAGGTGGTGACATTGAGGGTTGATGCCAATCGTATCCGAGAGACTGTAGCAACGTGCGTCAAAGCGAGGTTGAGCTCTGTAGCAACACGTCTTGCCATCCCGCGGTGTCTCGATGGAGTCGATGGCTGACCGGTCTTGATGATGACGCTGTCGTGCCTCAGCGGCGTGCAAAAGTTGTGTTCTCCTGTTGAGAGGTATGGCTTGTCGTAGATGACATGGTGGAGTCGTTGTAGCCCTGACGCCGGCTAGGGGCTCAGTCAACGGGTGCCCGTGGGGGGTCGAGACTAGAACAGATAGGAACAGCCCCGGGAAATGTGAGATTTATGTTCACAAATGCGTCTCGAGGGGGTGCCGAATGGGGCACAGTGCGCGGTACAGTGTCACAGTGCAGTACGATTCACCAGTTTTCCGGATATGGGCGGTAAAAGGTGGATTTGACACGTGTACTGTCTAATGTTACCATGGTTGTAGCCATGAGGTTAGGTGGGGGCAGGTAAAATGCATTGAATGCTCTGAGCGTCGTACAGAAAGTAGGCGCATCGAGCGGGCGCGCCGTACTCGGCAGGCGATCGTTCCCCCATGCAAACTTCCGTCACTCGAGGGGGCGGTCATCCCCTCTAGTAGACTGCCTCGAGTCGAGGGGGTCCCGTCGAGTAGATACCATCCTGGACCGTCGAGACCCGTTCGTGGGCCGGCCTAGTTGTAGTTTGATACCTGGACCTGACATCTCATGTACTTTGGGCTGGGGAGTAATAATGATGGTTTTGATTTGCTGACGCCGGGGTTGATCCTTTTTAGTTGATGGATAAGGGTACCCCTTATTCTGGTACCCGATAATCTTGATAAGCTTTGTGAGGTTATCATGTTCATCGCCCAGTCTGGTAACCCTCAGTCTTCAACTCCTGTGGGCTTGGTTGAGTGAACATTTGTGTCTTGATGTGGATTTCTCCTGGTTTGATATGGCAAAACAGTCTGTGGCCTGTTGCTAACGTTTGAACTGAAAACTGCTGTAATTTATAGTCATGTTGAATAATTATGTTGTCAGCCGTTAATATTTGTGGTGAATATGCCATTGTGTTGAATTACTTTTGTGACAAAATGTTATTTGAGCACGTGGACAAAACCTGACAGGTAACATGGGAACATATGTTTGCGACATGTTGACGACTACTATCGTGACGCGTCATTTAATAAGAAACGAACATGTGGACAAAAAATGTTACATGGTTCAATGAACGACGGACGCATGTGCTAATAAAGCTCTGAAAGGTGGCACAAGTTTGGCGTGACATGTGGTCTGGTATGAATGTAAAACATGGTCCATTTGGAACGTGACATGTTTTGCAATAACAAACCAACATGTGGTACATTAGTAATGTGACAAGTGCCCACTGAAGAAACTGACACATGCTCTTATAAAAACATGACACGTGGTCCTATTAGAATGAGACATGAGATCCAGTTAAACATGACACACGGTCCAATAGGAGGAAGACACAGGGCAGAACCTGAGGGCGCCATGTCATTCTAGCGACATCACCTGACTATAGCCAGGCTAGCTATTTATTGCCATGTCAGCTGACGGTGGCCATGCCAACATAACAGTCGTCTTGCATCATCTTGTACACGTACGAAAAGACCTCTATGACGCCCATGGTTTGGTCATCGAAGGGGTATCTTCGCTGACGATAATTTAAGATCATCATAACTACATAAGAGTGACGCGAGTTCCGTGACGGTGGCATTTTGGTCATAGATTCATCACGGAACTAAAATAGTGATGAATTTCACACCTACCACGACAAAAATAGTTCGTCATGGTAGGCCATATCTCTACTAGTGGCCACACTATCGCACCACCACCACCGATTCCCATCGCCACAGGAGTGTGGGAGGGTCACGTCGTCATGCACCACTGCTAGAGGGTTGAGGGGAGGGAGGAGGCCAGCGTAGGAGAGAGAGGAAGAGGGAATGCTAATACACTGGAAAGAGGGATGGAGGAGGTTGTCGCTTGTAAGGGGATTCGTGAAGTCACGAGAGAGAGAGAGAGGAGGGAGGAGTCGGGTGGGTGCGGCACTAAGTGAAAGAGAGTGAGTGATGAAACCCTAACTTCCCTTATATATATATATCTGACAATGTGTATCGGCCCGGTTTGGGCTTTTGCCTTTGCTAGTGGGATTGGCCATAATTAATCGAGGTGAGCATTACAGGAGGCCCACCTAGGTTAATAGTGCTATTTCTGGAAGCAGACTTTTTTCCTCCATTAATGGATTTCGTGAGGTGGTCTAAGTAGATCGTATGCACCATAATACATAAAGAACTATTAGCCTCATCTTTCAATACCTAAACAGGTCAACATTACTTAATATCGGTTCCTATGGCTAGCAATGACACAAACACATGTATGCTCTACTAGTATCGAACTAGCCTCAGTACCTTGACATCTTAGGGTCAAAACCCATGAGTAAAAATTTTTCCATTTTTTGATTGAATCTTGTAGTGTTTTTGTTTTGTTCAGTTTTAGGGTCAAAACCCATGAGTAACATTTTTTCCATTTTTTTATTGAACCTTGTAGTGTTTTTTTAGTTTTTCGCTATACCTATTTTAGAACTTTTGGTATTGCAGCGACCTTTTTTTTGCTACAAGTATAGCTCTTTTGCAACGCAAGCAACTATCACATGCAACGAATCATATTCATTGCAACATAGATGTGCTTTCACAACCAACAACTAAAGCATTACAATGTTGCATGATAGGTTCACACTAACATAATTGAGGTGAAAACAATATGCTGTTCACAATTGTATTTCATTCTGTCCCAAAATTTTACACCCCAGGGGGTATTTATAGACCCCTTGGCTTCACCATTCAAGGAATCTTACAAAATTAGTCATAATACCTCCTATACATTTAGCTAGAGAGCAAATCGGTGAAGTGGTGAAACACACTTCGCCCCTTTCCCTTTGTCTCCTTAAGCAACTTTGGACTTGATCTTGATTTCTTGACTTAGCAGACAACCTTGTTGATCCTTCATGCGAAGCCGCCACGTGAACTTCGCTGGTCATCATTAGATCAACGAAGTCATCTTCGCCAGATAACCTAAAACATATGATAACATATGTACGAAGTTTGAAATAATCACATCGAACTGTCCATGTCATCTTCGCCGAATATTGCATTGTCTCAAATATTTATAACGTAAAGTTTATTCTCGACTCCAAAGTTTGGGATGGAAGTTTGTTTGTCAAAGTTATTTCCCAACAGCAGCCCCGGCGAAGGCCTACTCCAAAGGTCTAAATAGCATGAAGTTTATGTAAACTTTGCCTAACAAACGTCGTCCAAACTTTGGAGTTGGTCCATTAATTTTTGAATTTTGGCTCCAACGGCTAGTTTTGACTGTTTGACTAGATTTGCCTATAAATAGCGGTGCCCCCTGGAGTCATCGTTTTCAGAAGAGGGGAAACTCTACCAAAAATTTTCTTAAGCTGAAAAGTTTAAGATAGTTTTTTGTGACATCTGCTGCTCGTGTTCATCCCGTGTTGAGCTCTTGAGTGAAGTTTGTTCAACAACTTTGATCAGGTTTGTTTCTTCAAATCTTTATGTTGGTGTTTTTGTTTTTTTTAAGTTTGTTGAAGTTCTAATGATCTTGGTTTTTTATAGATGTCTTCACGAGATCCGTAAGATAAAATTCAGTCTCAAGAGAATTCCAAGGCCGAGGAAGACAAGTCTCAGATAGATTCTGATGAAGAAAGTTTTGAAGGTGTTGATGCGTCTGTTGAAGACTTGGTGAAAGATGATGAAGGTTTTACCTTGGCTTTCGGTAGGACCCTATTTGAAAGGAGTCATTTTGATGAAATGGTTCGATTGAAGGTTGTTGAGCATGATCAAGTGAGGGTGCCTAATCCTGCGGAGACCAATTCGAAGCCATATCCCGATGAATGCATTGTTTATCGGGATTTATTCATTGCTGGTCTTCGCTTCCCGTGTCAGGATTTTGTTGAGGATGTGCTGAAGGCTTTCAACATTCAGATGCATCATTGGACTCTGAATGGTGTAGTTAGGTTGGCTCAATTTGTTTGGGTCATAAAATCCATGGAGGCTAATGTTGATATTGCTGCTTTCTATGAGTTGTTTGAGATGCATACCCAGTTTAATGAGTTTATACTTGATGGACGGGTGATTACTAAATATTTTTCTTGTTCGAGTTTTAAAATAGCTCGCAATGCTGTTCAAGTTTCTCCCACGATGAAGAACAAATGGGGGGTTGGGGAATGGTCAAGGTACTGGTTTTACCATAAGGTTCCCATGGTTAAGGAAAAAGACCCCGTTATAAAGAAAATGGTGAAGAGATACCCTTTGGCTGCTAGAATGGAGATTGAGAAGTTTAAGTTGTCTCCATCCTTTTCTACTTCTATGATTTCAAAGACTGCAGTGAAGGCCTATAAGTCTACAACTTCGCTGTAATGTGCCAGAGATCTGCTTGAGGAATACGCTGCTGCCAGGATCTGGCCACTGAAGAAGGGATGGTCTTTCCTATGTTTCCATCCAAAGAAGATTTGAGGAATCAACTATAAATATCCAGATAATGATTTTCATTGTCCAAGAACATTTGCTTCTGACGAAGAATTTGTGAAACTGTGGAAAGCCGGGCTGAAGATTTGCTTGGGAAATATGTGTTGAGCGAGAAAAATAATATTGACAAGATTCTCAGGGGTGATTACAAGCGTTTGAACAGAGTATTTGAGATTGCTAATGTTGAATATGGCGATAGGCCTCCTCCTTCTTACGCCCATGAAAAGAAATAGGGTAATAAAAAGAAACTGAGAGAAAAGAAACTGCTGCTCAGGCTAAAGCGAAGAAGCGCAAGGCTAGTGGTGCTAGTAAGGTTGTTGCCAAGAAGCTAAAGAAGAATCAGAGTCCTTCTGTTTTGTTGGACGCTGATGAGATTGATGTTGTGCTTGAGCAAAGTTTGGATATTGAGGGGAATATGATTTCTGGTTTGGGTTGTTTTGGAGAAGATGGTGGTGATGCTGCAAAAAATGTTGTTGACGCTGGTGTTTCTGTATCTCAACATGTTGAGGATGAGGTGAGAAAAATTGGTACGATTTTTTCCTCTAGTGGTTTAACTCTGCCATTACTTACTCCGTTAAATGACACTTTATAGAATTTGCAAGCTCAAGGTTTTTCTGCTGTTGATCCTGTCAAAGTTGATGTTGGCGAGAATTTGGTATCTTTGAAGGAAACTTTGGTAGAAGATTCATAAGGAACTGCCAAACCTACTTTGCCAAAATTTGATTCCGAGAATCAAAACATTGGTTCGCATGGTCAAAAAGTTGAAATGGCTGAAAAGGCTGATGCTCGGAAGACAACTTCGACTGAAGGGCCTGCAACAGTTAATGTCAGCGAAGTTGGGGTTGAAAATGTGCCAAAAAAGGTTGGCGGTTCCAGAGTTTACACACTTAATCTTGAAGAAAGCGATGATGAAGTTTGTGATGAAGAGACTAATGATGAGCGATTAGCACACTTGTCAAGTTCCACTATTCATGTCAAAATCGGCCAGAAAGTTGAACGTAGCTTGGGAGAATGTGTTTCTACTGGTGAGTATTGCATCTTCATGTTTGATTTGTTTGGCTTGTGTTGCCTTCTTTTGCTAATCTTTGATTTTTGTATTTTTGTAGAGACTATTTCCCTTATGCACCAACTTCTCCTTAGAAAAATATTGATTTTAGCAAGATGAAAAATGTTCAGCAAGATCCTGCAACTCTTGTTGTTCCTCTTGGTGGCGAAGGAGAAATTTATGATGCTCTAAAGCATTCTCTAGAGTTTTGCCAGGATAAAAGTTTGGTTCTGGATTGTTTTAAATTCATAGGCATTGGAGTTGACAAACTTTGAGTTATGCCTCATACTTCTGAGATTTAGCTTTCAAAATGTATTGACGAAGCTTTTACTGTTCTGGATGCAGAACTTGAGTTGTCGAAGAAACCTTTGCTTGAAGTTGCTGATATAGGTCTATCGATGATGTACAAAGGCTCTATTTTGCTGCGAGGTTTGCGGATGGGTTTGGAGAGAAGGAGAAAAACTTTGCTCTTCACGAGCGTGATTATAAAGCTGAGATTGAAAGTTTGTAGAAGTAGCTTGCTGAGAAGGAGAAAGAAAGAGCTGATACTATGGATGCTCATAATGCTTTGGAAGGTAAACTTATTAGTGCTCTTGCTCGAATTGAGGAAAAGGATGATGATATGAAGAAAGTTGTTGAAGAAAATGAGAAATTGAAGGAAAGCATGAGGCGTATGGAAAGGAAGATTAAGGAACATGATAAGTCATTCTTTGATAATTGCAACCGTATCTGGGAACTCTGCTTTGAATGTTATGACAAGTTTGGGGCTAGACCTCGTGAGAAATGTTGGGACCTTGGAGACTGTGACATTTTTTCAGCTGGCTTTGTCGCCAGTATGAAGATTTGTCTCAAGTAATGGAAACCACGGTTGACATCGGTGTCTATTATTCTGCTCGTGCTTTGTTTCATTTAATGAGATAGAGCCAAGATCCAATGTTCGCACAACTTTGTGATGATAAGTACAAGTTTCCTTCTGTGGATAACTTGGCTAATGTGACGAAGTCTACTCAGGTGTTGCGTAACAAGTATCTTGAGTAGTACTGGTGGTCAGGTGGTCGAACTTATTGTTTTGATAATACTAGAGAGAAATTGCATAGGGTATGTTTTCCATTTACTTGATTTTTGTTGTTGCTTCTCTTCGTGCCTAACTTTTCTTTTGTTTGATAGCAAATTGCGAAGGAGACGGAGGCTACTCAGAGGAAAGCTGAGGAGGACGCAAAGAGGGAGGCAAGGGCCAAAAGTCATAGTGGTGCTGGATCAAGCAATGTTAGTGGTGGCCATGCTTAGGTTTTAGTTGTTTTCTTTTGTGAAGGAGAGAAAGTTGAGACATGCTAACTTTGAGTTGTTATCCCTGTAAAATATGAATTCTGAGGATGTCTAAGTTAACTATTATCCATCCTACGCAGGTTCCTCAAGCTGAGCCTGCGTAGGATGTCGAAGATATTACGCCGCTGAGATGTGTAAAAATGATTTCGTTTTTGAACCGTCTGAATTTTATGATTTTCTCGCGAAGAATAATGGCTGTGACGTCAATGATTTTCTTGCTCTTAAGTCTTTTCTTTGTGTTCTTTCTTCTTATTTCCACTTTGAATTTTGGGGATTTAGTTTTACAGAATTTTTGTAGATGTAAACAAGCGATACCATAGTATTAGGCCTCCTAACTGTCAGGTGTTTGATTTCACGGATTTTGCTCAGGTAAAGTTTGATACATACATTTTTAATTGTTTCGTGGTTGAACCGTGTTTGCTAACTTCATTTCTTATAGTCATCGGGATCAAGTACTTCACCAGCAAATGTTTGCAAGGATTATCTGCGCCACAAGGCGGACGAAATTATTAATGAAGTTGTTAGCGACATACTTGGTGAAGCTGCAAAAGTAGTTAGCTCTCAAAATGATTAATTCAATGTAAACTTAGGGTTTAAGTTTTGAACAGGCTGTAATGTGCTTGTTGTATAACTATGAAATGTATGTTTTTGCTTCGCTTGGACTGGTAAATAAATGTATGCAAGATTGAGTTGTAATCATTTTCAACTTTTAATTTTTGTCATGTTGAGGTTTTGTTGTGAGGGAAATTGGCTTTAGCAAATTTTTGAAATGTTGTTTCCTTTTTTTATTCAAAGTGAACGTGCAAACTTCTCTTTGAGGTTTGAAACATTTTTACCTTGGTGAAATTGAGTCAAAAAATTTGCCTTAGCAAATTTTGAAATGCCGTCCCTTCTTTTTCGTTCGAAGTGGACGCGTATGCTTCGCTTAGAAGCTTACAACATTTTCACCTTAGTGAAATCAAGTCGAAAAATTTGCCTTAGCAAATTTTGAAATGTCGTACCTTCTTTTTGTTCAAAATGGACCCGTACGCTTCGCTTAGAAGCTTGCAACATTTTCACCTTAGTGAAATCAAGTCAAAAAATTTGCCTTAGCAAATTTTGAAACGCCGTCCCTTCTTTTTCGTTCGAAGTGGACGCGTACGCTCCGCTTAGAAGCTTACAACATTTTCGCCTTAGTGAAATCAAGTAAAAAAATTTTCTTTTGATTGGATAAGTTACATTTTTAGATGTACTAAAATGTTGATGCTAACTTACATTTTGCAAAGTTTGTGCCGATGTGCGAGTATATTTTGGATATACTCTTTGGCATTTTGTATTTTTAGTTAGGTAGTGTAAAGACTTTTCTTTGTGGAAACTACTTTCTCATTTATACTTCATGAGATTTACAAAGAGACTGCCTCGTTAAAAAACCACTCACCCTGCGAAGGGTTTCCCCTGAGTGGAAAAGGAGTGCAGCTCGATTACATTTTGAATTGTAAATTTGCTCAGAATGAAACTTCTATTTCTACTTTGCAGAAAAGTAAACTACTCATCTAATTTGGCTATGGATAATATTTGTGAAATGCTTCTATATTCCAAGTGTGATTGATTTCTTCACCTTTCAGATTTGCTAGATGATATGCACCTTCTTTGTTTGTTCTTGTGATGATGAAAGGTCCTTCCCACGTTTGTCGGAATTTTCCCACTATGTCTTCGTTTCTTTTTCTTTTGAGGACAAAATCTCCTGGTGCTAACTCTCTTGGCTTTACTTTTTTGTTGTACCACTTCTTTGTTTCAAGTTGGTACTTCTTGATATTCTCAAGTGTTTCATTTCTTTCTTCTTTGAGTAAATCTTTGCTTGTTGCTTGATCTTCTTCTGTGATCATTTATATGTTTATTCTTGGTCCCTCAAACTTTATTTTTTTAGGAGTCATTGCTTCATCTTCGTATAGTAACTTGAATGGAGAAAAATCTATTGGTCTTGGCTTCGATGTGTTATGGGACCAGATAACTCTTGGCAATTCATCTACCCATTTTCCCTTTTTTAGATCTATTAAGCACTTTGAAATTCCTGTGCAAATTATCCCATTTGCTCTTTCCACTGCTTCGTTGGACTGTGGATGCCTTACGAATGCGAAACAGAGTTTGATTCCCATTGAGTGGCAGTATTCTCTGAAGTCTTCGCTATCAAATTGGGTTCCATTATCTACTGTGATGTGTCTTGGAACTCCAATCTACATATAATGTTTTGCCATAGGAACTTTTTCATTGTATGAGAAGACATGTTTGTGATTGGCTTTGCCTCAATCCACTTGGTGAAATATTCATCTGCCACTATTACATATTGGTAGTTGCCTTGAGCTGGGGGTAACTTTCCAATTATATCGATGCCCCATCTTGCAAGTGGCCAAGTTGGTTCAATTGGCTGTAAGTTTGTTCCTGGTGCATTGATTTTATTTCCTGCCATTTGGCAATTGTGACAGGTTATGATTATTTCTTTGCTGTCACTTTGGGCAGTTAGCCAGTAGAACCCTTGTCTGAAAGCTTTTCCGACTATTGATCTAGCCCCTACGTAGCATCCACAGATTCTTTCATGTATTTCCTTCAACAAATTTTTCCCATCTTCTCTTGTTATGCACTTCAACAATGGTTGGCAAATTCCTTCCTTGTATAATTCTTCATTGATGATTTTGTACCTTCTTGTCTTTTGCTTCATTCTTATTTTGTCGACTTCGTTTTCTGGTTCATAGAATCCTTTGAGGAATGCCATGATTGGTGCCCTCCAATCTTCACTTTCGATGATGTGTATCTCTTTTGGTTGCTCTATTTTTGTCTTCGTTGAGGCTTCGATGATAGTTTGAAATAATACTTCTGGTGGTAACTCCAACTTTTGTGCAGCGGCTTTTGCAATTTCATCTCCATCTGTGTTATCATTCCTTGATATATTCTGCACTGTGAATCCAGCGAAGTGTTTCTCTTGGTCTCTCGGTAGTTGGAGGTACTTTGCTAGCTCTGGGTCTCTTGCCTTGTAATTTTTCTCTATGTGCCCAGCTATAACTTGAGAATCTGTCTTAATTATTAACTTTTGGATTCCCATTGCCTTTGCTTTGTGAAGCCCCAAAAATACTGCCTCATATTCTGCATGTTGTTTGCGCATTGGAATTCTAGTCTTGCTGCATATTTGAGTTTGAGCAAAGTTATGATTGCAGCTGCTCCGGCGCCGGCGAAGCCCCAAGCGCCATCACAATAGATTATCCATTTTGGCTACTCCATTTCTTCTTGATTGTGTTTTGATGGTGTCTAATCTGCTATGAAGTCAGCTAGTACTTGAGATTTGATCGTTGTTCTTTTTTCGAACTTGATGAAGTATTGGGACAATTTCGCTGCCCATTTGCCCAATCTTCTAGAAGATTTGCAGCCTTGTAACACTTCTTTGAGAGGCTGATTTGTTGGTACTCTTATTTTGTGTGCATGAAAGTAGTGCTTCAACTTTCTTGATGCCATGAGTACTGTATATGCAATTTTCTCAATTTCTGAGTAAAAAATTTTTGATCCTGATAGGGCTTCAGATATGAAGTAAACTGGAATTTGTCTTGTTGAATGCTCACTTTGTTCTTCTTATACCAACACTGCACTAACTGTGGTTTCATTTGCTGATACATATAATAGTAAATCTGCTGTTGGATCAGGTGTTGCTAAGGTTGTGGGGTTGGATAGATGCTTCTTTATTTCTTCAAAAGCTTCTTGTTGTGCTTCACCCCAGTTGAATTTTTCCTTCTTTCCCTTTAAGGCTTGAAATATTGGTAGGCTTCGCTCAACTGATTTCGATATGAATCTGTTTAGTGAAGCCAATCTTCCTGTCAATTTTTGGATGTCCTTGATGTTTCTTGGCACTTGCATATTTAGTATTATCTTCACCTTCTCTGGATTAGGATCAATGCCTTTTGCAGATACGATGCATCCCAGGATTTTGCCTGTTTGAACTCCAAATGTATATTTTTCTAGGTTCAACTTTAGATTTGCCTTTCTGAGATTAGAAAAGGTTTCTTGCAAGTCTTCGATGTGGTCTTCTATTTTCTTGCTCTTTACTACCAAATCATCAACATATGCAAGTAAGTTTCTTGGTATTTGATCTTTGAGAACCATGAATGTCATTCTGATGAAAGTTGTTCCTGCGTTGCAAAGCCCCTCGGCCATTCTTTGGAAACAGTAAGTTCCGAATGGTGTTACGAAACTTGTGAACTCTTCATCTTCTTTTTTCATCCAAATTTGATGATAGCCTGAGTAGCAGTCGAGGAAACTGAGCATTTCACTTCCTGCTGCTTGATCCACCAGTGTGTCTATTCTTGGTAGTGGGAAGTTGTCTTTTGGGCATGCTTTGTTGAGATCTGTGAAATCTATATACATTCTTCTTTTTTGTTTTTCTTTTACACCATGACTATGTTTGCAAGCCAAGTTGTGAATTGAACTTCTCTTATGACTTTTGCATCTAGAAGTCTTTGGACTTCGGCTTTTGCAGCTTGAGTTCTGTCTTCGGACAACTTTCTGAGCTTTTGCTTTTTCGGCCTGAAATTTGGGTCAATATTTAGCTTGTGTTCTATGACATCTCTGCTGAATCCTCTAAGGTCTTGTGCTGACCAGGCGAAGATGTCCTTGTTACTTCGCAGTACTTGAATTAGCTTTTCTTGTTCATCTTTTGTAAGTTTGTGCCGATGATAACTTGTCTTTCTGGCACTGTTGGATCAAGTGGTACTTTCTTTGTGTCTTCGCAAGGCTTTGCATTTTCTTGTGCCTTGGCATTTTCGATTTTAAGTTCATCCTCTTCTTCTTCTTCTTGTATGACATGGACATTTTTGAGAGCTGGGCTTGAATCTCTTTCTATATTTCTTGCTTCTGTTTGATCGCCGAAGACAGTTATGATGTCGTTAATTGCTGGCATTTTCATGCACAAGTACGAGTAGCTGATTATTGCTTCAAAGGTTTTTAAGCTTCCTCGTCCAAAGATTGCATTATATTGGCTGTGCATTTTGACTACATCAAAAGCGATTTGCTCTGTTCTTGCATTGTTCACTATTCCAAATGAAACTGGCAGGACAATTCTACCAACAGAGTTTATTTTCTTTCCGTCGAAGCCAACTAATGGATGTTCGGCTCTCCCCAAAGTTTTCCTGTCGATTTTCATTGCATCTATAGTTGATGTGAATATGATGTCAGTGAAGCTACCACCATCTACTAGAATCTTTGAGACTGCCCATCCTTCAATGTTTGCTTCAATTACCATTGCATCCATGTGCGGGTAATCTTTCAACTTGAGGTCTTGTTCTGAAAATGTGATTGGGAGGTGAGACCTTCTTGTTTTCTTGAATGGACCCTGTATTGCAAAAAATAGTTCTTCTTTCATTTCTTCTGTCGAGTTCCATACTATTTCCTTCGGATATTGTCATGATTCTGCCCTTGCTTGGGATGACTGCGTTCCCATTACTTGTTGATGCTGCGGGGGAATTGTTGATATGTTGGCTTTGGTGGTTGCTGTTTGCCACTGAACTTTCTGGTTGAAAATTTTGTTGCTGACTTTGGCCCCACTGATTTTGTGGACATATTGCTAAAGGTTGGCAGTTGTAGATGGGCGGAGGTGGTGGCAACATCTGTTGAGGGTAAGTGACTGGCATGTAATTTGTTCTTTGGGGAGCTAGATGGTTGACAACTTTCATTTGCGCAGTTGTCCTACTTTCTTCTTGCATTTCTTCGATGCTTTTCTTTACTCTTGGACACATTTTTGATGTGTGGCCAGCCCCTTTGCCGTGTATGATGCAGTACATTTCTTCAGGCTTCTAAATTTTCCTTTCAATGCCCCTGCCTTGATTGCTATAATTTGCTCTTGGCTGATTATTTTCTCTATAATTTCTGTTTTGTTGAAAGTTTCTTTGGTTGTTTGAATGCTGGACTTCGCTTGAGTTGTTGATATGATTCACTCTCTGGAATGGTCTTCGCTCGGTGTTTGTCATTCTTGTATGTTGAAAATTGTTGTTTGTCCTTGGCATGTTTCTCTCCCTATTTTTTCAACTATTCTTTTCGTGTAGTCTTGGTCGGATTCGCAATACTTCCTCATTTCTTCATACAGTTTTTCCACTGTGGTTGGTCTTTCTCTTTTGAAGTGTGAAGAAAGTTGACCTGCTCGCAGCCCTTTGATTGATGCAATGATGACGACTCCGTCTGGGATATTTGGTATTTGTGCCTTTGCTTGTATAAATCTCTTGTAATATTGGCTGAGCGGTTCTTTTGGTTGTTGCTTGATGTCAAAGAGGTCATCACTTGGGAGTTCAATTCTTTATAAGCCTTGAAAGTCTAGTAGTAGAGTTGTGTGAAGTTGATCCCAAGATTTGATTGATCTTGGTTTTAGCGAAGAGTACCAATGTTGTGTTGGTCCTCTTACTGCCATAATGAGTGACTTCGCTAATGTGTTTGCGTCACCTCCACTTGATGCAACTGCTGCTTCAAAGCTCATCAAAAATTGTCGTGGGTCCGACATGCCATTGTAAGTTGAAATGATGTTGAATTTGAAGCCCGCTGGCCACTTCACTAACTGAATGTCAATTGAAAGAGGCAATTCTGTGTCGATTGTTGTAATCTGATTTTGACTTTCCTTGCGTTGAGAGTTTTCGCTTGCTGAATTTGGGTCTTAGATCATGACTTCGCTTTCATTCTTAATTTCTTCATTAATTTTTCTTATTTCGGCTTCTGCTTCTTCAATTCTTTGTCTTAGGGACTTCTCTCTTGTTTTTGCTCTTGCCTCTTCTAGCTGCTTCTTTTTGATAATGAGTTGATCTTAGAGTTCCTTGAGTCTTCTTTCTTCATTTTGGACTTCTTTATTTTCTTGTGTACGTCTATTTTCAGCTTCTGTTTCATCTTCTAGAGCTGGATCTTTGTCTTGAATTGTGTTGTCATCAGCCGAAGCTGTTATTTTGCTCGATCTTCCCATTTTGTGTTCGTATGGTGGTTGTGGGTGTCTTCAGTCACATAAATGGACGGCGCCAGATGTTGCATGATAGGTTCACACGAACATAATTGAGGTGAAAACAATATGCTGATCACGATTGTATTTCATTCTGTCCTAAAAGTTTACACCCCAGGGGGTATTTATAGAGGTTTCGCCATTCAAGGAATCTTATAAAATTAGTCATAATACTCCTATACATTTAGCTAGAGAGCAAATCAGTGAAGTGGTGAAACACACTTCGCCCCTTTCCCTTTGTCTCCTTAAGCAACTTTGGACTTGATCTTGACTTCTTGACTTAGCAGACAACCTTGTTGATCCTTCATGTGAAGCCGCCACATGAACTTCGCTGGTCATCATGAGATCAGCGAAGTCATCTTCGCCAGATAATCTAAAACATGTGATAACATATGTACAAAGTTTGAAATAATCACAGCGAAGTGTCCACATCATCTTCGCCGAATATTGCATTGTCTCAAATATTTATAACGAAAAGTTTGTTCTCGACTCCAAAGTTTGGGATGGAAGTTTGTTTGTCAAAGTTATTTCCTAATAATATCACATCAGTACTGCAACGCTAATAAAAATGGCCGCAATGTATGTCAAATTGTGGCAACAGCGAGGACTTATTGCAACCGGTTTACAATTGTTGCGATAGCACTTACTTATTGCAATGATCTTTGCACATAGGGCCACAAAAAAAATTGTACGGAAAAAATTCCACCTATCGCAACCGAAGGTGCAAATGGTTGCGACAACACCCCTTATTGCAATCAAATCTTGCTGCAGAATAAGGGTCAGAAGTTAGTAGTATTAACCACAACCTATTGGGAGCTCTCGTGTAACCTATAGCCGTCTAGGAGCATAGCACCAAGAGTAACGAACACAACAGACAACTAGGGCACCAAGTGTTCAGGAACGAAGGAGCTTGATCTTCTCTAGATTTTTCACACTCTACTTGATTGAAAAACCTCAAGGAATCACCAAGATTTGGACAAAGGTGATTGGGGCATTACTGGAACAGAGAGAGAGAGTTGCCTGTCAAAATTAATGAATTAGTGAAGAAGATACCGTTGAGGGGGGAGAGAGAGACTCCCCCTTCGCTCTCATAGCTAATCAGGTGAGGTTTCATGCACATAAGAGAAGAATAGGAATGAAAAAACATTTGGCTTTTTGTAATTAGGTGTATTGTGTATAGAAATATGGGGACTTGGATCATCCCAACATACTAGCAGGAGGCCCCGCGCAGATGCACGGGTCAGCGAGTTGTGCAACAGTATTTGGTAATTTTGGTTATTGTTAGTGCATTAAAGTACGTTGAATATATTAGAGTTTCTGAAATACAAAGAAATTGCTTGATACATGAAGGAAAAAAATATTAGTGTTTTTTAAAGCAATAATATTGGGGAGGAAATATATGTTTTGTTGTGGTCTTAGTAGTTTTCAGTATTTAACTGTGATAGTTAAATTGTATTAAAAATTAATCCAAGTAACAAATGAGGTGGATAGTCGGTTTGGTAGCATGTTTTTTTGTGTATTGTTTATGGTACCCATTACTATATATATATAGTGGGTTGAGGTACTTTTTTATAGTTAAATTATTTTAAAAATTAATCTAAGTAACAAAATAGGTGTGCAGTCGGTTTGCTAGCATGGATTTTTTTTCCATTGTTCAGTAGCGGGTGGTATTGTTTGTGGTACCCGTTACATTTTTTATAGCGGGTCATGGTATTGTTTTTATGGGCCCGTTGTTGTTTATAACGGGTCAAGGTACTGTTTCTTAACGGATGCATACTGTTTAGTAGTGGGTAGTTACTGTTCATGGTATCCGTTAACAATTATAATGGGTTAGATACTATTTATTAATGGGTACTTATTGTTCGTTAACGAGTGATTACTGTTTGTAATGCTTATTACTATTCATTGCGGGTTCACTGTGCTGAGAACAGTGACCGTCTCACTGTGCTGGGAACCGGAACTACTGAGGGGGGTGGACCCGTTAAGGATTACCCCCTGGATAGTACGGCTTGTCCTAACTTAAACTCAATATATAAATGAAGTAGTGTACCTTTCTAAACGCCAAGCCTTCCTTTCAAGTTGGTCTGATTCACACACCCATGATAAATAATACTCTGTCAAACACTTCAAAAGCCATTTGACCTTTAAAATATGTGATAAATATCACTAAAACTCACTTAGGACTTGATTGCACATACAACATTGAGGCTACCAAGGCTAAGAGGCCATGCAGCACCAGTCGCCGGTCGCCGTGCCGAGGCCGGCGAGCTAGCTCTTTCACATCGGTTGCCACACGAAGAGAGAGGGGGAGGAGAGAAAGCAGAGTGAGAAATGGATGGGTTTTCTCATTCCATTTTGGCAGGACTCCCTTAAAATCATGAAACAATTTTTCCCAAATCCCTGTAGTAAATTTTAAGGAAAAGGGAATCTAGTGGAGTTGCTCTGGTCTTGATATGTGTAACCCTTAAGTTTCCCGTTGCCGATTGCCTATGAATCTAGTGGAGTTGCTCTGGTCCTGATATATGTGACCCGGAAGTTTACCATTGTCGATTGACCCAGAAGTTTACAAGGCTAGATTGACCTAGTGCGTAGAACTGATGGATCATTTCAGGCAACCTAAGCTTCAACTTCTTCCAAGAACAAAAATGATCCATCGATCCATCCATTCTTCATCGTACGTACACAGAGTAGTGGCGCAAGGATTAGGAATTTGGCTCTTAGAGGAATGACCAACAACTTTGAGAGATGAAGTGATGAGGTCATCCCCAACGTTGACACTTCTCCCATACCTATACAAAATGGTATTGACATTGTTGGATCTATTATAAGACAACAGAAAAAATAATTAAAGAAGAAAATAAATGCTCAGGTGAACGCTAAGCTTGCATTGGTTGTAACCAATGTTGAAGATTCATCTACGCATTTAGGTTCTTGCTTTATTACTCTTATTAGGAATGAAGGAGCATATGGAAGTGCGTGGGATGATAAAAAAAATTTAGTCCATGACAGGTATAACGGGCCAAGGCCCAGAAGTAGCGGGCTAAGGCCTAGAAGGGCAACGAGCAAGGGACACGAGGCGCCCTGGAAGTGCGCCGCCGTCGTGTCCACGTAGATTAGGTTTTAGGTAGGTTAGCAGCTAAGAAATCCCCAGACTATAAATAAAAGAGAAATTGAAACCGTTCGGTTCAACAAAGGAAGAAGGGTCAATCTTATCTTACCCATCTCTCTAGCTCTCAGGCTCTCTCTCTCCCCCCTCGAATCCTAGCCGCCACACGCCACCACCATGTCTTGCCGCTACGCCGCCAGTCACAGTCGACCATCGTCTACTACGCAGAAAATACTGTCTGTTGTGGCCCCTAGCGTTACACTTGTTACACCTGGTATCCGGAGCCAGTTTGATCCTTCGGGCATCATCCATGGCCGCCACGAACATCGACGTCATCTTCGACGACCTCCGCGCCATACTCGCAGGTGTAGTCCAACAACTCAAAAAATTTTCCTTGTAGCAAGAGAACACGTTCAGATCGGATCAGATGTGAACGCCGCCAACGACAACACCATGAAAAGCTCGCCGCCAACGACATCTACAGTAAGGACGTCATCGACGACACCAACCAACTGTTCGATGAAAAGCTCGCCGCCGACAACGTCATCACCAACAACGCGGGCAACAAACACCTCCATCCCCATGGCACCACATCGACTTGGCTGGCGTTTTAGCACGAGGATGCGTTGATTGGAGAAGGGGCAGTGCTAACGGGCAAGGGGCAGGAGGCGCCTGTCCGTGCGTCGCTGCCTCGGCTTGCGCGCCATTGCCGACATGTGCCGCCATCACGTCCGCATAAATTAAGGTTTTAGATAGCTTAGAGGCTAAGAAATCCCTAGACTATAAATACAAGGGGAATTATAATCGTTCAATTCAACAAAGGAAGAAGTGTCAATCCCACCTTACCCAGCTCTTCAGCTCTCAGGCTCTCTCTCTCCTCGAACCCTAGCTGCCACCACATCTTGCCGCTGCGCCGCCGTCAGAGATGGCAATGGGTACCCGAAACCCGAGTACCCGATGGGTTTTACCCGATAAAAAGACGGGTATGGGATGAAATTTCTACCTGTGGTATGTTAAAAACCTATACCCATCGGGTACGGCGGGTACGGGTGTGGGCGTGTACTACCCATACCCGCGTACCTGTGGGTAAGAAAACCCCGCACAAATAATGAGCCAATGAGGCATTTTAGCTATATTTCTATAAGCTTAACCATGATGCAATGCAATAATGCTATATTTTTCTATGCTACTATCATCTTGTTGCAATGATGTCATTTTTAATATGAATGTTAATATGTGATCCGCTGAAATAATGTTATTTTTTGCATGTAAATGTATGATAAACGTATGTAATCTTGGGTGTATTATCTGGTGCGAGTTACCCGACGGGTAGAAATTACCCACGCGGGTGCGGGTATGGGAGCATTTTTCTACCCGCGCGCGTTTGCAGGTAATCCAACGGGTCAAATTTCATCTCGCGGGTGCGGGTATGGGCGGCTACTACCCGTCGGGTACGTACCTATTGCCATCTTTAGCCGCCGTCCACTTGTTACAACAGGTGTTGTTCTAAGAATTTTTCATGTGCAAAATCTCAAGGATGAAAAGTTGAAAGGTATCCTAAATACACGTTACCATTTGCAACTTGAATTGTTATATCTTGTTTTCACTTCAATTTCTGGAATAATTTATGGATGTGCAGGCTGCTACAACTATTAGGCAAAATCTGCAACTACATTCAATTAATAAGACAAAGAAACCAAAAGAGAACCAATAACTGCAAATTTTGCTCAGATGCAAGTCAAGGATGTTAATGCCACCTATTAATTAGACCGAAGGAGATGGAAGGTCTCCCTATAATACTGTTCACGTCACTCTACAGGCCTGGAAGCCCAACCAGTTCGAAAACCCAACAACCATGCTGTTTTACTTTTCCACTAGCAGTATGCTTGTAACAGGACGCGGGAGAGACCCTTTGGCTATCAACTTTCATGTAGTCGCTTGTGTTTTGGTAAGAACATCCACTCATGAATTTTGAGAGGCTTGCAAAACTTGCTCTTTTGATTTCTGAGGGAGATGTAGAACCGAATTACAGTTCAACCAATTTGTGAACCGAATTACAGTTCACCCAATTTGTGCTCCACGTCTTTTGATTGTGTGGGTTAGCTTTTTGGTGCTATGGAAGGGTGATTGTCTCGGTAGTTCATTGAATGTGCCGAACTCGTGGTGCACTGCCTCGTCGTCAGATTGCGCAGCAATAGTTATCAAATTCTCGGATCCTTCAAGAAGATGTGCCACAACAACTCATCACACAAGATCCATAGACGTGTGTGCACATCACGAAGTAAATGGTACTAGGAACTATGTGGTCATGACAGCATCCTCTTTATCTGCGCACTAACTGCCCGCTCATCTTGTTCGATTGCAGTTTCCATCTGGCCATCTGGGCAAACAACCGGCAGCACTTAATTCTCTAATTGCCTCCTCAGCTGGTTCATTTCCATTTTCATCTGGGCAGCAAAACAACCGGCAGCACTTTATTCTCATCGTACAGGATCCAACCAGAGTACAAGCACTTTCGAGTACATGCTTACAAACGACGGGGACGGGGAACACCCTATAAGGCTATAACACAACTTTAGCACAAACCTCTGTTGCTTCACTTTGCCACATTATTATTTTGTTATTGCATCCCTTGGTGCGCTGGGGGTATTTCTGTAGGTTTTCCCGGATAGGGCTTGCAGAGACTCTTGATCACATTGCTTCTCATGCTGACTTCCAGCAACTGCAAGGTTGAAAGACAGTGTATTATTATTCTCTGCACTGCCTGTAAACAGGTAATATCCAAAACTTTTTGGTGCGAGACATCAATTGGATGAAATGACAGCAAGATTGAAGTTCAAAGTTGAATCTACATAGAAAGGAAAAGCATACCAAAAAAGTGCAGTATAATTCGCATAGCCACTACAGGATATACATGAGGCCGGACATCTTACAGGTCCAGCTCATCTGGTATTAAGATCTCGTTGTCAGAGTAAACTAGTTTCATTTCATTTCTCCAGATCTGGAAAGGGGAACAGTTTACGAGTCAGATTACACCAAAGTACTACTTGCCAGGACAATAAAGGGAGACCAGAATTTATACCATATCTCTAAATTGAACCCTGATGTGCGGTACATTTGTTCTATGAATATCATTTCCAGCAGGTCCTCTTTTGAAGTAGTTCTTGCCAATCCAGTGTGCCTGCCAAAGATAATATGATTATTTGCTGTGTGCTTTGCACACATTTATACTAAGCAGGTAGGGTCTTCTCTAATATAATTCCAATGCCTTTCATTTATGCTGAAGGTCCCATTTCATAGCATAACTCTATAACTAAATAATGTGGAGGTATCAGGCTTGGAACACACATTAAAGTGTTTCCAGAGAAGTAGCAAAAGATCGCTCACCTTTTGAGCATGTGAAAATCCAGATTGATAAACGGAGCTCCTTGCAATTTCACATAAATCACAAGAACTGAGCTTCCACAGCTGAAACAAACAAAATGGACATTAGCCGCTCATCCCTTTTGGCATGGGTAGCATAGTATCTATGTGTAGTAAAAATGTGTGCTGCATACACATGCACATAAATCTCATGCTGCACGTGTGAAAGGGCAACACAGAAGAGCAAAAAAAGCAAGGGGAGTAGGGAGTACCGAAGCAGCAATACTGTATTCTTCCACCAATGGTTCTTTTGTCAGGTGAATTTGCAAAGGGTCATCCGTAGATAATGAGACATTCAGACCTCGTTGGAAGAACGTTGGAAAAGGGTTGCGATGATAGTCAAGAAACAAGGAGTTGTTGCTCAATGGTGACACCGCCAGACCAATCTGACAAAATTTAAAGTAACAGGTTGGAAAGAAGAACATCATCATTCAAAAATCACAAACTGAAAAGTGCAAAATCTTATGACATTTACTGGTGTTGCCTCCAGCCACTAAACATGGGAAATTTAATAAACATTATAATCCCCAAAACACATAATGACCATTAAGCTCTATTTGTTAAGTAAAGGCCCATGAATGTCTATATATAAATACACCTGACACTAATTGAGTGATTACCTCTCGAATTCCCAGGTCAGTAACATTAAAGCTAAGGATTAGGTAGGTTAGCCTAATCTAATCCACCCAGAATACTATTTTTCTCTTCCTGGGGATCTACTCCGTATGTGCGCGCACCAGGTCGACGCACATCATCTGTGGCCCCCAACTTCGCCCGTCCGCCCATGCTCGTGGACCAGAGAAGGTGTGCTCGCCTGTCTGTGTGTGAGAATCTTCTTCCTCTGTTCTGGGACTCGTGCTGCTGCTGCTGCTTCCTCTGTTCTAGGACTCGTGCTGCTGCTGTGTTCTGAAGGATTGCTCTGGTCTGGTCTATTGCTTTTTGCCGTTCCCTGGTATCACAATGCCACAACCCAATGTGATTGTTTTTCCTTTGAAACTTGAGGGCCCTAGTAAGTATCGAGAGTGGGCCTTCTCTGTCAAGACCATTTTGAGGGGCCATGGTCTTGTATCTCATTTGATTGCTGATCCTCCAGTCAACAAGTCAAAGGATGGTTCTGGTGCTGCTCCAGTCACACGGCTTGGACTGATGCTGATGGCCGTGTGATCAGTGCCATTGTCACTAGTATGAAGTCTTCTTTGATGACGAGTCTTGAGAATCATGAGTCTGCTAAGGAGATGTGGGACTATTTGAAGGGCTGATATGTTCAGAACAGTAGTGCTCTTCTCCTTACTCTCATGCAAGGACTTCATGAGGTTCAGCAAAACGAGATGTTCATAGAGTACTACACCACTTTTGATCGTGTCATAGGACCTTTTCTCTGCATGGTTCCAAAGTGTGAGCAAGGGCGTTCCGGCTGTTGTGCCAAAAAGATTCAGTTCACTGAGATATTTCTCATACATCAATTTTGTCATGGCTTGATGTCTGATTTTGAGGCTATTCGTAAGCAGCTGCTGAATGCTCCCACTTCTCCATATTTTGCTGAAGAAACGCGTCTTATAGTTCTCTAAAGCACAAACCCAAGAGCAACATCGGCTTCATTGCTTCATATCCTCAACTTTCACCTTGAGTTTGAAGGGGGGTGTTAAGTGAAGGCCCATCTACTATTGGCACATATGAGTCTGCCCAGATGGAAGGATTACCTCTCGAAATCCCCAGGGTTAGTAATACTACTCATGAATGTACTACCCAACACGCCAAAGATGTATTTTTCACAAGTTAAATATTCATTTAATACCTGTTGCCAAAAACTAGAAAATGCATTCATCATAAAACAGCATTTATTTTAACTGGAATGGAATATACCAGTACTGAAGAAGTAAATGCCCGAATGGATCTCAGAAGCAACTAAAATCATGCTTGGGTTATGGAACTTGGTAACATGTTACCTGACCAAGATAGTATAAGTACTGAAGCACAGGAGACTTCCTTAGATTGATTCCATGTGATATGTTGTGACAAAGAAGAAATGTCGCAGCCAAGTGATCGATATCTCCAGCCTGTATGAGCATACCCATTAAAGCAAACAGGATCTGTACTTTCAGAGAGGAACCTGGAATAGATTTTACCTCTCCAGCATGTGGACGGAATTTGATAGTGGTCATCCCCTTTGACTCACGCAGCTGAAAATTGAACAGAACTATTACCTATCTGAGAAATATGGAGAAAATTGAGGAAGGGGAGGAGGATATGATCACCTTGTTTAGGGTGAATAAGTTAGCATAGCAGTAGTATGCATAATATGAAAATGCAGGGTTGAACACATTGGTCCACTGTTCAGGTGTAGGCATGTGGTGCTTTGTTGGACGCCTTTCTGGTTTACTTTCATCATCAACCAGGTCCAGCCCTACAACCTGCAAGGCCCAGAAAGAGTCAACTCAAGTCACAATATCACGTACCTATCCACAGTGGTCTACTCTCAAGTTGGTGATGGGGCTCATATTCTCTTTTGGAGAGATAGATGGCTTCATGGACAAAGCATTGCTGATCTAGCACCCTGTCTGACTGCTCACGATCCAAAAAGGAGGGCAAATAAACGGACTGTTCATGAAGCCCTCACGGACCAGAAGTGGATCTCGCATGTGCAAGGTGCACTATCAATGGATGTCATTGTTGAATTCCTTGAGTTATAGGATATTATATCTGAGGTGGAACTGCAGGGTGGAAGACTCATATTTGGAGAATTTCTTTGTGGACAGCACACAGCAAAGTCAGCATATGGCAGATTTTTTCAGGAGGAATAAGATTTGAACCATAGAGAGAATTTGGAAAACTTGGGCACCAGGCAAATGCTGCTTCTTTATGTGGCTAGTCGCACATAATAGGTGTTGAACAACTGATAGACTAGCACGGCATGGTCTTGATCATGCAACTCGGTGTCTTCATTGTGATCAATATTCAGAAACTATCAACCATCTTCTTATAACTGTGTTTTGCACAAGATTTTTGGCACAGCCTGCTGTGAAAAATTGGTATGCAAAGTCTCTCGCCCCAGCAGGGAGAGGCGAGCGCTGGTGGGCCAGAACAAACGAGGCTGTGGATAGTTTGGCAATAAAAGGCTTGATTTCTGTCATCATCTTGGGAGCATGGACACTTTGGAACCATAGGAATCGTTGTGTGTGTGATGGAGCTTCACCTAATCTAGCCAGGACTTTGACCTTGCCTTAGAGGACATGAGTTTGTGGGGTATTGTAGGGGCCAGGGGTATTTCTTAACTAGCTGGCCTGCTACCTTACGTGTCACAAAGTCGAGGTCACCTTTTTCATAGCACAGGCGAACATGTATTCTTAGTTGCTTTGGTGTGAGTTTTGGGTGTTTATAAGGGTTCCTTCCCCTTTTGTTCTTTAATATAATGATATGCATCTCCCCGGCGTGTTCGAGAAAAAAGAAAACACCGTGGCATGTGAGACGCACACAACAGCAAGTAAATGGTTGATGTGTGAAATGTTGATGCATGACACAAAGCAGAACTATAGTCGATAAGCCAATATTGTTGGAGCATGAGTATTAGGCCCATGTGGCTAGGCCCACGAGGCCCATGTATGACATATATTGTTGCCCCTCTAGGGTTAGCCCAAGTAATGAGAATTAGAAATTCCAACATGGTATCAAGCTAGGGCTTCTCCTTCCGCCGCCGGCCCGGGTGGTGCTCCTCCTTCCACCGCCGCCGCCGGTGCCCCGGGCGCGAGCGCGGGTCTGGGCGCTCCCCGACCTCCCCTCCCAGCGCCGCCCCGGGTGCCCCCCGGCCTCCTTCTCCTAGCGCTGCCCCGGGCGCTCCCAGCGCCGCCGCCGCAGCTGCTCTCCTGGCGGCGGGTGGGGGCACCCCGGGAACTGGCGCGGGTGGCCTGGACGCCGCAGACGACGCGGGCGTGGGCCTGGGCTCGGGCATGGGCACCGGCCTAGGCGGGGGCGCAAGTGTGGGCGCGGGCGGCGCTCCTCCTCCCGCCGTGGATGCCATGGACACCATCGCCGGTGCTGGGCTGGGCATGTCGCGGGTGCCTGGCGGGCAGGGAGCAGGCGCGGGTGCCTATCCTTTCCCCGCCCCGCCTTCCCTGCCGCCCACTGCCCACCTTCAAGCAGCGGGTGGGGACTCCGCCCTCGCTGCCGCCGTCGTCGCTGCCCGGGCTGCTGCCGCGGTAGGGCAGGACAGGCTGCGTGCTGCCGCCCTCGCTTGGGAGCGCGAGCGCGATGCGGCCGATGCACTGGCCTGCCAGATCGCCGAGGCGGAGCAGCTCCTCGTCCTCCCTCCCTCGCACGACGGTGGGGCCACCTCTTCCGGCTCCACGGGCCACCGTGTGTCGCACACCGCGGTCCTCTGGCACGACCCGGCCGATCCACTCGTGACGCAGCTTCACTACCAGGCCGTGGGGTGTCCAGAACATCCAGCTCCTCGTCCCGGTCGTCCTCGAGCCTGAGTCGCCCTCCTACGCCAGATGGCGGGACCTGGTCCTCCTCACCCTCCGCCGCTACGCCCTCGACGACCACGTCCTCGCCGACGCCTCGGTCGCGGTCCAGACCCCCGCGTGGCTGTGTCTCGATAGCATCGTGCTCTCCTGGATCATCAGGACGATCTCCCTCGACCTCCACGACCTCGTCCGCAACTCCGTCGACGCTCGCCAGGCCTTGCTCGCCCTCGAGGGCCAGTTTCTAGGCAATGCCGAGGCCCGAGCTCTATGTCTCGATGCGAGCTTCCGTACCTTCGTCCAAGGTGACCTCTCCGTCGGCGAGTTCTGCCGCCGGATGAAGAGCATGGCCGACTCCCTCGGTGACCTTGGCTGGCCCGTGGAGGACCGCATCCTGGTCCTCAACGTCCTCCGCGGGCTCAGTGACCACTACGCCCACCTCCAGACGTGGATCACCCGGCAGCGGCCCTTCCCCACCTTCCTGCAGGTCCGTGATGACCTTGTCATGGAGCTCACGGGCATCCAGCCTGGGTCCACCTCTGCACCGGGGTCCTCGTCTTCCTCGACTGCCCTTGTCGCTACTCCTCCGCCACGTCCGTCTGCTCCGCCACTGTCGTCTCTTCTTGGTCCTCCTCCCTCCGGGCCGAGCGGGGGTGGGGGGCCGTGGTGGCCGCCGTCGCCGCGGAGGGGGACGTGGTGCGGGCGCTAGCCGTGGGAGCATCCCGGCGCCCACGCCTACACGGGGTACCTCCTGGCCCTCCTTCAACAACCTATGGGCGGGGCGCATCTCCATGTGGCCCTTCCAGGCTCCCGACGGTGAGACTCGCCCGCCGGCGGCCATGCTCGCTGGTGCTCCTCCGGGGTTTCACTCCGCGGCTTCGTGGGCTACACCTCCCGGCGCCTCGCCTGGACCGTGGGTGACACCTCCCGGCGCCTCGCCCGGGCCTGTCGGTTGGGACCTGACGGCCTTGGCCTCTACCTTCAGCACCATGGCCCTGACACCTCCTGTCGGACCAGAGTGGGTCGCCGACTCGGGTGCCACCTACCACACCACTCCCAACCCTGGTATACTATCCTCTGTTCACCCTTCTTCTTCCTCTCATCCTTCGTTCATCATGGTCGCAAATGGTTCGTATTTTCCTATCACGTCCGTGAGTGCCGCTGGCGCTCACGGCTCTTTTCGTCTTCCTGATGTTCTTGTTACTCCCTCTATGGTTCACAACCTTTTTTCTATTCGTCGATTTATAGCTGACAATTCATGTTCTGTTGAATTTGACCCTTTTGGTCTTACTGTGAAGGATTTGGCTTTCCGACGTCCTCTTCTCCGATGTGACAGCACGGGGCCCCTTTACACCCTTCGGTTTCCGACATCTGCCTCGCCTTCTTCACCGTCCACTTTGTCAGCTGCTTTCGCCGCCACTTCTTCCTCCACCACTTGGCACCGTCGTCTCGGCCATCCTGGACGTGATGCTTTGATGCAGCTTAGTCGTAGTTCCGACATTCGTTGTACTCGGGCTCACAATGAGCATTTGTGTCATGCGTGCCAGCTGGGCCATCATGTTCATCTTCCTTTTCACTATTCTTCTTCACATGCTACTCATGTGTTTGATCTTGTACACTGCGACCTATGGACATCTCCTGTCATCAGCATTTCTGGCTATAAATACTATCTTGTGGTGGTTGATGATTTCTCTCACTATTCGTGGACGTTTCCCTTGCGTGCGAAGTCTGATGCTTTTCCCGCACTTCTCCACTTCTTCGCCTGCGTGTCCACTCAGTTCGGCCTCACCATCAAGGCCGTCCAGTGTGACAATGGCCGCGAGTTTGACAACACCACCTCGCGCGCCTTATTTCTCTCTCACGGTGTCCAGTTGCGCATGTCTTGCCCGTACACCTCCTCCCAGAACGGCAAGGCTGAGCGCATGATCGCACCACCAACGACACCATGCGTACTCTTCTGCTCCAAGCGTCCCTCCCTGCTCGCTTCTGGGCTGAGAGCCTGCACACCTCCACCTATCTCATTAACCGCCTTCCTTCCGCTGCTTGCCCAGCTCCTACGCCACACCATGCTCTTTTCGGTACTCCTCCTCGGTATGACCACCTTCGAGTCTTCGGGTGTGCGTGTTACCCTAACACCACTGCCACCGCTCCCCACAAGCTGGCTCCCCGTTCGACTCTGTGTGTCTTCCTCGGATATTCCCCTGATCATTTACCGCTGCTTTGACCTCAACTCTCGTCGGGTCCTCATCTCTCGCCATGTGGTGTTCGATGAGTCCGTCTTTCCCTTCTCCACCACCACCACCACCTCCATCTCCACCCCTGACCTTGACCCCTTCTCTCTGTTTTCCACTGACATGGTGGTCCAGCCACCCTTACCGTTGTCTCCTGCAGGTACTGCTACTCCGTGCCCTTTGCCGGGCCCGTGCCCCGGCTCGCCGCCCACCAGTGACGCCCCTGGCCCTGCACCCTGTCCGGGTCCGGATGCGTCACCCTCCGGTGCTGCTCTTGCCCCTACGTCCGACGCGGGCCTGGGGACGCCGGCTTCCGCACCGCCTGCGTGTTTCGCCCAGCCGGTGCACATCTACCAGCGTCGTGCGCGGGCGGCTCCGCTGCCTCAGTCACCACCGGTGGCCTCTTCTCCACCGGCGACGCCTCCACCGCCGGTGGCCTCTTCTCCGCCGGGGACGCCTACACCACCGCCACGGCCGCCGGCTAACCGTGTCGTCCCGCCGGTGTACCACCCCCGCTCCTTCACCGACACCCGCGGCATGTTCACCCTATGGTGACGCGGCACGCGGCTGGTACCCTGCGACCCCGGGCTCTTGCGGCGATGCCCGGCGACCCGCAGGTCTCTCTTGTACCCTCTTCCGTTCGCGATGCCTTGTCGGACCCTCACTGGCGCCTCGCGATGGAAGAGGAGTACGCGGCTCTCCTCGCCAACTAGACATGGGATCTGGTGCCCCGTCCGCCCGGGTCCAACGTCGCACCGGCAAGTGGATCTGGACTCACAAGCGGCGGGCTAATGGTACCCTTGAGAGGTACAAGGCTCGCTGGGTTCTCCGGGGCTTCACTCAACGCCCTGGGGTCGACTATGATGAGACTTTCAGCCCTATGGTGAAGCCGGCCACCGTCCGAACGGTGCTCTCACTGGCTCTAGCTCGCTCCTGGCCCGTGCATCAGCTGGACGTCAAGAATGCTTTTCTCCATGGGACTCTCAATGAGACGGTCTACTGCAGCCAGCCGGCGGGGTTTGTTGACTCTTCGCGTCCCGACATGGTCTGCCGGCTCAACAAGTCTCTCTACGGCCTCAAGCAGGCCCCTCGGGCATGGCACTCTCGACTTGCTGTTTTCCTGTTGTCTCTGGGATTTGTGGAGGCCAAGTCAGATACGTCCCTGTTCATCTATCACCGTGGAGCTGAGACTGCCTACCTGCTGCTTTATGTTGATGATATTGTCCGCACAGCCTCCTGTCCGTCACTACTCCGCCGCATTATCAGCTCTCTTTAGAAGGAGTTTCCTATGAAGGACCTTGGTGTGCTCCACCACTTCCTCGGGGTCACTGTTGAGCCTCGTCCCACCGGGCTACTTCTTCACCAGCGGCAATACACTCTTGATATCCTGGAGCGAGCTGGGATGACTAACTGCAAGCCCTGCTCCACTCCGGTTGACACTCAGGGCAAGCTGTCAGAGGCCAAGGGCACCCCAGTGGCGAATACCACTGCATACCGAAGTCTTGCCGGTGCACTTCAATACCTCACCTTCACCAGGCCAGATATCACCTATGCAGTGCAGCAGGTATGTCTTCACCTACATGATCCCCGAGAGCCCCACCTCACTGCTCCCAAGTGCCTCCTCCGCTACCTCCGCGGCACTGTCGACTACGGCCTGCTCCTTTACCGGTCTTCCTCCACAGTCCTCTCTCACGGAGCATGCTGGTCTACTGCGACAACGTCAGTGCGGTGTACCTCTCCACCAACCCTGTTCAGCATCAGCGGACCAAGCATGTGGAGATTGATCTACACTTTGTTCGAGATCGAGTCGCCATCGGCGATGTTCGGGTTCTCCACGTCCTGACCACCTCCCAATTTGCCGACATCTTCACCAAGGGCCTTCCGTCCTCGACCTTCACCGAGTTTCGCTCCAGCCTCAACATCACCGGTGGCTAGTTGCGTCTGTGGGGGCTCGTGTGCGTGCTTCTTCTCGTGTTCAGTTTGTAACTCCGCTGCGCCGGTAGTTCAGACTGCGGAGGGGTTGTTGGAGTATGAGTATTAGGCCCATGAGGCCCATGTATGACATATATTGCTGCCCCTCTAGGGTTAGCCCAAGTAATGAGAATCAGAAATTCCAACAAATATGAATTTCTCAACCTGCTTCAGGAACACATGGAGCTGCGGATGTGAAGCTGGATCAATAGTAACCTCAAAAAGAGGAAGGAAAATGTTGTCAAGAAGATTTTGGAATGACGTAACAATACCCATTTCCTTGTACACATTATATAAGCGTGGAATCTGCAAAAGAGTATACACAAAATATATCAGAATAGAAATAGCAGATACAATTACAAGACAAGGCTTTACTACAGACTACCAGTAGACAAGGACGAGGTGAACAAAGCAGTCAGGAATCAGGAGCCACAGAACTATCCAAGTGTATATTAGCAATTAGTTCAACCAAGTGCCAGGAAATTATAAACATTGCCACAGCTAACTAGTCCAAATAGAAGTAAATAAAGGATACCTGAATCAGCCAGACAACATTTTCACAGCACAATTCATTGTTCACTATCCAGCTCGCAAGTGTGTCCCATTCACTTTGTTTCCTTCCGTAGATTGAAATCCTATATTCTGCCAGCTGAAATAGCATATCAGGGCATAAAGTTACAAGATATCCAATAAGAAGTGCCTTTGAATTAAAAAAAAAGGTTATCCAGCTGACAGTTTACCTGATATTTGCTAGCAGAAAGGTCAGAGAAAACTTGCTTTGTTAACTCGGCAAGAAAACGGCCTAGTTTAATCAAATGCAATGCGAGTATTTCAAAATATTAAATATTGGTTAGAACTGAATAGCTGAATATAATGACTAATCATGGTTCATATTGAATCATTCCTCCACAAACCAAAACAAACTAGTTCCGAGCATAGTATACGGCCACCACATTTTTAAATGATGTCTAGGCCTTTAACAAAACAGAACTTAGGCATGTTGTCAAACAAAGCCAGAAACCAAAACCAAGCAACCAGCTTGATCACTTTAGCCAACGTATATGTCTAAAGAGTATTTTCTGAAGGGAATCTAAAGAGAAAGGTGATTGTTGTCAAAAAAAGAGAGAAAGGTGATGGCCCACAGGTTAATAAGCTCAGGAGCACAAAAGGTGGGTTTAAAATATCTCTTGGAATTGTATTAGGAACTCCTTCTGTTTCAAATTATAAGTCACTTTGTCTTTTCTAGTTACACAGGTTTTTGTTGTGAGTGGATTGCCCACCGGCTTCCTAATCGCTTAAACTTTTGGGTTCACTTGGTTGGTACATGAAACCTAACATGGTATCAAAGCCAAAGGTCTTGAGTTTGAGTCTTGGTAGAGACATCTTTTAAGTCCTCCACTCCCTTCTTTATTTCCACGTTTGCGCCTTCTTGTGGTTGCACGTGAGTGGGAGTGTTGTGAAATATTGATTGCCCACCTCTTCCTAATCGCTTAAGCTTTTGGGTTCACTTGGTTGGTGCATGAAACCTAACAGTTTTGATAGACATAATGTACATCTTAGGTGCATAGTACAAAGTAAGTATTTAGAAAAACTAAAACGACTTATAATTTGGACTGTCTCTTGGAATTGTATGTGAAATTAAATGAACAGTTTATAACAGTGAAAAGTTTTCTCCAAATAAGTTAGAACCTACAAGCCTGAAACATAAGGGATTTCCTCAATGTTTCGAGGTACTTATCTCATAGGCTCATAGCACCAGCATGGCAAACCATGTTCTACAAATTTGTATGTTCTACAAATTTGTAAGACTCCAAATGACAAAAGGTTGAGGAGGGCTTATAATAGTATGATAGAACAATGAGAATGACAATTAGCAATAAAAAATGGAAGCCACATAAAAGGCCCTATCAAAAAAGTCTTTCAGGGAATATAGGGATTTATATACCTTGAATGAGATTGTCTTGTTTGAGGAAAATTTCTCTGAGCCTACTTTGGCCACATGGATTGTATTTTAGGTTGAATTTGTCAAAACGATGAAATGTGCTTTTGTCTGCATGGACATCTAGCAAATCAACATTCAGATCATACCTGAGAAAAATAAGAATTAGAAACCAACAGTAGTACCAGCATCATGTGTTAGTAATAGGCAACTCATCTGTTACTGTATCACAAGTGGGAGAATATACACATGTATATCTTACAGAAAGGACCTTATGCAAAAGAGAAATAACATACCCCCCTCAAACTCATGATGGCTCTACAACACTAAGTTTGGAAAGTAAATAGCTATGGTGCATCCATATCTGTGCCTTTGTGAAGAAACATCCCAAGGCACATGGTGGAGTCACAGCCAGAGCATGCACCTGCGATCTCTTCTAGGAAGCATCAACACCAAGGTGCTTATAGTCAGCTCATTTTTCACAGGATCCCGAGCAATACTGACTGCACCAATGCTATCAGAAGAGAGAGAGGGGTTGGTATACCCACAAGCACACCCGTATCCAGGGTCACCTGTGCAGTCACAGCCGCCATAGCTCGCAGCTCAACCTCAACACTCTGAGGTGACAAAGGCATAGGATGCCAAGTGCCAGTGCGCTCCAAATCAGCAATCTCCTCAGCCATAGCATGTTGCCACTCATGGTGGACAGCAGCCTCCCCTTATGTCGTGGGCTCAACCAAAGCAACAGCGGTGAGCCAAGACGACTGGGAAAATGAATAGTGCTATGATCACAAAGAGCAAATCTTGGAGAAGACTCTGGGTAGGTCCAGGAAGAGATGGAGAGGAGTTGGATGGTGGAACAGGTCATGGACAATGAGTGATCTCACGAGAAGGACTCACCAGGCAAATCTGCTCTTGCTCTTGCCAAGAATCCTGTGTTCCATGATTGGAGAAAGCACATCAGGACCAAATATCATTTCATCCGAAGCTGTCTTGAGGAGGGAAGCATCAAGGCTGACTACATCCCTACTGCTGATCAGTTGGCTGATATCCTGACCAAGTCTCACAGCAAGGCCAAGTTTCAAGAGATGAGGGAGAGCATAGGACTGAAGAAGATCATCATCAAGTCAAGCAGCAGCAAGGCTTAGGGGGAGAAATGTGGGATAAGCCTAGTGCTAAGGTATCTAACTAGCTATTTACCTATTTATTTACCTTTTACAGTAGGGTAGTTTAGCTTCCTTGGCAGCCAAGTTGATCATGGCAGTGCCTTGGGAGTGAAGGAGAATCAAAAGCATCTGCTTTAGAGCAGTTAGAATATGCCCTGGGGGTACAGCTTTTGCCTATAAGAGCAGGGGTGAGGGGCTCATCTTGTAAGATATGTGATTTCTTTATTTTTCATTTCCAATCCATGGCAGTAGTTATCTAGTTCATGTGCGCTTTGATTTCCAACATCCCATGTGTACTTCTTATAGAAAGGACCCCATGCAAGAGAGAAATAACATGTAACGACATGAACATAGGAGAAATCCAAAACATACCCAGTTAAATCCAAGCTCTCAAAAACCTCGTTTAAAGTCATATAAGTACCATCTCTGAAAATGACAACCTACAAAGACATATTATGCACAAATAATTTGTAAGGCAATAATCTTACCATGTTCTATATGGCCAGGAAAGCCATTTCACAAAATAATTAATGAATATACCTCATCAGGTTCTTTTCTTAGTTTGGACTTTATGAACCTCAACAGATGTTTTTGATTCATGCATGCTGAATGATGAACATGAGTGTCAACCTTCCTGACATTGTAAAAATCGCGATGCGGTGCGGTCTTCTGGGCAAGAAATTCCCTATCCGCATTTAACATCAGATGAAATTTAAACTTCTGAAAGAAAATAAGAAATGTATCACATCCAAAGAACTGTAGGAGAGCATTCAAATATTTTTCATCATGTATGAAGGAGGTAAACTATTTTACAATATGATTACATGCTCTAGAAGATTTAACCGATTATGGCAGACAGTTCTTGTGTTCCCTGCAGCCGTTACTCGGAGAATATAATGCAAGTCAGTGAAGAAGGTTGTGGCATCAGCCACAGGATAAATGCTCTCTGTACCTGAGTCAGAAAAGAAGGGGAGGTGGGAATGAGTCATTAAATCATCTTCTTAAGAAGTGAAGTGAACCAGTAGAAGAACGTACAATCTTTATCCGCGTAAACGTGGACAACGCCATCAACCATTTCAAAGACATGCTGAAACCACAGTTAGATGGAATCTCAAGGACAAAAACAGGGAGGATATAATAAGATTGCAACAAGCAGAACTAAGGTACCTCTGACTTTGGTTCAGGCACATAAGTGAACGGGTTGGGGTTGGGTTTTGGAGTACAGGGGTCATTTATGGCCTCCTTCTCCCATGGAGTAACCTCTTCTCTAAAGAGATAAGAGTCTCTTAACATGAGGCACTTCTGAAGGATTTTGAACACCTCAATTTCATCATCAGTTGGAATCTCTGCCATAAATAGATAACGCCATTCCATAAACTTCCATACATAATCAAATATTGTATAGAAAAATTCAATTCAGTTATAGGTATTCTTCAGCTGAATAAACAAGTTTCTCAATGTATCTGAAATTCTGAATTATATTCTGCAAATTTCACATAAAAAAGATCATAAACTAATCAACAAGAGAAATAAGAATCTGGCCAGGCACAAAACCCAACAATAGTAGAAGTTGTAATAAAATTTACCATGGTTTACATTTTGGTTCTTGACATACTCCTAATATTCAGACAAAATTATGAATTCCTGTATATCTAAATGACTACATTGGAGCATAGGACATTAGGACTAGAGCATCTAGGCACAGTGTCAAAAGAGTGTGCTTAGAAAAAACTCGAAAAAGCGTAGCAAAGTTCAAGCAGGTCATCTTACCAAAGCATGTGAAACAATAAAACTATGAGTCCTTCTAGCTCTGCCAAAGTTTCAAATGAAAGGCTATTGTTTCACCCCTTAAATCAGCACTGAGAACTATTATGTATTTTAACAATGCCATACCCTCTGGAGTAGTTAACATCTTGATAAATGATTCTTGCTGAGGTTCTTTTCGTAGAATATCTGCGGCCACTGGGTCAGGTTGAACTGCATGAAGACCATTGGCTATACTTTTTGACCGCATCAAGCTTGCTGCAGCTAATGGTTTGGCAGCCCCATTTTCTACAATTGCATTTCCTTTGTGTTCTCCTTCCTGTTCAAAATGTATTGCCAAATTAAGAAAAATCTGGGAAGTTTTCAGCCAGTTTCTCTACCAAATGGGGGAAAAACATAGTATTTGTATAGAATTGGTCCATGCATCATAACAACAACCAAACTAGTGTAATGTCAAACACAAATGCATTATTCGAGTACATCTTTGAGTGTGTTTTTACTGGCTCTACTCCTAGCATTACAATGGTGTTGCGACCTGTCAATTATGAGTGCATCCTTTGGTGCACGGCTGGAGGTAGTTCTGCTCATGTTTTTTTTGGTCTTTTTTCAGTTTATGTTCTACTAGTCTTCTAGAGTGTTGTGGGTGTGTGAGTGTTGTTGGGATTTCTTCCCCTCTGCTTCAGACCTTTCTTCTTAATGAAATGATATTAGCTCTCCTGAGTGTTTGAGAAGAAAAACAGTGGCTGATGAATGTAGGCCATGTTTGGTTCTCCACCATGCCATGCCACAACAAAATTGAGGCTCCCACACCTGCTGACATAGCTGTTTGGATTGCAAATCAAGTTAGGCACGCCACAGATTTTTGCATTGATTTACAACCGCAAAGTCGCCTGTTAGAATACAATGAGTCAATGTGATAAAGTCTAGAGAATGTGATAAGTCAAGTCATAAATGAAGAATCATGTAATCGGTGTCGCAGCCATTTTTGGCACCGCAAGTGTGACAACGCCACAGCGCAGATGGCAAGTTCCGTCTGGGGACCAAACACGCCCGCAGTCTTTGGTGCATGCCTGGTGCCTCTAATCGTTAGGTGCTTCTTGTTAGATCACACTCCCCAGACCTCTAGGCTCTGGTTGGTAGACTGCTGCCCAATTTGTCATTTTTGCTCAAGGCGAGTTTGTTTGTTGTTCTAGCTGGTGTGAGTGTGTTGTGTTTCTGGGTGGGAGCTTATCGCCATTAAATTTCAATGCAAAGATAAGTTGTTTCACCGGGATGTTAGAGTGCTGTAATGTCATGAATCATGTCTCGTAGTTCACAGGAATCCGCATTGGTTCACTTGTAGCATGAGATAACTTTTCTACAGACTTGTAATCATTAAATGAAAGAAAAACACTAGAATATTCACCTTGTCTCCACAGATCTATTTCCAGAACCTTTTAATAAGTTTTAACTCTCTATAATTTGGAACAAGTAATCATACGTGGTTGAATCCAAGGAATGATGGTTAATATTTTTACAAATCCAGATAAATGATGGAATAGTTAATTCTCAATAATCCATGAAAATTTTCAGCCACAAAGCCACTTAAACCATGAGCATTATCCATTTCAAAACAAATGTGTAACATCCAGTGGTTCCTTGCATGCAAACTCATATCAAGGTCAACTTTGACATAAAAAATGGGAAAATTGGATCCTTACCATCGAAAAAACACATCTTTAGATATATACCATCAAAAGAATCAGTTTTAGATATTTACCATCAAAAGGTAATAATATTACAGCTATTTACCATTTGCTCAACTTCTGTTACTCTGGTCGCTGGTTTCAGATTTTTTTGGCCAGTCCATTTTTTATGCTCCAATTTTGCCCATGTGACCAAATGAATGCCGCTGCTTTTAAGTCTCACGAGAGAAAAATAGTAGCATGCAGAGACGGGGCGTCTCACATGAAGGAAAAAAGAAGTCTCACGAGCAAAGGCAGAGACACATCTCCTTGCCGCCGCTGCCGCCACGCTGCCCCCGCGGTGCACTTCCCGGCAGCGCACCCTAGCGCCACTGCCTCCTCCTCGCACCCTAGCTCTTCTTCTTCCTGCCTCTTTTTTTTTTTTGTTGTTGTTCTTAACCCTAAGTTTTCCCTCTCTCCTAGTGCTGAAAAATTGACCTATAAATTGAGCTGTATGTATCCTTCTGAGGTTAGAGAAGGGTAACGATCTTTTTCTCTCCTTTCGAAACTCTGAAATTTGTAGCTATTAGCACCTAGTTTGCTAGTACAGTGGGGAGATGACATAGCGTTTTGCAAAGGGAATAAAATCAGTGGATGAGGATCTAGAATTGTTGTGTTTATATGTTGTTGAGGTGTTGTGTTTGTATCCTACTATGTTTATTTACAGATGCTCTCCTAGAGTGCAGTTACACAGCACTAGATGGGGCCTAATATGCAAGGGCAAAATGGCCGAAGATAAGTTTTTTTTAGATAAGGGAACAAAGTTCCAGCCAAAGATAACTTATTAACCGAACTGGTCAGCTTCTAACGTGAATCATGTTTTGATGGTAAATATCTAAAACTAATTCTTTTGATGGTATACGTCTAAAGACGTGTTCTTTTGATTGTAAGGATCCAATTTTTTCCTACAAAATACAGCACGCATGGGGCGGGCAGTAGGGGAGGGGAGGGGAGGGGAGTAAAAAACTAACAACAATAACAAGTGGATGACTAAAAACTAACAACAATAACAAGTGGATGATAGAAAACTAACAACAATAACAAGTGGATGAAAGGAACTTACCAGATTTCCATTTGTTTTCATGTAGCCATTGTCACTATTTTGTATAGCATCATCTGATCCATCTGCACTTGCACTGACAGCAGGGGACTTGGGTGACTTAGGTCTAATTATTTCAACCCGTCTAGTTGAAACTGTCCGGGCAAATTGTTTACTGCCTGCAATAAACCATCCATTGCCATAAAGAGCTATTGCAGAGATAAGAAAAGTAAACTTCACTGCCTTGCATAGAAACAAAATGATGAAAAAGTATCACAGATGTCACTTATAGACAGCTCATGTCGATTAAATAGATATTATTATGATGCTATGCATGATGACATCTCCAGATTTAGAATACAGAGGTCGTAAAATTATGCTCGCAAGACGCTAAAAGTTTTGCTTTGAATATTGACTAATTGTTTTTCTCGAAAACACATGAGAACTGTGGTTCATTATATTTAGAAGAAAAAATATTGACTAATTGTAACAAATATTAGTGCATCAATAAAGAATGACTAATTGCACACTTGCAGTGTCAGCTTCCCACAACTTTCATGGCGCCTAAAGCTAGAATTCAGTATGTTCCATAGTTCCCCCATCCTATCTACCCACCTATCTCCGAGCAAGTTCCCTCATCCTATCTACCCCACACTGCAGTAGCTAGACTGCACCCACGCCAACCACACACACACCCACACGTATCCATAACTGACGAACAAAAACATACCCGTCGGTTCTATCTAAAAAAACATACCGTCGGGGCCCACGTTCAGTCTAGGCAAGCCCTGGGGGATGTCCAGCAGCTCCGCGCGTTCGAGCGCCGCGTCCACGTGCGGGCCCACGACCCCATGCGCATCGTCCTCCTCCTCCTCCTCCACGAGGTACCCGCCCGAGGCGAGCCCGCCGTCGCCGCGGCTGCCGGCTTCATAGAACGCAGAGAGGTCGGGAAGCGAGGCTGAGCCGCCGCCGGCGCGGCGCGGCGGAGGGAGCTTCCCGCCGACGCCGGGGGCGGGAGTGGGGGGCCGGGTCCTGCGGCGGTTGGTGGCGGCGGAGCGAGCGACCTGCGCGACGGCACGGTAGTGCAGATAGTAGGCCGCTACGGCGGCGGAGGAGGCGCCCACGAGCGCCGCGAGGGCGAGCTGCAGCTTGTACGACGAGGCGGAGCCCGACGAGTCCATGGGCGCCGGCACGCCGGCCGGGCTGCCTGCCGCCCGCCGGTGAGGTGGGGCTCGTGGGTTTAAGGAGGTGATTAGGAGAGGGATGACGGGATTAGCATTAGCAGCAGTAGCATGAGACCGGATGGGATGGGCAGCGGTGGGCCGTATTTATAGGTGCCAGTGCGGATGGTGACGTGGACGCTTACGCGGGCCCCGCTTGGTGGATCTCGTCACTAATCCAGTCCAGTGGTGATTCCGTGCAGGCAACTTTTCTTTTTTAGGTTTGCTTGTTTACGGTAGGGTCTTTTTTAGCTTGCAATTACGCTAGGGTGCTGTCACTTTGCTTAGAGCTTTTTGAACTCGCACCAACAAGACGTGAAAAGTTTGCGAAAAGGGAGGATATTTGGAGTTTTTTGTGGTACGGCAGGCAAGGGGTAAGAAAAGGCCTGCATCGTGGCCGTCCAATGGTGTGGATTGCTTCAATCATTTAGCACAACTTTGTCATGAGCAACTGGGGAAACAAGAGAGCACGGGCAATTGGTTCAAAAGCTTTTAAGAAAGGCGAAGATGGAGTGTATGTTATTATTATCATAATAGAACTTTTTTGAAAAGGAAATTATCATAATAAGAACTTAGATGGTGTATTTGTGGATACGCTCGAGCGAAGAGATGCACTCTGGGGTTTATCTCACAGTTAGGATATACACAAGACGAAAATTTAGGTACCTAGAAGAAGGAAGTATAATATAATGATAGTACTAAAGTTGATGGATATCATATCCTACATGGCTAGGAGATGGGCAATGCGTGACTCATGTTTTGGACCTACATACTAAAAGCTGCACCCGAGGAGAGGATAAGGATTTGAATAGGGACAAACTGATGACTCATGATTGTCGATCAAGCTCATTGCATACTGCCGGTTCATTTAGTTGTTTTTATATTTATTATAATAATGTATATTGTCTATTTTAGTTTGAAGTTATTAGCTTATAAATGTAGAGGTAAACAAAGAGGTGCAGTTCTCAGGGTTTGAATCACGGAACACGGACTTCGTCATCAGTCTGTCGCTACGGCGTGGGATCCAATCCTCAGGCGGCTCCCTACGCCGGGCGCGGGGCCTGCAGGAGGCTTTCCTGCAAAGGCAGCGTGATGGCATTGATGAACATGGCCCCAACATCGACTTCATCCTGTGGTGCGTCATGCCGTGGAGAGGGAGGCCGGACATGTGTTGCAGGGGTCATGTGAGCGTCGTTCGGGCCCTCAACGGAGGCAGCCACCGACGCCTCAGCATCACCAAAGACAAGCACAGCCATCCGAGGCGGCGAACGGGTGTCCGCCGCTACCGTGGCAACAACAGAAGGGTCCCCACCAACGACCCCTGGCGCCTTCGCATCCTCGAAGCCGAGTGTAACCACTCATAGCGGCAAACAGCAGGCTAAGCGCGTGCTCGTCAACAAATGGGAAGGACGGCCGGACCACACGGTCACGAACACTCCAAATGAAGGCATTGCGGTGAAGTTCCATGCTGCCTTCGGGGGTCCGGTGTCCCCTTGTAGGCGCGAACACATGCGCGAGCTCTTCTTTGGGACCCGCCAGTACGAGCCTGAGGAGCTGGATTACTGAATTGCGCCTGCTCGCTTACTCCCGTCGCGCAATAGTTTATTTTTTAGTACATCAAGGCTAATCCACCGCATAGAATGGTGATTCGTGTTTAGTGTTTACTCCAAGAAGCGTATGGCCTCTCGCCGTATCACTACTTGGAGCGTGTAATATTCCCACTTCCACTTAATGAAGAACCTGCAATGCACGCTTTCGAAAAAAAGAGGTACAGTCTTGTAACTTCTATATGTTTCAAGTGGTTATTATTAATAAGAAAACAGAACTAAAAAGGCAGCCATAATACTTCTACATTATTCTCTTATCACTTCTCTCGTATGTTTGTTCCCTTCTTTACTCAACTCTCTTGGTTCTTTTCTTGGCTCCATCCTTAAATATATATATTCTACCTCTGCTTTCTACAAACAAATAAAATAAGTACATAACATAGAAGCCAAAAGAAGTGGGCTGATGAGCATTCTTCATTGTCCAATGGAGAGGCAAGTTCTTTGAGCTAAAACAAAGAAAAGCATCATTGTGAGCAACAATGGCTCTCACACATAGCAGTTCATAGTATCAACTCGTATCGTATGTCCTAATTGATTTCATACTCATTGATTATATTTCCATTAAGTGGATCTTACTAAATTCACTAAATTACTCATTTATGTATGTGCTAACAAAGCTTGGCAGTTTGATACTAGATTCTAGCAGCACTCCTTATCACATGAACTACTTAATAAATCTAAACTACTTAATCTTATGTCCTTAGCCACTTGCAAGGAGGCTCGTAGTCATCAGTGTCAAAGTCACCGCAGCCCTCGTTGCCATTGTCGTCGGTAGCGATGGCGACAATGCTTTCCTCCTAGGAGCTCCATTAAGGACTACTTAGAGGACGACTATTTATTAGAGCCTTTGTCGCTCAAGCCTCGTTCTATTCAAGGACAAGTCGTTGCTCGGAAACTTAAAGCAGTTTTTCACCGACATGATTGAAGGGAAGTTGGATGAAGAAGGGGTGAACAAGGAAGAAGCAGGGTGGGTTCAAAAGGCAGTGGGCATGAAGAATATGTAGAGCATTGGTGTGAGCCTGAAAGAAGGATGTTGGTAATTGGGACATTACTCAACAATTGCAAAGAAAGTGAATCTCATGTTCCAACAAATGGTGTTTTAGGGTCCGCGGCCATGATGAATATCATGAGCGGCTCAGTGTATAATACGACAGGGAAATTAAGAAATCCTAAGATTATCATCGGGTCAAAGGGACAGACATTGATGATAGATGTTTTATCTGCCGGTTGTATGCACTCTAGGCCCCATTGTAGATCTAACTATCGGTGAAACAATTATATTGTCAGTTATGTAATAAGTAGCGGTGATAATGGCGACAGTGATAGCTCAGTCTATAGTAGTGGAGTCTATCTTGATGAAACCCATTATCATGGCTACCATCACAAAAGCTGATGTGGCCGCCTTGGTAGTAGCGCCATGATACTCACCACTAGGATTTGCTAAGAGCAAGTATAATAATGGGCTTATAGTCAAGCTAATGTTGATGTGGAGAAAAGAAGTGAGAAGAAAGATAAGAGGTTGGCAAGCACCAAGTTAGTCACGAATGCATATGCAGTGAGGGCCCAAATAGCAAGTGTTGCATGGAGGAATAAGAAAGAGGTTTACGGACAAATAGGAGTATTGTAGCCATGCTAATGCAAGTGTTGCGAGGAGGATTATGATAGTATTTTTTTTAACTTGCAAACGTTCTTATAAACTTGCAAATTCATTTTCAGTTTTTTTAAGATGCCATCCAACATGTTGCATATTCATTTTTCCCTACCGATCGCTTGTCCCCCTTTCAATCAGGCAACCTTTTCCTGTTTAATAACGCGCCTAGACTGCTGGACACGCTTTAGGTTGCATGCTGCCATTGCCACCACCACTTACTCCTAGTATTTACCTGATTACATTACTGCTGCAGCAGATCAATCACTTTGTTGTCTAAAAGGAACCCAAAAATGCCACAGTTGGATCTGGTTAGGTCCCTCCACTAGTCCCCCCTAAAAAAATTTCAGCACAGACGCCCAATCCAATAATCACATCTTTACCCACTTTTCATCATCAAACATCAGTGACAACTGACAAAAGTGCCATGTGTGGGTTAATAGGAGATGTCGGCCTCCTGCCCTCTGTGTTTCCTGTGGAATTCGAGCGTTCCACGGCGTTTCTGTGCGGGAATCACAGTGATGCACTGTGTGGTCGCCGGCATCTATCCGACATGCTCCGATCCGTTCGGCAAAGCATCCTGTCCTCATCGTCCCTCTTGGCTCTTGCAACGCAAATATCCTCCTGTTTGGTGCACGAGTTGGATTGCTGGATCTCAAGAGGATGGGAGTGTGAGAAAGGGACCCGGCCGGCCGCAACTATACAGATCTGAAGAGAACCTATCTTTGCAGTTGCATAGCTGCCACTTAAAAACGATTGGTGGAGGGGGAATTTCGCTTGCTGGCTGTAAATCAGAAGGCGACGCCGCGCTGGATCTGTACGAATAATGGTGATAGCGAAATTTTCAGATGTATATAACATAGCAGAATGCTACCACATGGGGGGAAACAAAGAAGCAGAAGAAGAAAAATATTACTCCCTCTAGTTCAATATATCTATGACCTTACTTTAGCTAGTGTTTAGCCAACATAAAGGTCTCCGCGTTAAATTTTCAAGGCCTATAAATAATAAATTGCCACATCAATCGAACAAAATAAAGTCAAAATGCCCATAGACGAGTTATAGATTGCACATCACTATATATCATAATGAAAAAATAGCCTAAAATATCCTTATATACCCATTCCACTATTACCCACTCATTATCAAGAAAAACATGAAGCTGGTATTTCTTTTTTAAAAATATGAAGCCAACCACATACATACGTCATACTTAATACATTTATATCTAAAACTAAAAATGTTGTAATAAGCTTTTTCCAGAGGCAGCTGAAATTGGGTTTGTTTGTGTTCAAGTGTCTCTAAAAAATATAAACCATTGATTTCTAGAGCAGCCAGGAATCTAACCACCGCTAGAAATTTATTTCTAGAGGGGCGGCAAACAAATAGCAAAAAGGTCCCCGAGATGAAGCCTACCAAGGAACCAAGGATGACAGCAATAGCAAGACACAAGCCACATGCTTTTCATGTACAATACACGTGCGTATGGTTTTTTTTTTCAGAGACTACGCAAAAATTGCTGGTAGTAGTGAGTCCTAGTTTTGCATGTAATCTATGAATAGATAAAACCCTATATATAGAATGCAAGAACCTATAATTATCGTTATTGTCACATTGTCTCTAAGTTTCTATATATATATAATATAGTATATGTTTTAGAGATGTTTTCAAATATAATGCATTTAGACAATAAAGAAGATAATATTCCCTCAAATAACAATATGGGAGTTGAAAATAATTGAGTGGTTTCACTATTTTCTAAAAGAAAACTCAGATTTTAATAGATTAAGAAGTTAAGTAAGAGCTATATACATCTATTGTTTTTTTCTTTTTTAAAAAGAAATAACAAGAATGTACTATATTTCAGGACGGAAGGAGTGTTTTGTATTATTACTTCACAACCCACTTGTATAAAGCGCTTGCTCGTATAGGAAGCGTTCTTCCTTCCTTGATATATATCAATGATAGGGAGTATGATGATGTTTGCCTTCCCGTCGCGCGCTTTTTATTCCGTTTCGGATGCTGTGGCCATATTATGTTTAGAAACTTGGTGATGTAGTACAAGGAATGTTGGCGGTACCTTGTGCACGCGTTCCTCGTGCAACGGTGCAAGTGTACCTAAAATGTTATATTATTACTCCTATAATTGGGGCACCGGGAATGACAGCAACGATCATCGTACGGGGACGCCGCCTATAGTCCCACTCCAACCACTAACCGCGTGTTTTACAGTTTTTCACCATGCGCATGCAGCTGTGTAGCATGCAGATCATTTTAAGAGCCGCGATCGGTTGGTGCCCGGTGACAGTACGGAGCAGGGAAATCGCGATTATTTAGTGCCTGCTGCTGCCGCTACAGCATTTTAATCGATCGCCATCGACGTCGCCGTCCGTCGTCGCCTCGCCATCGCTTTCTCGTGGATGAGATAGGACAGACGATGCGTTTGTGCTCGTGTGTGTGCCTGACGAGGCCATTCCTCGTAGCCAGAAATAAATACAAACAAAACACGACAGACGTGCTTCTAAAACCTTATCAGTTAGGAATTGTGGAGACCTCATTTGTGTTGCTACGAGTGGTACTCACCATCACGTACACGGTACACCAATACAACACCATGCATGCATTTACGTACAATCTAGAGTGGCCATGTATACGATTAATCGCTTATATTTATATAGGAGTATATGCTTCATCTATCACCGTTGATATTCTGTCGTGCTACTCTCATTATTTAATTTGGGTAGGTTTGAGTTGTCTATATGAACAAACAGAGGCTCATCGCTCACATATGTCCTGGACTCACTTGGTTGTTGCAAGGGAATAGTGCGTGCGTGCGTACAAGATCGATGCTCAAGCTTTTCGGTGAAGGAAATCACTACACACCGAGAAAGAGATGGGGTGCCACTGCATCCTCCTAAGAAATCCTCACAGCCTCACAAGTCACACCGACAATATATCCAAGCATACCTCTCCCTCGGCCCCTGTTCTGACCTGCTGTGCACCTCAGCGTTTCAGCTCGACCACACACAATGCAACCTTCTCCTGTACCATGTGGTTGAACACTCACGAAGCGGCCACCATCTGTGTCATGTGGCCCATACGGCCATACAATATCCAACAAAGGCCGAAAGAGAAGTTGGCCGTAAAAATGGCCCGCACACACGACATAAGGCAAAAGTGGTTATTAAAGAATAGATGGTCTAAGTCCTCATCTATCCCTTCATTGCTACGTTCAGGTGCCTTCTTCGATTTTTATCCTTGGTGTGCATTTGGACTTCCACACCCAGGAGATCGCGTACGTTGGCATGTTTTGGATGACCATTTTATAGAACTTGTTTGGCGAGTACCCTTCAGTGCCTCATTGGTAAGTCCAAGTATCCTTGGCTTGCTCGTCAAAGGTTTGCAAAATCAGGAGATCTCTAAGATTTTGGACTTTCTCAAAAGCTTCATGTGAGATCGGGTAGGTTGAAAACACTGACCAGGTTCTTAGCAGCCATGACTTCACTCACACTTATATTGACATTTCGTGCAAAGGAGAAGAGAGTGGGGAAGCGTTGCGCCAAAAATTGATCTGACAAGAGATCTTCCCAAAAGGTTACTGTCTTGCCATCACCAATGTTGCACCGGGCAATCCCCTAAATATAGTGTTGAGGTGTTGCATATCTTTCACCAGAAAGAGCCTACCTCTCTAGAAGTATGTGGGACTTTATTGGTGTATTATGTATTTGCTCTAGATAAGATTAACCCAGAGAATGTCAGATCTGTTTATGAAGGTGCTTGGGGGAGGAGAGCATCATTGTGTGCATTCAGGTTGATGACACTAAGCCTTCCTTTGATTTTGGGCTTTGTTACTAGGGGCCATGTTCTTTGTCGTGTTTGTCCCTCTCCATAGACATTACTTGTGTGCTCTGTCAATGTTATCAACCACACTCTTTTGAAGTTTCAGCGCACACATAGAATAGGTAGTTGTCGTTGTAAGCACTAAATTCACCATTTGCAAATCTCCATGAGTACGAGAGTACTGTCAAAGTTGCCTTTCAATCGGCGAACTTCTCTATTAAATGAGACTAATCTATCATAAAACTTAGAATGGAGCAAATATCTTAGTATAGTATAGAAAAACATATATCTGGCCTTTCGGGATGTTAAGCCCTCTTAGAGCATCTCCAAGAGCATTTCTTAAATATACTTTCTAAATTATCATTTAGAGAGTTATTTGAATAATATATCTTTGTACTCTCCAACAACTTTTCTATATCTTGTGCATAGTCTAAAGAGCGCAAACTCTTTATTCGCGTAAACCAGAAAAGATACCAAGAGTCCCTTGGAGATGCTCTTAGAATGAAAAGCTCAATTTTTATAGACTTCAAATCCTTGAAGTCGTCCGATTTTAATTTATTGAGCAATTTGAAAGTGGTTTTAGCTGACGTGACTCTGTCTTGCATGGCATCATACATCAACCACGAGGGAGATAAATAGGACTTCTGTGATAGTTCATGGAGTCAATTAGACTTTGTAAAGATATAGAAATATTTTTTATAATTTTAAGAATTATTAATGTATTTGTCTATAAACTCTAATTGACCTCCTAAACTATCGTGAAACTATGATTTACCTCAGTACCTCCTTCGTTACTGGCTAGCATTACATAGACATGGCATCATATCATCAAAAATTGCTTTCAAAATTACCGAGAAAGATAGTCCAACGATTTCAAGAGTTAGAGAAGTCTAAAACAACTTATTTTCAGATTGAGGAAAATAAATCAGACTCATATAATAGTTGAGAGAGATAAGGGAGCTTTTTTTCTTTAAAAGGCTCGATAATCTTTTTTATTGAGAAAAACAAATGAGACAGAGAGAGAATTTTTTTTGAGCAGAGCCAGAGAGAGAGATGAAAGTGGCCGGTGTGAGAGGGGAACAAGGCTGAATGGTAACAGGCCGTTGCTGGGCCTCGTTTCCACTCTGCTTGCTGCCAACATTCCTTTTTTGTTTTTTTTTGGGAAATTCTTCTTTCTTCGTCGCGAGTAGCGACATACGAGCGCCACCTTATCGGTTCCCCTTTCAGGCCCCTCCTCGCCTCACTCCGCCTGCTTCGTCTCTTCACCATGGCCGCCGCCCACCTCCTCGCCGCCTCCGCCGCCGCCTCGTCCTCCTCCACCGCCTTCCGCCCTCCTCTCCGCCTGCGTTGTCCACCACATCTCCGCTTCAACCTTACTGGTACTGCCGTAGTCTCTCTCCAGCCTACGCATCAGCACACTGCCGAGCAGTGAGAAGTTTGACTCACCTCCTGATGCATGTCGGTTCCATTCGCAGGGAGGCGGCCGTTCCTGGTGGTACGCGCGGCTGAGACCGACGCCAAATACGGTGAGCGTGCTTGTCACGGGCCTCCGTGTGCTGTTCTGCCGTTTTCCGTTGCTCTCTAACTCTTTGACGCGTGATTGATTGATTGATTGGTTGCGCAGCGAAGGCGAACGCCAAGGCCCCGGAGAAGGCGCCCGCAGCGGATGGCTCCAGCTTCAACCAGCTGCTCGGCATCAAGGGCGCCAAGCAGGAGAGCGTGAGTCTTCCCTCAACCTCTTCCCGTGCATTGGGTACTAAATATAGGAGTACAAAACTTAGAACTACATATTTCCAAATTTCTGTGTGCTGGACTTCACAATGAGAAAGCCCAAAAATGCTATGTGGCAGACTCTAAATCGCTATTGCCGCGAAATAAAATTAATTTGAATGTGGGCTCTGGTCTTTCTCTTAAACAGTTACACATTGCAATGTTGTCGGCTTGTCGCCTTGTTGGTTTGCCATTGTCTTTGATTACCGGTGAATGTGGGTACATACAAACAACTAATAGCAGCAGCTTAGATGTTAGATCCACGAACAAAGAACTAATTTGGTTCTCGAAAGTTAAGCTTTGCCTTCTGTGCATGCTACCATGTCACTTCTCTCTAACAGCTAAGCATTTGACCAGGTTCCATATGTTACATTTTTCGGCAAAATTGCTTGATATGCTTTTCACTGCATTCAGTGAATGATTCATCCTGCACGCAGCCAGGATTTTCATGCAATGAAAACGTTGAGTAATATTCGTAGCTCACAACATAATTTTCAAGTGATATGTCACCACTTTTTTAGGGTAATAAAGTCTATTTTTTTTCTTTTCCCACCTTCCAACTTGCGCAACAGTTCTATTCTCAGCCCTGAACGATGAAACTGGGTCTAGGACACCTTCCAAATGTCGCAACGGGACAAGTTTGGTCTTCTTGCTCATTTCAAAGATGTCTATTTTTCCAAAAATAATAAAAATCTGGTTTCATTTCCAAAAATTCATAACTAATTTTAATCAATTTTTATTATTTTTGGAGAATAGAAAACCACCTTTGAAGCCAGCAAGGTGACTAAATTTGCCCGGTTTCGACATTTAGAGGGCGTCGGGCGTCCTGTACCTGGTTTCTTAGTTTACGGTTGAAAATCAAACTGCCGTGTGAGCTGGAGGCCAAAAAAGTGAACCTGACCCTTTTTTTGGAAAACCTCTTCGAGCATGTCTTTTCCCAGATGTCCAATTTTAATTGTTTACTGTCTCCAGCAGTTAATAACATGAATGCCTCTTTAACCTTTTGCATTCTAACCATTTGTGTCTAGAAACTGGAAACTATGTACTATTCACCAATGCTCTCTTTCATATATTGACACAGGACATATGGAAGATCCGTCTTCAACTTACTAAGCCAGTGACATGGCCTCCGCTTGTATGGGGAGTTCTCTGTGGAGCAGCTGCCTCTGGTATGCTTTTCTGCCTATGACGGTTTAAATCTGTTCCCTGAACGCTTCGTGTCTCTACTTAATAAAAACAACCCAACCTGTGAATTTTTGGGAACTGCACTTTCCTGTGTAATTACATCAGTAGTGCATTGCTACTATGTTGTTGGTTGTACACCTTCCTAAGGGCTTCCTAGTTTGCTAATCAATAATAGTGTTATTGAATCTTCATCCTTACAATTTAGCGACTAATTTAGCAACTGTCATTTATTGCACCGAAAAAGCAGTGTAGCCTAGAAAATCTATAGGTCCATCCTTCTTTCTGTTGAATTCAAACTAGCAAGCCCAGCAACTTACAAAACAACATCAAACTCTCTAGATGGCTTGGCTTTTGGGATAAAGGAACCAGAGTACAGTGTCCAATTGTAGTGCTTATGAATACTGTTCCTTTCGGTATATGACTAGTATGTATGGTTACGTTGTTTTTCCCCTAATGTGTCACATTCAGGAAATTTCCACTGGACAGTTGAAGATGTCGCAAAATCTATTGTATGCATGATGATGTCTGGTCCATGCCTTACAGGATACACACAGGTTTACTTTTAAATTCTCTTTGTCAGCCTTCATTTACATACTCAGACATGCTGGGTGGGAGACTATTTCTACTAATAAGTATGTCAGCCAAACATTCTTTCTTGTAGACACTTAATGACTGGTATGATCGAGACATTGATGCAATTAATGAGCCTTATCGCCCAATTCCATCAGGTGCCATATCAGAAAATGAGGTATGTCTATATTTCAGAAAATGGGATCCCTTTTCAGCATATGTAATTATATGCATGCTTAGTTTCATGGACTATGGACTAGTTTGTAGGTGCATGAGTCCAAACTTGCCATTTTAGGGATGCCAGCAATTCAAAAAATAAAACCCATTCATACACCAGTTGTTTCTTTTCCATCAATTAGCCATTCCTTTCTTTCCTTTCCAGAATGTTATTTTGCAAGTTAAAGCATTGGGGTTTTATACTATATTTATACAGCAAACAAGAGATTGAGTTTGAGGACCGGCATGTTTGTCTTACAAAGGAAACATTGGTTTGCACCAAAAGTATCCGCCTGGACACGTGTCTATGGGGGTCAGCGGGTGGATAAACAAACTATAAACTTGGCGATGTTGCCATCTTTTGAATGACATCATGTTTGACCAAAAATTGAAATCTAGGTAGCTTATCATTTCAATCTATCTTCCCTGTCTGGCCTTGCATTTAATTTTTGGTTGATTTATAGTGCTAGTACTTTGTTGTTATATCCGTCGTCATATATATGGTTGGTTGTTAGATGTGATATCTTGCTTTAATTCAAAAAAAAAAAATGTGATATCTTGCTTGGTGTTGTGGCCCTGTTGCTATTTGTGAATCCCCTCTTTCAAGTTGGCCTTAATTCCTGGATGGATTTGTTTTTCCATTTTGGCACATGTAATGCCATTGGCTGCTGCATAACATTTGAAATGAAATTTATTCTTGATGACAATGATGTTGTGGTATCATTTACAAGGGTTTTGCCAGCTCCAACTGGCTAAGTTATCATGTCATCCCTGACTCCCTGTAACACTGATGAAAATTATTTTCTTCAGGTAATAACCCAGATCTGGGTGCTCTTGCTAGGAGGGCTTGGATTAGGCGCTTTGTTAGATGTGTGGGTAAGTCCTTAAGTATTAGTTTTTGTGCTTCAACAGGTTAGTGAAATTAAAATTTCCATGCATCTTATAATGCTTTGCCATTTCAGGCAGGACACGATTTTCCTATTGTGTTTTATCTTGCTGTGGGTGGCTCCTTACTTTCTTACATATATTCTGCACCACCTCTTAAGGTACTTGAGTGTGTCTTCTTTATTACTGATTCTCTTCTCTGAAAAATACTTCCTTGGGACACAACATGCCTTTTGATTGAAAGATGCTCACAAAACTTATCATTTCAGCTCAAGCAGAATGGATGGATTGGGAACTTCGCTCTGGGTGCAAGTTACATCAGTTTGCCCTGGTATGATCAACATTGCTGATTTCTCTTCATGTTGCGCAAACAATGTTGGTTTTGATGCCACCATCATTATATTCACAAATCACAAGAGCTTAAAGGTATAGAATATTTTTTGTAGGTGGGCTGGCCAAGCGTTATTTGGAACTCTTACACCGGATATCGTTGTCTTGACTACTTTATACAGCATAGCTGGGGTATTTCGTCTCCACATCCTGTTTGGCTTTCTTTTGATCATTCATGTCATGATGATTGACCTTTTTCTTGATTATGATTATGCAGCTAGGGATTGCTATTGTAAATGATTTTAAGAGCATTGAAGGGGATAGAACTCTGGGGCTTCAGGTTATACTCCTTTTTTCTGTAAATATTTATCATTAATGTGCTTCTCAATAACAGTTTCACCTTTTTTAAAAACAAAAAACTGTTTAAAATTTTGTAGTCACTTCCTGTTGCTTTTGGGATGGAAACTGCAAAGTGGATATGCGTTGGAGCAATTGATATCACTCAATTGTCTGTTGCAGGCAAGGCATCTGTTGCCTTTTTTTCCTTTGGCATACAATCGGCCTTCACTTTAATTTCTTACTGTACTAGCTCGATCTGCATACTATATTCTGGCTGTTGCCTAACATTCCCTGCATTTATCATGATAATACAGCTTTGAACAAGATGTGGTTATTAAAGTTTTTCACCTTAAATTCCAAAGATTTGAAATGTCAGCCTTCACTTTAATTCTTACTGTACTAGTTCGATCTGCATACTATATTCTGGCTGTTGCCTAACATTATCCCCTGCATTTATCATGGGAATGCATCAGATTTGAAGTTCCCCTCTGTCATGATAATACAGCTTTGAACAAGATGTGGTTATTAAAGTTTTTTCAGCTTAGGTTCCAAAGATTTGAAATGCCAGCACACTATGCATGAGATTGTGTAGCTATATTCTCTCCAAGTCCTGCATGATGCCATATTCTACCAGTAGAAAATAGGGAACACATCCATAGCTTGATGCGATTATGTTGAATTTTGATAGGACATTGTAATATTAACGCTCCACTCCTCATTTTTTCAGGTTACCTATTGAGCACTGGTAAGCTGTATTATGCCCTGGCGTTGCTTGGGTTAACAATTCCTCAGGTGTTCTTTCAGGTATACCTGACCGTTCTTGCTGCACCTTTTTTTGTGTTTGGGGATTTTTCTGTTCAAGATATTTTCATGTTTGAAGCGCCCTTTCTCCCTGCGTGTTACTAGTTTCAAACTTTTTGACCTATGAGGAATAGCTTTATTTGTAAGCATGCAAAACTGCATATGGTTACCTCCAGAAAACAGTATTGAATTTATCTCTGGGCTGAATGAAACATTGCTACTAAGGACATTTTTATCCACAATGCATAAAGGAAACACAAACGATACCACAAAGTCGAGGAGAAAAGAGGGCTGCTGATTCATTAACAGATCCACTTTTGTTTTTGTACGTGTGCTCTATATTGACTATAATCCTCCAAATAGCAGTTTGAACATAGGTTTGGTTTGTGTTAAACAAAACATTGCAGATAAGCACATTTCTTTTATCTAACACTGCATGTCTGAAACATGAACAACATAGCAGAGGTGTCTGTTACTCTATTTCATTAACAGTTCCACTTCCGTTTTTGTGCATTCTAATACATCTTATTTTCCTGGAGCAGTTCAAGTACTTCTTGAAGGACCCTGTGAAGTATGATGTCAAATACCAGGTGCGCTTCAGCTGTTTTTCCCACTCTTACTAGTTACTACTTCCAACCCAGCCCGAGCCCGTTCTGAAGCTCTTATCTAGAGCCCGTTCTGAAGCTCTTATCTAGTCAGAACTCAGTGGGGAACAGCTTGAGGTAACCATTCTGATTCGGACAATCTTACTTTTTCTGATATAGGCAAGCGCACAGCCGTTCTTCGTCTTCGGCCTACTGATGACAGCTCTGGCAACCAGCCATTAAGAAAGCATGCAACCAGTCATTAAGAAAGCATCCAACTTAAACCGAACCCGCAACCATTCTGTTACCGAGGAGGCAAACTGTTCCAAGTGTGGTGACCGGGTTAATAAGCTAGCTGCTTGTGTGCAGGGTAGGAAGAGAACGTCCTTTTACTTCTAGAAAACACAGATCGATTTTGTAAGGATTATGTGGTGGGAGGAAAAGTGAGCATTATCGCTGGATGTTGTAGTAGGGTCAGTAGGTGCACGGTAAGATTGTTGTTGTGCCCTTGTTAGCGGCTGAACTGGCAATGTTTTGAACAAGCAGTTTTGCGTAACGGACGTATTGTTTGTTGTATGATCATTCCTGAAAGAAAGTTGCTTGTTGCTGATTGCCCATCCACAATGGAACGAACGAGTTTACAGCATTTAGGTTTCGCAAAGAGCGTAAATCTCGGAGGTGTCATACCATATCAATGCACAAAGTAGGAAAGCTAGCTCAATGTATTCACCCGGTAGTGTAGCGAGTTATTTTTTCGATGTAGTTGACTAGTTTGGGATTTTTTAAAAAATTTAATTTTTTTAATCAAAAATTTAAAAAAACTTTATTTTAAACTTATTTTCACGTTGGAACCCTTTTGTCACGCCAAATCATTTGGCGCGACCAGCCCATCGCGTCAATGCATGTGGCGCGACGGGGTGGGACTCGGTCAACTCCCTTGCCACGGTGTTCCGGCGTCAAAATATTTCATATGGCGCGACGGGGTGGGACTCGGTCAACTCCCTTGCCACGGTGTCCC
>CM041639.1:24874223-24899746 GCA_023333625.1 Bothriochloa decipiens | reverse complement strand
TGGCGCGACGGGGTGGGACTCGGTCAACTCCCTTGCCACGGTGTCCCGGCGCCAAAATATTTAGCACGTGCATTTGTTGCTCCAAATGATTTGGCGAGACAAATAAGTTTGAATAAGTTTGAAACCGATTTTTTTGATTTTATTAGAAAGATTAAATTTTTAAAAAATCCACTAGTTTGCCCAGTATGGTTTCAAGACTCGTCTCTCAAAGCAAACACTCTGGGAGATGGGAGAGCGAGAAGATCAAAGTCCTTGTTAGAATTACTGCTTCGAATGTGCTTACGCACTCTCGTCGGGAGAAATCGTGTCAAAATTCTACCGACGATGCTGTATATATTGCGCAGGCTATACTTACAAGTCCGGGACAGGCGAGGTGCTATGTTTCCGTTCCGTTCTGGCTTCTCTTGTGCAAAACTAGCTACGAGTATATCGTTCGTTGTCATATATGAAGACAATCACTCCAAACAAATTGCAGTAGTCGAAACACAGAGAAGATTCTTACTATGTGTTACGAACCAACAACTACGTTACCGAAACAAAGCATGGATACAAACAAACTCGAAGACCTTGAGACACCAGGTGCTAGATCCACCACAGACACTAGGGGACTATATATACTTGGGGTAGAGCCAAGTACACAGGCTGCTAAACTCCGACGACAAAGCCTGAAGAAACCTGCCTCCCAACACAGTCACGACGACCACCGCTGACAACTGACTACCATCAGCAACTAACTGAACCAAAGCACTACGCATACAACATATGACCGCCTACATACGTGCTGCGACGACGACTCACGCCCTACATTATTATTCAGTGCAAACGTGCCAAACCTGCTGGAGTGGCACGTGCTACTACGACTAGCCTACTATACACTACCTTCCTGCAGCGGGGCGCACACGGGCATCAGATATCTAGGAGGACTTGGTCCTCAACTTGGACTCGTCGATCTCGATGCCCTCCCGGGCGGCGCGCTCGCCGCCGGACTCCTCCTTGGTGCTCAGGCCGCCCTTCTTCCCCATCTCGCTGTAGCCCTCGTGGCCCAGCTGCTCCTTGCGCGTCTCCCCGCCCTTCTTCCCCATCTCGCTGTAGCCTTCGTGTCCCAGCTGCTCACTCCGGGTCTGCCCTCCCTTGCTGCCCATCTCGACGTAGCCCTCGTGGCCCAGCTGCTCACTCCGGGTCTGCCCGCCCTTGCTGCCCATCTCCTGGTACCCCTCGTGGCCCAGCTGCTCCTTGCGGGTCTGCCCGCCGCGGCTGCGCCCTGCACGCACACATCAACAGAGGAACACACGTCGTTTCATTGATCAGTTACGTTCTTGGCCATTAACGCAGTAGCAGTGGTCTACTAGCAGTGTAGAGACACAGAGCTCGCTAGACAATGCAAGTCAAGCTAGAGAGAGAATCAAAAAGCCTGTCCGGCCGTGGGCTACAAACAACCTTCGGCGAGGTGCTCCTGCGCCTCGAGGGTCTTGCCGCCGGTGCCGCCGGGGACGACGGTCTGGCCCTCCTCGGCCATGCGCTCCAGCTCCTCCCTGCTCTCCTGACCGGACGCCATCGCCGTACTTCAAGCTAACGAACGAAGCTCACGAGCTCGGCGTGGATTGTTGCTAGACGTGCGAAGGACTGCTGTTTACGTGGATTGTTAGCTACGTACTGGCTTTGCTTCTGTGATTGGTATGGAGTGGCACCCCTCATCATTTTATAGCCGTCCGGTGGAGAGGCGGCACGTCGCGAGGCCAGGGGCCCGTGAGGGAGCCGGCCGGCCGGGCTGGGGACGTGTGCGCCGACGTGGACGAAATGCAGGGTCCCTCGGCGCCCGTGCGGCGCGACGCGTGTGCGGGAAGGCCTCGCTGGGGCGACACGTAGGTGCGTGTCGCTCGAGCAAGTGCGCGCGCATGCGAGCGAGAGCGCATGTCACCGGGCACAGAGGCCATGCGTGCGCGTGCGCCGTAGACCGTAGTTATCCGGCCGGCCGACCCAATATTGAAGAAGCATGCACGGGCCGGCACGACCGTAGCAGCACTACTGTAGCATGGGGACGAGGTGGTGCTCCGGCCATGCTGCATTGCCGCCGCGTGTATGCATGCGCTAGCTCGGCACCCGAGACCGACCGGAGACCGGCCAGGTGCCCGGCGAGACAGTGTACAGGGATGGCGGCATGGCGCCCGCCTGTTGCCCACTTCGTCTTGGCATTTTTCTGTCTGAGAAGCTGGCTGTTGGTCACTCACCATCATGAAGGCACACCATATATCGTCGTCATGTATGGGCGTATGGCGCGTTTCACCCATGCAAATCAGACATACTTCATGAGTCTTAAATTATAATTTATTTCTACTTTTTAACCTAATACGTATGACCTCAGCCAATTCAAAATTTTATCAAAAAAGTTATGGAAATATAGTTTAATTTAAATTATTTTAAAAAACTGTTATTAATAAAACAAGCCACAACACAAGTTATTGTTTATACAAATTTTTAGATAAAATGAATGCTCTAATTTGGTATTAAAAAGTTCAAACAAACTATAATTTTAAAAAAAGTAATACTTAGAGAAAAATCATGAAAATAACAACTTTGTAAACCAAGAAAAAAATACTATACCATTGTTGATATGCAAATAACTGTTTGGATGTGTGAAAGAAAATATTATACCGTTGTTTGATAAGTTGAAGCGGACAATGGTTCAGAGACCAAATCTACTCAATGTTTTCTCTTAAAAAGAATTTGAAAATACTTCCGAAAAATATAATTTAGATGTTTCGTGTGTATATCACCGCCGTATATACAGAATCTGGAACAGTTTGGTACGAAGGTATATCATACATCATACACTCCTGTTAATTCATCAAACCGTACCCTCCATTGTCCTTTATAGTCGTTTATAAGGCATACTCTGCCTGTTAATTCATCGAGAGTAAATTACATTCGCTATACAACAACTATCCAAGTGAGTGTATGTTAGTCCAACATCTTGTAATTTATCCTATTTAATACAACAACTATCCAAGTGGGTGCAATCTTCATCCAACATCTTGTGATTTGTTTAATTTGATATGAAAACTTGATTCTCTGATGCAAATACGGTCCAAACACATGAGTTCGATGTCATTGGAAGCTACTACATCATAGCACGCTTAGCTAGAATTGTTTGGATAATGATTCATTTGCATGCCAATTTGATCTCTTGTTGGATTTAATATATTCTTGATGCATTTTTAATTTAATAAAATCAAATAAATCTTAGCCTATATAAAATATTATAGTGCAATAACATAGTTTAGTATCATATGAGAGAGTTTGGTTAAATGTTGACTCACATTAAAAAGTTGAAGGACATATCACACAGTGCCGCTACTGATGAGGCTGCGTGCATGAGGCGGACCAACCCACAACATATGCTCGAGTATGCTGGACGATCAAGTTTTTTGGCATCTTAGCCTCTGATCAGTTTTGGCACATATTGCGGTTAGTACAATGTACGGTGTAATGTTATTGATGTTAGTGATTTAGAGTGTATAAAAACACACCATTACAATGTTTAGACCTTGTACGGCAAGTTTTTTATCAAATTAAACAGATTACATGATGTTGGATGAAGACGTACCCATCTAGATAGTTGTTATATTAAATTGGACAAATTACAAGATGTTGGATTAATGTGCACCTACTTAGATAGTTGTCGTATAGTGAGTGTAATTTACTCATTCATCAAACCGTACCCTCCATTATCCTTTATAGTCGTTTGTTAGGCATACTCTGCCTGTTAATTCATCAAACAGTACCCTCCATTAACCTTTATAGTCATTTATAAGGCATACTCTGATATGAAGGTATTTCAAATTATGTCTTGATCATTTATTTATTTTATTTTATTTTATTTATATTTTAGTTATGAATATAGTGATATATGTTAAGTTTATATTATAATAGTAAAAGACCTATTTGGCTTTAATATAGTGGAACAGTTTTTGTAGTCTTTTTCTTTAAAAAATATTACATCTTCGCCAATAACTTCATACGAGAAATGAGGGAGAGATGTAAGAAGCTACTTTTCAGCTATATCGTCTTATCCTTTGTGAGAGAAAAGAACTTTGCAAGAGAAGACAAAAACAGATTCACCACCTCAACTCATCCCACTATGCATGAGAAAGAGAATCCATTTACGCGAGAAAAGAAAAACCTCAACTCATCCCTTTATCAAATCACCATTATGAGAGAGATCGAATATACCTTTACGAGAGAAAAGAAAAGACCTCAGTTCATCTGTTTATGAGAAGGGAGAATATAATCCCCTTTGTGAGAAAGAGAATCCATTTGCGAGAGAAAAAACTTCTAACTCATCCCATTATGAGAAAGAGAATCTCAACTCATCCCTTTGTGCCAAAGAGATTCCATCTGAAAAACAGCTTGGAGTTATTTGAAAAAAAAAAATACCATACTAGCCTTCTCATTTCCTTTCCACCGTACCGTACTCCATAAAATGAAACAGTTCGCCAAAACCCTTTGTTTGTGAGTACAGTTCGTTGAAAGGCCATGTAGAAATGGGTCAAACGAAATTGCAATCGTATATCGGGGTATATGTTGTGATACTGACTGTGTCTTAAAAGATATGTTGTGATACTGTGTCTTAAAAGATGAAAAAATTCTCCGTGGTGATTCACTAATGACGACGAGTTCAAAAGTTACACATAGACAATTAAATTCGCTTTTCTCAGTTGTTTTCATCATGTTTCGTGTATGTGGTAGCACCATCAAGAAAAAGAAAGACTACATGGGTGATCCCTAACACAACATGAGAAATTAAACCAGTACACAGCAGCTGATATGATACGAAGAACCGCCAAACTAGATTTTGCATTACTGGATTATTATTGAGGAGCCATGGAACATGGATACAAAGCGTCAACAGAGGCGGACGCGCGCGCACGCATGATGCGTATGGAAATTAACAGACAGGCTATCGAACTACAAAGCCTGGAGCGAACCTGCCACTTTGACGACTGACGACATGATTAGGAACTAACTGAACTTTGACGACTGACATGACTAGGAACTAACTGAACCGAACCCTTCTCTCGAAGCATGCATGATCATACACACACGTACGCGTACATATATGCATATATGATCGCCTACACGCATGCTGAGACACCCTACATTGTTGTGTTCTGCTACTTCTCCAAAGTAGAGACGACGACAGTACTAGCAAGCTACGGCCACACAAACAGAGCTACGAACGCAGCGCACGCACGCGTCTAGGACTGCTTGTTGGTCGTAAACTTGGACTCGTCGATGTCGACGCCCTCCCTGGCGGCGCGCTCGCCGCCGGACTCCTCGGTGATGCTCAGCCCGCCCTTCTTCCCCATCTCGCTGTACCCCTCGTGCCCCAGCTGCTCACTGCGAGTCTGCCCTCCGCGGCTGCGCCCTGCGAGTGCAAACGTCGATGCAGGAAATTATATTAAAGCCACAACAGGAAAATATTAGCAACAAAGATGGCTGGCAATGGCACTCGATCGGTACCTTCGGCGAGGCGCTCCTGGGCATCGACGCTCTTGCCGCCGGTCCCGCCAGGGACGACAGTCTCGCCCTCGCGAGCCTTGCGGTCCAGCTCCTTCCTGCTCTCCTGACCGGACGCCATTGCAAGGTGCTGATGGGCGGTGCGCCGCGACGGCAGGCGCCGGCGCGTGTGCGCCGACGCGGACGCGACGCAGGGACAGCTCGCGAGGTCGCGGTACCACGGCACCGCGGCGCGCGCGCGACACGTGTGCGGCGAGACCCTCCGGCGGGCGACACGCACCTACGAAGCGGAAGCGAGAGGCGTGCATAGCATCCTATTCCTGCGTGAGGAGGCGCAACTGGCAGTTGTGGGGCTTTGTCCCTTCGCATTTTCGCCGCGTGTGCGTTCGTCGTCAGACCTTAGTCTCTCGAGGTGTGCCAAGTGAGGGAGTCTTCAGCTCCGCTTGTGCATTCCTGTACCGTACGTGACCGCTGCCGCGGCCTAGCTAGCGTTCGCCAGATCGATCGCGCGCACGGCGCCGGACTGGCTCGATCCAACATGATTAGCTGTAGTATGTGTACACATATACGGAGTACGGAGTTCTCAGTAAACAATAACATTTAGGCCTTATTTAGATGGCTAGAGTTAGAAAAAAATATAACTATGGTATTTTTGTTTGTATATGATAATTATTATCAATCATAAATTAACTAGACTCAAAAGATTCGTTTCGTGATTTACAACTAATCTATACAACTTATTCAGTGTTCTATACGGCGGGCGATATATTTTTTGGGGAGCGCATCTGCGCGACTGTTTGATTTGCTGTTGTTCGTCCCAAGTGTTCGTGGGTCTGAATCGACTGTAGATCGACTATGGTGAGCAGGCTACCACGACCCGTACCCCGAACTGATGTTGCCGACGATGGTTCTCAGTCCTCCGGACTGGGATCCAACCGAGGATATACATTGAACTTCTCTCTAGTACTATTTGCGATTTGTATTATGATATTCGGTTTAGGAAATACTGCATATGTCGGCAGTGTATTCCCTTAGTCAATGTCAGAAACTACTATAATGTATGTCGGTAACAGATTCTCTTATTCGATGATTATTCATTTCGTGCGGTTATGTTTACTTTCTTATTTATGGATTAAAGCATGTCGTAAAATGACTAATTACCTAACAATAAGTGCCTTCTTTTAATAGATATTTATTATCTCTATATATACTCTTGCAGTTGCTTTTTTCTTCGGGTACTCCTGTTTATCCACTGGAACAATAATAGTTATATTTTTTCTACCTACCCACTGGAACAATAATAGTTATATTTTTTTTCTATCACTTTTCCTAGGCGATCGAGACACATGAGAGTTTCAGGCGATGCTCCGCACTAGCTTGTTGTCTTGGTGGAGACGACAATGCCCCTAGCCGTTGGAAGGAGATCGCATGGTCCAGCTTTGTCGCATGAAGAAATTGAAGATTTCGGGCATCTAAAAATTAGCAACATCTTTTTTTTATTCTTATTTTCTTTTGTCTACAGATGGCATTCGGTGCACTTTTTTATTTTCAAAAATAGTTATATACCGTTCACTAGAACCTATAAAATAAAACTAGAGCGTCCATTAACCACAGTACAAGATGACTTTGACAAGATTATTACAGTGGCGTGAGCCACTTTATTGGCTTCTTGATTACAATGCTAGATGGAAAACGAAATCTTGTCAAATGTGATTGCACTTGTCATAAAACAAGTGCCCTCGTTGTTGCTAAAATTTCATCTTGTCTCATCTTTTTCATTACAATTTAGCCTCCAGAACAATCTGACTTGTTCTTTACATCAATGTTTTAAGATATAAGGTAACCAAGTTTTAGTCTCTATTATTATCCACCGATAGTGCACATTCGAGTTGAAATACAACAACCTATCTAGTGAGTAGAACACATAATGAAACTAGTCTGCAATGCGATTAGTAAATCTCCATCCAAATTTTGTAAACATTGTCAAGATTAAATTTTCCTAGCTTCTGCGCCCCTTGTCAAGACTAAACTTTCCTAGCTTCTGCGGCCCTTTTTAATAGTAGTTGATCTTTCTCTCTGTGTAGCATATACCATTATCTGATCCAGCACGTCATCCTAAAAGTTACTTATGTATAGGTGTTAGATGTAGCCTTGTTAAAGACCATGCCATTTCTTTTCAATCGTGATGTCCAACAAATTGTAGCTACCCCTACAAGGATCGATTTGGCTTTTGACTTTATAGCAAGCCATGAATTGAAGCCAATAACCAAACAGATTAGCAAAACTAGTAAGGGGTTAAATTCTAAAATTGATATGCACAATATTCCAAACAAAGGTTGCAAAGCAGCATTCAAAAAACGAATGTTGTTTCAACTGAACTACGTAGACAACATGTTTCCATGTTATTTTTTCTTACTAAATTATCTTTCATGAGAGTTATCCCTCTCTTTAAATACCACAACAAATCTGAATTCTCAGTGATGCTTTTTAATTTTTAGATAGGACGTTTTTCGATGAGAACGCTTCCACACATAAAAGAGTAGTACATAGAACGCACTATGAAAGTGCCTTTCTTGGTATTTCAGATGAACACATCCCTACTATGTGAAAAGCTGAGCATGTACAACTTTTGACACTAAGTCCAACTAAACATTTTGATTTTCAGACATTTGCCACTGTGTCCTATTTTCGCCTAACATTCTAATATAAATTAGGTAAACCTCTCTAAGAGGCTTGTCTCATAACCACACAGTGTCAAATATTTTGAGTCGATGGTTCAATCAACTTTTAGCAGTTGAACTAGTGGAATGGACGACCCTCTACTACAATGAATCCAAACAACTACGCATTGGACAAAGGACTTATGGTTTAGTGATAGGAAAGTCGAGTGAGACTTTACCCTGGTGTCGCACATTTTTTTTCCTAATTTTTACGAAAAAATAATACACATATGTGTGCACGTTCGGTGATATGCGTGTGCGTGTGATATGTGAGTGTGGAGTGTACCAGTCGTGTGCGTTTAGTTTAAGTTATATACCTGACTATACCGCTTAAAAATACTATGCATTGGACTATTCCGTTTTCCGTGCCTGGTCCCCGTTCCGTCACGTTTGCGCAAGGAGCAAAACGGGACGCGGTGGATTCTCCTCTGCTTGGGCCGCACCGTTCTGTGGTCTGTGGCCCACCTGTAAGTCTTATCCAGCCCCACACGCGGCACGGCCCAGGAAGCTAGGGCCCAGGACTAGTCCCACCTCTCAGCGACACAGACGCCGCACTGACCATCCCAGACCCACCGGTCAGTGAAACGCCCTCCTCCCATCTAAGCCCTAGCCAGACGCCGCCGCCTCACCCGACCCGGCCGCCTCTCTCCATTTCTAATCCCCTTCCCGAGAGCCCAAACCCTAGACCTAAACCTCTCACCCGCCGCCGCCACCACCACTTCCGCCGCCGCCCCAAGGCCCCCTCCCAGCGCCGCCGACTTCCACCTCGGATTGACGCAGTGAGTATTTTCCGTCCCCTTCCATGTTCCTCGGGCTCGATTCGACCTGTTTCGTTTGGTCCTTGTCACTTTCTCGCCATTACTGATCGCTTTGAGTGTTGGCGCGTGCTGCAGATGTCGTCGGACGATGAGGTCAGGGAGGAGAAGGAGCTCGACCTCTCCTCCAACGACGTCGTCACCAAGTACAAGGCTGCCGCCGAAATCCTCAACAGTAAGTAACCTCGCCCTGTCGCGCCCCTTGTAACCTTATATTATCACCCATTCTTGCGGTCGATCTGCGGTCCAGCAGCGTTCGGGGGGATTGCCTAGTGTTTCTAGTATTTGTTGCCGCTGATGTTTTTTAATTGTTAGCTGTTTTGTAGTAGCTGGATTTAGCTGTATGTGAGTAAATGGATTTCCCGTTACAGTTATGAGAAGTGGAATTTTTTATCTGTTTAATATTAGGTTCTACAAGTTGTGGCATTGAGTTTGTTCGTGTGATTGTGCTTACTGTGGCTTGATGATACATACTAGTATCAGAAATTGAATTCTGAAGTGTTTTTTATCACCTTTGCAACAGATGCTCTGAAGCTGGTTGTGTCAGAGTGCAAGCCAAAAGCAAAGATTGTTGACCTTTGTGAGAAGGGTGACTCTTTCATAAGAGAGTAATACATCTTTCTGTGTCTTAGTGCTCTTGATTGTTACTTTCTTGTTAATTTGCATCCTTACTTTGGGCTCATTGTTGGGAATAGGCAAACTGGGAATGTCTACAAGAGTGCAAAGAGGAAGATTGAAAGGGGCATTGCTTTCCCAACCTGTGTATCCGTGAATAACACTGTCTGCCACTTCTCACCACTTGCCACAGATGATGCAGTTCTGGAAGAAAATGATATGGTTAAAATGTAATTGTCTTGCTGCAACTATTTTTATAATGGCTTTTTGCAGATATTGCTGTGGACCTCAACAGTTTTCTTTTCTTTTTGCAGTGATATGGGCTGTCATATTGATGGCTTTATTGCTGTGGTGGCACATACACATGTAATCACAAATGGTCCTGTCACAGGAAGAGCAGCTGATGTTCTTGCTGCTGCGAACACAGCAGCAGAAGTTGCAATGCGACTTGTAAGACCTGGGAAGAAGGTATAAGTGTTTTACAAAGCCCAAAGTTTTCCTTTCTTTCACAAGTTATAATTTATCTATCATTGTAGCTGTCTTCCTACACTAAGTATATATCTTTCAAAGATGTTTGAAGTGGTGGCCAAACTAAGTATTTTGCTTTCTCATTTTTTGTGTGTGTACTGTTTTGTTCATTTCATTACTAATCCCCTCTCTATTTATTTTCAGAATAAGGATGTTACTGAAGCAATTCAGAAAGTTGCTACTGCTTATGATTGCAAAATTGTGGAAGGTGTTCTTAGCCATCAACTGAAACAATTCGTGATTGATGGTAACAAAGTTGTGCTCAGTGTCTCCAATGCTGATACAAAGGTTGATGATGCTGAATTTGAAGAAAATGAAGTCTATGCAATTGATATTGTCACCAGCACTGGGGAGGGGAAGGTAAGAATTTCTGTTATTTTCATATCATACTCTTTTTCCCCTGTTTGATTACATTTTTGTTGAATATTCATGGCAGCCCAAGTTATTGGATGAGAAGCAGACCACCATCTACAAAAGGGCTGTAGATAAGAATTATCACTTGAAGATGAAAGCGTCAAGGTTTATTTTCAGTGAGATCAGCCAGAAGTTCCCAATCATGCCTTTTACTGCTAGGTTTGTGATTGCACAATGATTTTTGAGTTTTCAACTGTTCTACCTTTGTTGTCTATTGAAACATGAGCTTATGAATTGTTATAGGGCGTTAGAAGAGAAGCGTGCACGTTTAGGCTTGGTGGAATGCATGAACCATGAGCTATTGCAGCCGTATCCTGTACTTCATGAGAAGCCAGGTAGAGATATACCCCTGTACCCCTTGAATATAACCACTGGACTGCTTGAATTCGTTTTTGAACATACCATTACTTCTGACTTGGGTCTGTAGAAACTCCTGTAAGGTTTGTGGGCTTCTGGTGCAGATTGATTTATGTGCTTATTTGCAATTTCTTCAAACTTCTAATGTCAGCATGCCCATTGGATTATTGTAACAGCCATCATATTAAGTGGTTGCATCATGCAGGTGATCTTGTTGCACACATAAAATTCACTGTGCTTCTGATGCCCAACGGATCAGATAAGATTACATCACATCCGCTACAGGAGTTACAGCCCACAAAATCCATTGAAGACAATGCTGAGATAAAGGCATGGCTTGCTTTGGGGACAAAATCAAAGAAGAAGGGTGGTGGAAAGAAGAAGAAAGGTTTGTATCATGTACACAGTACACAATGCTCATATTTTGTTGTCCCTAAGCTGCATGGTGATTTGGTTCTCTTGATAAACTAGTTACATGCAAGTTGTTCTGAATGCTACAATGCTCATTATTTTGTTGCCCCTGAGCTGCATGCTGATTTGGTTCTCTTATAAACTAGTTAAATGCAATTTGTTTTGAAATGTTGTGTTATGCAACTCTTGTATACTTGTTTATTTTGTATAATTCCTTGTACTTAGTTGTTTGTGTTTGCTCATGAATATAGGCAAGAAAGGAGATGCAGCAGATCCCATGGACGCAACAAACGGTGCAAGCCAAGAATAGTTCTGATTTTTGGAATTACTGTCACCAGCTTTTTTTCTTGTTTCTTCGCTGCATCTGATGGTGTTATATTACATTCAGTTGTGGAAAAAATTGGGTACATTTTCTAATGTCTTAAGAAATGAAGCATCCTGCTGCACATTATCGCATCTAATGGCACAAAGATTATCTGCGAGGTATGCCCAGCGTTGGTTCTCTGTTTTCACGCCCTTCGCTTTGGATTGTTTTTTTTTTTGAGCTGTTCCCACCCGGTAAATTTTAGTGCTTGCATAAATGATGCATTCCAGCGAACATTGGAATTTTAATATGCTGATAACTGCTGAGACGTAGCGTTCAGATACAAATGTTATAAGCATACAGCGTTACTATGCGTTTTCTGGGCACGCATCTTCTGTTTGTGGTGCCTGGATTTTGTTGATCTGTTCAGTCCAGCGGCTTGTGTGGCATAAGATTTTGAGTAATGTATAAGTGACCAAAATGCCAAAAAAACGTGAATAACTGTCGAACTCGGATCAGGTCCGTCCGGCCTGCGACCTGCGCGCCGGATGGCTAGGGCGTGCTCAAGCTGCCAGCCGCATGGGATAGAGGGAAGTGGGGTCGTGCAACGGTATCTGTGAGATAACGCTTAGAGCATCTCGGAGAAAATGTCAACCCAAAACTAGTTAGTTGCTTAAAGGAAAAAAACCAAAACTAGTTATTGGGGGAGGTATAAATCTTTTCTGGAGGTTTGAAAGGCCTCATCTTCAACATAATGTGAAAATCTAACTCCCAATATCTTCTCTAATATATGGGGTCATTTGTCATTCAATATCTCATCTTTCCTTGCACAATGCGAGCAACACATCAGTGACTCCGCTGCCACCATGACTCTCCTCCAGCTCATCTTCCTATCTTGTGACTCTCGTTCCTCTCCTTTTTCCTCATACACATTCAAAAGACTGAGCCGACAGACTTTAAAGTTCGCGAAGTCACCATAGACGTCTCTTTATTGATAGAACATCGCTTACCACTAAAAGTATATCACATATTAAATCCTAAAATAAATATAAAAAAATAAACACCCGCCTCAAGTCAAGACTTGAACGAAAATGGATTTCCACTTCAAAGAACCCAACTGACTAATTCATGATCAGTTCTCGCGGAGCTACCGATTTCTTGTTGCTTTTGTACGTGAGTTAGATGTTGTCAAATGTTTCTCGGGCTCCTGGCTATGGCGGCCCGAGTAACTTTTTGGAATAATGAGATATATGTATTTGGTGTGTCCTGTTGCCATGAGGCATGCTCAAATCCATGGCCAAGGAGACATGAGACGCATCTCGGGTCGATGAATTTCAATAGTTTTTGTTTCCGTACCTTTATGGGCATGACTCTACTGCAACTCTCTCCAAAGCTTTCAAGCAATGATGTCTTCCTTAGTTTGGAGGTGTTCGCATCCCCTTCTATGAGACCTAAGCCTAGTCATGATGGCGATGGTGCTATGATTTGAAGATCTTTTGTTGTAATTTTTTATTTTTATAAGGGTTCCTTCCCAAGTTGGTTGAGACTAGTGTGCTCCATATACTTCACGTATGTACCAACTCATGGGCCGCGACTGTATTTGGGATCAAGTCTAGTTCCATATAATAAAACAGTCACATGACGTCTCGATTTAGTTATGTAGCCTACCATACAAACTTTGGCAACCAAATGAAAATTAATTTGTTGGGAGAGAAAAACGTTATGTCATGGAATAAATTGAAACAAAAACCGATCGTTTTTATTGTTGTTGTACGAGTATGGCATGCTAAAACTGTCACTTCACCAAATTGAAGAGTAATTTGTGCTCGCTATACGACAACTATCCAAGTGTATTTATACACACTAAATCATTGTACTAGCGTCAATATCATTACACCCTACATTATACTAACATTAATATGCACCAAAACCTATCAGGGGCCGAGATGCCCAAAAAGTTGATCGTTTAGTATTTAACAGATACTGTGGTGTGGTTCAGCTTATGTATGCTTATGGCTTAGCCTCGACAGCGGTACATGCGTGTGGGGGTGTCCCTCAATTTACTAATATCACATATTTTAGTTGAGTTAACGTGTAGCCAAACTCTCATGTGAGACTAAACTATATTATGCACTATAACATTTTATATGGGCTAAGTTTTGTTATTTTATTGAATTAAAAATAGATTAAGACTAAGTTACATCCAACACGAGATCATGCTTGCTTATAAATGAGTCACTATCCAAACAATTTCAACTAGACATTGGATGAGCTGAGCACGCTATGATATAGTAGCTTCCAATGACATTAAACTCAAGTATTTGGATCATATATGCAACAAGAGCCAAGTTTTCATATCAAATTAAATAAATTATAAAATATTAGACCATCATTGCACCCATCTAGATAGTTTTTGTTTTCAATTAAATAAATTACATGATGTTGTACTAACATGCATCTATTTCAATATTTGTTACATGACGAGTGTAATTTATTTAATTAAAAATGTTATAAACTTCATATATCCATCTCACAAAGGGCCTACTATGCTTGCAAATTTCAATCCGAGTCCCAACCGGCCACGCCGCAAGCGGGCCCCTCTCTCTGAAAGCGGACCTATCCTCGCTGCCTACGTCTCCCCTCCGCGCTCAAAAACCCTAGCACGCACGCGCAGCCAGCCCTGAGCCCTGCTCCCCAAAGCTTCTGGAGAACACCTACCCGTCTCTCCTCCCTTGCCCCGCCGTCGCATCGTCTTCGAATCGAATCGAATCGCGCCGCGATCGCCCACCCCATGGCGGACAAGGAGCCCGTCGTGGAGCGCCCCGAGGCCGCTGAGGAGGAGGACGCCTCGGCCGCCGCCGCCGCCGCTGGGGAGGAGGAGGACACGGGCGCCCAGGTGGCCCCCATCGTGCGGCTCGAGGAGGTAGCCGTCACCACCGGCGAGGAGGACGAGGACGTCCTGCTCGACATGTGAGGCGCCGCCCGCCCCCCCACCCCCACCCCGCGCTCATCGCCGCGCGCGGTTGCCCGCCCCCGCTCGATTTGGTGCTGATTTGGGTTTTTGCAGGAAGGCGAAGCTGTACCGATTTGACAAAGACGGCAACCAATGGAAGGAACGGGGCACGGGCACCGTCAAGCTTCTGAAGCACAAGGAGACCGGCAAGGTCCGACTCGTCATGCGCCAGGCCAAGACGCTCAAGATCTGCGCGAACCATCTCGGTATCCCCTTCCTCTCTATTTGAAATTCGCCCCCGTCACAATTTATATCAAGCTTTTGGTCGATCCCAATTCCCTAAGAGTAGGATTCTGGTTTTGATTCTGCGCTGTGTATGCAGTGGCCTCCACCACGAAGATGCAGGAGCATGCCGGCAGCGACAAGTCGTGTGTCTGGCACGCTGCTGACTTTGCCGATGGTGAACTCAAGGAGGAGATGTTTGCCATCAGGTTTGGTTCCGTAGAAAGTGAGTTATCCATCTCGTTTCCCTGAATTGTTGTTGATACTAGATGTTTGAACTTTATAATCTCAGAGTTTGAAAACGAAATCTTTAGAGCCTATTTGATTTGAGCCCAGGCAAAGCTTCCTGGCCCAGGCATGAATCTCAGGCGTCCAATTCTGGAGGCCTGGGGATGAGATTGCTGCCTGGTTGTTAAGCTGACAATCTGATTAGGCTGCTTGGAACTACTAGATGGCTTGCCCTTTACGTTACTGCAAAATGACCAAACAAATAGGTCTACGAGAGTTTAGGGACCTTGTTTTGTTGATTAAGCGTGTTTAATGATTCTAGGTTTTTCTACCGAGTGATGCTAAAGAAGCGATTTGTGAATGAAATTGCATCGTCTTCATTTCTAATCCATTGTTTGGTTTCAGTTAATTGCTGTTGAGTTGTTGCTTGATTTGTTGGCTTTTATGCATATAAGATGGTGAATTGTTTTGTCTTGTAAATTGATCCTAGCACACGTGGTGAGTGAACTGGCACTGGATATTGATTTTGAGAACTTTATTAGGATCTAATAATCTGATAGCTTGTTAGTTCTACCGCTGTACTATGCTATATATGATGTACTATTATCTTCTCTTTAAGAGCACTATTATTAGGCATGCCTCTGTGGGTGGCGATTGAAACAGGCTTAATCATTTCATATTATTTCTGTGCCAGGTGGTGTGATCAATTGATTGCAACCTGTCGGAGTTTATTGTTTGCGTAATTCATTCATCATGGGGGCATATTATATTTGCATAGTACCATTCTACCAGTCTGTCTGAAAGTTCTTATGTTATAAGTTTGCGTCGTCTAGTTTTACATTGCAACATCTTAGTTTTAACAAGCCTTGGTTTTAGGATTCTATTGCACATTCCATAGAGCCTTTTTCAAATTTCCCTTTGAAACGTTATCTGATTTGTGGATTCCTGAGCAGTTCATAAGTACCAAAACTAGGTGTCACATGATCACCTTTCTAAAATGGATCAGTCATATGATTGTGTATGTAGCCTTTATCTAGCGGCAGTTGCCTACTTGACATGTAGAGTTCCTGATTCATATTGATATACAGCTAATCATCATGGCATTAGGATAACACATTATTTTCTTTTCATTGATGATCCTGTCTTGAAGGGGTTGACGGTTTCAACTGTTCAATATCTTCTTTTTGGCGCATATTTTACTTAATTGAGTTACCTACTAGAAATCGTAGGCATTAACTTTGGTTTACCAACATTTTCTTTATGAATACGCATGTGGGTGCAATGTCAGCTCCACTTTATTGGTAGTTCTGTGAGGTCTGAAGTAACCAAATATTTCATGTTAACTTCCTAACTAGCTAATTTTTTGTTAGTTACAGTGTCATGAGTGGTACTTTCCAGGGCACTCTAGTTGCTATAGATATTTTTTTTGAGCATGAGGTCAAACCCCATTTCCATTTATAGAGAAACGGAAATACATGAGTTTGATCATTGAAAGAACAGAAAGAAGATAGAAGCAACAGTATCTAGTAAACCTGCACTCTGTCTCAGAGTCAGAGAACTACTAGAGAGAAACGGTCATGAAAGCCACATACCAGAAAGAGCAGAGCATATATAAAAGACTTAATCACAACTTCTACCAGAATAACCAGAGGTCAGATAGTGTCTAGTTTTATAGATCGAGAAACTAGGTGCTAACATTGTTTTTGTTATACCTCTGTTATGTGTTTTTCATCTGCTTGCATGCTGCAGTCTTTCTATTTATTGTTTTAGTATCTGTATAGCATCTGTATACATCGGGCCATCAGGGTGTTATATTACATGGATAAGCATGTTGTCATGTGTGCTCTGTGTGACTGTCTCAGGCCCAGCTTGGTGGTAGTTCTGTGAAGCGTGAATTAGCCAAAATATTTGTTAACTTCCTAACTTACTCAGTGTTTATTAGTTACAATGTCACGAGTGATACTTTTTACGGATTTCTTGGTGCTATACAACCATTACCTTTGTTTGACTTATGTTGTGCGTTTTTCCTCTGGTTGCAGGCTTTGCAGGCTTGCAACCTTTCTTTTCATAGTATTGGTTTCACTATTATTAATGGGTCTTGTTAAAATCTTGCTATAGTGGTCTAGCATCTGTACATTAGGGTATCATATTACATGGATTGTGATCTCATGTGTAGACCATGTAGTGTTTTGTCCTCTTGTTTAAGTCTGTTTAGAAAGATGCATAGTTTTGTGTTTTCTATACTGACAGTCAATTGCGATGTCATCTGTTGAGTGAAATACTCCCTAGGGATATGTCTAAACTGTCCATTTTCTTTTCTTTCTATTGGTTCTGTAGTCATTGTGTCTTCCAAAAACTTGTTGAATTTCACTTAGTCATGCTGACATCAATTCTCTTTGATCTCATATAGATTGCAGGAAGTTCAAGGAGTTGATTGAAGAGATTGCTGAATCGCTTGCAAAGAATGAGGGCAAGGAAGGTGAAGATGATTCTTCCACAGCAGGATTGCTGGAGAAGCTCACTGTGAGCGAGGACAAATCTGAGGAAAGTGCCCAGTCGAAATCCACTGATTCTGGCAAAGTGACAGAAACCAAAGCTGATGCAACCCCAGCCGAGTAGTTGCCTAGATGTGTGGTTTATGCAGATCCTCCTGGTGATGAATCAGTATGTCATCCAGTAGGAGTATGGTGCCCGTTAGCCATGAAATATGATTGCTAACTTTTGGGGGCTTCAGGCGACTTGGAGCAGTCTGGGGAGTCTGGATTTGGTCTAGTCTGGTTTGGCCTGGGATTGATTTTGTTAAAAACTTGGAGTTCATTGGGGTTGGAACGTTTGGTATGTGAGTCTAGTATTTTACTGCATGGATCGTTATTGATTTGCGGTAAAATCATATAAGGTGAATTGTTTTTCCCGTTTAATACACATACATATGTTGTATTAATAAATGTCAATGCCTACTTGTCCAAGAGAGAACATCTAGGAAAATCACATAACACATTTGGTCTAGCCTGGTTCGGCCTTCGGCCTGGGATTGATTTTGTTAAAAACTTCATTGGGGTTGGAACGTTTGGTATAGAGTCTAGTATATTTCACTGCATGAATCTTGATTTGCGTTATAATCATGTAAGGTCCATTTTTTTCCCGTTCAATACACATACATGTACTATTGTATTAATAAACTTTATGTCAATGCCTGCTAATAAGTATGCTACTTGCCCAAGAGAGAACATCTAGCAAAATCACATTACACATTTGCTCTAATATCTGTAAATAAGGAACTCATTGCTGATATGTCTATAAAATATCCCCCTCGCTGATACGCTCTAGTCCTTTTATACTCCCTTCCCTGACACGCTCTAGTCCCTTTGATGCTGCTTGCTCGAAGCATCGAAGCCTCAGCATGTTGGGCATTCATTAGATGATCAGCCGAATCAACTTACGACACAAACAACCTGTCTACAACAAGCCACAACAACCTGTCCAAGATGATTGTGAATAATAAAGCCCCTGGGTTGCCTCTTAATATTATTGTAGGCAAAGTTCCAGGCATTTACGCAGGTTTCACAAAAGAAAGCACCATCGCAATTGATTTTTTAATAATCTGTTTGCCTCATTCACCGCTGATCTTCCATCGTGAGCACTATGACATCTCAACTAGCAACGGTGCTGCTGGCGATGACCGCCATGGCATTTTCTGGTGGAAGGCTACTGCATTCAGTGAAAATAGCCATCCTGTTTGTGAATTTTTCTTAGAAAAAATTAGTGTCCTGCGATGAGCTAATATTTGATAATCTTTATGGTTTCAAGCCATCGATAGATGGAGAATAAATCTATAATAACGACACCAACGGGATAGTTAGTACTGTATCAATGTTTATATGTTCACTAATCACTAATATTATCTAATATTTGATATCCCCTTTTGGTTTTATATTTATCTCAAATTATGAATGAAAAGTCGATCTCTAGTGTGATTGGACTTAGAATAACATTTATGAGTTTATGATACCGCTATATACATATTTCTTATTTCACCATATTACTACATCTTGTTTTTTCACTATATATATCAATATACTCTGTCACCCAAGTCACTGAATCAGTAGTAAAAAGTTCGCCATAGGTGGATTTTTATCATGAATCCACCAATATCGGTTTTGTGTTGGTGTTTTTGTTGATAAAAACCACCACTGCTAGGCCAACGGTGCCCGTGGTGAACACACTAGGTCATTGGTGAATCAGGTTGCGGATGGATCAAAGACGTGGCAAATAAAGAAAAACAACATTTCGGTTCATGAAAAGTAAAATACACTATGCATTATAGCCTTGTAGGAGTACCACTTTGTAGAAGTAAATACAGTTTTAATTTCACAAGGTCACTGCATGGGTTGTAGTCTAGTGGAAGCATTACATTGTTTTCATCTTCTATTCTGTTTCCTTGTGAGCAAATGTATCTTAACTGCGTCCACAATGATACTAGCTACGTCAGGCTGGCATGAAGGTGAAATTAAAGACAAAAGTAAAAACTATCTTATACATTCTTATACTATTAAATCCAGATGTTCCTCTCTTACGTTCTTAAACTACATAAAATAGATCAGTTATTTATTCTTCAATAATGACTATTCTCTCTTCTATTTTTTTTCATACCATCTCATATCTAAATAGCTAATTGTTGAAGACGTCCTTAGCCATACCTCTAAGTTATAAAACTGTCCGTACACGTAGCCTAGAAGTAACCCACGCATCCTTTTCTCAGACAGCTTCGTGTCTCAGCGATGGCAACAATACAATGCATTTGGACGCTTGTGTTGTCTTCATCAATACATATGTGTACTCATGTACCTGCACTTTTGGTAGTCTAGCAGCTGTTCATATATATACTTCCAGATCTTGAGACCTCTACCGGCGGCTCTAACGCACACAACCACTTAGCGTCTAGCGAGCGAGAATATAATGGCCGTGAGATATCTCCTCCTCGTCGTTGCTCTGGTCTGGTTGGACGAACTTCATGGCGCCCTTGGAAGATCCTTGCTAGTAAGCCATGGAGAGAGGGGCATTGTGCTGGCAAATGCACTGCGGCCTGCGTCGATGGAAGTATCTCGTGCAAGGGCTCGTCATAACGAGACTCATTATGTGAATAAAGTTTACTTAATTCAACGCTCCTCTTGCAAAAAAGTGTCATGATATATATAGCCATATATATAGGTTCTTGCCTTCATGAGCACTGTACCATTTTAATTACTTTTGCTTGGTTTGAAAATGAAAATGCAGTGGGCTGGCTACAGCACAGTAGAGGGAGAATACTACGGCACGGTGGCCAGGATAAACGTATGGGGCCTCAAGCTCAGGCCAGGCCAGACTAGCATCTCAGCCATGTGGCTCTCTAGTGACGAAGGCATCAATCAGATCATGGCAGGTTTCCAGGTTAGTACTAGTTCACAGGAAAGGAACCAAGCTGGAGGGACTAGTACTATATCTGACGACCCTAGATCGAATTCATCTGATCAATCTGAGGCATGCATCGATCTCATGTCAGCCTTTCGGTTGTATGATTGCAGATTTCCCCTGATACCTACAACGATACCGATACTCATTTCTTCGTATCATGGACAGTACGTGCATCAATGCCATCGCAACAAAGCCATATCAGATCAGACATGATTCAGGACTCTTTCAACTGATATATAAATAATCTCACTTGACTCTTGTGCAGGCGGATGGGTACAACACGACAGGCTGCCTTGATATATACTGCCATGGATTCGTGATGTCCAGACATACGGCAAGCATCATCTCCCCCGGGTCCCCGGTGTCGCAGCCGTCGGTCTACCACGGCAGCCAGACCGAATTCACCATCACCATTCTCAAGGTACAGTACAGTTAATAATCCACTTCAGTAGAACAGCATGACACACTTCAGTACATATTGGAGCAGGATCGTGGTGCAGCAAGGGGCTGGTGGCTCTACGTGGACGTCGGCGGGAAGCAGGAGCCGGTGGGGCACTTCCCGGCCTCGCTGTTCGCCGCCGGCGGCCTCGCGAACCAGGCGACGGCGGTCGGGTGGGGCGGTGCCGTGCAGTCGGCGGCCGGCACGGTTCCTCTTCCCCCGATGGGCAGCGGGCATGGCCCCGACGAGGAGGCCGGCGGCTCGGCGTACATTGCGGACATAGGGGTCTTCCATTCCTCCACGGGCAAGGGCAACCCCAGTCCCAGAGCGCCGGCCGCCGCCAACTTGACGGCGCTCAAGGCCGATGCTCGAGGATGCTACCGAGCTAGCACCTTCGAGATCGCGGAACATGATGGCGATGCCTTCTTCTACTATGGAGGACGCGGTGGCTGCGACGAATAGATGAGGATGTACCTGCCTCGTGGGGTCGCTTTTTGTCATGAACTAATATTATGTATCTATTTTTTTTTGCGAGGAAAGGCTGAGCTTATATTAAAATATGAACAGGGTTACAGTCATCTGTCACTAATTGGCCAACAAAATCAGGTGCTCTCATGATCCACACCTTGGAACAGAGCTGTTTACATGCATGTTGGCCTAACTCGTGAGCAACCCTATTATACATTCTATTACAATGGATAAACTCAACCCCTCTAAGCTCATCACCGAGCATTTTAGCTTCTTTCAGTTGTAAAGCAAGTTTGGAACGATTGTCTTCATCAGAGTTTAGAGCTGTGCAAATTGACAGGCAATCAGTCTCCAAAACAACAGGTAGATCAATCCGCTGGATTGCTAATCTCAGCCCCTCAATGAGTGCCATAAGTTCAGCAGCTTCCGGATCAGAGCAATGAAGGCGAATTTGGCTGGATGCAAATAAAACTGAACCCTGGGCATCTCTGGCAACGATACCCAAACCAGCAATATCATCTTTTAGGCCTGCATCAACATTTACTTTCACATACCCAGGTTGTGGCGGTTGCCAACGAGATTGCAACCGATCAGCCTGTGCACTAGACTTTTGGTTCTGTGAGACGGTATTCACTCTTGCCTTTCCTTTTCTATCACTCGGTACCTATTCTCGACATTCCGATAGGCTTTGCTGATAGCTAACCAAAAAACGCACTGAACCCACAATTGGCATGGAAGCACCTTCATGTTTAATCTGATTTCTCACATACCAACATCGCCATAGCAATAGGAGGAAATTATCACGCATTTGTACCCCACACCGCTCAAGGACTAACAGAAGCCAATCTTGGTCGGTTGGTGCTAGACTTAGGATGTTTCATTAATTGTGCTAACCCTAAGGAGGGTAGCTATATAGCCAGTCATACATGGGCCTCATGGGCCTAATATTCCAACACCCCCACAGTCTAAACTACCGGCGCAGCGGAGTTGCAAGCTGGACACGAAAAGAAGTACAACACACGAGCCCCCCCACAGACACAACTAGCCACCGGCGATGTTGAGGCTGTAGCGGAACTCGGCGAAGGTCGAGGACGGAAGACCCTTGGTGAAGATGTCGGCGAACTGGGAGGTGGTCGGGACATGGAGAACCCGAACATCGCAGATGGCGACCCGATCCCGGACGAAGTGTAGATCGATCTCCACATGCTTGGTCCTCTGGTGGGTTGGTGGAGAGGTACACCGCACTAACGTTGTCGCAGTAGACCAGCATGCTCCGGGAGAGAGGGATGTGAAGTTCGGCGAGGAGCTGCCGGAGCCAGAAAGCCTCAGCCATGCCGTTAGTAACAGCGCGGTACTCCACCTCGGCACTGAAGCGGGAGACGACCGGCTGGCGCTTAGACGACCAGAACACCAGGTTGCCGCCCAGGAAGACGGCGTAGCCGGAGGTGGAGCGCCGAGTGTCCGGACACCCGGCCCAGTCCGCGTCAGTGTAGACGACCAGCTCGGTGGAGGGGGACCGGTGAAGAAGCAACCCGTAGTCGACGGTGCCGCGGAGGTAGCGAAGGAGGCGCTTGAGTGCAGTCAGGTGAGGTTCTCGGGGATCATGCATGTGAAGACAGATCTGCTGCACAGCGTAGGTGATGTCCGGCCTAGTGAAGGTGAGGTACTGAAGTGCACCAGCGAGACTCCGGTACGCAGTGGGATCTGCCACTGGGCTGCCCGCGGTCTCTGACAGCTTGCCCTGTGTGTCAACCGGAGTGGAGCAGGGCCTGTAGCCAGTCATCCCAGCTCGGTCCAGGATATCAAGAGTGTACTGCTGCTGGTGAAGAAGAAGCCTAGTGGGACGAGGCTCAACAGTAACCCCGAGAAAGTGGTGGAGCACACCCAGATCCTTTAGAGGGAACTCCTACTGTAGGGCACTGATGATGCGGCGGAGTAGTGAAGGACTGGAGGCTGTGAGGACAATGTCATCAATATAGAGGAGCAAGTACGCAGTCTCGGCTCCATGGTGGTAAATGAATAGGGATGTATCTGACTTGGCCTCCACAAAGCCCAGTGTCACCAGGAAAGTAGCAATCCGAGCGTGCCATGCCCGAGGGGCCTGCTTGAGGCCGTAGAGAGAGTTGTTGAGCCGGCAGACCATGTCAGGACGAGAAGAGTCAACAAATCCCGCCGGCTGACTGCAGTAGACTGTCTCAGTGAGATTCCCGTGTAGGAAGGCATTCTTGACATCCAGCTGATGTACTGGCCAGGAGTGAGTAAGAGCCAGTGAGAGCACCGTGCGGACGGTTGCCGACTTCACCACAGGACTGAAGGTCTCATAGTAGTCAACCCTAGGGCGCTGAGTGAAGCCTCGAAGAACCCAGCGAGCCTTGTACCTCTCAAGGGTACCATCAGCCCGCCGCTTGCGTGTCCAGATCCACTTGCCGGTGACGACGTTGGTGCCCGGCGGACGAGGCACCAGATCCCAGGTCTGGTTGGCGAGGAGAGCCGCGTACTCCTCTTCCATCGCAGGGTGCCAGTGAGGATCCAACAGGGCGGCGTGGACGGAAGAGAGTACAGGAGGGACCTGCGGGTCGTCGGGCATCGCCGCAAGAGCCCGGGAGCACAGGGTACCAGCCGCGTGCCACGTCACCATCGGGTGAACATGACGCGGGTCGCGGTGTAGAAGCGGCGGGTGGTACACCGGCGACACGACACGTGCAATCGGGGGCCGCAGCGGTGGAGTAAGCGTAGCCGGCGGAGAGGAGGCCACCGGTGGTGTCGGTGTCATCGGTGGAGGAGAAACCACCGGTGGTGACCTAGGTAGCGGCGGCGCCGGCGGAGAGGAGGCCACCCCCGGTGGTGGAGGGAACTGGACTGCCCGCGCCCGGCGCTGGTAGACGTGCACCGGCTGGGCGAAGCGCGCCGGGGGTGCAACAGACACCGGCGTCCCCGGGCCCGCGGCAGGCGTAGTGGCAGGGGTCGCCCGGAGGGGCGAGGCCACCGGACCCGTGCGAGGCACCGAGTCAGAGGCGACACCAGGGGGCGGCGAGCCGGGACACGGTGCCGGTGAAGGGCATGGTGGAGAAGTACCTACAGGAAAAAACGGCAAAGGTGGCTGGACCGCCGGGTCAGTGGGAACTAGTGAGGAGAGGTCGATGTCAGGGGCCGAAGACGGTGGGGTAGTGGTGGAGAAGGGGAAGGCAAACTCATCAAACACCACATGGCGAGTGATGAGGACGCGACAGGAAGTGAGGTCATAGCACCGATAACCCTTATGATCAGGGGAGTACCTGAGGAAGACACACAGAGTTGAGCGGGGAGCCAGCTTGTGAAGAGCAGTGGTAGTGGTGTTAGGGTAACACGCACACCCAAAGACCTGAAGGTGGTCATACCAAGGAGGGGTACCGAAAAGAGCATGGTGTGGTGTAGGAGCTAGACAGGCAGCGGAAGGAAGGCGGTTAAGGAGATAGGTGGAGGTGTGCAGGCTCTCAACCCAGAAGCAAGCAGGGAGGGAGGCCTGGAGAAGAAGGGTGCGTATGACGTCGTTGGTGGTGCGAATCATGCGCTCAGCCTTGCCGTTCTGGGAGGAGGTGTACGGGCAAGACATGCGCAGCTGGACACCATGAGAGAGGAAGAAGGCGCGTGAGGTGGTGTTATCGAACTCGCGACCATTGTCAAATTGGACGGCCTTGATGGTGAGGCCGAACTGCGTAGACACCCAGGCGAAGAAGTAGAGAAGTGCGGGAAAAGCTTCAGACTTCGCACGTAAGGGAAAAGTCCATGAATAGTGAGAAAAATCATCAACCACCACAAGATAGTATTTATAGCCAGAAATACTGATGACAGGAGATGTCCACAAGTCGCAGTGTACAAGATCAAACACATGAGAGGCATGTGAAGAAGAAGACTGAAAAGGAAGATGAACATGTGAAAGGATCTAATCGGCCTAGAGGGGGGTGAATAGGCGATTTTGATAACCTGAAATTTTTAGCTCAAATGCGGAAGTTAAATGCCTACCGGAAGTAGGACCGGAAGT
>CM041639.1:24790026-24864043 GCA_023333625.1 Bothriochloa decipiens | reverse complement strand
GTGTGTGTGTGTGTGTGTGTGTGTGTGTGTGTGTGTGAAGCTTTCGATACATTTTTCAATCAAGGAAAACCAATTAAGGTAACACAAGCCATTACCCATTTTATGCAGTTGTGTGCACGAAGCCCAACCTTTTGCATGGCTCGTTGAGAAAGTTCCAATCCACTCTGATCATAAGCTTTGCTTAAGTCTATATATTTTTACTTTGTACAGTATAGATAAGCGAAAAGTCCATCGTGTTGTTACAATCCTTGATGCGCGAGTATATATTTTCTTTTAGAAAAAGAAGAGTCTATGGAATTTTTTTAGGAATTTGTAACCGACGTAGCAATAGTGGAGCTGTAACCCCCTCGAGAAGGAACTGAAAACTGCTCGTACTGCTAGTAGTTACTCGCAAAGGAAGTAGCGACGGAGTAGCGTACGTGCGCTGCCACGTCCACATATACGAGCGGTTTCGTTCGGTTGGGTAACGCCACGCGCGGCCGCGGCCACCCAACCCCAACCCCACTAGCGGTCTGGGTCTCGCCCCGGCCCAAACCAACGCCGCACGCACAACACATTGATTCTGATTCATGGACGACCCAACGACACCTGAACTGAACCGCCCAACTGAACAAAACACACCTCAACGGCGCGGCCGCCATCACTGCTGGATCCATCCATCTATGCTTGGAATAAGGAAATCGAAACGGACCACCGAACACGATCGAACTAGTAATTCGATCCCAAGAATACACGGAGAAGCTGCTTTAACCTATCGGATGATTACAGTCTGCAACTGAGTAGATTACTGCTGCTACTATCTATAGAGTAAAAGTAAACAGATAACCGAGCTAGGACTAAACCCTACCAATGGATGATATGTGATGGACACGTTAATGTTCATGGGAAAATAACGAAACGAAACGAACAAAGAAAAAAGAAGTTAGATGATGGTGAAACTCGACCGGTCAGTCGATCGCCGCCCGCCATGGCCATGCATTCCGTCACGGGGTCGATCGATCAGTCCTGGCCGTTGGCGCCGCCGCCGCCGCCGTCGGCCCCGCCTCCGGCGCTGCTGCTCCTGCCCGCCGCCGGCACCGCGACCAGCGAGGTGCAGGACACGTCCATCCCCTGCATCTGCCGCTGGACCTCCTCGCAGATCATCTGCCGCATCACAGGCACGAACCACGGGTCCTGCTCCAGCTTCGCCCTCATGGTCACAGCGGTTTCCACGGTCGCCGCCGCGCTTTGCGGCGGTGCGCGGGGGGTCACGTCGTCGTGGACCCCGACGACGCCGTTGCCGCCGCCGCCGCCGCCAGGCAGGCTGAGGGTGAGCGACGTGAGCGGCTCGGCCGGCGCGGGCGCGGGCGGGGGCGGCTTCGCGTGTTCGGGCTTCGCGGCCAGCGACGAAGGATGCTGGTGGCCGGCGCACGGCCGCTTCTTGGGCGGCGGCATGAGCACCGAGTCCTCGCTGCTACCGTCCTCGTCGTCCTCCTCCTCATCGTTCATGTCCTCTTCCACCTCCACCTTCTTGGGGTGATCCAGGCGACGGAACGGAACAGATGCCGGTGTCGCCGCCGCCGCCGCCGACTCCTTGAGATCCAGCAGATGGCGGAACGTCACGGGTGCCGCGGCGGCGGCGGCGCCGGCGAGCTGCCGCAGCTGGAGCGCGCACCCGACGACAGCGTTGTTGTTGGCGTTGGCTGCCGTCGCCCTGCGCTGGCGCCGCAGCGTGGAGTTCCAGTGGTTCTTGACGGAGTTGTCGGTGCGGCCGTGGAGCATCCTGGCGATGGTGGCCCACTTGTTGCCGTGCTGCGCGTGCGCGGCGACGATGACGGCGTCCTCCTCGGGCGTGAAGGCGCGGCGCTCCACGCCGGGGCTGAGCTGGTTGCACCACCGCAGGCGGCACGACTTGCCCGACCGCCCGGGGATCTCGGCGCTGATGACGGTCCAGTTCCGCGCCCCGTGCCGCGTGACGGCGCGCCGCAGCAGCTCGTCCTCCTCCGGCGTCCACGACCCCTTCACCCTCGTCCCGGCCGACCCCGACCCCGACCCCGCCGCCGCCGAGACGCCGCTGCCCTCCACGGCCCCTCCCGCGCCACCACCGGCGCTCGGCACCACCATTTCGATCTATCTAGCACCTGTCTGTCTGTCTCTCCCTCGCCGGCGGCCGGGGCTGCGTGCGCGTATATAAGGACGGACTGGAGGACGTGGGCGTTGTGGTTGGAGGAGGCTCCTGGATGGAGTTGGGTCGATCGTTCGTTTGTCCGGTGTGATGAGATGGGAAGGAGGGAGGGGTTAGGTGGACGGATGGACCCTCGGACGGTTTCGGGCGCGCGGCCGTTTGCGGTGGGTTTTGGGCGTTTTTCGGGAGGGAGGTGGAGGAAATGGGCAGCCGAAGCCGCGAACCGCCGCCTGGGCGTTCACGTCGCCCGCCCGTGCGCGCGCTCGGCGTGTGGGTGGGTGGGTGGGATTATGTGGGTTGGGGGGTTTTGGGCGTCTGGGCGCCGAGCGTCCGGCCGGGTGTCGCTGCGGCTGCAGTTGCAATCCCACCGTCGTCGTTTTGTGCTTTTTCCACCGGCTGCCGTTTGGAGGCGCGTCGGTCAGGCGACGATCCACGGCCGTGCGACGGTAGTTTGTGTGTCAGATGTGTCATGTTTGTGTGTTATTAATAACACAAACTGATGTTCGTGCTGTTAAAAAACATAGATTTTGTTGTAAAAAAAAACATAGATTTTTTTTGGGGGGTGTTCACGTGTGATTCGGCTATGCTCCTGGTTCTTCTGCTCGCCTTTCTATAATTAAATGGTTTTTTAAGTGGCTGACAACAGTTAGAAGCATATTTGTCGTGTTTCTGTTTTAAATTGTAAAAATGTAATTTTACATCAGGAATGTTAAACTATTATTTTTGAGAATTACACAGTACAACGCATACGCTCATAACACACATGTATATTTATTCCTATAAATACACGTACGCAAATCTACTCCTACCATTCCAATTACTACAACTTTTTTATATATATTTTCTTTGTCTTCGTATATTTACATTGGGAGCCCCGTCTATACACTTCATTATTTTGTAGATCCTTCCACCTTTAGATTAGACTAGCAAATATGCCCGTGCGTTGTAACGGGACAAAAGAACTATTAAAATTTATTTAAAATGATAACATGAATGATAACTTAAGTTTTATGTTTTTATGATTTATTTTATGATGATTATCATATTTATAATATACGTTAATGCTCACAATAAATAACAATGGCATATTAAACTTGCATCGAATTAACATACTTTGGTATATTTTTTCTTTTCCTTGCAAAGCGTATAGTTATTTAGATATAAATAAATATATTATAACTTTGTAGCTTTTTTCATACTGCTCATGGATATCAATCTTTGTAGCTTTTTTACGCATCATCATACCAACTTCCGTAACTGCGTTAGGATTGTTCTGTCCACCGATTATTATGACAGTATTTTGTTTACATAATAGCTCTTGTCATGAACCACATACTGCCGAACATTCTGATTCACGAAATAATTAGTTGTATAATTGACTAATCTATATTTAAATACAAATAAATTATTTAAATACAATTGACATAGATATTGTAAATCTTTCTCGTCAAAATTTTAATAAAAAAGTCAAGAATTATATACTGCCACTTTTCGGTTCATGAAATAATTTGTTGTGCCGTTAACTAATCCATATTTGATTTTTAAATAAAACTAAATTGGTGGTGTAAATCTTTCTCCTCAAAATTTAATACAGAAATAAACTTAATAATTATTGAAAAGTAGGGATTATAAACCGAGCCTTGTCTTGGGTAGGAATTGGACAACAGAAAGTCCGTGAAGACTAGGGGGGACAATGACCAAGAGGACATCCTGTACATATTTAAACCATATGCATACAATCTATATAAGGATGATTAACACACCTCTGACAAAAACATAACCTAATTATATTCACAACATATATGGATGGATCGTATTTTTATGAAACTAATAGAATTGGTTTAATATTTTTCTGATTTTTCTATGATTTTTTATTGAATTTTATAATTTTTTAATATTTTGCATCCGGAACCCTGGCCTATTCAAAAATTATTAAAACCCTTTCACCTTTTTTCTCTTTCTTGTATTGTTTTCATTTAAAACCTTATATTATTTTTTTATTAAAGCCCTTCCACAACATATACGGTGAGCAGGGAAGTATAAGCAGGGAAGTATCATTTAGTAAAGCCCTTCCACAACATATACGGTGAGCAGGGAAGTATCATTTAGTATAGTTTCTGATTTTGTTGCAATAATTTCTCTGTCAGCACTGGGAAGCAGAAAAATTCGGGGATTGTAACTGATTACTGTTGGATTTCCTCACAGCAGCTTATTGGATTGCTGTTGCGGTGCTTCAAATTGAATTCAGACAGTACCTATGCACGCATGATACAACGGTGTAAATTGAATTCAATTGATGTTCCATCCAGATTCTTGAGACTACATTTAAGAAGGAAACAATCGGTCTTGTCACCAGGGAGCAGTATGTCGAGATGGTAATTAGCCGATTCATACATACATCAGTATTTGTTGGTTCATTTGTTCAAAACTGTGATTCACTTGCTGGATGCACTTGGCTAGAATTTCTTTGGAGAAGCTTTTTCCTAAATCTTTTGTGAAATGTGTTCATGTGCTTTTTAAACAATAAAGTAGTCTCGGAGGCAAAATCAAGAATCGAAAGAAAAAGTATACAACAAAATATGCTTGCTCTCATTCCTCTGTGCAATTTGAAGAGCATAATTGTAAATTAACAATACTTATGTCATTTTTGTTTAAATTGCTGAAACAATCCAGTACCAGTTTCAAGCATTGAGATTTCCATATTAAAAAATAGGCATGTTTATTTCATATAAGCAATAATGGGATGAGAAAATTTTGAATGTTTTTAAAGTAAGTATGTCGCATCACTCCTTGAAATGGCAGTCAGAATTGGCAGAGCTGAGTTATAAGAATGCTACCAGGCTGTTTCTTATCCTGCCTCGAAACTTGATGCTGAAGCTATCTAAATGGGGTTCAACACTACCTTACTCACTGGTCAGAAAACTGAAACCTATTCTTTTCATGTATAGACCACAATGCAGTTGGGATGGCATAGCAGCAACTCAAAAGGAGACTTTTAGGTACGTATGAACTATAAGCAAAAGATACCATGTCTGAATGTTCGCTCACCAGCTGATGCCTTGCCCTGAATTTTCGATGGGCAAATGATTTCTTGAAATGCTATGTGGGCTTTAGCTTGGTTAATTTGTTTTCTGGAAGCTAGATTTTTGTGGAACATAGGTTAATTTTTCTCTGTAGGATATATCTCATATTGGAGTATTGTGGAGGTAGTGACTTACATGCATACCTTTGGCGCTTTTTAAAAAAAATGCAAATGTACATGATGATATAGGCACAAACAACTTCTGAAGGGTCATGATACCTCGATTATCTTTTCCTGTCATTCTTACAGTCACATCCACAATATTGGTGATCTCTTTCCTCTTCTAATGCATTGTCATCTGCTGTGTTCAGAATGTTCTTCAAGGTATGTATGTTATGACTGAATTTCAAAAGGAAGTAGTTACCTTACTGAATTTATTTCATGAGAAAATCAGCAAAGTAGGCGTGCGCTAACTGATCTCTACTATAAATTGACCGATTGTAATGAGTTGTATTGCCAACAGCAGATTAAGATAAGTTGCCGATTGACTATTTTTTCCTGGCTGATGGATAAAAGATGAGAATACAACGCCTTTTTTGGACAGTAAGAGGGGAATGAGTCTCTGTCACACATGCTTCAGCACATGGTCCTCTATGAAGCTGGACGGGTGATAAGCGGGTGTTATGCTGCTGGTGAACTGGTGACCTATACTACTACAACCGCGCAGTTATGTTTATTTTTAAAGTTTGTTTATTTACTGGGTGGGTTTATACGGTGTTTAGATCGTTTATTTTGGACCACCCAGTTATGATCAATAATATATTTTGTCCAACTACTAACGCCTTCTTGATTTCACGGCTGTTTGGTAGGATCGCCCCCAGCGCCAGGACCTCGGCCATGGGCCATGGTCACCCCCGCGGCCAGCCCCTGCGCTGCTCACATGCTCACTGCCACCTTATGCACAAGTGTTTATTGAAATGTATACATGTTTAAATATAATTGTGTAAAAATATAGCTATTATAAAAAACACTGATTGTTTTGCGTGCATTCCAAGATATAGCCGTGGCGTTAGCACGGGCATTATACTAGTTATTATTAAGGTATAGATTAGACCATACGTAAGCTTATATTACCCGCGCACGTTTTGGAAGACATCTATATATTTCCCCGCATATCCTCACATTGGCCGCTGCCTATATTTCCGTGGTCTGTTTGGAACCGCTCTACGAAACTATTTTATTGAACTGTTAAAAAAAGAGTAGAGTTTCTAGAAACTTCTATTGTAGAAAGATTGTTAGTTAAGACAAGGAGTTTTAATTTAGGTAGCAAGTTTTTTCCAATCTTGCTAAATCTAGACTGAAAGTCTGTTTCGTAAATTCTTGGGCGATGCTGCTTAATTAGGAACCTGACCAAAAAAAATTGTGGGGTTGGTACGTTGTGAACTCATCAGATCTGGCTCAAGAATATATTGAGCTAACGCGCGCGACCGGATAAAAAAAAGAATACACTGCGATTTAACTGTGTTGTTACTTCCATCCCAACTAATAAAAGCATTTAGACCGCTTGAAACAAAATCGTAGCATTTGGATCGTGGCATACATGTCGATAAAATCTAGTTAACTTGATCTTATTAATAGCAGCGCCATGCATGGAAAGTGATAGTATTGAGTGACATGCATCCCAAATAATCAAATCAAATACTACTTTGGTTTTGTTAGGGTGCTGGTAATTGAACACGCAGCTTACTCGCATTGGTTGGGCCGACTAGATCAAGATGTAAAAGTATTGATTTCCGGGAGCAAACTCCGTGTGATTCCGCCATTCCGTCCTTATGCGATCTACAACACAAGAGGCCGCCAATCCAAGAACGGTGAAGCAAATAGGTTTGTTTTGTTTTAAATATTACGCGCAAGCCCTTACTGTATTTTTAAATTCTTCGAATTGATAATCTATATCTGTCAGGGTACAACTGCATAAGCCGCACAGAAAGAGAGTACCAAAACAAAATGAAAGGATCGGAGCAGGAGAAAGCAACAAGGGGCCGACAGGTAGTGTGTGGAAACTGGAAAGGGCAATGGAGCCATGGATCAGTCATGCATGTGGACTACTGTGCTGGTGCCGATGAATCGAAGGAGCTACTAGCTAGCAGCCCGCAGCGTCCGGTGACCGGTGAGTAGTCAGTCAGTGACCCGTCTCTGCAGCTGGTTATATATCAACAAACGCTAGTGTCTCTCATTTGCTAGTAGTGGCTGGCTGTGGGTCGCTTGCTTCGGCCTGAAACCACCTGCACGCAACAAAGCATATATATATATCTATATATATGGACACACACCGGTCGATCCTTGTACGGTCGTCATGGCCATGCATGAAGGGGAACCCTAGCGCGAATGCCGCCTGCAGCCAACAGGCGAGCGACGGCCGGTACGTCGCGTGGAAATTGGCGCGCACTGCGACTGCGACCGTGAAAAAGGTAGCCGGCCGGCCGGCCGGCTAACAGAGAACAATGCGGATGCGCAGCGCGGCTGCGGGTGAAACGTCAGGCCGGGCGCTCGGGGCGGAGACAGCAGACGGCCCAGCGAACACGGCGCGACCGAACGAACCCGAACGACGGACCGACGGCGCAAAGGGCCGCGGCGGCAGCAGGCAGGCAGTTGGCGTAACGAACGGCCGATGTGGCGATGCAACGCACGTCATCGATCGACCTGCTCCATCGTCTCGATCGGTGGATACTCCGGCGACCTGGCACCAAACCGGCCGGTGGGCATGCAGAAAAGCGGAGCCCAACGCGCCAACCGCGCGCACAACAAAGCCGCCGCGCGCGCGCGGCAGCACACGGATCGATCGGTCGCCCCGCGACAGCAGCCGACAGATAGCTAGGTAATATATAATTCGTAGTCCTCCGTTAAAGAAAAAACCGTAATAATTCTCCTCGATTTGGGCTTACGTGCATCGTCATCGCATCGCGAGGCCGTGAGACGGTCGGCGCGGCATCTGGCAAATGGCAAAGCAGCCAAGCGCAGGTCTGCAGGTGAGGGTCCGGTAGGTGGATGGCACTTCCATATTGGCTATACTTGGCCGGGTTTGTTGTGCCTGCGGTCTGTGGACGCGCCCGTGACGGTGACGGCAACGGCTGCCTTTGTGCCTGCAGACCGCCTCGGCGGTGGCGACCCAGTTCACGGACCCAATTGGTTTGTTCCGATCCGTTTGCCTGCCACGCACACGGATGCCTCAGTGGTCAGTGGAGGACCAGCAGGATTTCCTTTCCTCTTCAGGAATCATCAGGAACCCACTGCAGCAGAGCGAGACACACGGGCACGCGGCGGCAAGCGGCAGCGGTCGATGGCCTTGTGTCCCGGCACGCATCTCGCATCCTGGCCTCCTGGGCCGAGTCGATCGTCGGCCTGGTACTCATCACGCATGTCACAGAAGCGCAAGAACATAATAAACGGGTTCAACACTTGCATGTTGGTTGGGCCCGATCATCCGCACGCGTAATTCCCCACATGTCACACCGCTGGTCCACTACTGAACTCAAATCAAATTCATTCTGAATTTAGCTAGCGCCTATATACTTCTATAATTTAATTTTCGACAGAACCTAAAATGCAACGCGTCTCTGGATTGTACGAAAATTTCATGTTTTCTATGTTTTTCCAAAGAAGATAAATTGATTCATATAAATTTCCTGTATATATAATTCCTGCAAAATTTTCTGTATTTCAATTGAGGCCTAAATATTTTTGCTTATCAAGTATATCAGGTCCTACAGGTTTGATGTTTCACTTCCCACACCGAGAGAAACAACCGCCGCTGCCACCCTTCCTCGTAGGATCGTGCTCTCTCTCCCATCCAACAAACTCGCCGGAGGCTAGAGAGAAATGGGAACCCGTCCCTTGTTTTTGTGATCTTACATTGGGAGAGGATGAATATGGTTTTTTTTGAAAGCGTATCGCGTGACTTCTTGCGTTCTTCATGGGTCACTAACGTAGTGTCAAAATAGTGCTCGGTCATTGCAATACGAAGTGTCGCTGCAACTTGTGACACTACGTTAGCTGATGAGTTGGTTGCATCAACGAGGCTCCATCAGACCCGAGTAAACAGCATACCAGTCCCACTTAAGGGTACAATTTCCTAACCATTCTATTAAGCTATGTTTTATTCATTCCAATACTACTTATTGTCGTGTGTGCTAGTTTATGGGAAATATTATGGTTTTTTATTTAAGTAATAATACCGGAATTGAATGTATGCTAGTTCTTGAGAAATAGCATGCTCTATTTAATTAGTATTGAATTGTGCATGTTTATGGATCCAAAGAAGATTTTTATTTATTAATCTTATTTATGTGTTGATCTCATATGTATCAGTGAAGCAACAGTGGTATAAAAATATTATTCATCTATACTTGATCGTAGATCGATACATTCATGTATTAAACAGGTTGCACACAATTAACCTTACTATTTTTCTTTGGGGCAGGGGGGTTGTTTCTCTTGAGGAGCAGGAGTTGTTATGGAGGTGCCTAAATGACTCTGGCTTCTACTTTGTCATTGAAAAATGGTTCTTCGTCCTACTAAACCGTTTGGTAGGTGTCGTGGGTCGGTAACTGCGGCAAGCATTGTTGTTCGTCAGGTGTCAGTGAGTGTGGGTCTTCGCTGGTTAGGTGGACTCAAGAACACAGAGAAGACACAATGATATATCCTGGTTCAGGTTATTGGAGCCGTATGTCTACCAATAGTAGTTCCTGTATTCAAGAACATCCAAATTGGGGGTTACAACAAGAAGTGTGTGAGAGATTTAGAAGCTAGGGGATCACTAGCTCGGTGCTATTCTATAGCTTGTCGGCAGTGAGGTTTCTTTCCTATCAAAGGGGAAGAAGGTTGGGAGGAGCTCTTGGTTGCTCCTCTCTGGGTTGCTTTGCTCTTGGTGCCGAGCTCAGTACGGAATCTAAGTGTTTTATTCTAGATTCTAATACTTTTCTAGTCTTCTGTTTGTTTGTCTGTTTGATCTCTACCCTCTGTAGGATTCAACTTCTCCTTATATTCTATGGTAGGTCGGGTACAAGGCGATTTGGGGTTTGAGTCTATGGTCTACGTGTGTCAGAGTCTAGGAGGGCGCTGTAGCATAGATGGACCTCGATGTTGTCAGGAGTCAGAGGGGCTTTGGGTGTCATCCGGCTGCTCTGCTATGATGTTGTGACTGTTAGGATTTATCAACTTGAGCCTGCCTCCACGGGTGAGCCTTCTTGAGTCTTCCTTGGCAATCAAGGCATCAGGCTTGAGGAGCTGACGACGCACGGGCCCATGAGCCCTCGAGCCCTTAGCCTAGAGCTAGTGGAGGAATTTGTCCCTTAGTGTCACACAACCGGTGTGGCCTTGTCAGAGCAGTAGGCATAGTGTCACACTTGTTGGTTGGACCAGCATTGAGGAGCCCCCGAGCTTTGGGTGCTCGAGGCACTGTGTTCTAGCCGCACCCTTGTCTCGGATAGGAAGCAAAGCTAAGGAGAGCCTAGAGCTCTGGAGAGACCCTGATCAGGCCACGGTCGTGCTCGAGTTCGTCCGATTTGAATGGAACCCAACTATATATTATTGATGTTTGTGGTATGGAGAATTAGAGAGGTAGAACATGTAACGCGGATTCATAATGGTTTAGGTACAAGGTACTCTATGTCTAGTTAAGAATATGCTTCTCTATGTGTCGTGCGCTCATGTTACAAGGCACCGATGGTATTTGCGGTGAGATGATTCTACAATGGTATGAGACTGTTGACTACGTGTACGCCCTGCTCCTTATTATATAGAGGGTACGTAAGGTTATAAATATTCAGCTTGGGCACTTTTAGACCGAAAACCGAGCAAAACCGAACCGAAACCGAACTGAACTATCGGTTTTTCGGGTTTTCAGGAACAGAACTGTGGGTTCGGTGTTCAGTTTGAGCCCAAAATCAAACCAAAAACCCAAACCACCGAAGCTTTAGTGACTTGTTCCTCACCTCGGCCCAGTTATTAGGCCCACTGAGCCAGCCCACCCCACTCCCCCATCCCCCACACCACCCCACGCGACGATGACAGGGAGCGGACTCACCCGACGCCGTGCCGACACCCCTCCGTCCAAACCCTACCCGCAGAGAGAAAGCGGCGGCGGCACGCGTGACGGCCACGCGAGTGGGCGGCTGGACATGACTCATTGGCGAGCTGCGAGCGCCGGAGCGGAGGACGGAGCAGCGAGGGCGAGGCGGCCACAGCGAGCGGCATCGGTGTGGGGGCGGCGGCGGCCGCGAGCGCCTCCGTCGGAGCGGGCGAGCGGCGGCGGCGAGCACCTCCGCAGAAGCGGGCGAGCAACGGCTACGAGCTCCGAAGTTGGCGGGCGGCAGGAGCAGCACGAGTGCGATGTGACGTCGAGTTCTGGTTTAAACCAAATAACTGAAGTAGGAAACCGAAACTGAACTCGTCGATTTTTGATTTTGGAAACAACCGATCGGGTGTTCATTCTTGGAAACCAAATTTTTTAGAACCCGAACAAACCGAACCGAAATTTCGGTTTAAACCGAATGCCCCTCGTGAATAAATATAGTCACGATCTACCTATAGATATGGTTTTCTATAGTTTGTTATAAGGGAATATAGTCGGATTTGCCTGGATGTAGTCGATGGTTTGTTGTAAGGATGCAACCTCTAGGCTTAATCGTCTGAGCGTAACTATCTTACATATTACTAATTCAGTCAAACTTAAGAGAGTTAGATTGAACATTATTCTAGAGTTGTACAATTTCTAGGACAGGGGTACTAGTTGCTAATTATTAGCATGGGTTGTCTCGATCCATGTACTATTAGGTTTTGCTAATTGGTGATGAAAACTATTAGCATCTCTCAGCAGACCTCCATTATTAGCTAATTGTTAGCAAAACCTTAGCTAATACTCCTAATTAATACTAGGTCTATTAACAGACCTATGGATTCACTGGGTACTAGGTGCTAATAACTATTATTTATTATTAATTAATGTTTCCAAAGTCTAAATCGTGACCTTATTGGGTAGTGCGGTCATCACTGAGCCATATTCTTGGTTGTTGTTTTTTCATCATGCATGGAACGGTACAACTACTACACAAACAAACAAAGAACGAATTTACATTGAGAGTTTCCGTGCATATATAGAGAGGCGGAGCTAGGCTTTTCAAAACGAGCAAGAACATTACTAATGAAATAATTCAAGAACAAATGAAGTACTTCTGCAGTACTGTATATCAAGAACTATTGTTCTGTTGGAGTCTTCCATAGGTTCAAGAACAAAGTAAAATATGATCGAGGTATGCAAAGACATATATCTTTAGTGTCACAAATCCAAGCATTACCAAAATCCAAAGATAGATTCATATCTCGCCTAAAAGGAAACTCTCATGTAATTCATATATATATATGTTCTAATTAGCCAATATAAGGAGTTAGTTTGATTTCCCTATGTTTGGCCATCAAATTCAACAGCACTTTCATAGGGAGAGATTATATTATTATTCAGATTCTGCAACAGGTTTGGAGCAAATAAAATGTGAAGAAACTAGGAATTATGTGTACAAAGAAGCAAAGTTCACAAAATTCACCCATAAAGGGAAATGAATATCCCAAATACATAATATGAACATGGATTGAAATATAATCAATTAGCCGAGAAGTTTATCTCTCTTGCCAAACAAAACGTTTCTTAATAGGAGTAAATCACATGTGCAAAAACCAACTCACACTGATATATCCATTTCAGGATAAAGTGGTGATGGGCATATATATGCGGATCCATGAGACCATGACTTGCATGCAGAGACATATATGCATCAAAATCAAAAGTTCTTAAATGTAGAAATAGGAACAGCAGAAAAAAACAGGAGCCAGCTGGAGCCTCGATTTATCTGTACCAAAATTCAACATTTGAAAGGGGAAAACAGAGGACCGATGAAAGCGAAAAAAAATTGTTGCATCTCTGATTTTATATGACATATAATTAAATAAACTGCAACCATGCATGAAGGATCCATGCAAGAAATGGATCCGATAAGATTCAAATTGAATATTTAAATCAACAGCGAACCCTAAATCCCTCCCAGTAATACCACCTCACGTTCCTATACCTCAATCACACACACTCTCAGGGGAAAAAGAAGAAGAATGAGAAAAAAAATCTGAAGATAATTTATTACAAAGGAATCAGAGAAACCCTAGCTAGTAATACCTATCTACATTCCTTGCTTGCTTACTCCCAAACACATGCATGCAGATGCAGGAGCATGAGCTGTCGTCACTCCGAAACCTGAAACCGACCAAGCAAGGTGCTGATCATCACTTGATGAAGACATCAAACCAGAAGAAGGGCTCCGGCTCGTCCCACAGCAGCGCCGCCACGTAGTCCTCCTCGCCGCCATGGTAGTCCCACCCTGCAGCCTCCCCCGGCGCTTCCTCCGGCGTACCCGCCTGCGGCTCCTGTAGTGACATCGAAGAACGTACCGCGGGCGCGACGACGGCGGGCTCCTGCGGAACCGCCGCCCGTGTCGGCACCGTGGTGGTCACCGTGGACGCCGTAGCCGTGTTGGCGTAGTATAGCGGTGGTGTCGGCTGCGGCAAGAGGTGGTGGCACTGGAGCTGCTGGTGGTGGTGGAAATCCGGCGCAGGTGGAGCAGCGCCGCTGATGGAGAGCTGGTGCAGCGGCGGGCGCGGCAGGAGCGGGCGGAGCGCCGGCGGGGCAGACGACGACGACGACGACGTCGCGGCGGAGTTTGAGTGCGCGGCGAGCGAAGGCGGCGGCGGCGGGGAGGTGAGGTTGAGGTGCGCGCGGGGCCCGTAGAGGAGGAGCGCGGCGCGGTCGTAGGCGCGCGCGGCGTCCTCGGCGGTGGCGAAGGTGCCGAGCCACTTGCGGGAGCGCTTCCGGGGCTCCCGGATCTCCGCCACCCACTTGCCCCAGCTCCGCTGCCGCACGCCGCGGTACCGGAACTTGCCGTTCTCGGGCCCGCCCTTGGGCGCCTTGCCCTTGCGCCCAGCTGCTGCTTCTCCGCCGGGGCCGCCGATGCCTGCAGAAGCTGCAGCTGCAGCCTCGGCCGTGGCGGCCGCGGGCTGATTGTTGTCGCTGTTGGGTTCCATGGAAGCAGGCAGCGGCGCTGGTATATGAGGAGAGAGACGAGGGATGGGGGAGAGAGGGATGGTGGTGGTGTCTCTGGGCTGCGGCGTGTTTTGGGGCGAGAGCGCTAGGGATGGAGGCCGAGGTGGATGCGCTTGGTGGAGAGGGGCGGTGGTCAAATATAAAGGGAGGTGAGAGAGTACACACACAGTGCAGTACAGCCAGCAGCCTTGAGCATCCATCCAGTGAAATGGAAATGGATGGACGGTTGGGACGCGCGACAATGAAAACAACAAGAATCGATGCCAGGCCATGGCCATGCATGCGGTAAATCGTTGCAGTAATTGCGGAATACAGACTACACAGAGCACAGATTGATGGAGCATTTGACTTGTCACTTGCAGCTGGGCTGGTGTGTGCATGCATGCATGCAGGGACAGGATCGATAGATGACTTGATCATGTGCCAACGTCTGTGTTCAATGGCATGGATCGATCATCCGGCCAACAGATTGAAATTACTTTCTACTCTACATTGGTGTCTCTCCGTCAACAACTTGGTTGAGAGCTTCTTGGAAATGACTGCAGCATGCACGCAGCAGAGCGGTCAACTCCATTTCCCAGGAACATCAACTACTTTGACAGGCCACCAGTCAAATTCATCTTCTCACTCACGCGATAAGCGGAAACAGCAGGGAATCAATTATCCTTTAATGGAGTACTCCTATATTTGTTGTATTATTACGACTGAGAAAATAACTTTACAAACTTTGAGTTCTATTTGTTCCAAACTTCTGAACTAATTTTGTTGTATTATTATCAAATGAAGCTTGTAACCGAAAGGAACTTTTTTAGGACTTTATTCCTTGCTACCGTTTAAAATATATTTTATTCATCGAACACAACCACATGATTTAGGGCCTATTTGGGTGGACTAGAACTAATTTGTAGTTTTGGCTAAAAATTAGTCGACTAAAGTTGAGTAGTGTTTGGATCGTCCTTGCTAGTTATATGCCATATTTCAATCTACAATATCCTTCAATTTTCTCTCTCGTCATCCATCTCTTCTCTCTCACTGGTCTCGGCGGTGCGTCGGTGAACTTCCATTATCGATGCAAGGTTAGAGGATTAGGTCGGCCATGGCGATAGCGGACCATAGTAAAAGGGTAGGGCATGGGGCATTGACAGAGCATAGTAGATGCCAGAGGTGCAAGTGTTTGCTGCGGATGCATGGGGACGCGACTGAGCCCGATATAGACTAGGTGTGCACTATTATAGCTTGCATTTGGGCAGAAGGTTGAAACCTATTTACGCAAGCGGCCAATCGCTGCCTTTGATTCCATGCCTGTGTAAATAAGAATTTACGAAGATAACCAAATGCCCCGCCTATGAAAATAGATTAGAAATCAAAAATGAAATCCCACTAGCGACCCCATTTAGGAGCCCGCCTGCTCTGCACGACCCCGTGTGGCCGCCGAGTGAGGCCTCCCATCATGTGTCGTAGCTAGATCAGCCTCCCTATGCGCGCTGGAGGTGTGCCAGCTGCTAGACAAGGCCCTGCGCACATTGCCTCTTGGAAAGGTCTCTTTGCGCACCCTCGCTGTCGGATTCAGCCTCCTTGCATGCGCCAAAGGTTTCCCTGGCGCTGGGAGAGCCCCTCCCGGCGCGCAGCCGCTGGATCCGAACCGCGCATGTTCATATCGTTGTCGGGAAAGCCTGCAATTGGCTGAGGAGTCGCACGGGAGATCCATTAGGAGCCGTGAGATGGAGAGAGAGAGATGGTGGGAGAGTTGGCCACACATGAATTGAGAGAGGGGAGGGAGCCGGTTGAGAGGCGAGTAGAGATGGGCATCAAACCCTAATTTCATGTATATATACATGAACATATGTGTCGGGCCTCATGGGCCTATCAGGCCGCTCAGGCTTTTCTATGGAGGCTGACCTCTTAAAAGGGCCACCTTTGTAAAAAAATTTAGAAGGTGCAGACACTTTTTGACCGCCTCTGGAAATCCACTTTAGGCGAAATCATTCATGTAGTAGTGGTAGTGGAGGCGTGGGGCCACAATATCAGTTCGGCAGGGCAGGGACATTTGAAGCAGGAGGCGGTAATCAGGGCAAGAGGCGAAGACTGTGACGGTTTGTGAGGAAGGTTACTATGGCATAGTGGTGGGCCGCACATGTAGGCAGGGGCGTAGGGGCTATGGCACTAGTGCATGGAAGACAGGAAAATGTGGTAGTTAATAGCATTCTGAACATTTTATATTTTGTTGCTTCAATTAGTCTCCAGGTTTGGCTAACTATGAACTACTAACAATTAGTTAAGATGTGAATAAACGTTAATCCATCTATTTAAATTCTTGTGACTACAATTGATTAATTAATTGTTAGTCCTAAGAATCCAAATTTGATTTTAATCAGAATTTTCATCTACCAATCTACCTTTCCCATGAAGGAGAGTAGTCAAACTATGGGGCTGTTTGGATTGAGCCTGCCAGGCAGCTCGGCACCAGGCAAGGCTCCCAGGCGTCCGATTTCCTAAGCCCGAGGCAAGATCGATTGCCTGGCAGGCATCTGCCTGCGGGGGCGTCATACAAATAAGCCCTATATGCGTTGCATGATGTACTCACTCCGTCCCACAATAGATATCATTCTTGTTTCTTAAGAAGGCAACGTTTTTAAACTAACGTCAATTATATATTAAAATATATAAATAATTATACTAAGTAATTAGTATCATCAGAAAGATATTTAAGTCTAGTTTTTTTAATAAAATTTATTTAAAGGTATAAATATTGTATATATTTTATACAAATCTAGTCAAAATTAAAAAAATTTAACTAACACGCTTCTCATAATATTATTTTTTTAGAACAGAGGGATGTAGACGGAAGACTCCAAAAGCAGCCAAGCAGGTGTCTGCAGTACACACGGACAAACCAGATCACTAACCAGCCCCACGTCACTTGGCATGTGTACTGCATACAGACCCTTTTGCAGGCACGAAAACTTTACTTTTTGTACAGTGTTCCTATATCCAATAATGCTTAAAAAATCCAAAACTTTGAATCTTAAATATGTGAAATAAAACAAAATTTTGAGACATTGCAAAACTTACCGATAGCAAATATGCAGATTAGGTTGGCCACTATAACTTTGGTCTTAATGTCATCATGAAATTATAAATTTTGAATTTTAAAATCTATGAACTGAAAACACATATTCAGGACTCTAAACAACTTCAGATAAAAAAGTTAAGTATAAAGTGGATATGGTATTGAGAACTACAATTTTAATATAGATCATATCAACATCCAAGTTTGTTTCAAACCTTTAAATTTCAAATATGAACTTAAAATAATATTTTGGAACACTAAACTTTTTCAAATAAAAAAATTGCAAAGAAAAAGTTGTATATCGCGTTGGGAGCTACAATAGACATGAGAAGTTTGTCTTTATCTGACTTCATATAAAAATGTTATGATTTATTTTTTGATGAACTATTTCAGATAACAGTTTTTTTCATGACGCTTGCCTCTCTTAAGCACTACTACTTGAGATGGACCTAGAATGGTTGCTTGATTTTTAGAGACAAGCATGCGGAGGTGATCAACTCTGTAAATCGATGATCAACATAGGTGGTTCCTTAGGATGTTCGCCTCTATAAATGATTAATAGAATTAATAGAGCCGATGGTTTGAGCGGAGCCGGGGAGGGAGAGGTTCCTTCGGTGATCGACGAACAAGACAAGAAGGGCGGGGTCGACGAGTAGGGACGGATAACAGGCTGTGTGACAAGATGATGCTTCGCCGGCGGCCGCAGCTGAGGCTGGGAGGTGGCGATGGGTGGGGTCATGTGCAACCAGTCGCACGATAACTGTGTCCTGTCTTATTAAATTGCCCTCGCGTCCTCCGTGTCCATTAATGACAAATAACCCATATCCATAAAAGTTAGAATAACTCGCGTTCAACCATGGTACAAACTACAAAGTCCGATTTTAAGATGTATTCAGTTCCATAGTTTTAAAAATAATGTGAATTGGAGTAGTGTCTTTGGGCATGGTACGAAGGGGACAGTTCAGCTCGTGCGTGCATGTGACTTGTAGGTCTGTTTTGTTTGTTACAAATGGATATACGTAGTTTACGTGACTGATACTCGTGGAGAGAGAAAAAGCTATTTCCTCCGTCTTAAATTATAATTTATTTTAACTTTTTATGTATATATTTTGTTATGTATCTAGATAAATAATATGTCTAAATACATAGTAAAATTTATAAAAAATTTTAAAATAAACTATAATTTAAAACGGAGGAAGCAGTACAGTGCTACGCTACTCGCAAAAGCTGCGAGAGGGACAAATGGAGCAAATGCGTTGGGAACGAGCAAACATGTTTGTAGCTGACGATGAATAGGCTTGCCTTTCTAAGCACGCGGAAACGAACGGGTCCGTTTGGAGCGCTACGCTGACCGGATTCTCATTGACAATCACCCTAACTGCCAAACGTATTTTTTAGTTAAAAGTAATTCTAAGAAACTACTGTACTGATTTTGTAGAGTGATTCTCTATCCTTATTTTAAAGTTTATGCTAAAAAGTTATAGAAAATTACTCTCAGCCAAATAATTCCTTCGCCAGAGAATCATAGAGCACAAGTGCACAACTCTATTAACCTTTAATTTCTTCCTAGGAAATACTGCTCCGATTTGAGTCCCGCTACATGTACCGCGCCAATCTATGTGGGATGCCTACATACGCAAAGGCACCATATCCGACATGCCTTCATATAAAATACAGCCCGCGTGACTTCACAAAGAAAAACGCAACCTGTGTGATCGAGGGCCCTTCCAATATAATTTATCTCATGATGATTTTATCCGTAGATTTTTTTTTGTGTTATGTGTTGTTCTTTTATTTTGTCTGCATTAGTTTTCATAACAACTATATATGGTAGAAATTTAGACAAATTATGACATATCTTAATAATCCAGAAAATTAGCATGATATACGTGATAAATATTTGCAATGTTGATCTTATTAAATGCATATGACAAGTGGATCACTATTTTTTTAAATACACAGTGCAACATAGATGCCCACACGCGCAAGCACAACTTATTAAATGCATATGACAAGTGGATCACTACTTTTTTTTCGAGAATACACAGTGCAACATAGATACCCACACGCGCAAGCACACTCAACCTTTGAATATACGTACGCAAACCTTACCCCTATAAGCACCTTCGAAGGACTGAGCCGACAGATCTTGAAGTTCACGAAGTCACCATGGACGCCTCACTGTCGACGAGGACATCGCTTATCACTTAATGTATATCAGATGATCCATTTTGTTTACACAACGGTGGACATAAGTTAACCACATTTCTAAAAGTACCTAGCCGTTTCTAGAGCAGGTCCATGTATGGAAATAATCCAATAATTCATGGCCTCCTAAAATCAGTTAATGGGCCTGTCTCTAAAACTAAGAACTACTTTCAGAGCAAACCTTTTAAGAGAGGTCCAAGCCCATTCCCATCCAACAGGCCCAATATAACCTCTCAAATCTATATCTATATCTCTAATAAAGATAAACCCCACTAGCTATTTTTTTTACCATGCAAAGTGTCCATATCATCACCAACTATCACATGCCATTATGTTTCATCCAAGCTACAACGGGTTTGATGAATTCTTCCCATCTTCTACATTAGACAACATCACCACTATGTCAACTGCCTAGGTCTACATGAACCTGGAGTGCACCACATCCACACGAGTACATCTTCTTCAAAGATTCTACTGCCCAAATCGATATCCAAATCCATCTTTTCTTTAGAGTCCACATTTGTAGATCAAGTGAGGTGAGTATTCATTCCTTCCCTCCCTCATCCTTTCCTCTCTAGCATGTGCTTACTCTCCCTATCCTAGATTTGTTGTCGGTGGAATGGCGGATCTAGTAAGGTGAGTGTTCATTTCTTCCCTCCCTCATCCTTTCCTCTCTAGCATGTGCCCACTCTCCCTGTCCTTGATCTATTGCCGGTGGAGTGGCATCCGATTCCAACAACAAACTAGAGCTCAGGAGCATTGTGTTGGCATCTACGAGCAAGCCTTAGAACCAATGCCGAGGTTGTCGATCCAACGGAACATGTGGTGATGGAGCGTGAGCTCCACAGGCTCCATGGTGATTGTGGGCTTCTTAAGGGGCCATTGTTGGCTTTCTCAACATGCTTAGGCTTGGTAGGCCTGTACAATGGGCTCACTGGGATTTTTTTTATTTCTCAAAAAATATTTCTAGGCAAACAGCACAAATGAGCCTCTCCCCTATGGAAATGGTATTTGCTCGCCTTTGAAAAGGCAGTTTGTACTAGTGGATTGTCAACGTGCACATGATTGGGCAAAGGTAGGAATTGTGTGACTCACTGAAAGTCCTCAGTTTGGTTTTGGATAATTGATGAAACCTAAGGACTAACCTATGACAGAACCGATCAATTTATTAGAGCACAAGCACATAATTCACCATTAGGACCGCAAACTACATGATTGAGACCTAATAAACCCGGTAGTCATACCGAAATCTCGAAGGATTTCAAACTTTTTCGGCACGACCAAGATCGTAATAGTTTAGCGTTCCCATTCACAAGTACATAGTTCGCACATAGTTTAATCATCGAAGTAAATAAAGTTATTACAACCCAAGTTCAAATTTAAAATAAAGCGGAAGCGATTTAGTTCAAATTCACACACACACTTAGTTCAAATACAATGCCAGTCCCTTAGTCAACATCCAGCAAAAGCATCAAGTAGAGAGGAGTGACCATGCCCAAGGTCTTTTTATCTCCCAAAGCGGGATAGAAGCAGTTCTGACAATAGCCATATAACATCTCACCATCTGCAAAAACATGGAAAATAAAACCCTGAGTACGAGAATGTACTCAGCTAGACTTACCCGTCATAAACTAAAATAAAGTGACTCCAAGGAGTATGCAAGGCTGTATAAGTAGGATAGCTGACTCATTTAATTGCGAAAAAGCTTGCATTAAGGAACAATTAATAAGAACCTTCTAGCAATGTATTTTAATCTGATTAACCTTATCATGCTACATTAGCACCTGTACTAAACAAGCATGGTAATAATTATTCAACAAGAAAGTAACCATTCTGGTTGCGTATCTTCAATCTCAACAGCTCAACCATCTCATCTCTTGTTCAAGTTCTTACTACGATGCCGCTGCTCAAGTCAAGTGTTCACTATCCAGGAACGATGGCGATTATAATCGATTACTAACCAGCTGGCGGGTACTCCTCACACAAACCACACTCACCAGCCACGGTGAGCTACAGATCATCGACATTCAATTCAGGAAAAGCGCGGGATCAACAGGTACCATCGTACCCAGGAACCGCCCGGCTGCCTTATTCAGGGCGACCCTGACCTCGGACTTACTCTCCGCGTAACCTGTGGTCCCCCATCTTCACCAATACGATGCATACAGCAGGTCGACTCCCGGCCCAAATTAAAATTAGGCTTCGCGATCGGAACGACTTATCCTTCCAGCTAAATGTGAGGCATAAATTCAATATGACTTGAGGACGTACAACGGACGGGGTCCTAGTTCGACACAGACGGGATAACCACACCGAACCACCAGTTCAGTCTCAACACCAATCCCGCCCGGTCTCCATTTATTACCTCCACATGGTTATCCAAGATAACAATGTATTCAACCATTCCAAGTCACCACCTATAACTCGCGGATGACAGGAAATCACCCGACTTCTACCGATCTAGTTAAGCAGGAAACCACAGGGAGAATGCTCCGGGGCTTGCCTTTCAGGAAAGAGCTTGGCTAGTGGTCGGGACACTCCGGAAGATCAACTTTGGGATCCTCTTCTGCTGCTACTTCCCGTACCAAAGCTTCCTGCTGGCCTTCCTCTGCTTGTGCTCCGGGAACTACCGTTTCGAGCTCTGACGATCCTGTATGATGCATAGTGCGTATGAATACCATGTATATATATATAGAAATACAATGCTCATGCTGATGGTGAATGAATGCTCAGCTAAGATGAATGATATGATTTCGAAACATATGAGATAAGCACATGTCATCTGTATTCTCTTCTACCAACAATTTTCCAAACAAGCCTCGCATTACAATTTACCTGCACACTATAGGAAATTATAAATGACCATTGTTTTGCACGCTACACTCTACTGAACCACAACCAATAGCAGATCACACATAACATAAATAGCATAAAAAGCATTTTTACACACATGAAATGATGACTCTAAAGCATTATTTATAATTAAAAGAAATCAGGGTATAACTACAACATGACTTTAGACTACTCAGAAAATTCTATAAAAATTACAGGAGCTTAATCATACCAAATAAAGACTACCATAAAAATTTCAAGTCAAAGCAGTAAATACTTTATCCTACACAAAACTGCCAAGGCAGCACAATTTCAGGGGCATAAAATACTTTGTACATAAAAGTATGTCAAACAACAGATCTCAGAACATCATTAGCTTTAGATTGACATAAAAACATTCTCCAAAAAGTTTCATGCATAAATTCCTTATATATTATTTATTATGAATTATTTATCCTCACATGAAAATAGGCACCATAACTAGACAGAGCAAACTTTCCACATGACATAACCTCATAATATTTTTCACAGATAGAGCATGACATAAGAAGACTAACAAACTTGGTCTCATATTTTTCTGAGCAACAGAGAATTACTTATGCATTTTCTAAGATAAAAGCAATTAATAGAGATAAATAAAGCTATATAGAAAAGTTTCACAAATTCCACATTTCATATTTTTCATGCATAGATCATCTTATAAGAAAAATACTACAAGTTGAACCAACTCATTTGGATGAAAAATGAGCAAGTTATGAATTTTCAAAGGTTTAAACAAAATCTGTAATTCAATTTCTTTAAAACCGGTAAAGAAAACGGTTTTGCACCGGGAACCCTGAGTTTACTGGAAACCAACCGAGCCCTCAAAAGAAATACGCTGAGTCTGGCGACTTTACATTCAAGTCCGGGAAAAAGAATAGAATCGTGCCCGAGGTCCACGTGGCGGGGGATGGTCGTCGGCGTCGGGATTCCTCGCCGACGGCGAGGTCTCCGGCCCAGCCACGGTTACCAAAAGACTCAGCTCGTCAAAGCGGGCACATTGGTATAAAAGATGTAAACTAGGAGCGAGGTTTCGACCGGCAGCGACGCACGACGGCGGACGGCGGCGAGGGTTGGCGATGCGCCGGCCATCTCGGGCCACGGCGGGGCAAACGGACTAGTCTACTAGCGCTAGCAGACCAAGACGGGTTAAATGGACTAGACCAAGTGACGAATGGACGGCCGGAGCAACGTCGGCAAGGTACGCCGGCAAGCGGCGACGCGAATCCGCGACGGCGGATGGCCAAATTCGCCGGGCTCGAACCCTAATCGACCTCATGAACTACACCAATCAACCCTACTCGAGCAGGAGAACACGATGCGCAAGATAAAGAAGGGAGGGAGAGGTTGCTGGCCACAGCGGACCGCGCGGCGGTCGGGCGGCCATGACCGGCGAAGGGGAAGATGGTCGATTCGACCTCTACCTCGGGTCTCGGTGGCAGGAAAGGTGCGCAGGGAGTGGCTCGCGTCGAGACGGAGCTTCTGGCAAGTCCTTGGCAAAAAGTGTCAGGGCTGTGAGGTGTGGTGGCCTCGTGGCGGCGGCAATGGCGGTTCTGCGTCCGCTTGCTCGAGTTCTGGTGGAAGAGGAGGGGCAAGAGCGCGTCTGGTGGCGGAGAAGAGAGGGAGGGAGAGACTGACGCGGTCGGGGCGGCTCCAAATGGCCGCTCGGGCTCGGACCGAGGCAGCGTGGCGTCGGAGCTCGTCGAGCGCTTGGCAAGCATGCGGGCAGAGCGAGGGTGCGTGGGCGAGCTGTGGGACCGGGCGAGCGCGGCGCGCGGGATCGGTGTGCGGTGCTCGGGTGCGGGGGCGGAACAGCGGGCAGCGGCAGTGGCCCGGCGTACGAACGCCACACGGCCGGCGTCGGCTCGGACAGCGTCGCGAGGAAGAAGAAGAGAGGAGGAAGAAGAGACTGTTCGGTGGGTCCCACTATGCCAAGATTCGTGCAGACTTGATGAACCCCATATTTTCCAAAATAACCCGAATTTGAAGAAACTTATAAAAGATGAAATGTTCCTTTTGATGAGTAGAACATTTCACTTTTAAATATCAAAACCTAATTCTGCCTAGAATTTGAATTTCAAAAATGGGGATTTAAAATTAAAAGAAAATCATTTTTACAAACTGTTTTTTGACATTTTTGACCCACTTCCAAGCCTTTTCATGAAATGACCTCAAAATAAGTTTTGCTTCAAATAATTTTCTCTACAAACTTCATTTAACACTCAACCCCAAACAAGCAACCTTTCACATAGTTCTAGTTCAAGTCAAGGTAAGCACATATTTAAACCTTATCATTTCATGTAACAAAAATGATGCAAATGAGAGGGTTATGCTCATGATGTGCAAGATAATGCATGCTTAACACCAGGGTGTTACAGCCCTTCCCTCCTTAAAGAAATCTCATCCCGAGATTTGAGTAGACTAACCATTCTTTATGAAAATCGGGATATACTTCTTTTAAATAGTCCTCGGTTTCTCAAGTGACATCGTTATCATCATGATTGCTCCAAGAAACCTTATATTGCCTGACCACACGATTTCTGGTCACTCTGTCCTTGACATCAAGGAGTCTCATAGGTTTCTCTTCATAAGTTAAATCTGAGCTCAGCTTAATGTCTTTCACTTTAACGGCCTCTTCGGTTGGAACACGCAGACATTTCTTGAGTTGGGATACATGGAAAACAGAAAATACTGCACTCATCTCTTCAGGCAGTTTGAGCTTATAGGCCCACAATCCTTTTCTTTCCACTATCTGATATGGACCGACATAACATGGTGCTAGTTTTCTTTTAACACCAAAACGTTGCACTTTCTTCATAGGAGAGACCTTCAGATATACATAATCACCAACATTAAAAGTTAGAGGTCTTCTTCTCTTGTCAGCATAACTTTTCTGACGAGATTGTGCAGCTGCTATGTGTTGTTGAATTGTTCGAACCTGCTCTTCAGCTTCTTTAACAAAGTCAATACCATATTATCTTCTTTCTCCAGGTCCTACCCAATTCATAGGCGTTCTACACTTTCGGCCATACAGTGCCTCAAAAGGAGCCATCTGTATACTCTCTTGGTAACTATTGTTATAAGAGAATTCTGCCAAAGGTAACCATTTCTCCCATGAACCCTTGGATGATAAGACACAAGCCCTCAGAAGATCTTCAAGAACTTGATTCACTCTTTCTGTTTGGCCTGAAGTTTGAGGATGATAAGCTGTACTATGATTCAGCTGTGTCCCCAAATTCTTCTGCAAGTTTTCCCAGAAATGAGCAGTGAACTGAGATCCTCGATCAGATACAATTGTCTTAGGAATTCCATGCAAACGGATAATCTCCCTGAGGTAAATATCAGCATATTGAGGCGGTCGATAATCTGTATGAATTGGAATAAAGTGCGCACTCTTGGTAAGTTGATCCACGATTACCCAAATAGAGTCATGCCCTTTCTGAGTGGTGGGAAGTCCGGTAATGAAATCCATACTGATATCTTCCCATTTCCATTCAGGAATCGGCAACGGTTGAAGCATGCCGGCTGGCTTCAAATGAACGGCCTTTATGCGACAACAGATGTCACACCGTGCGACATAAGCTGCAATCTCCTTTCTCATTTTGGTCCACCAATAGCGAACCTTCAGATCGTGAAACATTTTACTACCGCCAGGATGAATAGATAACTTTGATAAGTGAGCTTCATCCATGATTTGATTTCTGAGTTCTCTATCTTTTGGTACGACCAGACGATCATCAAACCATAAGATTCCCTTCTCATCCACTCTGAAATGCTTGAGCGGTTGTTTCAGCATTTTCTCCTTGATATGACCTATACCCTTGTCAGTTTTCTGACCTTCGATGATCTTACTGTCAAGCGAGCAACTAATTTGGATGTTACGCAGCACAACAGGATGCATGAGGCTAAAACCATCTGCTAACAAAGGTCGAATAGCATGACAATGTGATTTTTGACTCAACGCATCTGCGACTACGTTTGCTTTGCCTGGATGATACAAGATCTCCATATTGAAGTCCTTAATAAAATCCATCCATCGATGTTGTCTCATGTTCAACTCGAGTTGAGTGAAGATATACTTCAGACTTTTGTTGTCAGTATAGACTTTACAGAAGTTACCCAACAAGTAATGCCTCCAGATTTTTAGAGCATGCACAATAGCTGCTAGCTCCAAATCATGGGTTGGATAATTCACTTCATGCTTCTTTAACTGACGTGAGGCATAAGCTATGAATCTTCCTTCTTGCATAAGCACACATCCTAAGCCTATTTTTGATGCATCGCAATATACATCAAAAGGTTTCCCCAAATCTGGTTGCGCAAGAACAGGAGCAGTGGTCAACAATTCCCGCAAGGTACGGAAAGCTGTTTCACACTCCTCTGTCTAGACAAACTTCTTTTCTTTCTGCAACAAATTTGTCATAGGTTTGGTAATCTTCGAGAAATCCGAAATGAAATGACGATAATATCCGGCTAGACCAAGAAAACTCCGAACTTCATGCACAGAAGTTGGTGCTTCCCAGTTCATAACCTCTTGTACTTTGCTCGGATCTACTGAGATTCCCTCATCAGATAGGACATGGCCAAGGAATTGAACTTTCTTGAGCCAAAACTCACACTTGCTAAACTTAGCATACAGCTTATGTTCCCTAAGTCTTTCTAAAACAATCCTCAGATGCTCGGCATGATCTTCTTCATTTTCTAAGTACATCAAGATGTCATCAATAAACACCACCACAAACTTGTCTAGCTCCGGCATGAAGACTGAATTCATCAGATACATGAAGTATGCAGGAGCATTTGTTAAGACAAAGGACATAACAAGATACTCATACAACCCATATCTGGTAGAAAAAGCGGTCTTAGGCACATCTTCTGGTCTAATCTTGATCTGATGGTAACCAGACCTAAGATCAATCTTGGAAAACACTCTCGCCTTGGACAACTGGTCAAAAAGAATGTCAATTCGGGGTAACGGATACTTGTTCTTAATGGTGACAGCATTGAGTGGACGATAATCCACGCACATCCGTAGAGATTTGTCCTTCTTCTTCACAAAAATAGCAGGACAACCCCATTTTGACACACTAGGGCGAATAAGACCCTTGTCCAACAATTAGTTCAACTGATTTTTGAGCTCTGCTAATTCATTTGGCGGCATCCGATATGGTCTCCTAGAAATTGGGGCAGTGCCAGGTAATAACTCAATGCAAAATTCAACATCTCTATCGGGTGGAAGACCCGGAAGCTCTTCAGGAAAAACATCCGGAAATTCACACACGACAGGAATTTCGGGAAGAGGGGTCACACGAGTAGAATAGGACACGCTCTCTAGCTTAAACTTTCGGGGTAATGGCACTTGAAAAGTACCCTCCCCAAGAGGATTTCTGATAGATAGCATCCTATTACCTGTATCGATCACAGCACCCCAAAATTTCATCCAACTCATTCCCACGATGAAATCCACTACTAAGCCAGGTAGAACTATCAAGTTCAACCGAAACCTCCACTTATCTAGGTCTAGGGTTGCACCCTGAACTATCTGCTTAGTAGTTATATCAGCCCCAGCTGAACTAACCTTGAATTCAATGCTCAATTCAAGTATCTTGTGATCATGCTTCTGTGCAAATGATTGACTCATGAAAGAATGCGATGATCCAGAATCAAACAAAATAGCGGCAGGGATTTGATTCACAGAAAACATACCCGCAGTCACTGGTTCACCAGCAAGAATTTCCTCAATCGAGGTGTTGTGCACACGAGCTTGATATGGGCCCTGCTGCTTCTTGGGAAAAGGGCAATAACGAGCAAAGTGCCCTGTCTGGTTGCAGTTGAAGCAAGGTCCATTGACAGGTGTCTTGTTAGCATCGGTCAAGCTGCTCTGTACTGGTTTCCCCTATGGAGCAGGAACTTTGAATTCTCTGTGATGCTTCTGCGGATTCTGAGCTGGATAATTGTTATGCCTTTTCTGCTGCGGGGGCCTGAATCTCGCACCAGACATCGGTGGACGAAACGACGTACGGAAAGCAGTTGGGGCTCTTGACTGAGAAGAACCACCTCCATCATGAGCTCTCTTATGATTCTTGGCGGCAGCATGAATGTTGTTACTGTTTTCTTGCATAATACAATCATTCAAGAAATCATTAAAAGTAACACGAGCAGAAGTGCTCATGATCTTCATCAACTTGGAACTCAAGCCTCTCTTGAAACTAGCTATCTTGTTCTCATCAGTGTTGACAAACTCAGGAGCATAGCGACTCAAAGTATTGAAGGCGTGCAGATACTCCTTCACATTGCGAGTTCCCATAGTGAGCGATAGAAACTCAGTCTTCTTCATAGCCATCAGACTGGGAGGAATGAAATTCCCCGGAAAGCATGTGCAAAGCGGTCCCAAGTAATAGGAACACCCGGCGGGAAGGTGGTGCGATGTTGCTTCCACCACGTCCCTGCTTGTCCCTCAAGCTGATGGGCTGCATACTCCACTTTCAGCTCTTCTGTCAACCTTAGAAGACAAAATTTATCTTCCATGGTGTTGAGCCATTCATCTGCTTCAAGTGGCTCAGGAGCATCTTTAAACACAGGAGGTTTAGTGTCCTGAAACTCCTTGAAGCTGCTGTATTGATTTTGTTGAGGACCCTGACGAACATCACGGGCCAAGCTCTCACGAAGAAGCTGCTCCACATTGCGCTGGCTGCCCAAGAATTGAGCAAACAGCTGCTCCGCATTGGTCAGAGGTGGGGGTGGCACACCACGTGCAGTGTTATCGGCACCCTCTTCAGATCCACCATTGCCATTAGCACCCGAATCACTACGGGTAACCGGCATCTGCATATTTCAGCAAAAAGTACTTATCAGGTGATTGTTGTCATAATGAGAGGTGAATGTAAAAATCATGCCAAACTGAATTTATCGAGGGAATTAAATTCGCACAATAAATAGAGGCACAATAATTCTAATTTTTTTCACATCACAACCTCACTAATAATATACTTCGAACCATCGCAAAGTGTCTTACAACATCCATAATTTTGCCAGCATACATACACTGGACTTTTAAAAGTTGTATGGATATCACCACATCAAACACCATGTTCCAACATTGCACCAAAGTCTCGATAGCTAGCAAAAGGGTTACATGACCACCTGATAGGAACGCAAAAGAACAACTAGAGACTAACGATCCTCAGCAAGGCTACTCTCCATTGTTGCTACTCTCACTAGAAGCACTGTTCATAGCCCTCCTAGCTACTACTAAGGCTGCTCTCAGCTGACGGATCTCCTCCTGCTTCCTGTGCACCTCCTCGTGAAGGCTAGCATTGTAAGCACGAACCTCCTCCACGTCCTCTAGCACCTGCTGCTGGCGGATGCTAAGACGACGGAACTCGGACCAGGCTTCATCCCTAGCCTGAGCCATCTTCTAGCTCTCTAGCACAACCTTGTCTCGATGCTGAGACACACGGGCGACCTCCTCTCGTGAGCGCTGAAGCTCACGTGTCAACTCACGCTTCTCCTTGCGTGCATCAGCTCGAGCCTCCTTGAACTCCTCATTCAGACGAAGTGCCTTAGTCTCCATGTTGACATAGGCCCTCATCATAGCAAACATGGGACTCATGGCAGGCGTGCTGCTACCCTACGCCTCCTCAGGACCTACCTCCAGTGGGTTTTCCTCAGCATGTGGCCACCTAGAAAAGCGGTGAGCAATGGGGAACACTCCAGGAAAAACCTCGGCAAGCTGGTGAGGTATCTCCTCCATCAGGTGCTCCACCACGTCAAAAGCTGCAAACGTGGCACCTGTCTTGGCAGTCCTGCCCGCACCAAAACAGCGCCACCCAACCCAGTGGGGGTCACCATCCAAAGGTGGGACTACTACCTCCACACGAGCCTCTCCATAGTTCACCAAATCATCCTTGTCCCAATAGTAGTGAGGCTCCATGCCCACCGTGTACCCAGCGTTGGAGAGAATCCTCCAAAGAAGGCTAGGCATGGCGTGCTCCTCAAGAAAAGTGTCCACCTCCCTTGGTACCGACTCACGGACAGCCAAAGGGCCACGGGGCGCTCTTCCTCCAGTGGACTTGCGAGCAGTCTGCTTGGTTCTCGCCATCTGTCCAAAAGTTGTATATCCCATAAGTTAAAATTTTAAAGAAATGAGACAAATTAATTATAAGGGAAGAAACCATGAATGTATGAATGAGCAATTTTAACCATGATGCATGCACGTTACATACGTCCTCACGAACTAATAATCTAACGCTCTATGCGGTGGCATACATCATTCTCTCATTATACGTAACTACTTCGTTCTACCGTTCACGCGGTTAGTGTACCTGCAGAAAATTCATTTCAGCCCATATCCCATATGAATGCAATTCGACGTAAAAATTCACGCACCTTCCGAACAAGGTGAAAACACCGATTACTTACTACCCCAACAGTCGCGCAGAAGACGACACCGCCAGAAGATGGTCCCAACATAGGATACCTTCATATAAACATGTGCGAGTTGTGAGAGCATGATTGGATGCAATGCCAGTCTAGGGGAGTGCTTATTGATGCCGGATTATTTACATGTGTTACTATTCAATAGAATGGCACCCATACGAATCTGCCATTGTATGGGCAACGGCAAAATAATAAATATGATGCAATTTTTTCCAAGTCAGTACTTAATTAAGCCACCTGAATCCTATTGGGCATAAAGGATATGACCACTGGCACACTCTAGTTTTCAAAACCATAGATTTGAACACCTATATACACCTATACTTTTTGTAAATACTTTTCGCAAACCAAAAACTCTTTTATTTTAAGTACTTGTGAACAGTAACACGCTAAACCTGCTCCGATGCCAGCTGTGACAGAACCAACCAATTTATTAGAGCACAAGCACATAATTCACCATTAGGACGGCAAACTACATGATTGAGACCTAATAAACCCGGTAGTCATACCGAAATCTCGAAGGATTTCAAACTTTTCCGGCACGACCAAGATCGTAATAGTTAAGCGTTCCCATTCACAAGTACATAGTTCGCACATAGTTTAATCATCGGAGTAAATAAAGTTATTACAACCCAAGTTCAAATTCAAAATAAAGCGGAAGCAATTTAGTTCAAATCCACACACGCACTTAGTTCAAATACAATGCCAGTCCCTTAATCAACATCCAGCAAAAGCATCAAGTAGAGAGGAGTGACCATGCCCAAGGTCTATTCATCTCCCAAAGCGGGATAGAAGCAGTTCTGACAATAGCCATATAACATCTCACCATCTGCAAAAACATGGGAAATAAAACCCTGAGTACGAGAATGTACTCAGCTAGACTTACCCGTCATAAACTAAAATAAAGTGACTCCAAGGAGTATGCAAGGCTGTATAAGTAGGATAGCTGACTCATTTAATTGCGGAAAAGCTTGCATTAAGGCTTGGAGATTGTTGGAGGCATTGGGAAGAGTTGGTGATTGTTCTTGCCCACCTCCAGTGTTGATTTGTAAGAGGTTCTTGTGCTTTTTCTCGGCGGAGCGCCAAAAGCAACTTTAGTAAATTGCTCGTGTCATTGAGTTACCTCACTTCAGAGTGGAGTTTTGCAGTTCCCTTGCGGGGGAGTGCCTTGGGGGGCAAGTGGCTTGAGGGTCACACCGAGGAACCATCTAAGTGGAGGTCGACACAACGAGGACTAGCTTGTCTGTGTACAAGTGAACCTCAGAAGAAAAATCATTGTGTCATCTTTTGTCTCCCGGTGATTGGTTCTTCATCGATATATTTATATTGTTGTCATTATGATCGATTGAATATCATCTTGGTGATTGGCAACAACTTCACTCCACCGTCGGTATTGAAATTGCTATCCTACCCCTTGTATTTACTTTATTATATATATTCATATTGTATAGCTTGTGTAGAATAGATTATCTTGATAGCTCAATAGATTAGAAGATAGTGACATAGTCTTTGTGTGACATAGAGATCATAATATATATTAGAATTGTCACTAGGAGGCTTGCTCTCAATATAGGTTAGGCAAAACCGTATTTGCGCCATTTGTTATACTGATCAAGGTTTGTCTAGTGGTTTGTAGAATTTTAATAGGCTATTCACCCCCCTCTAGCCATCTAGGACCTTACACTCACACATGCCTTCGGTTTGCATCTGACACTATGATCGAATTGCGTGACAGTTGTGGCAACTATGAGACTTAGTGACTTCCAACACTATTAATTTTTGGTTGGCGGAGGCCTTGTGTGGCAATAAACATCATAGTATAGTGATCAGGTGGCATGGTGAGATTTTGTGACTCAATACCTTTAGTCAAAATAGCAACTTGACGGTGAGAGACTTCGTGACTAGGAGAGTGCGCCAGGGGAGAGGGAGAGTGGTGGAGTTTTTAGGATTTCTAGGGTGAGCGCACAGAGGAGAGAGGAAAATGGGTTGGGCAGTTGGTGGGCTGGAATGGCAGGCTCCAATCTTTTCTGATAGGTGGGTCCACGTGTGCGAGTGGAGATGATCCGAAATTGAAGTGAAATAGAGTTAACGACCGAAAATATGTAGTCAAAACAAGATATAAAAACCAACAATATGTTAGCAGTCCTTAACATCAATCTTCATTTTTAACGACCAAGTGAAGTTAATTTGGGTTGTGGTGTAGTGCTAATGGAGCATCAACATGGACTAGCACTACCACAACAATAATTTATACCAACAATGGCATTTTCCCATCTGTTTTTGTTAAAACCATTGGTGCAAATATAGCACCACCAGCTGTTATCTGGTGGCTTTTGTTTCCGTAGGGTTGATGCGTCTAGGAGGATAATCAAGTTTCTAGTTTGCATCTATGGGTTATAGACTCGTTGGATTATTTTGATATTTGGAACACTAAACTAGTATTGCTGGTACCAGCGGTGCCCGATTGGTTGTATCTTGATCATCTTCGACAACGAGGTAGTCGACGTTCTTTGAACATGTCACATACACCCTGGGAAGTTTTCATGATGTTGGATGACCTTTTATGCTTCTTTGACTATTATTTTCAGCATTACTGAGTTCCAAAAGGTTGCAATTAAATAGTTGTCAACATGGTTCATAGGTGAAGATTGCTATTTAGGGGGCTCTCTAGATATACTTAGGGTCTGTTTGGATCCCACCTCCTGAACTTTAGTGAATAAACTTTAGTCACTTTAGGTACTAAAATTTCAAATAAACTAACTAAAAAGTGACTAAAACACTTTAGTCCCACTAGTCACTTAAGAGGTACTTAAAGGTGACTAAAACATTTAGTCCACTAAAATTTAAGAGGTGGGATCCAAACATGCCCTTACATTAATGAATATGTTTCATTCATATATAGGAATTTGATAGGAACTGAGTTGTTGTTATGGTAAATTAACACGGTTCGTTATTAAACCGTAGATTTGATTCACCTAATCCATCATTATTGTATACTCTTTGATAGATACAGCATGGATTTAATTCACCAAACCAATCCCTAATCTTTATTTTACAATTTTTAAAATTCTTGATAGGCCCATTTGATATTTTTGAATCTAAATACCCAAATACTAAGAAAATTCTCTGTTGACAGCAATAGAATTCCTTCCCCTCAAAAAAAAAAATTGGTGTCAACTATTGCATGAGCCTAGTGATCACTCTTCTCAAAAAACAAGTATAGTATATTCTAGTAATGCTCAACGAAAATGTTCATGTGCCATGTTGCCTTGCTTGCTTGCATTCTTTTTGTCTTTCATGTAAAAATATGGGGCAAACCACAAACCAGAATAATCTAGACTCTAGAGCCCAAAGGTTTAATTTGGATTCCCCATGAAGGAAACTACATTTCCAAGAAAACGGACAAAAGCTCATCCATGGCTACTTCTGGTGACTAACGACGTCATATGCAACTGTGAAACTGCAAACAAATCATGAAAGCATATGTACTCCCTCCGTCTCATTCAAAGTGTCGTTTGAAAAGCATACCCCCCTCACAAACACGTTTCCCGGACGACACTTTCAATAAGACGGAGGGAGTATGCAATATGGAGCATTGTTATACGTTAGTCTGCTCATATATATAGGTACTGCTCACTGGTGATACTAGCTAGTAGCTAGTATCACCTAGCAAGAACGAGCTTGTCACTTTACGACTGTGTACATCTGTCTACGGCCATAGGCAGACTTATTATTTACGACAGAGAGCAAGGAATCAAAATGAGAACTAGTTTAACCATCACAGTATGAGAATTCAACTATATCCATCCAGCCTGTTCCTAAGCTTTCTAGAGCCTGGAGTCAAAGTAGAACTCGATGGCTCTTGGTATACCAAGTATTGCCAATCGCAATTAATGCGACTAAGTACAGAATAATAGACCGAGAAATAGTCTTTATGCCAATGAGCGGTCTATAAGGGAAATTAGAAATCACAATTTACGGCTATGCGCGGTATTATTCCCTAAAGGATGAAATCTCAATTAACAATATTTCGAAATTACCAATAAGGAAAAGGGAAAATATAGTGCTTGCTCAATGCTCATGTGAATTATTAGATCAAACAGTGTAAGTAACTAGTACTCTGGGTGACCACTCTTACGTCTGCGCAATCAAAGAGTTGGTGTAATTTTTCACAAGAGAGAGAGAGAGAGAGAGAATTGGTGTAATCGCAAAAACAAAAGAAGTATGACGACGGCAACGGCAAGCAAGCATGGTCCTGACTGACTGCTCCCCACAACCTAGTCGGTAGACTTGGAAAACTTTCAGAAGACTGTCGGAAGCTAGACGAGTGCTTCCGTCAGTGCTATCCAAGTTGAAATTTCTGCGGGAAAAGTTCCATATCCTTTTGGTGGGGGTTGGTGCTCGAGAAGAGTCTATAGTCATAAAGAAAATATCATCATGTGTTTTACATGAAAAAAAACACTTAGATCATACCATTACCCAATAGATTCGAGTTGAGACATTTTTGACATTTGTGAGCTACTCCCTCTCCCTAAATGTTTGTCATTTTTGTTTTTTTTGAGAAATAGCTTTCAATAAAAGATATTAATATTAATAATATATAATTAATATTATTAGATAGATATTTAAATTTAGTTTTTTAATAAATTAATTTAGAGATAAAAAATATTACACATATTTTTATAGATGAGTCAAATTATTAGCACGTAAATTGTGACGAACATCATGCTTACATACGATCCTTACTTTTTTTATTTTAGAGAAGTTGCTTACAAACAACTAGCTTGTACCCCCGTGCGAAAGGAGGCCAGAAATAGAGCATATTATATGACTATACATGCAAGAAAAAGATAAGTGGAGTTAGTTACAATGTAGATTCATGTTGCCATTGGTTTAAGCAATTTATTATTACAACTGGGGCGGCAGTACTGATTAGAGAGAAGAATAGAAAGGTACACACTGCTGAGTGTGATAATACGCTAAAAATGTTTTAAGACTGGTTCAGAAAACATAGATAAGAAGTCCTTTGGCCGAAGCAAGAAGAGAGGAACTAAAATAACTTTGCAAACAAAGCAATATACGTCGCATCATAAGCCTCTGGAACGTGCTGCAATGCTGTTTTCAATTGAGGATGGAGTTTCGTCCGCATGTTGCAGCTGAACATTGTGCCAATAGCAGGTTAACAAAGCAGAATGGTTGTATCCTGAGAGCAGCATGTAGTTGACACAGCTTGGAGTCCGAATGTTGTTGTAGCCTCAGTTGTAGCGTGAAGGCAAAAGCGAGGAGGAGCAGGAGGGCAGCAAATACCTGGCAGAATCTGCAGGTCGAATTTTTGGTATGTCTTGCCTCCGCAGGTAACATAGCGAAAGGGGTAATACGGAGGTCACATAGATTGTAAGGCTATAGGCTAAACCTGGAACATGTTGAATTTAAAAGTAAGTAACTGTTTAAAGCATAATGACTGTAAAAACAACGCAAGGTTTGTGAGACTACCTGGTTGATCTGAGTACTTGATCTGTATATCTCCTCGAAAATTTCAGTGTAGACGACATTATGAGTCCTATGTTCATATCTTGTTGGATTATTTTCAATTAGTACGCGTAGGCCTTTTGGAGATGTAACTCGTGAGAAGGCTACATACAGTTGGCCATGGTTAAATACAGGGGTTGGAAGGTAAAAACCAACTCTACTTAATGTCTGGCCTTGGCTTTTATTTATTGTCATGGCATATGAAACTCGTACGGGGAATTGACGTCGTTTGATTTTGAATGGCCACTTTGGGTCATCTGAGGTAGCCACTATTCTTGGAATGTATGCAACTGTTTCTTTTGATTTCCCTGTGATAATCTGTGCCTCAATTATGCGATGAGTGACCTGTGTAACTATAATCCTTGTTCCATTACATAAGCCCCTTGTTGCATCTAGGTTCCGTAGAAGCATTATAGGGACACCAATCTTAAGCTGCAAATGATGGTCTGGTAATCCGCTCATTTGTATAGTGTTGATGAATTCTGTAGGGTACAAAGACTGCAGGGTGCAATAGTTAGATGATGAGTCATCTATTGTGTCGTAGCTGTAATATGATATCCCTTCAGTAGCAATCAGTTCCATAATTTGCAAATTTATGGCTGCAGCCAATTCGTTAGTTGGGGCCAAAATTGCACTTTCACACAGGTATTCTGGTGTTTCAGGTATGTGTGGTGTCGATCCATACACAAAAGAAATTAAACCTTTGAGGTTTCTTTCTTGAGACGGTAGTAACATGTATTCTGGTATTCGACCCATGCAGTGTCTTGCTGATCTGTAGGAATGCTATTTGGGATTTTTACCATCACCAAGACAGAGAAGCCATTCAGCAAATTGTTGTAGCTCAATTTTGTCTGCTGGTGAAAGTGATGGAGCATGATGTTAAACTTAATCTGCTCCCTCTACGTTTTCTCCCTACAGTTCAGCAGGCCAAACCATTATGGGAGGCTCAGGTTTCAGGAACTGAAACTGTGAGTAGAGTGCATGTGTGCTTGCTGTGCTCATAGAGCTCTTGTGCCACCATTCCCTGGGTACTCAGTTTCAGGCAACGCTAAAACAACGGAGCAGTGTGTATGTGCGTGTTCTTGAACTCATCTCGTCTTCTTCCTTAGTTCAGGGAGGATCTCGAGGGGGGTCGAGCAGGTGCTGCTCGTCCTCGTCGGTGCTAGGTTCTAGCGCCAACACGTGGTATCGGAGCCGTACACATCATCAGGCTTAGCAACCAGCAATGGCGGATGCCACCGGAGCGCTGCAGGGCGACGGCGGAGATGCGGAGAGGCAGATCCAGCCGGTGGCGCAGCCAGTGGAGGGCGCGTTGTAAGGGAGTACGGCGGGAGCAACTCCTGGCCGATGCTCACCCGCACCAACTACGGAGAGTGGGCTGTCCAGATGAAGTGGAAGTTTCACGCTCGGAGGTGGTGGGAGGCCGTGGAGGTCGGCAATGTCGGCAAGGAGGCGGAGGTGGGCGTCATGGAGGTGCTCATGGCCTCCACGCCTGGCGAGTTCCACAAGGCGCTCGGCCAGAAGAAGACGGCGAAGGAGGCGTGGGAGATGCTGAAGTCACTCCGCGTAGGCTTGGATCGAGCCAAGCGGGCCAAGGTCCAGCAGCTCAGGCGGGAGTTCAACGACATCCGGTTCAAGTCCGGGGAGACGGTGGAGGACTTCACGTTGCGTCTCCAGTTGTTGGCAAGCCAGCTCACCACCTATGGCAAGCCGGTGCAGGACGAGGACCTCGTCAGCAAGCTGCTCTATGTGGTACCTTCGAAGCACTCGTAGCTCGCCATGTCCATTGAGACGATGCTGGACATCTCCATATTGTCTCTGGAGATGTGGCGGGACGGCTGCAGGTTGTGGAGAGCCGCGCTGCAGCACTGCTGGAGCAGGAGGACAGCAGCAAGTGCTGCTGACCGAGGAGGAGTGGACTGCGCGCATGAAGCAGCGGCGGTCTGGGGAAGGCTCCTCCGGTCACAGTGGTGACCATGGGGACAAGCGGCGCGGCAAGGCGCCGCAAGGCAAGAAGCGCAAAACCGATCCGAACGCGTGCCGGCGTTGCAGGAAGGTGGGGCACTGGGTGCGGGAGTGCCCGGAGAAGAAGTCGGAGAAGGAGGAGGCCCGCCTGGCTCAGGATGACAATGACAACGAGCACGCGCTGTTCATGGGGTTGTGCTATGCGTTGGAGGATGGCGAAGCAGAGAAGGCAGGGGCGGAGCAAGGGACTGCGCCGCAAGCTGTCTATCTTGACGAGCCACGCGCGTAGGCCCATCTTGGCGCAGTTGACGTGCTAGAACAGGTGGTGGTGTCCCGAGAAGTCGTCTTCGACGAGGTGACATGGGACAGGCCAGGGGCGGGGGACAAGCCCACGGCTGCCGAGGCAGAGGAGCCACTGAGCCCAGCCGCGAAAGGCTCGCCTGCTCACTCCTCTATTCTCAGTGGTGGCGAGGCCACGGAGGAGCTGGTGGCGAGGAACGAGCCCACGGCTACAGAGCAGAGGAGCCGCCAAGCCCAGCCGTGGAAGGCTCACCTGCTCTTCACTCTGTTTCCTATGCCGGTGAGGCAGGGGGAGCACCGGTGGCCGGGGAAGCAGCGACAGTGGAGTTCGCGGCGGGGGAAGCAGTGGAGCCTGCGTCGGCCGAGGTGAAGGAGCCACCCAGCTCACTCGGAGCCAAGTTCCCTGGCCGCATTTCGACTCGACGAAGGGACTCGGCCGCGACCGAGGGTCGGGCGAACTCGCCCGTGGGTTCCGAAGGAGCGACCGGGGGTCGGGCGGACTCAACGGCAGATCGGGCAGGCTCGGCCTCGACCGAGGGTCGGGCGGCCTCAACCGCACAACGGGAGGGCTCGACCGAGGAGCGGGCGGCCTCGACTGCATGGCGGGAGGGCTCGACCTTGGAGCGGGCGGCCTCGACCGCACGGCGGGATGGCTCGACTGAGGAGCGGGCGGCCTCGACCACACGGGGGGAGGTCTCGACCGCGCAGGCGTGGGAGGCCTCGACCGCGGAAGCGTGGGAGGCCTCGACCGTGGAGGCACGGGCGGCCCGATCGCGAGGCAGGAGGCCTTGACCCCGGGCCGGGAGGCCACAATCGTGGAATGCGGAGCCACGACCAAGGATCGTGTAGCTTCGTCCGAGGACCAGGGGGCTCCCGCCTCCGTGGGGTCGCGACCGAGAGTCGCGGAGGTCCCAACCCCAGGACGGGAGGCTTCGACCCCGTGGCCGGAGGTTCTGACCCCGGGACAGAAGGCCTCGACCACGGATGGGAGCGGCTCGACCAAGAGTCAGGCGACCTTCACAGCGGGCCGGAAGACCTCGAACACAGGCCAGCAGGCCTCGAGCACGGGGCAAGGGGCGCGACCATGGGAGGCGGAGCCTCGGCCGTGCGACAGGGAGGCGGAGTCCCGACCGCGAGTCGGGAGGTCACGACCGCGCGTCGGGCGGCCTCGACCGCGAGACAGAGGGCCTCGACCCCAGGACCGGGGGCCTCAACGGTGGGGCAGGAGGCCTCGATCCCGGGATGGGAGGTCTCGACCCCATGGCTGGAGGCTCGACCCCGGTATGGGGGGCCTCGACCGCGGGGCAAGGAGCCTTGATCGAGGGGTGGGGGGAGGGTCGACGGCGGAAGTTTCTCCGTTTTGAACGACCTCGCCTCGTGGAACTCTGGCGGAGGAGCTGGCCATGTTCGTAGTTGCGGAGCGCGACACGGCGTGGCGAAAGGCGATGCTGGAGGAGCATGTCTTGTACACCCGACGATGGGGGAAGGAACCGGACATCGTCGGGGTGTACGACGACGCTAGGGCGCGGGCGGTGGACATCGCCGCGCTCAAGCGCGAGATGGCAGCTCGATTCGAGACGAGCAATCTCGGCGCGCTCTCCTGCTACATCGGCATTGAGGTGGAGCAGGGGAGGGACTCCATCACGCCGGGGCAGCAGAGGCTGCTGGAGCAGGCTGGCATGGCGGACTATAAGTCCATGCCGACGACAATGGAGGAGGGGGTCACGGAGGATCCGTGGGAAGACCATCGGATGACAGTGAAGAGGCTGCTGCGCTACATCAAAGGGACACTTGATTAGACGGCCGTCTTCCCCGAGCACGGCGAGCAATGGCTGACGCCGTCCGGTGCCATGGAGACGTTCGTCAAGGAGATGGGCTCCGTCCCCGGGCTGGCCCCGTCCCCGGGCTGGCCAGCTTCCTGATCCCGGCGCCGCCATGGAGACGTTCGTCAAGGAGATGGGCAAGCTGCTGCTGAGCCCGCCCGGCACCGCAGGCGCAGAGCAGCAGCAGCAGCAGGACCAGCAGCAGCAGGACGCGTCCCCCGTCGTCATCAGGTCCGCGCTCTGACTATGAGGTGACAGTATGAAAAAGATAAACGTATAATTTAACTATATGTTTGCCTATTCGCCATCTATATATGACAAAACATACTATTATTATCCCAATAATGAGGGCAAAATATATGATATATATGAATATATGCTCAATGATTTAAAAGATTATGTTTATACACCTCTAAATGTAGAAAATATATAAGAATAATATTGATAACGATCAGATAGAAAATCTTGATAAGGATTTAGCACCAATTTGGACAATTAAAGAATCTTTCAATCGTGGTATAATAAAAAATATATTTATGTCAACCGTCTATGGTAAAGCATCATATAGCTCAAGTTTGGATGTTCAACAGAAATTAAAATCAAATGATGGAATCAACGAGATAAACTCAATCAGTAAATACTTAACAAAATTTCCAGAAACAACTAAACTCTTCTGCAAACTTTGTCTCCGAACAGGTCAGTACAATTGGAGATTGGGATTGCAGTTCTACTTTACACTCAGTTTTTCAGTATAAACAACTGAACATGCCAGTACAATTGGAGATTGGGATTACAGTTCTACTTTACTTTTACAGCATCACAATCTAAAAACTTCACCATACAGTTCTGCAGTTGCTCACTGAATCATCATAATCAAATAGTCTGGATGACACAGTGCAATTAAACAAAAATCTCTAGTACACCAAGTAACCTAATAACACAGTAAGACTACAGTCATGCTGGCGACTGCTTGAGTGTAAAACTGAGTGTAAAATAGAACTGCAATCCCAATCTCCATGACTGCGCTTAATATGCCATGGTTTGCAGATAAAAATATAAAACCAAAATGGACTCAAGGCATAGGTAAAAAACCATAGGGCCATTTTCGGTTTGCACTCAAGACACCATAGAGGGTGTGAGTGATTTAGATTTGATAATCGTAGTATTAAGAGGGGAATATTATGATTGTGTTACTCATCTAGTGCCACTAAAATTGAATTTCTCTTGCATATGTATTGGGGTTTAGTGACTTGATGAGTTGATTGAGAAAATCCCTCTAAATGACCTTGGAGAATTGCTATCTCTTGAGCTATTATGGTTTGGCACCTTCGAGTTGAGATAGCATTTGTTTGGGATGTTTATGGACTGATTTGGAATGAGTTTTATTGAGAGATGGATGAAGTAGCAGCTAGTTTGCTGCTCTGCTGCTCACTGGAATTGGAGAAGCTGCTATGTTGCGCTGGTTTGCTAGTTCCTGGCCGGCTGGGCCTTGGTGATCACCTGTGGAGAGAAGGGAAACTGTTGCCTGGCCTCTTGGGCCTCCTGTGCATGTGCTGGGCCGCTTGCTGCAGTGCTGGCTAAGGCGCTGCTGCTGCTAGGCCGCGCAGGGGCGCCTGTAGGCCGGCCCGTCGACCGCCCTTGCTGGGCTGGCCGCTGCTGCCTGTGGCATCGCGGGCCGCCGCACTACGCTTGCTGGGCCGCGCGCTGTGGCCGCTAGCTGGGCCGCCTGGCCTGCCTACACTGCGCGTCGCTGCTACTGGCGCTCGCCCGCGGGCCGTCGCTGCTGCTGCCTTGCTGGGCCGCCTGGGCGCGCCTGCTGCTCTGGGCTTCTTTGACGTTGTTTTGGGCCGCCGTGATTTTTTCTGCGCGTGGTTGCCTGATGGGGCGCATGCAGTGCTGAGCTGGGCCACTGCTGCTCCGCTAGCTGTTGGGCTGCCGCTGGCGCCTGTCCTGCTAGCCTATTTTGCTGCTGCTACTAGCTGCTTGCTTGCTAGCTTCGGCAAGGAGCATGGGATTCCTTTTGCCGCCCGCTGATGTGCTCAGTTGGAGCTCGTGGTGGGGCCAGCTGGGGCCAGTTTCCCACCCGTTGGTGGCCGGCTAGCAGGGGATATGCCTGCCCCTGTTGCCCGTGGCTCCCTCTCTCCCATTCGACTGATTCCAGAGAACAAAAAGCAGAGCCCTTTCCTCTCTTGCTCTTTCCTCTTGCTCAAACCTTAGAGAAGAAAAGCTCTCAATACTCCCTCTCTCACTCCAAAGCTTTGGTGCTCCATTCAAGTGAGAGAGCAAGATCTAGTGATTGATTTGAGAGCTCCAAGAGGATCTCCTCCCTCTCCTCTCCATCTCCATGATTGGTGCTTGTTCATGAGAGGAGGTGGGAAACCCTAGTGCATTACATTTGTGATTTAATCTTTGTGGCACTAGGTGATGATTGTAATTATGATATTCTTGTTACCCTTGGTGATTGCCGTCACCTAGACGGTTGGTGTTGCATTGATTGGTGAGGGGATTTGATGATTGTGCCCGCCCCCAATCAAGGTGATATTTATGAGGGATTGTTGTGGTTCACCGGTGTAGTGCCAAATTCTAACTCTTATGGATTGCTCGTATTATTGAGTTACCGCACTTGAGAGTGGTGTCTTGCGGTTCCCTTGCGAGGGAGTGCCTTGCGAGGCAAGTGGCTTGCGAGTCACACCGAAGAACCATCTAGGTGTTGGTCGACACAACGGGGACTAGCTTGCCAGCAAGCAAGTGAACCTCAGGAGAAAAATATTTGTGTCAGCTCTTGTCTCTCGGTGAATTGGATTGATTGATATATATATTGTTGGAATTAATTATTTGGTGATTGGAAATATCCTCTACTCGCCACCATCGGTATAAAAGTCAAATTTCCTTCTCTTTCATTCTTGCAATATATCTTATGATAGAGTAGTAAGTAGAGTAATTTATTTATCTTGTTAGCTCTCTAATTAGTTGTAGTAGAGACATAGCCATTTGAGTGCCATAGAGATTATAATTACTAGAATTGAAATAGGTGGCTTGCCTAAAAATTAGAGCTAGAGCAAACTGCATTTATAGTCATTTGTGTTACTAACAATTTGCTCTAGTGTTTTGAAGATTTTTTAATAGGCTATTCACCCCCTCTAGCCATCTAGGACCTTACATGTGGCATCGGAGCTAGGTCACCATTCTAATCAAGGCTTAACATCATTCGGCGTTATAAAGATGGCTCAAATTGTATTCAATCATGTGGGGAGCAAACCACCTTTCTTTGATGGCATTAGTTCTTTTGATCACTGGAAGAGAAAGATAAGTATGCACCTTGGTTCTATTCATGAGAGAGTGTTGGAGGTCACCGAGAATTATTATGTGATTATCAATCCCAACAATCTCACCGATGAAGATAGAGCAAATAGAACATGCAATAGAATGGCTCTCAATAAAATATACAATGGCATTGACACTAAGATATTTGAGGGCATTAAGGACTTGAAGACCGCTCATAAGGTGTGGACAAGGTTGAGTGAGACCTATGAGGGCACCAAGGTTGTGAAGAGTGCCAAGCTCTATGGCCTCAAGAAGGAATTTGAGAACTTCAAGATGAAGGATGATGAAACAATCCTAGAAACGGTCCATCGTCTTCAAGTGACGGTGAATGATCTCAAGAGCTTGGGGTACAAGACACAAGATGAAAATTTTTGTGTGAAGTTCTTGATGAGCTTGCCCGAAAGATTCAAGATGTTAATCATGATGCTCCAAAGAGATGGGCTTGATAAAATAAAGCCAAATGACTTGTTTGGAGAGGTGTTGACCTATGACAAGTATGACAAGTAAGTTGATGAGAAGGATATGAAGGTGGAAGAGAAGAAGAAGCAAACCGTGGCATTCAAGGCCACCTCCTCTAGTAGCAAAGCTCCTATCATTGAAGAGGAAGATTACAATGGTGAAGATGGAGAGTTTAAGATTGATGATGAGGCCCTTGCTCTAGTGGTCAAGAAAATGGGCCACATGTTCATCAAGAGAAGGGGGTTCAAGAAGAGATTTGACAACTCCAAGAGCAATGAGCAAACAAGGAGGTGCTTCAATTGTGATATCCCTGACCACACTCAAAATGAGTGTCCCTATGAGAATAAGAAAAACAATTTCAACAAGAGGGGCAAGTTTGAGAAGAAGAAAACAGAGGCAAGGATGACTCTCAAGAAGGGCAAGGATGGTGCTTTTGTGGTCACTTGGGAGAGTGACAATGAAGAGAAAGAAGATGAGTCTTCCAACAAGGCATTGGCTTCTACTGCTATTAACAAGAAGCCTTCATTGTTCTGTACTTCTCATTCATGCTTCATGGCAAAGGAGACAAAGGTACAATATGATAGTAGTGATGATGAAAGTGAAATGGAATATGCTAATAATGATGATAATGATGAACCAACTAAAGAACAACTATATGACTTGATGCAAGAAACTAGAGATATAGCTATTGCCAAGGACAAAGAGTGTAAGAAGCTTTCTATGAAAGTAGAAATACTTGATAAAGCCCTTAGTGAACTTATGACCACTCATGAGAGTCTAAAGGAAAACCATGAGAATCTCGGTCAAGCTCATTCCAAGTTTGAAAAGGCTCACTCATTGCTTCTTGAGCAACAAGCAAAGAAGGAGGTTGTTGTATCAAGTGATATAGGTGTAACATGTGATATCATCAATGAATCCTTTTATCAACCTATCATCATTCATGAGACTAATCCTTCTTGTAGCTCTTCATCGACCACCACCCACTCTACCTCTACTAGTAGTGATGGTTTCACTTGTGATGCCTCACTAATGGTTGAGAATGAGACTCTCAAGAGAGAGGTGGATGATCTCACTCATGCCTTAGGCAAAGCCTATGGTGGTGAGGCCCGCTTGCTAAAGTGCTTGGGTAGCTAAAGGTTTTCTCTCAACAAAGAGGGATTAGGCTACACCCCAAGAAGGGCAAGGCGGCCTTTGCAACTCCAAAGCCTAGCTTTATGAAGAGCAATGGTCAGTTTTGCAATAGATGCAAGCAAGTTGGGCACCTAGAGCATAACTGTATTAAAAAGAACAATAACAAGAACCATGTCAATGTTATATCTTTTGATTCTTGTTATGTGCTTACCAAGGGTGAGAAGTGTGTGAAAGCTAAGTTCATTGGTACACCCATTGTTGGTCCAAAGAAGAAGGCAATTTGGGTTCCCAAGAGCTTAGTTACTAACCTACAAGGATCCAAGCCAAAGTGGGTACCTAAATCTCATTGATTTGATTGTAGGTAAACTATAAAGCCGGAGGAAGGCATTGGATCATTGATAGTGGGTGCACTCAACACATGACCGGTACATCAAGAATGTCTGACTCTATCAATGATAATGTTAGTGGCATTGATTCTATCACATTTGGCAATAACAAGAAAGGCAAGGTTATTGGGAATGGTAAGATTGCAATATCAAATGATATGAGCATATCCAATGTGTTGCTAGTTCAAAGCTTAGATTTCAATCTTCTCTCGGTGGCGCAAATTTGTGATTTGGGTTTCAAGTGCATATTTGGACCAAATGATATTTTTTGTGACAAACCGTACCTGTATTAAGCAAGAACAAAGCATTTCAAATACAAGTACAGAAGAGAAGGATACGGAAAGGGCCTCCGATCCAGTACAACAGCAACGAGGACATCAAGAAAGAACAAACTAAGCATGATGAAGTCCTTGCGCTCTCCATCTCCGGCCACTGGACCCCTAGAACTGATGAAGCACCAACGCAGACCAGCTGCTTTGTGAGCCGAAAAATGCCTCCTGCCAAAGACAGGACCTTCTTCTCTGCAGCACACCGACCGGGAACCTTGTTCTCTACGGCACAACGGCCGAAAAACTTTCCCATGCATCTCAGTCCATGAACCCGCAGTCGTCACCCAGAAACTGGGGAGGACACCCAGATTTGACCACCACTCACCGCAAACCCTGTGCCAAACACATGGCCCCTTCGTACTCCTCCATGGCATCATCGCTGCCACAACCAGTGGTCGAGACCATGAACGACACCGGACTCCTATACAAGCCCCTAGCAGGATACAGCTAGGGACAGGCTCCACGGATTCCCCAGCGTCGAAGGAGCAACGGACGCCAAGGCAGATAGAAATCTAAGAGAGATTTATTCCAAGAAGCCACGATGGAGCTGCCTGCTTCCCATCACAGCCAAGAAACACATACCTTGCGCCTTCAGAGCTGCAGAAATCACCAGCCTCGCTGGAGAAGAGCATCTCACCGAGGCCAAAGAGGATACCAGGCAGACGGCGGAACAACTCTGCACACTACCGACGCTGAGTCACCAGAGCATCCCGACGCCCGCAAGACGTCCTCACGCGGATGACGCTGCGCGGGACGAGCCAGAACCGGAGAGGACGAGCAAATCGACGAGTGCAGCAGCACCGCCCTCGACGACGTCGGCCCAAAATCCGGCCGTCATGACCCCTGGTCCCTATCCTCTTCGGCGCCAGCGCGGCCACCTGAGTGGAGGAGGAACAGAGGAAGACGACAACCATGGCGACCCACCACCACCTAAACTACTACAGAAAACACTAACCTAACTACCGATTGGCTGGAGCCAACCCAAATCCGGACCCGTCGGCCTGATTCCCCACTGCCGCCGGCACCGGAGACAACGTCGGAGGGGAGGAATCGAAGCCAACGGGCCGAAAAACCCTAGTCGCCTGTTTTTTTCCTCTAGCTACTGTAGGAGGGGAACGAGCTGTGAGCTTACATCCATTCTTTGGACCAAATGATGTTGAGGTGGTTAGCATGGATGGTTCCAATGTGATATTCAAAGGGTTTAGATTTGAGAACCTCTACTTAGTTGACTTCAATGCTAGTGAAACTTCTCTATCAACTTGTTTGATATCAAAATCTAGTATGGGTTGGCTATGGCAGAGAAGACTTGGTCATGTTGGCATGAAGAAATTGAAGAAATTATTGAGTCATGATCTAGTCAACAACTTGAAAGATGTTGAGTTTGAAAAAGATAGACTTTGTAGTGCTTGTCAAGCCGGAAGTAAGTTGGAAGTGCACATCCTAAGAAGAGCACAATGAGCACATGCAAGGCATTTGAGTTGTTGCATATGGATCTATTTGGACCAACAACATATGCAAGCATTGGCGGGAACAAATATGGATTTTTCATTGTTGATGATTTCACAAGATTCACATGGGTGTTCTTTCTTAGTGACAAGAGTGAAGTGTTTGATACATTCAAGACCTTTGTCAAGAGAGTTCACAATGAGTTTGAAATCAAGATCAAGAAAGTGACAATGGGAGTGAATTCAAGAATACAAGAATTGGTAATCTTTGTGATGACTTTGGTATTGGACACCAATTCTCGGCCAAATACAATCCACCCTCCAATGGTGCTGTTGAGAGGAAGAATAGAATATTGCTTGATATGGCAAGGACTATGCTTAATAAGTATAATGTGAGTCACAAGTTTTGGGATGAAGCAATCAGCACGGCTTGCTACTCTATCAATAGGCTCTATTGTCATCCATTGCTTGAGAAGACCCCATATGAGCTACTTCATGGAAGAAAGCCCAATATCTCATTCTTTAGAGTGTTTGGTTGCAAATGCTATATCTTGAAGAAGGGCACTAGACTTGGGAAGTTTGATTCTAGATGTGATGAAGGGTTCCTACTCGGTTATTCAACAATAAGCAAAGCATATGATTATGGAACAATGCTAGTGGTCTAGTTGAGGAAGTCCATGATGTACAATTTGGTGAAACCAATGGGTCTCAAGATGAGGAAGATAACATTGATGATGATAGTGGACCTCGGTTGGTAGAAGCAACGAAGACATTGGACATTGGGAACATTAGAGCAAGACAAGTGATTGATGTTGATGACAAAGATCAAGTGCTCACATCACCCATCAAGCAAACTAGTGGTTCTCAAGTGCAAGATCATCATGCTAGTTCACCATCTCATGAAGATAAATCAAATGACCAACCTAGCTCAAGCAATCAAAATAAAGTGCTCCAACCCACTCATATTGCAAGAGATCACCCACTTGATAAAATTATTGGTGATATTAGAAGTAGTGTGCAAACAAGATCTATGGCAATGATATGTGAGCATGCATCATTTGTGTCAATAAAAAAACCCAAGAAGATTGATGGAGCATTGAATCATGCCGATTGGATCATGGCAATGCAAGATGAGCTAAACAACTTCACTAGAAATGATGTTTGGGAATTAGTTGAGAGACCTCAGGATCACGATGTCATTGGAACCAAATGGGTGTTCAAAAATATGCAAGATCAAAATAGCATAGTGGTGAGAAACAAAGCAAGACTAGTTGCACAAGGTTACACTCAAATAGAGGGTCTTGACTTTGAAGAGACATATGCACCGGTGACAAGATTGGAGGCAATTAGAATCCTATTAGCCTATGCTTGTGCCCATGATATCAAGTTATCTCAAATGGATGTGAAGAGTGCATTTCTCAATGGATCATCAATGAGCTAGTATATGTTAAGCAACCTCCCAGTTTTGAAGATGAAAAGAAACCCAACCATGTGTATAAGTTGAAAAAAGCATTATATGACTTGAAGCAAGCACCTAGAGCATGGTATATGAGGCTAAGGAATTTCCTTCTCTCTAAGGGATTCATTGTGGGAAAGGTTGATACTACTCTATTCACCAAGAAGATTGGAAATGATCTATTTATTGTGTAAATCTATGTTGATGATATCATCTTTGGATCAACCGATGAAGATTATTGCAAGGAATTTGGTGACATGATGGCCAAAGAGTTTGAGATGTCCATGATTGGAGAGCTTAGCTACTTTCTTGGTCTTCAAGTCAAACAATTGAAGAAAGGCACATTTGTGAGTCAAGGCAAATACATTAAGGACATGTTGAAGAAGTTTGGCATGATTGATGTAAATGCAATCTCAACTCCAATGGGCACTAATGAAGGACTTGATAGTGATCTTAGTGGCAACATGGTGAATCAAAAGGAATATCGATCTCTAATTGGAAGCCTACTCTATGTCACCGCATCAAGGCCAGATGTCATGTTTAGTGTATGCATGTGTGCAAGATATCAAGCCTCACCTAGAGAGAGTCATCTCAAGGCCGCAAAGAGAATATTGAGGTACTTGAAGCATACAAAAAATATGGACTATGGTATCCAAAGAGGTCACAATTTGAGTTGATTGGATATTCGGACTCCGACTATGGGGATGCAAGATCAATAGGAAGAGCACTAGTGGAACATGTCAATTTCTTGGAAGATCACTAGTGTCATGGTCCTCAAAGAAATAAAATAGTGTGGCAATATCTACCGGTGAAACCGAATATGTTAGTGCGGGAGCATGCTGTGCATAATTGCTTTGGATGAAATCAACCTTGAAGGACTATGGATTCAACTTCAAGAATATACCATTGTTTTGTGACAATGAAAGTGCAATTAGAATGACACAAAACCCGGTCCAACATGGAAGATCAAAGCACATTGACATAAGGCATCATTTCATAAGGGATCATCAACAAAAGGGTGATATTTCAATTGAAAGTATTGGCATTGATGATCAACTTGCCAATATACTCACCAAGCCACTTGATGAGAAGAGGTTGTGCAAGCTAAGGAATGAGTTGAACATTCTTGATTTCTCAAGCATGAGTTGAATGCACCCCATATATATTTGACATGCCTCTCCTTCGACAAAGTAAAGGTAAAATTGTATTGACATGTTATTCATAATTTATTAGGACTTGTTAATGCATATAGACATACAAGTTGTATTTTGGGAGTATTCATGATAAATCAAATGAATTTGATGTATATATGTTACCACTATTGCTTTTATGTTTGTATGATCTAGTGGTGGAATATGACATGTTTGTGGACTTACAATCGTAGTGTTGAATCTAGAAAATTTGCTATAAGTGTTTTAATTCAATATAGGCAAGATAATCCTTTCATGAGGTGTGAAGAAGCTTGTCTTTGGTTCAAACCGAATTAAATATCTTTGGCAAGTGTTCTAGGTTGAACCAAGTTTATAAAATTTGATCCTAATTCTCCCCATCAAAAGAACTAATCTAACTTTCTCTCTATAATTTGACCATACCTTTTTAGAAATAGATGACAAAGGGAGAGAGATAAGTCATAAAGATAATGTTGGGAAGAGATATAAGAAAGAAAAGGGATCAATAAAATTTTGAAGCACATAAGTAGGGGGAGCAAGCTCATAAATAATTTGTTGCATTTGTATGCATTAACATATGACTTGCTCATTGCACACGTATTTAAATTCCATATTCATGCTTATGTGGTGTATGCTAGAATTAGAATTTGTATGATAAAATGAAATACTAGCATGCATAGGTTGGTAACTCGACTTTTATGATCTCTAGTGAATCAAGTGCTCTCCTTTTATAATGTTGATCTCACGGGGTACTTGAGTTTTTGATGTATGTCTAGTTATCCATGGTGCTAAGGATGGTGTAAGTTGCAACTCTGATTGGTATCACGCTTCAAAGGTCCATTCTTTACACCTTAGCATCATTTTGGTAAAATTACTCTCCCACAATTTTTTTATCCATGCATATGTGCAAAGCCTTCTAAATCCAAACTCTTGGCACATATGTAGAGGGAGCTAATTCTACCAAAATTGAATTTATGATGATTGTCCATATCTTATTCATGATCTAAAAGCTTGGACAAGCATGGCAAATTCAAAAATTTTATTATAAAACAATCTTTGTGAAGGTTGTCATCAATTATCAAAAAGGGGGAGATTGAAAGCTTCATATTTGGTTTTGGATAATTAATGACAACCTAGGACTAACCTTTGTGCTAAGTGGTTGAACTAGACAAGGTGGTCCTATCCAAGTGATGAAGCTAGATGACGCATCATGGTGGATGGTGATGATCCAAAAGTTGATCAAGTTCTCATGCTTGGAAAGAAATGGAGAAAACCAAAATGGACTCAAGGCAAATGTATAAAACCATAGGGTCATTTTTGGTTTGCACTCAAGACACCATAGAGGGTGTGAGTGATTTAGGTTTGATAATCGTACTATTAAGAGGAGAATATTATGATTGTGTTACTCATCTAGTGCCACTAAAATTGAATTTATTTTGCATATGCATTGAGGTTTAGTGACTTGATGAGTTGGTTGAGAAAATCCCTCTAAATGACATTGGAGAATTGCTATCTCTTGAGCTATTATGGTTTGGCACCTTTGATTTGAGATAGCATTTGTTTGGGATGTTTATGGAATGATTTGGAATGAGTTTTATTGAGAGATGGATGAAGTAGCAGCTAGTTTGCTGTTGTGCTGCTCACTGGAATTGGAGAAGCTGCTGTGTTGCGCTGGTTTGCTAGTTCCTGGCCGGCTGGGCCTTGGTGATCACCTGTGGAGAGAAAGGAAACTGCTGCTGGGCCTCTTGGGCCTCCTGCGCGCGCTGGGCCGCTTGCTGCAGTGCTGGTTAAGGCGCTGCTGCTGCTGGGCCGCGCAGGGGCGCCTGTGGGCCGGCCCGTGGACCGCCCTTGCTGGGCTGGCCGCTGCTGCCTATGGCCTCGCGGGCCGGCGCACTGCTGCCTTGCTAGCTGGGCCAGGCTGCCGCACTGCGCTTGCTGGGTCGTGCGCTGTTGCCGCTAGCTGGGCTGCTTGGCCTACCTGCGCTGCGCGCCGCTGCTGCTGGCGCTCGCCCACGGGCCGCCGCTGCTGCTGCCTTGCTGGACCGCCTGGGCGCGCCTGCTACTCTGGGCTTCTTTGATGTTGGTTTAGGCCGCTGTGATCTTTTCTGCGCGTGGTTGCCTGATAGGCTGCGTGCAGTGCTGGGCTGGGCTGCTGCTACTCTGCTAGCTGTTGGGCTACCGCTGGCGCCTGGCCTGCTAGCCTATTTTGCTGCCGCTGGCTGCTTGCTTGCTAGCTTCGGCAAGAAGGAGCATGGGATTCCTGCTGCCGCCCGTTGCTGTGCTCAGTTGGAGCGTGGTGGGAGCTCGTGGTGGGGCCAGTTTCCCACCCGTTGGTGGTCGGTCAGCAGGGGATATGCCTGCCCCTGTTGCCCGTGGCTCCCTCTCTCCCATTCGACTGATTCCAGAGAACAGAAAGCAGAGCCCCTTCCTCTCTTACTCTTTCCTCTTGCTCAAACCCTAGAGAAGAAAAGCTCTCAATCCTCTCTCTCTCTCACTCCAAAGCTTTGGTGTTTCATTCAAGTGAGAGAGCAAGATCTAGTGATTGATTTGAGAGCTTCAAGAGGATCTCCTCCCTCTCCTCTCCATCTCCATGGTTGGTTCCTGTTCATGAGAGAAGGTGAGAAACCCTAATGCATTGCATTTGTGATTCAATCTTTGTGGCACTAGATGGTGATTGTAATTGTGATATTCTTGTTATTCTTGGTGATTGTCATTACCTATACGGTTGGTGTTGGATTGATTGGTGAGGGGATTTAGTGATTGTGTCCGTCCCCAATCAAGATGATATTTGTGAGGGGTTGTTGTGGTTCCCCGGCGGAGTGTCAAATTTCAACTCTACTGGATTGCTCGTGTCATTGAGTTACCGCACTTTAGAGTGGTGTCTTGCGGTTCCCTTGTGAGAGAGTGCCTTGCGAGGCAAGTGGCTTGCGAGTCACACCGAAGAACCATCTAGGTGTTGGTCGACACAATGGGGACTAGCTTGCCAGCAAGCAAGTGAACCTCGGGAGAAAAATATTTGTGTCATCTCTTATCTCCTGGTGAATTGGATTGATTGATATATATATATTGTTGGAATTAATTATTTGGTGATTGGAAACATCCTCTACTCTCTACCATCGGTATAAAAGTCAAATTCTCTTCTTTTTCATTCTTACAATATATCTTCTGATAGAGTAGCAAGTAGAATAATATATTTATCTTGTTAGCTCTCTAATTAGTTGTAGTAGAGACATAGCAATTTGAGTGCCATAGAGATTATAATTACTAGAATTGAAATAGGTGGCTTGCCTAACAATTAGAGCTAGAGCAAACCGCATTCATAGCCATTTGTGTTACTAACAATTTACTCTAGTGTTTTGAAGATTTTTTAATAGGCTATTCACCCACCCTCTAGCCATCTAGGACCTTACAGTTGCCCGTAGCGGGCGAGAAAGGGCGGGTAGGTGGAGTTGAGGTGGCCTTTTATGACTTGTGGTGTCTCGTGTCAAAGCGATTTTTTAATCTGATTTTCGAACAAAGAAGCGATTTGGTTACAGGTTTATTGTGTCAATTCAACGGCCCCATCCCGTGCTGCAGTTTGTAAAAAGAACATATAGGCAGAAGCAAGGCCTTTTTTAGTTGCCATGTTTGGGTACGCAAAGTTGGCAAAATGCACTATAGCGTCATTGTAGCATTTCATTTGTATTTATGAATAATTGTCCAAACATTAACTAATTAGGCTCAAAATGTCCGTCTCGCAAAATACAACCAAACTGTGTAATTAGTTTTTGATTTCATCTACATTTAATACTCCATGCATGTGCCGGCATTTTGATGTGATGGAGAATATTCTTTTTGCATAGTGAAATTTGGGGCAAATTTGGGGAACTAAACAAGGCCCAAGGCAGAAAACGGCAAGAGACCATAGTGTTGATAGCTATAGCCATGGGGCCGCTCCCCACGCGAGTGACTCGGGCGGCGGCCAAACCCTAGCACCTGCCGCCCGGCTTCTCTCCTCTACCGCCGCGCCGCTGGAGTGGGTCGTTGGCAAGGCCAGCACGCCCTATTGTGATGGCGGCGGCGCGGAGCCTTCCCGTTTGAAGGCGTGCGGTGGCGTGGGCGGCGGAGTGGCAAATCGTGGCATCGTGCGAGCAGCGGAGTGCTCGGCGAGGACGCCTGCTACTGCCACAGCATCGCCAGTCGGAGCCCTCCCGACGCAAGGTGGAGGCGGTGGCTGGAGGCGGCGGCCGTTTCCCCTTCCTCCATGGCGTGGCAAGGCGGTGGCGGTGGTCGAGGCGTCCTCAGCGTCTGGGAGGCCGGATCTGGCGCCCGGGTGGCTGGTTGGTGTCTAGGCTTGCGTTTGCAGCAGCGTTCAAGGCGTCGGTGGGCTGCGAGGCTTGATCTGCGGCGGCTAGATCTGATGGCGAAGGAGGTGGAGGTGCGGGCGAAGGGACAGAGGTGAAGGAGTCCCAACAATCGATGGTGTGAGACCGGATCTGAGGCTTCGAGGCGTGGTGGCTGCGCGGACGGCGGCCGTCAGGCGCCGCTGCCGACGTTGGCCATATCTGGGCTTCGTGCGATGGTTCCAGGCCACCTGCCGGTTTCAGGACTCTAAGCGCTGCTGCGCGCGGCGCCGCGGATGATGGTGGTGCACCTCCCAAGAACTCCTTTGTGCAGGACTTGGCGTCGGTCTTCCTCGCTGGTCATAGACGTAATGGTATGGATTTCGGCGGGACAACGGCTGTGTTTAGGCGGTGGTGACGCCTGTGGGCGCCACTTCCTAGCTGGAGGCGTCGTCACTTCTCTCCAGCACTCGGCGCCTTGGAGATCTTTCGGGGTGAAAATCCAGTACCGGTATTCTGGTCGGGCGACGATGTTCTTGTCGGAGACGTCGTTTTTGGAAGATCACTCATTGGGTTGTTAGTGCTGGTGCCGGCTTAGTTATCTCCCTTGTTTCTTGTGTTGTTGCCGTTTATTTGGCGGTGTATTCTCGTCTCGTAGCCGGAATGCCGCGGATGATCTTTTCTTTGGTTTTCTGGCCTATGATCTCATCTCTATAATAATTGACCTGATTTTACCTGTTGGTAGATGAAGCCGGGTATGAAATACTATCCTTTATTAAAAAAAGAAAACGGCAAGAGAGACTTTACGCAATCGAATCCTATCTTTCCTCTTCTTCTTCTTGACGCCCGGATAACTACCTTTACGGGAAATTCCAATTTGGACCATCATATTCAAAGCAGAAAGATACTCTAGCAGCACTGCTGCAGTGTATAAACCGAGAAAGTTGAGTAGCACATGCCCCTCTTCTTGCATCATGACAAGAAACCCTATGTGCGTATATTTTCTTTAAGGATATTTTGTTGATGTTCGCGAATTCCCAGCCCAAATATCTTGCTGGGAACTGCTCAACTTTGCAGAGCACGGCAAGGCCTGTGAGCAGGCACAATGTCAGCACCGTCACCAAGTCGTCAAGGAGCAAGGAAGGCATATTCTGTATCGAGTCATGTATTTACGTTTTCCTGTGTTAGACTGCCAAGTGGGGCCCGTATGTCAGCGTCGAGTGGAGGCTTTAAGAAGCCGCGTCTTGTATCGTTTCAGACATCACGCTTCATTCAGTAAGAACTCAGGCCAAGGTTCGGGGGTTTGCCCGGCCAACGCCATCATCGCTACATCATGTGTACCACTTTTGCGTACTCACGTCTCGCCGGCGACGGGCGACGGCAAAGGGGCGTGACAAGTTGGTATTCGGAGCTACAGATCTTCGGCCAGGGGGTGACGAGCAGCGCTCAACATCGCCGTCTAGTTACCGGTCCGCAGCGGAGGCCAGAACCGCGGCGACCTCTACCACCACCTCCACCACCACCACCACCACCGCAGGCCCTCGCGGATCCTCACGACCGCGGCGACCAATCGCTCCCTTCTGCTACACCCTGCTCGGCACCTCGGTGTGCACCTCAAGTGTTGGACAGAAGGCCAGCGATAATTTCTCGGCTTCCTCGACGCCGATCCACGCGGGTACCTCCCAAGCTCGCATCTTCCTCCACACCTTGCCCGATTGAGCGGTAGACGAAGGTTGCAGGGCACTTGTTCCTGTGTAAAATTCCTGGAGTCGACCCGTTCTTTTGGTGCAGAGTACCGAGCCGGTCGACGACGGACCAGAGATACGCGGCACCATTACGCGTGTATCCCCGGTGACCAGAGATCGCTCTTGCGGCGGCGTGCCTTTCTCTTCAACGAGTCCAAGATCGACGACGGACCAGGGTGCACGTTTCTCCCTGGTGACCAGAGGTTTTGGTTGGCAGCGACAGCGCAAGCAAGTTCAGCGAACGGGCCTTAGCAGGATTGCAAGGGGAGGCTCCGGCCAAACCGTCTGCTCGTCCAACTGGCTCCAAAGCGCAGCAATAAGTCCACGCCTTGTCCACAAACTCAATTGCTTCTGTCAGCTATGACCAGACGTTCAGAAGAAGAAAGCTCAAGATGGGAGTCTTTGCAGAAGAATATCGATCTGATGTTCTCTAGGGTGGATGAGGTGCTCACTACCCAGAAACAGATGAAGGCTCAGATGGACATCCGTGATAAGGTCATGGATGAGTATGCCAAGGAACAACAAATGATGGCAAGGCAAGTGCTTGCAAATGGTGACGCTATCAGCCGTGTCGCCAGGAGGCAGATGGGGAAGACACCAATGCAACATATGCAACCAATTTATGACAAAGACCCTAACTCTGATGAAGAGGAAGCAAAGTCTGTCATATTTGAGGAGCCCCAACCATTTCATAATATCTTTGCAGATCAGCAATTGCCAGAGAAAGGAGCAACATCAAAGCAAATCAAGACTGACCATGGTTATTCTGCTAAGCTGAATAACAGGACTGAGCAGCCATATTCAGCAAGAGTGGAGCACAGGACTGATGGGTACCACAGAGATGATACACTGCCAAAGAGTGCCATGCACAGAATGACATTTCCTGAATTTGATGGAGCAGATCCCAAGATATGGTTGGACAATTGCCATGACTACTTTGCACTCAACCAAATTCCTGAGGGTATATGGATCACTGCAGCTAGAGTGCACATGAAGGGCAATGCAGCCAAATGGTACCAGGCTTACAAGCAAAAGAACACATTCCAGAGTTGGGTCCATTTCTGTCATGTCATCCAACAGCAGTTTGGCAGTGAGGATTTCAGGGATTCACTTAATGACATAGCAGAATTGAAGCAAATAGCTGTTGTGGAAGAGTATACCAGTCAATTTCAAACATTGCAATAATATGTCACTATGCACAATGCAAGTTATGATGAATTGTGGTTTACACTGCAGTACATGAGGGGCCTTAGGGATGATATCAGAGGAGTAGTTGAGGCTCATATGCCCACAACAGTGCTGAAGGCTGCTGCTTTAGCCAAAACCCAGCAAAAGGTCATTGAAAGGAGTAAGGCCAAAACTTTCAAAGGACCCTATCAGCAAAAGAACTACAACAACCAGAAAACTGAGGCTAAACCAACACCACAGGCATCCATCAACTGGAGAGATAGACAGTTGAGGGATTACAGAAAGGCCAATGGCCTATGTTACAGCTGTGGTGAGAAATTTGCTCCAGGCCACATGGAAGTTTGTACTAAAAGGAACAAACCACAGGTCAATGCTTTGGCTATGACGACCTGGACAGAGAGCTATCTGATGAGGTCCTAAATGATATGGCTGCTGAAGATGCACTGCAGGAAGACTTTATGCAGCTATCAATCAATGCATTGACAAGCAAAGATAATCCAAAGTGCAAGAGAATCAAAGCCAAGGTGGATGACAAGGTAATGCTTATTCTGTTGGACAGTGGTAGTTCCCATAGCTTAATCAGTTCACAATTTGTGGAATTAGCTAAGTTGCCTACTACACCTATGCAAGCAAGGGCTGTACAACTAGCAAATAGCTCTTATCTAAAGGCAGACAGAAGAATCCACAACTTGGAATGGTACTGCCCTCTCACTTCTGATATGATTGTGCTGGACATGCATCCCTATGATGCTATACTTGGATATGATTGGTTGACCGCCCATAATCCTATGCAGTGTGACTGGGTACTCAAGACCTTGAAATTTCCAGAGAAGGGCAAACAAGTTAAACTTCACGGGATTCAAGACTCTGAGAACCAACTCAACAATATATCAACCAACCAAGTATCCAAGGCAGCTAAGGGTAATGACATTTGGGCTTATGTGTTGCTGGATAAGTTACCCTCCCAGGAGACTACAGGTTCTACACCATTACCAGAACCCCCACCCAAACCCATCCAAGATCTGCTACAGGTTCCACGCTGTGTTTTCTCTGGTTTATGGTGGCAGGGCACGCCGGCACGGCGCACGGGCAAGCAATTCGCTTATTCACGTGCGCGATGATACCACGTGCGCGATGATAGCCACTGGTGAGACATGCAGGAAAATACCACGTGCACGCACGGGCCAGCTCAGCAGCTTGCTCCGTCACACTCTTCTTCGCCGCAAATTCAGATATGACATATACGAGCCATACAAAGAGCTCTACAAAAGGCACTGTAACAAACTACTGAATAGTGAATACTGATCGAAGTAACAAGCTGTACAGAGGGTGAAATCCACTGACCAACAGGTGATCTCGACAGGTTTTAAAAGCAGGATTCAGCCTTCGGCCATGGCTCCTAGCCTTCACTGATCACCAGTGGTATTCGCGGTTCATAGACCATGTTTGTATCAACAAGACGTGTTTCATGCTATCCACGGCAAGGCAACCTGAGTACAGGGCCGAGTCAGCACCCCCTACGGCACAACCGCACAACCAAACCTGAGAACAGTCTCAGTCAGCACCCCTACAGCGCATGGTTGCTGTAATCTCCCCTTGTGCCGCCGCTGCCACCGTCAGTCACACCATTAGGGATGCTTGCCCTATTAGGGTTCGCCGTGGTGGGGTATGGAGAGTAGGAAGTAGCAGCGCTGCCATTGCTGCTTCTCGTGCGCCCAGCTGTACTGCTCCTTGTAATTTTCGTTCGAGCTCTCCGCCCCTGGAATAGCAAATGATCAGAGGTGTCAGTGAACCAGAGCCTTACAATCAATGGATCTGAAGGGACAAAAATAAAATGTACGTTCTTTATGCAAGAAATACTAGTTCCAAGTTCCAATTCCAACTAGAAAGTAGGTATATTGTTGACACATAATAGGACGATAAGACAACCATTGGCATGACAAAAATGCTGCATCCACATGAAGCTATGTATTTCCAATACTCCACTCTCCAACTAGTAAACTAGATTAAACAAACTTCGCCAAACAGGGTCCAGACAGGGGAAGCAGGATGTAGTCAACCCAAAATATATCCCAGCCACTGCAAATGTAAACCCAAGATGAAGAGCTTCCCAAAATTAAGTCAAACAAAAAAGAAGAGTGACCATTCTCAGGAAAATTGACTGGTTGGGGCAGCAAAGGATCGATCCTTGGGAACTGGTTTACTCCCTCCATCCCAAAATAAGTGTTGTTGTGGTATTCATGCCAGTTAAATTCTCTTAAGTTTGACTAGGTTTCTAGAAAATATTAACAACAAATAAGTTCATTATAAAAATAGATCCAATGATACTAATTATATACTATCAATATTAATATTTTCTTGTACATAGTTGGTCAAAGTTAAAAGTGTTTTGACTCCTAAGGAAGCGAGAATGGCACTTAGTTTGGGATGGAGGGAATACATGTAACTTAACATTAATCCATGATCCCTATTGAAAAGCTGGACAAGAGCATCAATCCTCAAACCAATTATTGTGGTATAGCAGATGATTCTTTTGAGATGCTGACAAACTCAAGTTCTGCATGGATGGTCTTAAGGATTTTTTTTAAGACCTTACCCTTATAGTTGAGCATGCTAGAGGAATTTGGTTGTTTCCATCTGGGGTCAACCTAAAAATATGTTAAGAATTTAGCATGAAAATTCATATTCCCCTTCAGCAAGAATTCATACCAACTGATTGATAAATTTGTGTCATCTCATTCCAACACCATGAGTTCAATTAGCCTCTTGGATTGCTTTATCCATTGTCATGTCATAATGTAGATTTGCATCAAAAATCAAGTATGGGTGTAATGTGGGGTTGACTAATAGCCGCCGGCATCGAACACAAGGTGCAGACAGGGCTGCCCCTGAGGGCACAGGCCAGCAGGAGCCTGAGGTGGTTCAGGTGGCTGGTTGTCTCAGCAATTAAGAAGTAGTTGAGAGGTTAGAGTTAATGCAGGAATTAGAACTAAGGAGCCAGCCAACTCCTATATGTACCTAGGACTCAGATGAATGAAGCAAGCAATATCATACCTCCAATCCTATACAACAACAACAACAACATAACCTTTTGTCCAAGCAAGTTGGGGTAGGCTAGAGATGAAACCCAGAAGAGACACAACATAGAGAAACACATAAAGATCATGGTTCAGGCATGTTGATGGCTAGTATCCAAGTGCTCCTATCCATAGCTAAATCCTTGGTGATATTCCACTCCTACCTTGGGTCACCTCCAGTCCTATCTCTTCCACTCTTAATCTCACCCCTTCTACCTTGGGTCACCTCCAAACTTCTGATTGCGAATATATCTAATAATGTTCATAATTTAGCTGAGTACACAAACCTACTAATTCAATTGAATTGCTTAATCAGTAGCCAATCTATGTAATAGGTGCGGGATGATCACATTCCTTTCAAACACCTCTTCAGTGCAAGAGGATAGCAGGCTAGCTTGTGAGGAGGAGCCCACATGCACTTAACTAGGTCTTCAAGTGAACATCAGAAAACCATCTAAAGCTGAGTTGCATACTTTGATCGGTAAAGTGGCGGATAACCCTCCAAACTGGAAAGCATCTCATGAACCGTGTAAGGTGGTGCTGGCAGCTGTCCCCACCTATCCCATTCCTGCGCTGACAGCTGTCCCCACCTATCTAATGACTGCAATGGATCTCCCCAAATTGGTGATTAGAACCATCGACAAGAGATGAAAGGTTTTCTATGGACTGCACTGGAGAAAGCAAATGGTGGCAATTGTCTATCTCTTAGGAACAAGTGAATCGGCCACCCTGAGGGGTCTTGGACTCTTGGTATTCATAACCTTGAGGTCTTGGGCTGGTCTCTTAGCATACGGTGGCTTTGATTGGAGAAAACTGATGCTTCACGACCATGGGCAGGTTTGCCCATCAAATGCTGTGCAATGTCCAAGCTTTATTCAACGTGACCATAGAATTAATTGTTGGTAATGATCGATGCACCCTGTTCTGGTCAGATAGATAGACAGCAGAGCAATCTCTGAATTAGCCCCAAATCTCATAAAAAAAAGATCCCCAAAAGAACCATCAAATGGTGCACTGTGGCTCAGGCTTTAGATAATGGCAGTTGTGTTGGTAATATCAAAGAGGTGCTCACTGTTCTATACTGAGAGAACACCTATTTATGTGGGATTTGGTGGATGGCTTGAACCTACAACGCTTGGAAAACTTTCGAGTTCAAAACTTTTGAATTTTTCTTAAAAAGTTTTGGACGGATTTGTTGAAACAATTTTCAACAGGTACCCTTAGAAATAGGGTACTTTACTATTCTACAAGGATTCTAGTGGATTTGGAACAAACTATGTTTGAGTTTTATTAACAATTTTATTCAAAAAATAAGTTGGAAGTCGTAAAAATTATACTACTGCCTGCCCCAAAAAAATAAAAAGCATGCCCTACATACCTAACTCCTCCGAGTTCAGGGTTTTCCGCCAACACATTCTAGTCCCATATGTCTTTGCCAAGCAAGTATGGTCCTCAATCTTTCAAAGGCTGGGTTTGTTTTTCATCTCATCACAGCACAACGCCACCCATTTCTCAAGCTGGTGGTGCCGTGCAATCAAGTAGGTGCAAAAGGAAATCAGAAAAGGGTTCAATTATTCTAGTGACCTAGGAAATTTGGAAAGACAGGAGTGTTTCTATTTTCAATGGCGTAAACCCAAGTGTCATATTAGTGTGCAGACTGAAGCAACTGGAAAACTAGTCAAAATGGTTTGTCAATAAATGGCATGAAAGGGGTCTTAACAAAATTTTGTGGAAAAAACACTCCTTCTATTTTGTGTCAGCAACCTATTCAATGCCAAATGTAGGCACGTAACTTGCAAAAGCCAAGGCAGTATTTTCAGCACTATTACTTAACAGCTGATCACCATCTGTAAGGGAGCTTCTACCAAAGCCTGAATGCCAAGATTGAAGGTAGATAATTGATTGGCATTCAAAGTGGTGATATAAAGGCATTATCTCTTTCTTCCAGATCAAACCAGAACTTTACAGAAATTTAGGAATAAGAATGGTGTTTCAAAATATTTTAATTGGATTCACACCACATTAACATACCATTCTAGAATTGAGTCTACAGCCTGATCATGATCCGCAAAAATGATTATGATGTAGCTATAACATTTCTTAGATATTGGGGGTAGTGATATTTCCTACATACAAGGCATAAAAACCAGTTTGTAACGATAATTCCACAAAGACTAAATTATGCTCTCTTTGTTCCGAATAAGTTACAATAGAAAGTGCAGTCAAACCTAGAATACACACACATTTTTAAAATTTAGTACATGGAAATAATACTAGTAAATCCATAAAGAAAAAACTGTACAATTATCATTTTAGCAATTTTCACTACAAAATATTAAAACTAACGGAGACTGTGTAACTGTCTTAAATGGTGACAAGTAAAAATTGGTGAGCAACCAATTGTTAACCTGTTTAAGCATAGAAATAATTCTACATTACCACATCTTTTTGACCTAAAAGGTATAAGTGTCCATATTTAAATACATTGAAGTAAAATGGTTTGAAATCACGTATTAAATGCTATCATTTTAGCTCTGAAGTTAATGTAATTGTTGGAGGGGGGGTGTACTTCTAGCAACAATCTACCCACCTGGCATGTGCACAACATAGGATTCCCAATAAGTAAAAAGAATCCTACTGGTATACATAGAAGCAATTACATAATTAGCCACAAGGGCATGTTATGTGGCTGTTAGGGTTGAGGGAGATTGATTGGGATTGAGAGAGCGGCGGCTGGAGGCGTGAACAGTACCCGCGGGTACTGTTCACAGAGAGGCGGCTGTGAGAGAGAGAAGGCTAGGGTTTAGGGCGCAGGGAACGCCGGCCGCGGGGCTCTGGCCACGGCCGGCAAGAGAAGGGATTTCCTTCTAATCTCTTGCTTGATTAGATTGATACATCTCCTTTCCTTATATAGAGAGGTTAACTTAACTCCTAAGCAAGCGACTAATTAACCCTAACGGGCTAAGGCCCATTAGGCCCTTAACTCTCCTAACAGGGCATAACACTAGCAAGAAGCTAAGGTGGATGACCTTACAGATAATAGCATACTAATAGGCTTGACTCAAATCCAGGTTCACGTTTAGAATGAAAAAAGAACAGAGCTCATACAGCTGAACTCAACTGATTTTGTAAGTTCAAGAGCCCAATGTAGCTGCTATTTAAAAAACTATTGTGTTTTACAACATATACAAAACTGAACTAACTAACTGCTTATGTCTTTTGGGGGCACTGACTTCAGCTCACACCTCACCTCGTAGGTAGTACAATTGCTGTGAACACCTGCAACAATCACCCCCACAATTGCAAGGGTTTTAAGAGCATGTGTTCTACCAACAATAAAATTCTTGGAACATCACAACAAATGTCACGAACTAACGAACTAGACATAGTGGCATCACTCAGATAAGCCTACCAGACGACACAGCAGCAGCAGAATCCATTTAATTCCTTGAAAAGTCCAATTCGCCCTCTCTTTCGGACTCAGTTCGACAGCCTAAACATACGAACGCTAGGAGCAAAAAGGGACTAAATATGAGGTAGCCGAGATTCAAAGGGGCCATGGGACCGGGAACGGGCGGTGGATTGATTTACCTTGCCCATGCATTTCTCGAGGTGCGGGGCGAAGCGGCCGGCGACGACAGGGCGACCGCAGTTCATACACTCGACGACATCGGCGGCGATGGCGGGGTGCGTCTGGCCGAACACGTCGACCCCGCCCTTGCTCCCGCCCTCCTCGGCGGCCCCGCCTCCACCGGTGTGGTGGTGGTGGTCGCCTCCGGCGGCGGCGGCGGCCGCCGCCGCACGTGCCGCCCAGACGCGGAGCTCCTCCTCCTCGGCGTCGACGCTGCGGTCCAGGCCAAGGCGCGCGATGCGGTGGCACTCCGACGCGACGTCCGCCACGGCGCAGTCGAGGAGCTCCTCGAAGCAGCGGAGCGCCAGCTGCCGGCGCGGGGATGTTTACCCGTCAGATCGCGGATCGAGAGAAATTGGGAGTGAAGATCGTGAGAGAGGGGGAGAGGGGAGGCGTACCTGGGATCGAGGGCTCAGGGGAGCGTCCATGGACGACGACATGCCTCTCGCTTCGTGCTTGTGCTTCCGGCCGGGTACTCCGTGCTCGGCCGCGGCCGCACAGTGGGGGGACACTCGTTCAGGGAATCCAGTCCTTCCGGCCAGGCTGTGGCGCCGTGCATAGGTCGTGGCCCATGCTACCCACAGGCCCAGCCCATGCTGGCGTATTGGATACGGCCTAGCCCAGGAGAGGCGAGGTCTCCCTCCCCAACGCCCTGGCCCTCGACACCGACGCAGAGTGGCTCCGCGCCTCCGCCTCCCGCACGCACGAGCACTAAGCAGCCGCCGCCGCTTGCCAGCCGCCGGGGGCGAACCTCTGCTCACCGGACGCCCTAGCAGCCTGTATCCACTGTCCCACACGCTGAAATCACACCGCCTCCACCCGCGCACGGTCACACGTACGAGCGCCGCTGCCCGCTAGCCATGCCCGTGAGCGTGAGCCTGCGACCAACGTTCTTACTCCGCCAGACCGCCACGCCGGCTACGCCAGTCATCCGGCGGTGAGTTCCTTCCCCATTAGTACATGGCTTACTGATGTAGTTCTTCAGTAGGTTCTTTCTGTTGCTTGATTTTCTTTGCTCCCCTTCCTGATCTACTTCTTTCTCTCTCTTCCGTCTGTTGAATCTGATTTGTCTCGTTGGTTGCTCATTCCGTGCTACAGGTGAGTATTGATTGATTGTTTGATCATACTACTACCTCTGAACAAATGACCTATTTCAGAGCAATACATTCGTATTATGAAAATAATGGAAATTTCAAGTGTTCATCATTAGCCAATGTGTTCATCATTACCCAATAGCTCATAATCTGCTGTGTTTCATGTTAGCGTTGGCATTGCCCCGCCAAATCCATCCAAACAGGCGGATGGAACTGGTACCATGCCACTATTTAATTTGGAAAAAGAAACACTTATCAGAGTTTATATGCGCTTTGATCAGCAATTAATAAAAAAGGCTTAGACTCATTGTGGATCCAATTTTATCTTAATGCTAGTTGCTCCAGTTATTTATTTGATTGGTGTAATTGGGAGATTATGCATGTTTATAGCTTCTGCTCTCAGGCTAGAGTTTGTGGTACTGTGGAGGATAGCTGAGCATGCTTTCACTATATATTAATTTCAATTTTATCATATGCCAAAAGTGTCGGTTTTCTTGTTTTGTCTTGAATCTTTTATTGGCAGTTGGAATTTCTGTGAACTCACCTTTTTTTCCAGGTAAATTAACTCTAAATTTGTGCACCTTCTTTAGGTGAAGACATGGATTACGACTTTGCTGGCACCTCCCCCAATCCCTACGGTGGCGGTGGTGGAAGCATGACAACTACAACACCGAGGACGCTGATGATGGCCAATTCACGTGCCGTACATGCTCTGTCGTGCACACCACACAGGCAACTGCTGCTGACCCTCATGACTTCCCTGTCACCGGAAACATCTCTGTCCGCCGTGTTGCCACCCAGCCCACCGCCAAGCTTGGTGCTCGCACACCTGCCCCCTACCTGAGGACCCCTCAGGCTGCTCCCGTGCCTGCCGGAGCCGCTTTTGATGAATTCACGGAGCTGAGTGAGCCGCGGGACTTTGCGCCTGGATCTGGAATGTGGGGGGAGCCCCAGGATTTGGCAGTGCGGGTCCGCTGGCGCTATGTATGGGGTCTCCAGGTGATCCTGCAGCGGCAACTGGAGGTGCTGGTGGAGCGGCACCAGGTAGGCGCGTTTGTGTGTGCTGTCGCCAGCGATGTCTGGGTGCGGTGGCTTGCTGCATCCAGGGTGTTTGATGGAATCTGGGTGCGCCAGGTGCTCGAGGACCACAAGGCCACTGGGAGAGAGAATTGTTCTGGCAGCGGAGGTGGGCTGTTTTTATGCTAGCCCTTGTTAGTCATTGCCATCGGAAGAACTGAACAGACTCTGACATACATCTATCTCTTGTTGCAGATAACAAGAATCCTGATGAGGTGAAGTATGAATCGGATGATGATATGTTGCTGCAACGAAAAGACAGGCGCAAGGTGGAGTTTGGCTCTTTACGCTTGTTGAGGATGATGCTGCCAGTTTACTCAACGTTGGCTGTTTGTTTCTTGGCCTGTCATATTGCCCGTGAAGCCATCCTGCCAAACGACATTTACAGGTGGGCAATGGAGGGGAATATTCCTTATGTGGCTGCATTTACTGAAGTTGATAAGTTCCTTGGGAGCTCTTTCCAAGACTGCCCTTTGGATTCAAGGCAGCTGTTCAGGCCGGTGCGAGTTATCGGAGCATGGCAACTGGAAGCTGCGGCTGGATCCATAGCACAAAAAGTAGGCTTGAGGCTTCCTTCTGTGAACTTCTATGCAATTGCTCAACGTTGTTTGAAGGAAGGACTTGTTACTGCCTATAGATAGAATCCTCCCCCATGCATGCCGAGTTTGAGTGGGCAATGCCTGCAGAATTATGGTTGTCTAGTAATCCTACTAGAGTCCCTACACGGGTTTGTGTGATGGCTATCCTAATTGTGGCCCTACGACTTCTTTATAACATCAACGGTCAAGGGATATGGGAGGTGTGTTTGTCACATTGATTACCTTTCTTCAAAACATCTTAGGTCCTTGATAAATGCATATGACCTGAAGTAACCTTTCTTTGCAGAAGATTTGTGAGGAAGGAAGAAACCCAAGTGAATCTCACCATGATACAAATTCATCAACTTCCAGGAAGCTTGAGGCTAGTAACAATGAGTTTGGCACAAGAGAACTGTTGTGTGCTATTGCAGCTGCCTATGATAAAATCAATACAACACATGGTAAATTTGAATTTCATTGCCTTGTCTACACATTATGTTTATCTTGTAGTGCACATGGTATTGCTGACTGTCAGTAGTTTATATTCAACTCGCTATTCACGATACTAAATGTAAGAATTATTGATTGCATATTTCACGTCCGTTGAATCCAAGACGACAACATGTCTTTTTTCTGTTAATCATTTTGTGTTTCAAAACTTAAGAAAATATGCAAAAGTGTCCTACACTACATGATTATTACTCCTCTAGTAATAACCTAACATAGAGCAATTAGCATCAACTTTTTCCATGCACAAACAGGGCAAACTGATGGAGAACATTAAACCACTTTGCCATGTTCTTCAATTAAGGCGAAGTTTTACTTTTATCCCTTTTCTTTCTAAAGATGTTGAGTAACTTTGTTTCAGCATTGGAATGGGAAGTGCAAGAATCTTTCTATGGTTTATTTGAGTCACAGAAAGTAGAACTTCGTGAAGTCAATAACATGCTATTTCATAATAAAATAATATAGGATTTTTTTGTGAAATATTATTACGAATAAATTACTGACTTTCTTCATTGTATTCTAGTCTATATTGGAATTGATATCTTTGATAAAAGCTATCAAGGGTTGACCGGACCTATCTTGGTTGACATTTTGTGTCTGGTGGGAATACTTCTTTAATGGTAGGACACTGACTTGAAGTTTTCTTATTTTGCAGACTACTCGAGTGATCTCCGCTCTTATCTCAAATACTGCAAGGAAGTTATTTTTACTGGGATTACATTTGCAGATGAAGAGAATCATCTAATAGAGATCTTTCGGGATATGTACAAAGCCAGAGAGGTACTGCACTTTGATTGGCAATGTTATTAATTCTTACCTATTTCCCTTTTGCATGATAAAAAAGGGCGTACCCAGTGCCGTAGGCTCCCGCACTGCAGGGTCTGGGGAAGTGAAAATAGCCAGCAACCATCCCTGCACAAATGTGCAGAGGCTGGGGCTTGAACCCTGGACCCCTTTTGCATGATGTGAATAAAAATATCATATATGTAACTGTTAAATTGTGCCCATTATGGATCAATCACTTTCCCTTATCATACTCTTGCACAGTTCTTCCAGTTCTTGCTAGGTAATTATGTACTCCCTTTGTTCCAAAATGTTTGTCACTTGCGCTTCCTGAGAAACAACTGCCGACTATTTTATATTAAAAAATATTAATATTTATACTACATAATTAGTATCATTAGAAAGATTTTTGAATCTAGTTTTTTAATAAATTTATTTAGAGATATAAATGTTGCACGTATTTTGTACAAATTGAGTCAAACTTGTGGCACGAAAACCGGAGACGACATACATTTTGGCACAGAGGGAGTAAGCTTTAAATGACTTGATAAGAAGGTGTAGCACATCAGCTAAATTTTACGGTAAACTATCTATAGAATACAAATTTAATCTCCATATTTGAAAAAAAAAAGGAAAAGTATTCTATTTGCAGAACTTTTGCGGCACTTGGTTATAAGCACAAATTGAGTTAGAACATTGAACCTTGAAATTTTGTTTGGTGTAGGATCCTGGTTAGATTTTATTGTTAGATTTTATTATTGTAACACCATTCTTGTTGGCTTGCACAAACTTTGTTTCGAACTGTAAATTATTTCGATGCTTATGGTTTCATTGCAGGATGATAATCCAAAAGATCATGTAAAATCCCGGTCTCATTCTGTTGAAGACATTCCAATTACAAATGGAGTGAAGAAGCGCTACCGAGATGGAGCTTTTGTTGAAGCAAGTTCCTTTTCTGCATCTTCAGGTCATGATGCAATGCAAATGCTCAAGTCAGAGATGCAAGATCATGGATTTCATTATATTCCACCTAGGAAACCAAGGAAGTCAGATGGTTATCTTCGTTATAGGAGGAGGCGGCTAAGTGGTGGCTTTATTTATGTTGCACATGCTGATTATTACATGTTGCTACGTGCTTTTGCAAAGCTTGCAGAAATTGATGTTCGTATCATGCATATTAGTGTGTTAAAACTTGAGAGAAGACTAGCATGTATTGAGGAGCGAATTCAGAGAAGCTTGAACACCTTACAGAACTTTTCTACTGGAACAGGAGATGAGCTAAGATCTGTATGTGACTGAAGTTCCTAGTGTAGTCTCATACCCTGCTAACATGGTAAGTTTTGGCATCTTGAAAAACATGATTGTCCTTGAGCATTTTCCCTCTAGGTACTACCGTATTTATACAAGCATTTAGTTTCATGCACTTTCTCAATCCTGGAATACAATGTGATTTTGCAGTATATCTGAATGTGTTTGTGTACTGATGCACACAAAGGAATACCCCCTCCATTCCTTTTCGGGAAAAAAAAAGTCACATTGTGTAACTGTGGTTTCAAAGGGTTTCTTTCTGTGGCCTCTTGGGATTGGTAAGCAACCTGAGCACAATAATTATGTCAGGCCTCTTGGCATTGGTAAGCAACATGTGGTGGATTCAGCAACAGTTCTAGTAGTAGACCTCGCTGCTCGGCAGCAATGTACTTGGGGATTGCAGTCATTAGGCAGTTTCAGTTTGTGAACTGGAGTGGCAGGAATCTGGACCACTACTTGGGTGGGACTAACAGCAAGGAAAATGGGTGAACCTAACCAAGGTTTTTTAATCATGGTAGTATCTGCTCATGTACATACTCACACCAACCTAACATACACGCACACCACACACACACACACATGCACGCCACACTTACACGATGTGTACGCAAACAAACCTATAACTACACTTAGATCACATCCCGTCCTTTTTGAGATCACTAGGTCCATCCATGGCTTTGTAGGTGACAGGCGCGTCGCGTTTCCTTTGTAGCTCCACATGTGAGAGGCAACGAAAAATATTGGGGTAAAACCCTGGATGAATATGTTGATGTGCCATTTGAACACCTAAACCAAGTGGAAAATAAGATAAAAATAATATGGTATATATATTTCATTGCTCAATTTAAACTTGTATAGGTGAAAGAAAAACCATAAACGAGTTTGAAAAAAATAGGTGTGGTATCCCATTTAAAAACCCTAGTGAGAAAATGGAAATACGACATGCAATATCAAAACTCCTCCAAAAATCTTTTGAAAAATATGAGAAGACTGATATATTGACATGCTATTGAAACTCCTACAAAACCCAAGAGAAAATGATAAAAAATATATTTTTATTGCCTCATTATAAATTCACACGAGAAAATCTTAAGAGGAAAACTCTTTAGAGAACAATAGTATAGTATGTGGATCATAACGGCCATAACTTCCTCTAAAACCCAATGGAAAAAATACGAGGAATGTAAGTCTTTGATATCCTCTCAAAAACTTCTTTGGGAAGAAAAATAATAGAAGATATGGCAATACTAGATGTATACGATATACCCTTTGAAACCCCTGATGAGAAAATAGGATATTGATATTGCCTCATGAAAGGCCTTTTATGAGAAAGCTATGTGCGGAAAACTCATAAAGAAGATAGATTACAGCATGATTCTTGGACATGTTATTATTCAATAGGGAACTCCCATGAACCTTGCAATTTTCAAAGTCAAGAATACCAATTTCACGAAATAGGGATGTAGTTTTTGGACTTAGGGATGTAGTTTTTGGACTTTTGCAAATTTTTATTTTTCAATATGTTGTAATTTATGGAGATATGATATTTTTGGGTAATACAATATGTATTATTCACTTATATTTAATAACTTCGTTTTGTTATTCACTTATGGTGTTGTTGTATGTGTGGAAATTAATCATGATACACATACCGTGCATGATTTTGTTCTCACAACCTGAGTGTGAATTGTGATAACTAATAATTTTTGCATGGTACATATTTTAGGAACTTTGTTCTCATTCTAAATTTGCCGGAAGATGCGTCAATCATTAAAGCTAGCATCAAACCAACCTTATCAAGCTTTTAGCATCCACAATTGAAGAACAAATAAAAAATTCTTTCAAAAATCCACTCACTGATACAACTCTTTGACTCTTCGTATAAAGGCTTTCGTTGCTTTCTTCGAGGCCTCTATACCTTTCGTAAGTAACTTTGAGGGCTTTGAATAAGGCAGCGTATGGTATGCCACAAATAACTATGTTTATTCATTATCATCACGTCTTCTTCACCACCACCGTTGCCACCAAAGAAAACATTAGTGACATCTGGCATGATATGATCAGCCATATTTGATTCCTCGGCATCCATATTTAGCCTCTCAACAATGATGTTGTTTATGTTACTAATTGCACAAGATGTTATGCAGTGAGATGTTTTAAAAATATATGATGTGTTTTAGCACCTGTACAACAATGCAAACATCAATACAAATCCTATATCTTTGTTATGGTGTCTCTAACAATATGAGTTAAGGAGAGAGATAGCCGAAGGCATATTGTGCTTTGAGAGAGGCGTCGTAAATATACGGACTTATCTCTAGACTCTGTGTTAACTTTTTTATTTTTTAAGATTCAATGAGTAAAATACATGATTTAGCTAGTTCTAAGCTTAGATCATTAGAGAAGTCACAAAAAAAACTTGGATCTTTAGAGACGACTGAGCATGCATACCAAATCACCAATCCTACGTCGTACTGCCACATGTGGGCCCTCGACCTCCTCTTTGCCTTTTCTTCTTGCCTCTGCTGCCCTGCTTCTCTCCCTCCCGCCGTCCCGCGTACCGCACCATTTCCAAAACCCCTCTCCCTCTCCGCCTACCATTCCCCACCAACGCCACCGCTACCTGTACCGGTACCGCCACCACCACCGCCTCCCCTCCGCAACCTCGCCGGCGAAACCTCGCACTGCAGCTACGGGCAACTCTTCGCCGCGGACCCTGCCCCGCTGCCGTACAACGCCGGGTATGCCCCCGTCCCGCGCTAGCACTGCTGCTTCCTCCGCCCCCGCTTCTCTTCGCTGCGAAACCCTAGCCGGCTAGCCCTCGACCAATTGTCGTCCGCCTTCTCCTGCAGGTTCATCGCGAGTGCCGAGGATCGAAAAGGCTCCGCCACCACCGCTGCGTCGCCCACCTTCCCCGCCTCCTGACCCCGTCCGCTGCTGACGTTCGAGGTGCGTGTCGGTGTCTGCGTCTCTTCTACCCAGCTCCTAGATCCCAGTGCGCTTGCTTCACGTGAGAAAATTGAACTGGTTCGATTCAGTCGGGTGCAGGTAGAAGCAGGACGCGATCACCCAATTGGATCAGTTGCGAGAATTGCAATGATGATTCGCAATTACAATTATTATGATATAAGTTGTGCCAATTGCAATTTTAAGATGACTTGCAGTTACAATTGCTATGATATAACTACTGGTTATTATGATATAATAGGGCACAGAGTTACACAATATGAAAATAGGGTTATTTCGCTAGCTATTTTCCTTTTAGATTTTCAGCGCAGTCAAATTCCTTTTTAAGAAATAATTCCAAAACTGACATTCTGGTACCGCCCTTGAGCCACCAAATTGGGCTGATACTAAGTTTATCAGAGTCGCCACATTAATTTTATTATATACACACTACAGATTGTATATACTCCATGATATGTCTAGCGGTGCTTATTTGACCTTGGATCTCTAAATCTCTGGATCCTACAGAGTACAGATAGCTTCCCAGAGTAATACAAACTCTTGTGTCTCGACCAGTGTTGATTGATACTGGAAGTACTTGCCTAACCCACCATTTGTTTTTCAGAGTTATTTCCACCGAGATTTTCTTCCTCTTTGCCTTTCTGAATAGCAGTGGACCAATGTTTCTAGGTGCACTCACTTAAATCCAATTTGAGAACCAGAACCAAACTATATTTCCCTTTCTCGCTGTGACCAAAGTTGAAGCATGAAGCATGAAACATGTCCCTGTCTTATCAAAAGAGATGTCAATTCCGGACCAAGCTCTTTCTTTGTGCAACATGCAGATCGATCCAGCGTCAGCTTGGTTACATTTTATCTTCCATTGGTTGTTGGATTATTATGTGTTTGCTGTGATCTCCATTTACTAAGTTAATTGAATTAGCAGAATATCTTGGCCTTATTAAGCACAGTTGCTGTGTTTTAATTTTGCAGATATGCTTCCAGGCCCCGTCCTCCCACCTCCATCTCTACCGTTTGTGTTTATAGGATCACCAAGTCTGCCGCCATCAGACCCACAGTCTTCATCGGTTGGGGCCAGTGTTGCCATCATTATTATTGTCATAATCGCCACAATTACCTTGACTACTTGCGTCGTGCTCCTGCGCCGAGGTTGTCTCCGTCGCCAGGGCCGCTTGTCCAGCTCGTCCTTCTCTTGCTGCAGTTCTGAGTCTGGAATGGGGCCTGCTGCATCAGCAGCTGTTGCCTCAGCTGTGTCGTCTGCGGCACATCCTGCAGAAGGGCCAGTGAAGGGGTCTGAACTGGTAGCATCGGTGCCTGTCTATGTTGAGATGCCAAAGGGTGGGATGGACACACTGGTGCCATCGGCACCGTATCTTCCAGAGGTGGAGCGTTTGATATTGGAGTTGGTCTTGCTACCTGCAGTGCCGATGAAGCCTGGGAGCAGGGATTGCGCAATCTGCAGAGAGTTCCTACCTACTGATGTGCTCCTCATACTGCCAGTGTGC
>CM041639.1:24705943-24770677 GCA_023333625.1 Bothriochloa decipiens | reverse complement strand
TGAGCAAATTCAAGTCTGATTACCAATCACTGTGACTAGCCTAGCGAGGTTAGTATCTTTCTAACCCGGGATCCAAATGCTCCCTAGGCAGCGGTGGATGCAGAATGGGGACAGGAGGACTAACTAATAAAGATTTAGGATTAGAGCTAAAGATTAACAGTGATTTAATACTAAGTAACATGGTCTAATGAAGAATATGGGTGTATTTGGTTGAGTAGACAACTCCTAGCCTTGCTCCTCGAGCCAATTTTAGTCAATTTTAGTCTGTTTGGTCGCCTAGAAATGGGTTGAGGCGGGACACCATGCGCACGCATAATGCCCAGATCGATCGTTCAATTGGAGCCAGGCCCGAGCCTGCCAACGTGCTGGTTCACCTCACCTCCCATCCTGCACCGCAGTCGCACCATCCGGTCACCTTCTATTTCCTCCTATGCTCCGACGAGCTCCTCAGCTCGTGCATCTGAGCTTTGTCGCTACTCCGCTCTGCTCCTCATACGGTGCTCCAACGAGTTTCCGTGCTCCGCGGGTGCTCTGACAAGGTCACCACGCGAACACCAAATAACGCCTAGACGGTTGCTCTCCTCCTCGCTTGCCTTATTCCTCCCTCTCGTGGAATTCGGGGCAGACATGGACGGCATGGGGCCAGGGTGGGCGCGGCCTTTCGGGCCGGTGTAGGGTGCACGGGAGAGGGTTGCGGGCATCACCGGTGTCAGTTTAGGGGCGACATCACCGTATCGGAGGAGTTGCAGGCGCTCATATGTGCGCCGGGAGTGTAGTGATGCGACGATGCCTCCAACCAACCACAGTCACTTGTTAGGGCCCAAGTTCCAGAGTTAGGGCGTGCTTGCAAGGGTGGCTCTCACCAGCGCAGCCAAGAATCCTGGCTGCGGCCAGCCAAAGCCAAGCAAAAATGGGTCACCCTTCTTTGTTTGGTACATTGGCCCAATCTAGCCGAGCCGCGTTCATATTGTGTTTGGTTTTTGGCCTAGATGGATATAATTACTCTGCTCTGTAATTCTGGTATCCTTACCACCAAACTTTCACCTTGCTTCCCTTCTTTCACATTTTATCAAGCATCCGAGGGCATGCCGACTCTCGCCATTGACGACACAACCATCGAGAAGTGATCGAAGAGGCACTTGCCGCGGCCGTAGAACAACAGCAGCTCGTCCCTCCCGGGCGGCGGTAGCACCAACAACTTGCTTGTCATGCCGGCGTGGCGGGTGGCGTCATGGCGTTGCTCGCCAAGACAAGGAAGGAGGCAGACTACGGCGAGGAGGCTAAGAACGAGCAACGACTCCGACAAGGCCTCGCTGGCGCGCCTAGACTTGACGACAACAACGACTAGAGCGTGGAGGGGCTAAAACGCGCGGCGTCGAGGATCTCGACCTGCGGATGAAGCTAGGGGAGGACGGAGGACGCAGACGACTTGGCGTTCGTCGTGCATAGGGCGCGCGGGGGTTGGTCCGAAGCGCGGCCGCCTGGGTCAGGGCGCTCTGGACGAGGGCGTTCCCGGACAGGAAGCCCAAGCGGATGGTGAGCAGGATGTCTGGCTGTTGCCGTCGAGCGGTGAGCTCCTCTCTGCGTCCAGCAGCGCCGTTGCACGCAGCCGCACCGCCATCTCCCTCCTTGCTACCTTCTGGCGCGGTCGGGTGAGCGCAGCACCGGCGGCGGCACCATGCCCGCGCGTGACTGGCTCGATGCGGCGGCGACGGCACCGCCCCTGTCCGAGCTCAGTGCGGCGGCGACAGCACGGTGAGATGAGGAAGCACATGAAGAAGGAAGACCGTTAAGGGTAGGTGAGAGACACGAGTTGGGGGAGGTGAGAGCATCTCGCCCAACAGAGCCCACAAGCGCTGCAGCCTGCCGACCCAATTGGTACGCGACATTTTGGGGCATGTTTGGTTGCCCACATTGCGGCATGCAGGCATCGCGGCATGCAATCGCAAGGCGTCTGGTTGTCTGGACGTGTTCTCGGGACAGGCTGAGCTCATGCAAAAGTGCCCTCCGAGCCAGGTCACGCAGGAATCGAGCATATCCAAGGAGCCAGGCTCGCACCACACAGAACAACTAATGACATTATTAGCATATAATTAGTGAATATTAAGCGAGTCTAAAGCAAATTAAGGTTGTATACTGTAAATTAAGTTTTATTATGATATAATACCATAAGTAGTTAATATTTTAATATTTTGACATATTTGTGTTACATGATTTAGACTCGTGCGAGCAACCAAACAACGTCTTTTCAAAACCAGGCTAGCTACATGCGAGCAACTAAACAAAACAGCATGCATGCTCTCAGCCAGGCTAAGGTGAGCCAGGCCCATAGAAAGCGGACCAAGCTAGATCCATACGGCAACCAAATAGGACCTTAGCGTACGAGTGGAGCCAGGCTGTGGGCTGCTTTGAGGCTCGTGTGAACCGGGCCGAGAGAGACAAAAATGGCCCCAAACAAAAACCGAGTCTCCTAAGGTGCAGTTGAGTCCACGGGCCACCCATCAAACACACCCTAGAACCAAGCCGTCCCATTTTTTTCCAACGACGTATAAGAAAAGAAAATAAAAATTCCAATACTGGCGCTAGCACAGGCACAGACAGATCTCGATGAAAACGGATCGGATAGAAAGGATATTATTGATACCATATTTGTTTTCATATTTCTGGTCGGATTCGGATTTGGACACGGATAGCTATCGGATACATATACGAATACGAATTGTCTCGGTTACAAATACGAATAATGAGTATCGAATACGGTACGCATCGGATTTGGAGAATGTAGAATACAAATATCTTTTCGGATATTGAGTAAAAGCAACAATAAAGACATAATCATGTTTTGAGTTCATGAAATTGAATTATATTTTAATAAATGTGTGCTTAAAAATTGTTTGGCTCAATTTAGAACTACTACATCGGCTACCCAGAGTTAAGCATGAAGGAAGGTAACTACAAAATAAAGGGCACAACAACAGGATAATTCAGCTAGCCATGGCTTGGACTGCTATAAACGGATAGTATCCACCATATGTAGGTCGGATATATCCGTATTTTTACACGTATTATCCATATCCGTCGAATACTGGTGATATCATATTTGTATTTGATATCCGCATAAAGTATTCGTTTTAATATCCGTATTTAAAAAAAATCCGAATATCCATATAATTATCTATTTAAATGTTTATATTTATTCGATCGAACAGACGGTTGTATAAATATCCGTACCGTTTCACGTGTCATCACTTCTCAAAACCCCAGCCGCCGCCAGTCTGCTTCTCTCCTCCGCTCCGCCCCCTCTATTTCAGTCCCCCTCCCCCGCCTCTGAGTTGGGCGTTTCATTTGAATAGGCGAGCGGGGAGCCGTGGAACCGCCCCGAACCCTAGCCTCCCTTCCGCGCCGCCGCCACCCCGCGTCTCCTTCCGTACCTCGTGGGCTCGCGTGCTGCGGGGATCCGTCCAGACTGATTGATTTCTCTGCTACTGCTAGGTAAGGAACGCTAATCCTATTATTTTCTGCTTGGATGAATCGCTCCTTTTGGCCCGCGGGATCGTTCGTTTCGATGCTGCCGCTCAAATCTGTTTGTTTGTTTCTCTGGAATCCGTAGAGTGCGTCGCGTATATATGTGCCTGCTTGCTGCGTGAGTAATGCAATGTGCTCTAGTAGTAGGGGTTCATTTTTGTCCCTTTTTTTTCTATTTTATTTCGTTTGGGGTTAGCGGAATCCCCCCGGTACCTGTCAATCTGTCATGTAGGTGTTGATTTATGCGGTAGGCTTCGTTTCGATGCTGTGCGAGTTATAGTTATGTCTGTAGTCTTCAGCGTTTTGAAGCTTTTCGCATCACGATTTCGCAGATGATTGTGTTCACCACTAGGTAGGCATGGAGAAGGATCTAGGGCCTCGTCATGTTTCTTTAGTCCTTCGCTCTGGGTAACTGTTCCAAACGGTTCCGCCCAAGTGCTTCTGTTGTTGCGTAGTCCTTTTTTTTTGGCAGTCTTCCCTGTTGTTAATGTTATGGTGAAGCCAGCCGGAGATGACGTTGGGCTCAGCTCCACTGAAATGATAGAATTAGGCTAGAGATGTAAAGGCTTTGCTAAGAAATTATAGGATTTTGTCGGTTGTTGGCGGACCCTGGCTAAAGGGCCTGGCTCCGCCTAGTAAATACATCCATCTAGCATGGCTTCAATCAAATCCTTTGAAGTATTTTGGTGTCCACATGGCTTAGAAGCTACGGTCATGTCAGGTTTGCCTTTTTTTTTTTCCTTGGATTTTAACTGAGAGTCTGAGAGACAGGCTGTATGTGCTTAATGGGGTTCTTTAATCTTGTTGAAACTCTGGTCATCTCCGTTTATTCATATGTTGCCATTCATACAGTGTGGTGTAGATATGTATGTTTGTTCTCCGTTGGTTGGTATAATTTAGTTTGAATTGGAAGCTGATGATGTTAAGGAAGTGACCTGTTCATCCTATATAATATATTTATTTGCAATTTCTTCATTGTCCATTGTAGCTCTGTTCTACAGTTCTCTTTTCTTTTTTCAATTTGGTGTACAATTTAGTTTGCATTGGATGCTGATGATGTTAAGATAGTGACCTGTTGCTTTTTTCTTTATGTTTTTTCTGGAACATGCAAGAGAGCTGTGATCATCATATTAAGAAGGAATGTTTATGTTTTCTGCTCATGTAATATTCAGCTGTATCATGAATGTTGTTGCTATTTAATTTCTTCATTGCCCATAGGATGCACGACATCCTTTTCTGTTATTAGGTTAAAAATTGTTTATGGCGTTGATCATTTTCTGCTCAAGTTGTATCTTATGATTTATGGCTTCTCTGAACATGTTCTTTAGCTTTGAATGGTTGCTCAGATATTGGTTGATGCAGCTGTTTATTAATGATAATCTTGGATTGCTGATGAGGCTAGGCAAATATTATGACTGTGGGCTTTAATATGGATGAAAATTTGCATACAGTGCCTTTGTTGAAGGAGTTATTTTGCTAATATATGTGCTGTGAACAATGTTGTTCTGAATGCAAAAGCTTTAGGCTACGCCCAACAGCCTCAGTATCTTACTGACCTTCAGTAATCTGCACTGTTGATGTATTGTGTTACTTGTCAATTTCCTGTAATTTCTTGCTGACTAACTAAATCTGTTATTTTTTATGTAAGATACAGCCATGGATATCACTCAGGTCCTGCTAGCTGCTCAATCGCCAGATGCTAACCTTCGAACAGTAGCAGAAGGAAACCTCAAGCAGTTCCAAGAGCAAAATCTTCCTAACTTCCTCCTCTCCTTATCAATAGAGCTCTCGAATGATGAAAAACCTCCGGAGTCTAGAAGGCTTGCTGGCATTATTCTTAAGAATTCTTTGGACGCAAAGGATTCTACGAAAAAGGAGCTATTGAATCAGCAATGGGTAAGTGTGGATCCATCTATAAAATTGAAGATCAAGGAGTCGTTGCTGGTGACACTAGGATCTTTGGTGCATGATGCAAGACACACCTCTTCGCAAGTCATTGCGAAAGTTGCATCTATTGAGATACCACGCCGAGAATGGCAAGAACTTGTTGCCAAATTACTGGGGAACATGACTTCTACAGGTGCGTCTGCTGCTTTGAAACAAGCAACACTAGAGGCATTGGGGTATGTGTGTGAGGAGATTTCTCCACAGGACTTGGAGCAGGACCAAGTGAATGCTGTTCTTACTGCTGTTGTCCAGGGAATGAACCAGACAGAGCTCAGCACTGAAGTTCGTCTTGCTGCAGTTAAGGCTTTATATAATGCTCTTGACTTTGCTGAGAGCAACTTTGCAAATGAAATGGAGAGGAATTATATAATGAAGGTGGTTTGTGAGACTGCTGTGTCTAAAGAAGTGGAGATCAGACAGGCAGCATATGAATGTCTTGTTGCAATAGCATCCACATATTATTTACACTTAGACCCTTATATGCAAACCATATTCAACCTGACAGCCAATGCAGTGAAAGATGATGAGGAACCAGTTGCACTTCAAGCTGTTGAGTTCTGGAGCGCTATTTGTGATGAAGAGATTGCACTACAAGATGAATTTAAGGGATCTGAGGATGCAAACTCTACTGTACATTTTCACTTTATTGAAAAAGCCCTCCCTTCACTTGTTCCGATGCTGCTAGAAACCTTGTTGAAGCAAGAGGAAGATCAAGATCAAGATGATAGTGTTTGGAACATTTCTATGAGTGGTGGGACGTGCCTTGGACTCATTTCTAGAACTGTTGGTGATGCAGTAGTCCCTCTTGTGATGCCATTTGTCGAGGCCAACATCACAAAGCCTGACTGGCATTGTCGGGAGGCAGCTACCTTTGCATTTGGTTCTATCCTTGAAGGGCCCTCTGTTGAAAAACTTGCTCCACTGGTCCATGCTGGTCTTGACTTCTTGCTCAACACAATGAGTGATGCAAATAGCCAGGTAAAAGATACTACTGCTTGGACTCTTGGGAGGGTATTTGAGCTTTTGCATTCTCCAGCTGGTGCAAACCCAATCATAAATAATTCAAACCTTCCTCGTATCATTTCTGTGTTGCTCGAGCATAGTAAAGATGCTCCAAATGTGGCTGAGAAAATCTGTGGAGCTATTTATTTTCTCGCTCAAGGTTACGAGGATCCAGAGTCAATGCCTTCTGTGCTCACACCTTATCTACCTAATATCATTGCTGCTCTTCTTTCTGCCGCGGACCGTGCTGATACTACCCATTCCAGGCTTCGTGCTTCTGCTTATGATGCACTGAATGAGATTGTGAGAGTCAGCCACATACCTGAAACTTCAGGCATCATAGGCCAGTTGTTGCAGGAGATCATGAGAAGATTGAGCCTTACATTTGATCTGCATATACTTTCTTCTGGTGATGAGGAGAAGCAAAGCGATCTGCAGGCTTTGCTATGTGGTGTTCTGCAGGTCATTATCCAGAAACTGAGCAGCACAGATGCAAAGTCCATGATTTCCCAGAATGCTGATCAGCTGATGATGCTGTTTCTGCGTGTATTTGCCTGCCACAATTCTACTGTTCATGAAGAAGCAATGCTTGCAGTTGGTGCTCTTGCATATGCTACTGGTCCAGATTTTGTGAAATACATGCCTAACTTCTACAGATACCTGGAGGCTGGCTTGCAGAATTTTGAAGAGTATCAAGTGTGTTCCATCTCTGTTGGGGTTGTTGGTGATATTTGTCATGCCTTGGAAGATAAAATTTTGCCCTTCTGCGATCACATTATGACTGTTCTTCTTAAGGACCTGTCAAGCTCAATGCTCAATCGGTCTGTGAAGCCTCCGATTTTCTCAAGCTTTGGAGACATTGCTCTTGCTATTGGTGAGAATTTTGAGAAATACCTACCATATGCCATGCCAATGCTTCAAGGAGCTGCGGAACTCCTTGGTACTCTTGATCAGAGTGATGATGATATGGTTGATTATGGCAACCAGCTCAGACGTGGCATTTTTGAGGCATACTCTGGTATACTCCAGGGTATCAAGGGCCCAAAAGCTCAGCTGATGATCCCATATGCAACCCATTTACTACAGTTCACTGAAGCTGTCTTCAAAGATAGGAGCAGGTACCTTTCAATTACTTTGTAATTTCTGTTCAAATGTTTTTTGTTACCTATTTCTCACAGTAGTATATCCATGTTCTATTGTTGTTTGTGCCATCAGAGATGACAGTGTGACAAAGGCTGCAGTTGCTGTCCTTGGGGATCTCGCAGACACGCTTGGCCAGAGCTCGAAGGATCTGTTCAAGACCCACCTATTCCATGTTGAATTCTTGAGGGAGTGCCAAGCCCAAGAGTTGGATGAAGTTCGGGAGACTGCGCAATGGGCCCAGGGTATGATAAACCAGGCGGTGGTGGTCCCTTAATGGGGATGATTTTGGTCTGTTGGGTATGGGAGGATTCTTTTGTGTCTGTGCCAAGTTCAGTTGCCACGGATGAACGAAATTATACCAATATGTATGTAGCATGAGTCTTAGGATCATGGTAGGCATTTGTGCGTTGTTGTTGGTCTGTCAAGCCAGTGCGTGCGTCACATTGGACCGGGTGGTTTCTGTCCGTGGATGCCTTGAACAGCAAATCTTTCATTTATCTTGGTATTTTCCAATGCTGGTGATGTGTTTGCTTCCTGTTTTTCATTTCTTGCTCAGCTGATCAAATTTATACAGGATGCACACGCAGACATACATTTAATCAAAATTTGATCTGCTGGACATGTTTGGTTACTGGGTCTTCCATTTTTGTGTCATTATAGCTTCCAGGTTATGCATTGCTGCGTGTATAAGCACCGTATGTGGGGCAGGTCAGTGGTAGTCGAGGTGTACAATCTGCTACAGGTGGAAATCGGCTCGGTAAACAGATGGAGCAATCGAGAAGGCTAGTCTATGTTATTGGATAGTAATAATAACTTGACCGGATTTGAATGAATTTGAATTTGCCCACTATAACAAGAGAGCGAGGCAATGCTACTTTTGCAATTCTTTTCTGCAATTAATTATGAAAATGATGTTATTTTTTTTAAAAAAAACACACTTTCTTTTGTTTATACATATCTCTATTATAATTAAAAACTTCTTCAGACAAATTCTCCTTTCAAAATCAGTGACTTACGTAACACCTTCTGCAGATGCAAGGGACCAGATTGCATGGCCTTACGCCCTCACGCTCGGTCGCCCCCGCACGTTCGCTTCCGCTCGAAACCCATCTCGGCAACCAGCGTTCGAAGCAGTAAAAGTCATCGAAAAAATAAAAGAAAGAAACCATCACCGAAGAAAAAAAAAAGGAAATAATTCATCAACGATCATCGCACGTCTCCTCCCATTGTTGAAGCACGGCCGCCGCTTCCTGTGGCCGAGTCCGTCGATCAGCCAGCAGGATTCCCGGAGGACACGCAGACGACGCCGGTTCCGGTGACCAGGTCGTGTCACCATTGATGTGAAGGTCACCACGTACCCTACCGTTCGGCACACAGCCGCCGCCTTTCGTTGCCGACTTCGGCGATCTGTCAGCGGAGTTTGGCCTGTACCCTGTCGAGTCTGTCGCACAGCCGCCGCCATTCGTTGCCGACTTTGGCGATCTGCAAGCCCGCGGATCACCTTCAAGTCAACCCTGCCGAGTCTGGCGCACAGCCGCCGCCATCGGCTGCCGACTCCGGCGACGATCCCCCGGCGGCGAGGCCGCCTGCGACGCTGGTTACGGTGAGTGCTCAGCTCTTCCCTTCACCCCCTCAGTCCCGCCAACGCCCGTAAAATCTGGGCAGAGCTATACCAATCCCAAGAACCAAAAACTGAAACGGGCAGAGCTATACCAGGTAACTACACATATTATTTTGCATTTTTAGTTTATGAACTTTGCAATCTTATTACTGCCTTTCGCTAAAATTAAACGTGCTTAATTGTATCATAATTAGAGACTGGTAGATGTTATCCTTGCTGGAGAGAGACACGGTTCTAGAAATGATGGTGTCATCAGTGAGATACTGCCGTACATGAATGCTGTGCACAGCTTTCGTGGGTACGTATATATATATTTATATATATCCCCACCAAAGCTGTGCACAAGATATTCGGTTTCTCAGTGTTTGGAGTCTATATTAAAAATGGCAACGAGTAAAATCCGCGCGGATAGTGGCTTCGCATACTCGCGCCCGTGAGCAAAATCTCGTGCCCGTATCCGCGCCCGCCACCCACCACGGGCAGCAACCTGTGCCCGTGCCCGCTATCCGCGAGCAAAGCTCGCTCGCGGGCATGCCCGTATACCGTGGAGACGACCTCGTACCGAGGGCGGAGAGACGACGGTGGGCGGACTGTGGAGCGGAGTGATGACGGAGGATTGTGGGGCAGAGACGGCGTCTAGGGTCGAAGCTCGAAGGCGCGCGAGTAGGACTGTGGAGCCGGGAGCCGGAGACTGGCATCCAGGACATGGAGCTTGAGCCAGCGAGTGGGGTGTGGGGATCTGGCGGAGCCAGCGCCCTGCAGGCCAGGAGGGCGCGCGACGCGAGCAGAGCAGCTACGCTCGCTAATGGCCGTGGCCGGCGAGGCCGCGAGTGGGGACGCCGTGACCTCGCGACGCCTCAGGCGAGTGGGCAGGCCGTGACCGCATGCGAGTGTGCGACTCGATTCGCGAAGAGTGGAGGCGGGGACGCGACTCGTGGGGTGGCGCGGGTCACGGACTCACGGGTGGCGGCTGGTGGTGGAGTGGAAGGATTGGGTATTTGGATGAGAAAACCCTAGAATATGATATTATATACCTACTCGGCAGTTGCCCTACATGTCAGTGCGGGTATGGCGGGTTTGCGGGTGCGGGCATGCTATTTCCCTACCTGTGAAACTTTGCCCGTTGGGCGTGTGCTTGATATTTTTATTTTTGGAGACCTTGTTAAACATTTTATTTTTGAAGACCTATGGGAATATAAGTGCTAAATATTATAGAATTCTGATGAGAGGATAGTTTTTACTGATCCATAGGAGAAAATGCTATTGTGGCAAGTATGTTACATATGTTGTTTCTGATTGACTCTTACTCTAGGCTGCGTGTACGTATTGACACATTAACTCTCTTGGTTATGTTTGTTGCCTGCTTTCATTAGTACAAATATGAACCATTTCAGTTCTTTAGATGGTTAATATGAGAAATGATTTTATTATGCCTTCATATGTATAAGTGTTTCATGGATTGTATACATGCTCAAGATGTAATCGTGTAAAAGTTAAATTAAGAAAAAAAATAATGGTTGTTTTCATGTGTATCTCAAGATAAAGCCATGGCGTTAGCACAGACATTATACTAGTGTACATATGGACACAGACTTAAACAGAAACCCAAAAAATAAAATTAGCAAAAAAAGCACCCTGTATTATCTACTTACTACCAAACAGCCTTTTCATGTGCATAAACATTGTTCATGAAATTTCGTTCTTTTTTTTAGGATGTGCATAGACATTAGCACGTCGGTCTTTGGTTCAGTTGACCTCTGTGGAGATGATCTCCAGCTCCGCCCACCACAACGGCGACACCTTGGGGGTGGCGGCGTCGGGTGGCATGGCGGTGATCTCCCTGAGGCGCTTGGCGACCTCCGGCATGGCCAGCCGCCGCCTGGGGTCCCGATCGGTGCATCCCCTGATGACGCCGTCCAGCTTGTCGACGGTGGCGGCGTGGAAGGACCTCCGCAGGGCGGGGTCCATGACGTCCCTGAGCTGCCGCTCTCCTCTGAGGTAGGCCGCGACCCAGCTCTCGAGCAGGCCGCCGTCTGACGACGCCGTGAACCGGCTGGTCATGGTCTCCAGCAGCACCATCCCGTAGCTGTACACCACGCTCTCCCTGTCCGACAGCGCCGGCGGGGACGGGGACAGCGACAGCGACGACACGCGGGGCTTGTCGCAGAAGACGACGTCGGAGATCTTGGCCGCGAAGTCGTCGGTGAGGCAGATGGTGGACGTGTCCAGCGCCCGCAGGATCTCCGGCGGGCTAAGCTGGTGCATGTGCTCCAGGCAGTAGGCCACGCCCACCGCCACGCGCAGCCGAGTCGGCCAGTCCAGGCAACCGTCTTCTCGAACTGCATGCAGCGCCCATCTTCAGTATGATTATTATGACGTTTATATATGCAAATATGTATGCAATGCAGCGAAGTGGTTACCGTGTAGATGCTCAAAGAGCGTGCCGTTTGGCGCATACTCGAACACCATCATCCTTGTGAAGGGCTGCTCTTCCTGGCAGTAGCCCAGCAGGTTCACGAAGTTCTTGTGGTTCACTCTGGACAGGCTGGTTATCTGAAAGTGAAAGAGTTGCGTTACTACGAGGTACTGCCAGTCAATTTGTTACAACTAGTTTTATTGTCAGCACACATATTCGACAGATTCAGAGTGTCATTTTGGTATATGTTTTCACCTTCTTCCTGAACTGAGATTCGCAGTGCTTGGACCATTCTTTGGCAGAGTTCTTGGTGGTAGACACCACCGCGATCTCGACGCCGCTGGACAGCGTGCCCTTGTACACCATGTAATCCGACAAGGACCCAATGACGTTGCTGAAATCCTCGCAGGCGATCTCAAGCTCCGACCTCTTGAGCGACGGCACACCTGTGACGAACGCCTTCTGCAGCTGGCCGCTGAGCCCGGTCGCCCAGGGCCTGACGGTGACCACCTTGTTGGACCGGTAGAACAGGACGAAGAGGATCACCGACACGGCAGCCACGAGGGACGCCCCGGCCGCCGCAATGACATAGACAGGTCTGCTAACGCCAGAGTGCGGCGGCCTCGCCGCTCCGGCCGCACCGCCGCCGACAACCACCGGCCTACTGCCTACGTCGGTCGGTACCACCACCGGTGGCTGTGGGGGCAGCGCGATGCTGTGCCAAGGATTTGAGACCACCGCTGCTGGCGACGGCGAAGGTGCCGGGGCTTGCGTTGGTGGAAAGCTCATCGTCGGCGGCGTAGCTGCCTTGGGTGCCCACGGCAGCCATGATGGCGGCCACTGGTCTGTCGGCGCCACATCTGGCAACGACGACGCCTTGTTGCCGAAATGCCCGGACCAGTACCTGTTCTGCTGCTGCTGTTCTTGCAGGAATTTCCTGGTATGGTCACCGTGTATTATCTTTATCCTGCCAATAATTGATCAGAGGCGAAAAGGGGTATGTGAGCACAAGAGCAGAACAACCTGACAAAGAGGCCATGCACCATTATCTCGGTTCTCAAAAAAAAAAAGTGCCATCATCTCATCTGCAGCTGCTTGGTGTGGTGTTGGAGGTGGTTCAGCTGTCAATTCTTGACAGCCAAGCTCGCCTTGTGCCTATCTACTATATCTACTATAGTTGGTACGTATATAATTTGTGAAAAGTAATCCAGGAAGGTAGATATATAGGTGTGCCGAATAGTTGTGGACAGACTTTAGGTGACCCGCATTGATTTTTTCTATTTGCTGTTTCCAGGTGAAAATTAAAGTGGAGGCCTAGTGCTGAAAATGTGTCGATCTGCTACACGGAAGGAGTCAAAGCTGATTTGGTACTGGCTTTGCAGTGCAGGTAGTATCGGTCAAAAAAAAAAACGACCAGGGCCTGCGAGAATCTTTCTAAGGGCACTCACAATGCAGACTCTGTCATAGAGTTTAAGATAATTTATTATCTCTTATTTATTATATTTTACTGATATAATAGCATATTTATTGAAGAGAGAATGAGAAAAAACAAGACTCCAAGTCTTATTTAAACTCTATGTCCACGGTATTCGAAGTAATAAATGAGTTTAGACACAATGATAGAGTCTGTATTGTGAGTGCCTTAATGCCACTAATGTTCGAGACATGAACACTTTTTATTTTTGAAAGGAACAATCCAAAACTGGAAATTCTCAAAGAAAACTTGTTCCGGCTCATGATTAGTTGAGAGATCTCACATAGCTTGGGAGGCAGAGCCGATACCTTCCTCTGCGTTCATAGTCCCCCCACCTACAGCCAGTTAGCATCACCCAAACTTGTATCAAATTCTCAAGGCGTGTGTACTGAGATACAAAGCTTTCTCTCATATCATAAAAAAGGAGAACTCTAGGATTAAGGTAACCATGCATGGAGCGCTGCCTAATTATCTCTTATATATGCTCACATTCCACGACGAAACACGAAGAGGGAAAACACAAACAGAGACGCACTGACATACCTTGTTCGCCATCGTTGCAGCTGCTGAGATCAGGGAGCACGGAGAGCAGCACCAGCAGCAGCAGCACAACCAACACCCGGTGGCGGCGCGTCTTCTCCATGGACGTCGACGAGGTTCTACTACGAAGCAACATGGGGACGCCGAATCATGCACTGATCATGGAAGGCCACAGCATGCAGGCGATGGAAGAGACGGCTCGGATTGGATAGTGTGGCGGCCGGAAGTCTAGCTTGGAGGTAGCACTGGCAGGTGGGAGGTAGACAGAGGCAGAAGATGTGGCCGTGGAGAGTGGAGACCCGGCGGGGAACAAGGGCAAGACGAGATATGACGAGCGAGGAGGAGGATGGCCACGCGGAGGGTGGTGGTGGTGATGATGATTTGGGGCTAGCGAATTCGCAATAAATTCACTCTTGGCCCGATGCCGCGATGGCGATTTATGTATGGCACGCCCAAAGCAACGGCTCCATCGAGAGAGGGTTGTGACTTGTGAGGTCAAAGCAGATAAACTTACTAGGTGCAGAGTTAAATTTTAGTCGGATGGATGGATCGGGTGAGAGCCTGTTCGCTACTTGGCCAACCACAACCAATACATGGACTTCTCCTTCCTAATCCTACTTGGAGTTGGACTGTAGGACTTGCTGAACACAGCTCCACTCCACTCATGGTCTCTACCTAGACTAGGTAGTGTCTTTGTAGTTGACGAGCTTTGAATCCGGATTACCAAAAGGATGGCAGTCTAGAGTCTAGACCAATAACTCTCTCCTTTGTGTTACCAAAGAGCGTCGATTCTGTACTTCAACACAACGGACAGCGCACCATTGTTTTTTTTATGAAATCACATATGCAGACACTAATTTATATACATACACGTACACTCACCTTATTATGATGACATAATACATAGAGAGAATAAAATAAACTGTAATATCAATACAAAGATACTCGTGCGTACTTGAGAAAAAAAAATCATAGGAGGAATTTTTTGAGGCACATCTAGCTATACAATGTTCAGAAGATATAGATCCAATAGAGTATTTAGAAAGGTATTAACAATAAAAAATCTACATTATTTCGTATTTAATTGTAAGGTGATGAAAGGGCATAGGTTATCCTTTTTATTTTGAACGAACTAAAAGGTGGTTCATAAGTACACATCTAGTAGTGCAGTGATATGTATCTAGTTGTGACCAGGGTTAGGAATGTCAGTCAAGTTTTTGCGATTTTCAGTTCTACCTGTGATCTTTGGTAAATGTGTATGTACCGGCAAATTCAATTTTCTCTCAGATAAGATTGTTTAGATTGTCAAATTTTACATGAAACTTCATAAAGTTTGAATTTTATGATTTCATTCTTAGCGGTACGATCTGACATTTGTATCGCTATTGTTAGACCTAACTCTAGTGTCTGATCAACATGGTTAAAATACTAGTCTTATATAAAATGTCCCTCGCGGATAATGTTGCTTTCTTTTTGCATGTTCCTTTACCTTCTGTCTCTTTTCTTGACTTTGTTTTGAGATTCTCTTCTTAATGGAATGCCTTGGTGGATTTATGGAAGGAGCATTATGCACAACTATAAATATGTTCGCTATAACAGTTGAGTAATATTTAAGAGCAACTATCACTTTTTTGCTCTTAGATACAAAATAAAGGGTCTTGATCAAATCTATTTTTGAACCTTATCTTCTCTATTCTTCCTCTGTTCAACCTCGATGCATCACTAGTCATCGCTACCTCTACCTCCCTACCCAGCTTCGGCGGCTCCTCCACCACTGGATCCGCCTGCAACCACAATGACCTTGCCCTAAACCTACCGAATATGTCTTCTTGTTGTCGTCTTCTACCTCTCGTCCACCTTTGCGGGTGTCCTGCCGCCTCCTTTGCTGCCATGCTAACCAGATCGATGTCGCCAATCTATCTTTGTTGCGTCCCTGACCTTGCCTTACCGGACTACTTCCCTCCACTGTCCCAGCCAGCCCCGTGCCCCCATGCATCACAAGGTCAATCTTATCCCCAATAATTTCTCTAATTAGAGGATTCCTTACGCATTACCGCGGGTATGAAGGAGGAATATAAATGAGTTAGAATAATATTAACTAATAAATTTAATCGATGTATATGTAGAGTGTTGGTAATACAAGAACATGATATAATATACATATAGATTTATTAGCATAATTGTGGAGATTGTATACATAGTGAATGATGTGTCTCGCTGATGTGGATATCATAATTTTTGTGCTAGTAAGTTTTAATTGCAAATGATAGTGGATTGCTGCGACAGACACCTAGTGGACTGTTGAGGTAAACACTTTGCATGTCAAGAGAAGTAGATAGTGGGATTGATAGTGGACTGATGATGTAGACGTTTTGCATGTCAAGAGAATTAGATGATGAGATTTATCTTTATAAGAGTTATAGATTATAGATAAGCTATAATAAGCCCTGTGGATTCAGGTAAGACTCTGAACCCCAAACCAAACCCTAAACTTGCTGGAGGTAGTGAAGGAAACTATTTAACATTCTTAGATTCGGCAAAAATTCAAGTGAGAAAAAACTTTGAATCACTCATGTTACGTTTATCTTTAGAAAAATAAAAGACGCATTAGGATGTGTGCGGATTCCTTCTTGTCAAAAAGGATTGGTGTTCATTTTCTTATTTTCTCCGTAGGCTTTGTGTGGTGGATTCGAATGAAATTTAGTTTAGATTTCACTGCAATGCACACAAACACATGTAGATTGATAAGAATCCTACTACATCCAAACATGACCTTAGTGACTGACAATTCGGGCGACAGGGGGACGGGGTGGGCGGGCAGATTGATATGGATGGATTGATAGGTCGACGGGTGATTGGTCTCCTTCATTCGCTCGTGGCGGAGAGTCGATGGATAGATGGAAGGGACTGTAGGGTAGGGTGTGGCGCCTTGTTAGCCGCCCCTTTCTGGTGCCGCCGATTAGATGGCCATCGCTCGCCTACCCGCCCATTTTTTGCCGTATAATATTCGTCGTCTTCTTCCTGATGCATAGTAGCCATGCATATATGCATGGATCAACGCAAAGCCTCCGTAGCCAAGCTTAAGTGGATCGCAAGCAATTAAGCAACCAACGGGATCGGTAGGTACCCAAACTAAGCACGAACTTGCCGGTACTAGCTCTGAGCACTTGCATTTAGTTGACGACGAACTCACTGACACTCATCAATACATATATAAGTTGCGGCTTAGAGTTTCTTAGTTTGGCAATGGAGAGATGCGGCTCATCAGATCAAGAGATCAGTCATCGGCGTACGGATTTTTCAGTCAAGTTTTCTCTGCTTTAGTTCCTTACGGCAAGAAGCTTTTATTTATATTTAGAGAAGAGAGATGATGAAAGATGGGGCTAGCAGCTAGCTTGTTGACGGCCATTTTGTTGTTAACGCGCCTTCTAATTAGCACATAATCCGTACTACGGATCGGCTTTGTTATATATCCTCTTCATTTTGCTACACAGCGCTTTGCGGTCCATAATTCCATAATCCATATAGTTGACTTTGTGGAGTGTGTGTTGTTGCTCACCTAACGGAAAACTGAAGTGGAACCAACTGGATCGTGTCCTCTCATCCTTTCTGATTGACTGCATGTCATCTTATCAGAAATGTTTTTCTGACTGTGAGTAACATACTAGACACCCTTCACAAGGAATTCTGAGTGGTATGTTGCATCTTAGCTTTATCCAGAGGATTATTTGTCAGTGTCTTCGTTTGCAGTATTGGCAGGTGAAAACCGCAATCTTAACGAGTGTTTATGAGGCAGAGTAGAGTAGGAGGACGCTACAGTCTCCCTCTTGCACACTGAAAGTGACATTCAGACATTCATATCTTCAGTGCACGGACACTACCATGCAATTCAAAAAAGACTAAAACAGGGCGCGCTGGGCCTCCCCTACCAGCTGAACTTCAAGAAGGACATTCATGGATGGACAACACCACCATACCTAACAAATTGTTGTCTTTTACTCACTTTTTTTTTGTGACAGGTTTGGATTGGATCCACACGTCATGCTGTATACATGTTAAGGCTTTGGACCAACTCGTCTTAAGAAAATATTGCACTCAATTCCCCCGTATCTGAGAGGGAGTACTCTCTCCATCTAAAAAAAATCAACTTCTGAAGATATTCTAAGTCAAATATTTTTTAGGTTCGACTGAATTTATCAAAAAGAGGACCAATGAGCACCAATGTTTGTGACAATACATTGTTATTATTAGATAAACCATGAAATATATCTTCATAATATCTTGTTTGATGTCATAAATAATGCTAGTCTTCTTTTCTATAAAGTTGGTCAAAACTAAATAGTTTGACTCAGGACAACGTTGCTGATTTATTTCGGGATAGCGAGAGGTAGTACATAACAAGGAGTAGGTGTGTTCTACTAAACATACAAACGTTTACATTGATAATTTGACCATGAGTTTCAGTTTCAGACATCTAAGTGCAAGTTATATCTATAGAGAGACAAAGCTTCATTATCCCTTCTTTTCCATGGACCACAAGTGTATCTTACTGTAACAATAGTACAGTACGGATGTGTTATTCGTGAAGTTTTCACATGGACCATGAGGAGTAAGGTGGAAGGTTAGCATACCACACGATCAGCAACAACCGACTAATGTCAATGAACCTTTATCAATTAGTAGGCAGACCCATTACCCATATGCATGTGTGTGGATATGTATGCATCCATATGGTTTGGTTGGCGGCCAATTCATAGTGTGTACTACATAGGACATGGATTGAAGGCAAAACAAGAGAATAATGCATCGGCAATGAACCTATTGCTGAGTAACCATTTTTGCAGCACGAGTTGGCCACTATTAACACTACTACTCCATAACCGTTGTTTGTATTATTATTACTCAGAAGCTAGTGTTGCAGGCAGAGTTGGGGGGCGGTCTCATCTTGCCAATTGTCTGAAACTGTGATAGTGACCTTCAGACATTCATCTTCGATGTCGATACTACCATCGTTCTGTCAGTCTAGCTGAGCTTCTTCAGTGTACGTAGACAAGTGGCATGCAAATTGACAACGGCACTGTACGTGGCCATCGCTTCACTAGCCACCGGCAATGTTCTTGAACAAGCACATTGATGGATGGACAGAACCAGCCAACCTAATAAGTTGCTCTGTTCTATTCTCATTTTGGTCAGCTTTGGATTGGATCGACACAATATGCAATTATGCAGGGAGGTGCTTTATGGCCTTCGGTCTTAGGAAAATGTACGTGTGGAGCGGTTTGAGATGCACTGGTGCTGGTTTCGTGTACAAAAGCGCCATGGTGCTGAACTTGACCTGCAAAAAAATACTGTAACTTTTTTTTATGAGCTGAAAATTCATGTACAGGTGGTGTAGTCTGTTTTTCTTGACAGTAAATCGAGTGTCGTACCTCGATATGACTTTAGGTGAGCTCGCATAATCGTATCTTAGTGCAACAATTGATTTTTCAAGAATTCGCCTCGTTTGTGAATCTTTCTTTCTCCCATTTTTTGTTGGTTAACAACCAACCATAACTCACCATAGTGAAACACTACTTGTACCCACCTCCGACAGTTCATTTTCGATTCTACAAATGCGGTCCTGCTGGTTTCCAGTGCACGCGGAAAAGCAAGATCAGAACAAAGGGGATGATCAGGGCTCAGGGGCTCCCGTGTGCATGCTGCGATGATGTCCGCGGGAGCGCTGCCACTGGCTGTAAGGAGACGAAACAGGGTGAGATGAGTCTCTACACTGAATTTGGAGTGGACAGGGGCTAGTTTGGACGGGCCGAGCCCAGACGTGGCGTAGACAAAAAAATATTTTTAAAACATATTTAATTAATTAAATGAGCTGTTCTGAGATTCATGTAACTACTAAAAGGAGTACGGGAGCAGATCTCTAAAAGTAGTACCATAGTTTCAGAAAAGAACAAGGTCTCTATGGCTTTGAAACACTGAATTGTTAGATTTTAATAAGTTGATCCAGTTCCTCTTTAATGCGGATAAAGCTAGATACTTATTTCCTTGATTATAAAAAATGTAATTCTGGCTTAAACTTGATATTGTCATAAGAAGCCACCTTTAACAAACCACCCCCCCCCCTCCCCCGTCGAACAACACACACACAGAGAGAAGGAACTTTGTAAAAGAGTCTGATTTCAGCTTCTACATATCATCATATAGAAATATTTGTGTATTTGTTTTACCGAGAGTAAAAATACATTAAATCTGATAGGACAGACAATGGAAGCAGGATGATGAGGTCGATGATTTGGAGCCGCAAGGAGTGCTCTTGAGCACCTTGACCCTGCCAATGAAATTGACTCCCACAATGGCAATCATGTCTGAAAATCTCCCAGCAAAACATTAGTGATGATTTTACTATAGATGAGGAATGGGTCTTCCTTGCCATCAGAATGGGTCCTGCATATTTTCTATACTCCATTACTCATAATTAGGTGAAGCTCTTGTTTTCTCTAAACATTGGATTCAACATTGTTTGCTGACCATTTTTCAGTTTAGTTCTAATATAATCAAATGCTTTTTAGAATTGCTCATCCGTCCACTTCCTTCGATATTTTGATAAGGATACCACTTTTTCTTCTAGTAGCTTGTTACAAGTTATAAGATGTTGCTAGCTGTGTATGCTTACTATTAGGTTTATGTTGCAAGTTCTTACTTCTTCAAGTGGGGTCACATGACTATTTTCACCTTTTTAAGCACTACAAGTGCATATATGTACTTAAATTGGTACCATTGTTCTATCAAGGATATGATAAGTTACTACAAACAATAGATACATTGTTCACTACACCTGCAGTTAATGAACTTTAATAGATCACTTACTATTGCTACTTTTGTTAATGTTTTGGATGTAATGTGTGATGTTGGTGTTAAGGAGAATGACCAAACGGAGCAACCTATGAGTCCGTCTGTTAAAGCAGCTATTGCAAAAGCTATGAAAAACTTTATGTCTCAATGTTGAAAAGTATTTGGTCCAGTAGCTGAGGCTGGAGTAGTTGTGCAAACAAGATTTAAACATTGTGATGAATTGATGGACACAAGGTTTGGTTAGGGAACAATTGCACTTCTAACTCATTTAAAGAGATGTAAGAAACATAGTAGGGCCATCAAGATTATGCAAAACTTGAGTTATACATTGATGTCTCCTTATGGCAGTCATTTGAAGGATTGGAGCTATGATCCAGATGTGTTAGGATATGAGTTCAAGCGAATGATATCAAACATGGGGTTCCCTTCCTCTTTATGGAGTATGATGGATTTAGAAGATTTACTTCAAGTCTGAACCCCTTATTCAAAGTGCCTTGTAGAACCATAGTTAGGAATAAATGCATAAGGATTTTGATGAGATGAAAATTGCACTTAAGGATATGCTCAACGATGCACAGTCTAGGTTCTCTTTGACTACAGACATGTGGACAAGTAATCAACCCTTAGGGTATATGGTTGTTACTTGTCATTTCATCGACGCTAACTGGAAATTACAAAAAAAAGTGTATTCTAGTTTATTGTTGTGAAGATACTAGACAATGGAGTTGAGCTATTGAATAATATCCTTTGCATTCAAAGTTGGTCCATTAAACACAAGATGTTCGGAATAACACTTGATAATGCATCAACAAATAAAACTATGGTTGACTTGTTGAAACAACATCATGTGCAAAAGAAACTGATGCCAATGAAAGAGGAGCTACTTCACCATCGGTGTGTTGGACATGTAATTCTTACGGTAGAAGATGGGATCAAGTTTGTGGAACTGATTGTTGACAACATTTGTGCAAGAATCAAGTACCTTCATTCTTGAACTTACAGAAAATAAACATTCAAAGAAATTGTTGCACAAGAAGGCATTACATGCAAGAAAAAGCCATCTCACTTATGTGATCACATGTTGGAGCTCAACATTTTTTATGCTTCAAACAGCACTAAATTTTAGAAAAATCTTTTGAGGTGATAAAATCAAAGAACCAAAAGTACACATAATCACCCTAACACAAAGAATGGAAAAAGGTTGATATAATCTGCTAGAGGTTTTCAAGGATGTAACTAAAGTAATTTTGGGCACAAAGTATCCTACCTCAAACATCTATTTCCAACACATGTTGAATATCAAGTTGATTTTTGGAACAAGAGTTGCAAACCACTGAGCAAGAAGGCAAGTCTAACTCTGAAATAGCTATGGAAGATCAAGTTAACTTGAGGTCAACATCAATTGGAATGACCAAGGTACAAAAGGAGATGATGAAGAAATTCAACAAATGTTGGAACAAGTCACAAACAATACTATGTGTTCTTATGGGTTTTGACCCAAGGTCCTTTCCCGTGAAAGGAAATGATTGACCTAGTTTGAGCTCAAGAGTTTGACATAATAAATTGGTGGATGGGTAATGTATCAAAGTATTTGACTCATACTTGTATAGAGTGAGATTTGATTATTGTTTTAGCCTCGTCTGTACCATCAAAATTGGCTTTTAGCATGGCAAGTAGAGCCACAAATGATGTTCAAAGTAGTATGACCCGTGAAACAGTAAAAGCACTTAGATGTACCCAAGATTGCTATAGGGTAAAAGGTAAACCTTTCTTTTGTGATATATAGGTTCAACACATTTTAAATTAGTATTTCAATATCTTGCAACTTAACCTGAACAATTTGGTATATAGGTTCTACATATTTTTCTACTACATCAGTTGATTATTTTATTTTTGGGAGAAGACGAAGCATGAAATTCACATGTAATATGCTTGCAATACGTCTACCCATTTTGCCTTTACAACTTTTTGAAATTGAATTTTTCAAGACTCAATCATTGTTAATACACTACTAGTTTATGATTTATTGCTGCTACTTATTCCTTTTGTGGTCTGTCTGCAAGGCCTATGTAAATGCAAGTGATTAAATATTTGTAGTTGTATAAGTGATAACAATTGAATTCATGCTACTTTTCTAGATGCAAATTCTAGACATATTAAACTAGACATGTTATAGTTTAGATGTCATGTTCCTTTTTAGGGAGCCGGTTGCAGTGGCTTGACTAGGTATGTGGGTGGCGGTAGCGACTAGGGAGAGGGGCAGTGGCATGAGCACTAGAGAGAGATGAGAGAGGTGACAACTGAGAGAAGGGGATAGGGAAAGAGTTTCATTACTTGTTTATGTTTGATTGGTTATATAACACCTCTATTGAGTTATTAACTTAGCTCCTTTGCAATATAGACTTAACCTCCAAGCAACCTTAAATAGAGTCCTTATAGATCTAGACTTCTATTTCACAAGCAAACCGAACTTTTCCTATCTTATTTCCTAAACAAATTCTATTTCTCGCCGTAAAAAATTCTATATTTATTTTTCCTTCCTTTTCCCTTTTCTTTTAATCTAAACTTGTTTCAGGCTAGTGATGTGTGTGAACGCATCCACATTATGGGCTCTACCAGGTGTCATGGCCTAGGCCTTGGTCCTACCTTGCCTGGCTTTGAGAGACTGTTTGGCCTGACTTGGAGAATCCCATTTAGGAGCGCGACACCGAGATAAACAGTTGCCTCTGTTTAACAAATAACAAGACCTAAAGGAGGTGTGATAGGATCCACCCTAGCTGAACGGTCCCCCATAGCCTGCCCACCAAATTTTTTTAAAAAGTCATATCTCCTAAATCGAGTATCTAAATCACAATGGATCATGATTGTAACACTTTTTTCTTCCACCAAGTCATCATTAAAAGAGCAAGAAAGAACAAAATCACCCACCTTCATCAGAACCCAGATGGCCACACTTTAACAACCCTCCATAGCTAGCAACCACCCTCATAGACTATTTTAAAACCATTTTCACCTCCTAGTTGGGAAAATTCAGCTCACATCCATCTGACAAGGAAGCCAATCACCAGGTAACTAGCGATTTTACCAATTCCGTGCAAGACCTATAGGAACTTCTCTCCATCGTTAAAGAAATGAGAAGTAATGCAACTCTAGGACCTGATGGACTCAACACTGCCTTCTTAAAAATGTTTGGCCCTAGATCGCGAACAACGTTGATTCAATAACTCACTGCTACTATCAGACTAGTCAACTACCTAATGCGCTTGATGAAATTTTTCCTGCTTTCATTCCAAAGAAAAAAACACCAAGTGTTCCTCAAGACTACAAATCCATTAGATTATGTTATTTACAAAATTATTGCCAAATTCCTAGCTGAGAGACCTAAAGCACACCTTTGTGAGACAATACGCGTAGGCTAGACATGGACACAGATAGGTTGGACCCGTGGACCTATTTTGCGGCTAATGCGATGTGGGGTTAGGATTAGGAACTGAACCACCCCATTTGCAATATAGAAATTTACTTTGGCTATGGATAGGTATATACACTAAACACAGGAACATGCACACTACCTCCTGACAGCATTAACGAGTGGCTTGCATTTCGGCACAACATGCCGAGCAGAGAAGGGGAAAAACTATCACACGTCCAACATAGGCCATACTCCTTGGAAGGGAGTTTGTGCCAACTAGGGCCCAAGTAGGGAGCACCGCCGCTGCAGGCCGCAGCGTACCTTAGGGCACGCGCCACTTAGGTGGGAGGGGCGTTGTCATCACTGCCCCCTCCCGCTGGATCTGCGTCGTCATCATCATGTGTTACCTTAATCTAGTTCAAGTGGGTTAAGAAGGAGTCAAGTTGCTTGTTGGCGGTCCTTTTATACCGCCAATAAGAATATAAAATCCACATCAAACTTAGTGAATAGGGCTTATTGCTAACAATTTTCACAAGTTTTGGTGTTTCACTTGTTTTGCAGGGCTTATACAAAAACACACCGAAAGTGAGATAAAAGTAGAGAAATATAAAAGAAATAGTTAATCCTACATGGCCCATATCAAAAAAAGATAAAGAAGGCCTAATCACTCATCATATTCGGGCCAAGGACCAAACCAAGCATCCAACACAAAAGCCCACCAAGGAAGGCCACTCACCAGTTTATTCAGAGCCCAGCCTAGAAGAGAGAAAAGGCCAAAACTGATAGCAAACTACCCCAACTCCACGAACACACATCATGGGCTAAGTCAGGAGGCCAAGTGGAGCATGTCCATCAAAGATTGGCCGTTTCAGCCTTCGAGCTAGGTCCCGCGACCTAACAGGTCGAGTGACCCAATCTTGTTGCCAAACGGGCCCATCTTTGGTCAGTTGGTCCAGGACGACACGGGAAGGTCGGTTTTGGGCGGGGTTTGTGCATGGAAGGTGCGAAACCGCCCTATGGAGGTTGGTATGCCCCTTTCCACGTAGCGATGGCACATTTCCAAGGACCCCCCTCCACTTCACCTATAAAAGGAGGGTCATTCCCCCTCATTCAACATCAACACACCTTGGGGATTCTTTCTCTCTACCTCACTCTTTCTACCCTTCCTCTATTCTTTAGGCTAGACTCTTGAGATGTCAGGGTGAGCGGGGAGTCGCCGGGCTTGTCAGCGCCACCCCAACCTTGTACCTCTACGGATATTCTACTTGGCTCCTTCACGGGATCTTGGCTAAGTGAGTATTTATGTTTCCTATATTCTGATAGAGGTCTTTTTTTAGCTGAGCTTGACCTTCTCTTGTTTGCGGGTTCATCATCCGTCCCCATGACGGATGCTCTAGTAGAGGGCCATGATGAAAACAGATAACCCTGTACAACACTAGAGCAGTAGTCGCTAACGTAGACGTGGTGTCTAGGTTGGAGTCTTCCTTCGTTTGCCTCCTTCCCTACGGTTGAGGAGTAGGCGGTGGGGAGTGACCTAGTCCCGTACATCCTTCGTAATTCCCCACGTCTGGGTTCGGCGTAGATCTACAGGACGACAGACGAAAGCCTTTCCCTATCTCTCTCCTCTGTCACACGCATAGCCCCCTCTCCCTGCCCTAGCCGCACAACTATCGCCCCTCCTCCTGCAGCGCTGCCACCCCACGCCACCTCATGCTGCCCTCCTCATCCTCAACCCTAGCCGCCGCTGTCCTCGGGTAGCCCCTGGACACTCCCCTGACACCATGGGGAAGGATAAAAACCTAATTAATATTTTACTATTATCCGTCCATCTAAAAACCCCATATATGCTAAATATATAATCCGTATCTAAATCCAAACGTTCAATGTTCATATCGTATCAAATTCCAAATACTCAAATTAAAGGGTATAAATAGATATTAACATCAGATTTATTCATCCAACATTATAATCGTATCTGACTCTAAGTCAAAAAAGAAACAGATGTCTGTATCCAATCCTATCTAATCCACTTTCATCCTTATCGTGGATCGGAGAACTTGCGGGCAGCATTTCCTTTGAACATCAGCGGTCGGCAATGTCCAGATCAAGCAAACAGTCCTTGCATACACTATATGTCACAGCATGGCCCAGTTGGTAAAAAGAAAATGTAAATTAGAGGAAAAACAACCAACAAGTCAGCTATCGTCAGTTCTATTATTGAGCTGGTATTGATAGTTTTCGGTGAGAATTTTACGGTTGCTCATTTCCTTTGAGATAAGACATGATGAAGGTATAAACGAGACAACAAAAACTCTGGAGTCAAAAGTGGACTTATTCCGATGTTTCTAACCATGAACATATTGGCTAAGCTCAGGAATACACAATGCAATTACCCTGATTGAAGAATGCCAAATTCGAACACGTTTTGGTTTGATGAACCGAGATCTTCTGGTGAATCCAGCGCGGCACAAGTGACCTAGGAATTCTTTGTCAGCATTCTGTACGCCTTCCATCTCTTGGACGATCGACTCTGGGATGGGGATCTCATCTGCGCACGTCAGCTGCCGGCGGAGCAGGCGGCACACCGGACAAGCCCATTCTCATTGCAGGACGTGCAGACGCGGAAACCGCCTGTCTTCTCGCTGAACCGGCGGTGGCTGCCGCAGCATGCGCCGCACGGCACAAACCGCGAGCCTCCGCACGATGCGCATGGCATGGGCGCCGCCTGCGCCGCGCCGGCTAGGACGCGCCGGAGCTCCCCGTTTTCGTGAAGGAGGCGCACCTCTTCGGCGTCCCCGACGAGCCTGCCACCGACGAAGAGCTGCGGCAGGGTCGGGCGGTCCCGCCGCATCAGCGCGCGGAGCTCGGCGAGGTAGGCGGCGTCCATGGACACGTCCCGCTCGTCGACGGAGACGCGGAGCCCCCGCAGGATGGTGCGCACGGCGCGGCAGTCCTCGAACGTGGCGCGCACGGCGCGGAGGGAGGTGAAGTAGAGCACGACGCGGCGCTCCCCCGCCACGGAAGCCGCCGCGGACTCCGCGGCAGCCGCGAACGACTTGGACGTCCGCAGCCTGGACGCCGACCGAGCGCGGTGAAGGACGATCTTGCTACCTGAGCCGGAGCCGGCGCCGGCGCCGGCAGTGGGGCTAGCATCGGCCGCCGCTTCGTCGAGGACCGCGCCGATGCCCGGGTAGTCCTTGCCGGTGGGCGACGAAACCGTGGGCGATGAGAAGGACGGCGACTGCGTGAACCGCCCGGAGGTCTTGCTCCGGCGGACCCACGACGACCACATCACCGGCGGCTGCTTCTTGGCTTCGGTTCGCCTTCAACAGGAGAGGTGGAGACCGGGGGGCGTCGTGAGGTCGTGCATGCGCGCGCGCGTGATGGCGTTGGTGGCTAGTTGTCTGGTTGCCCCGCCATTGGCATCCTAATTTTAACCATGCTTTAACTGTCTCTAATTCTTGTGGTGTCTTCCTTCATTTGGTGCGTATTAATCTTCTCTGATCCGTTTATTGCTCTCTCTTTTTTCTTCAACATGTTTTCTCTCCCAATTTTCAGGAGTCCATGTTTCTGAGGAGGATGCTTTCATTACTTTTCATAATTGATTGAAACGTTAGTATAACCAAGGTGAAGCTAAAATTTTAAAATACAAGTTTCTCCCAACTTCCTCTGCTATCTTTCTTAAAAGTTGATTTCAAAACTTTTTGAAACGACTTTAGTTTTATTACTGAAACGGTTTTATGAAATAAAAAAAATCCTTACTTTACCACATAAATTACAAATTCAACCATATAGATGATTGATCCGGATCCCAATTCAACGCAATCTTCGCTATCTTATGCGCAGATGAGTTAGAAGACTGTGGAATATTAACAATCTTTGAACTGTTGAAAAAATTTGGGCCAATGGATTCGTTGATCGTACGACCTTAAGCGACTGACTGAATCTCATTGTAGCACCCCGCTTGACTGAACGACTTATTACAGCCGTCCGGCCGGCCATATGAACGACAATCAAGAAAAGCAATACAAACCGGGCCTTCCTATTTTTCTTTTCTATCACATGGCCTTTTTTTTTGACCAACACCACAATCACAGGGCCTTCGTTTTTTTTTTTGAGCAGAACAATCACAGGGCCTTCTGAGTTGGTGTGATCCATGGGTAATGAATGGGCCTACTTGATCAAGGGCCACGCCAGAGAAAGCCTCAAGCTGGATTGACTCCATCAGAGCCCATGCATCAGTGTGAACGTGCCAGGTGACACTACTTCTTTTCATGAGTTTATTTATGTATAATAATGTAGATTGTAGCTGGAAATTTTATTTTCTTTTCCAAGAAGTATCAAAAAATTACCTTTTCTTAACAAAATATAAATAACTTTTTGGCTTGTTTATCTTCACAAAGATTCGATGATAACTAGTTCTTTTTATAAAAAATTTGACCCTAGTGTAAGAAGTGGGAATTTATTATACGCACAAGACCTTGAAATAGCTAGATTAATTGTCAATCAGAAATTTTCGTTTATCTGTGATGTTAGATTTCTCAGCATCAAGGGACGACACACAGCCTTCACACGTTATGTGTTTAGTTTGTACTTTCCTATTGCGACTAAAGCATTAGCCTATGTACGGAGTATGCGATTAGTTTTAGCCAACTTATAAGTATAATAATTTTAGTTGTGGAGTGAAGGGGCGGCATTAGCCATCAATTTTAGAGGATCTTGCCTTTCACTTTCTGCTCATTTTCCTTGGATTCTGTTAAGGTCGGTGAACAGTTTGATACCCGTGAACCATATTGTCTTCTCTTTCGGAAATTTGTGATACATACATCTGAAACTTGTAATAAATGGAAAGGGCCTTTGACCATCTATCCTCTTTCGGAAGGAGCCTCGTATAAAATTACATATCCCCTCATTCTCAAACAAAATACGGAAGAGTGCAGTAGACTTATAACTTCCTAATCTATTAAAACCTAATTCTATTGAGCATGATTATGGTAAAATCTCAGTCTCTTTATACAAAATATGGCAAGTACGTGAATTTCTTTCCTTATACAAAATAATCATGTATTTTTATTTAAATAAGTATTATCTTCTTGTTCCATGTCCTAAACTATAAGGCATTCCAGGAACAAAAAGACAATATTCGCTAAGTAAAAATACTTGATTCAGTACTTGCCATATTTTGGTATACGGGAACCAAGAGTCCACCTTTAATCATGAAGAATATAGTTGGATTCAATAATTTAGGAAGTCAACTGTTGGGCACATATGTTTATTGTACTCCCTTATTTTGTTTAAGGAATGGCTAGAATGTGCTATATTTCATGAAGATTGGAATACATATGAAAAAGAAAACAGGTTGTTATATTTCATATGCCTGAATTTTTGGGAATAATCTTTGAGAATCAACTAGTATAATTTAAAAGACAATTGACTTTTATTCTATAGTTCAACAATGAAAAAAATGATACATTAACAAAAACAAAAAATCAGGTACCTAAAATATAGTAGAAGTAAAAATAAAAAATTGTCATATAATTACAATTGCATTCCTCTAAAAATAATAGGAGAAAAAAGTGCAGCAAAAAAGATGTCCTCTAAAGGTTCAAGTTCATTCAGCCATAGACAAGCAGTTATGACATACATATGGATGCCTTTTCCGTAGCTGTAAATGAGTATATTTTTTATGAGATTACACAATGCAACACAGATGCTCACAACACGCGTGTACATTCACCTTATGAATAAACGCATGTAAACCCTACCCCTATGAGCACCAACAAAAGACTGAACCGACTGAACCGACATATGCTAAAATTCATAAAGTCATTATAGACACCTCGCTGTCGATGGGGACGTCTCCTACCATTTAATATGTAATGCCATGAAATCTTTAAAAATCTCATATAAATACGAGAGCACCAGGATTTGAACCTTGATAGGTAGCATCTCATTAGACAGTTCTACCATTAGATGGCTCTATGTATGTTTCACTTAGGTGCAAAGAAGGATTAAGAGTTAGAGGATGAACTAGAGTCCGTTGTTTCTCCTGCTGATTGCAGAAACTGACTGACACATCTGATGATGCAGGAGCAGGAGTGGCTCCAGGTGAACCTGCAGTCTCCATCCGGGCCATCCCTCTCCAATCTGAAGGGGTTGCACTGGTTCTTATATGTACCGTAGCTATCAAATGATAGAAGTCGAGGGTTGGTACTTGGTAGTGACAATGATCAGAATTTTAGACCGGCGTATAGTCGCTTTTTCATGTGGGGGCTCATAAAACACTATAGGCAACAGGATGCAGCCTCGAGATTGTATACAAGCCTCTAAATTACACTTGGGATAACTTGCAGGAATGAAAAGGTATCTGCACTTTGCAGAATGCATCAAGAACACATGATTCAGGTGCTAATAAAGGTAAATGATCAGGATCTGTAGCTGTGGGTACTTTCTCTATTTTAAATTATAAGTATTTATAGAGAGTCAAATTATCTCATATTTGAAAAAAATTTATATAATAAAATAATAATATTTATTTATTTTAAAAAAATAGTATTTATTATACTAAATATAATTATATTTTAATAAAATTTCATAATATATCTATCATAAATCTATAATTTTAGTTAAATTTGTGATGTTTAACTATTAAAAAAATAAAATAAATTATAATTTAGAACGGAGGGAGTATATACATATATATTCGTGACTCTTGTCCTAGAACATGATCTATAGCACAAACTAGAAAGAAAGAATGCAGCATACGCTGCAAATCTGCAATCCCTCCGATCCAAGAGGAGGCAAAGTTTTGTGCTATGGCAGAAGGCATTCGTCCTCGTCATCAAGAGTGCATGCAAGTGCGGTGGTACGGTGTGTGCGTGGCTTGCAAGGGTACCAAGACGAATTGTGCCTTTTCATGCATCGATTGGTCATTATGTCATGGATGGTGGGCCTTGTTTATTTTCACCGATTTGACCATCAAATTTACTATGCAGAATTTCTATTATCCGTCACATCAAAATATTGGCATATGTATGGAGTATTAAATATAGATGAAATAAAAAACTAATTACACAATTTTGTTGTATTTTACGAGACGAATATTTTAAGTCTAATTAGGCAAAGTTTAGATAATTTTTACCAAATACAAACAAAATGCTACAGAAATTCTAGCCCTAATTTAGGGATCTAAACAAGGCCGTGGATTTCCTGCTAGTAGCTGCTAGGTGCATCCTACAGGTGGTGGAATAATGCTAGCTTTTTTATGATGATCCAAAAGCACCACCACAACAACATATGGAAATAGTACAGTAGTAGTATTTATTAGCTTTTTAATTTAACACACGAATTAAATTTTTATTAGTTCCGATACATGGAAAATATAGCTTTTATTCAATAACACTTCTTCCATTGAAAAATGATAATCGTAGTAGACCAGAGAAAAAGTCATACAAACTAGACTTTTTGACCATTATTTTCTCTTATAATAAAATCCATGGCGTAAAGTTTATAACGTATTAGGTGGATTCCCCGTATGTTGCTGCAGGAATTTAAGATTAGTTTTGGTGCGTGTTGTCATGAGAATTTAATGTTAGTTTTGGTGAACATTTGATGAATGAAAGCAGGATATAAAATTATGAGTTATTTAATGAGAATTGCAAAAACATAAACCTTAAGCGTCTCATGGATCAAGAAAACATACTCTGTGTGTTACTACAAAAATTGCTAATGATTTTAACATAAATCTGTTGATGCAAATTTTATGCTTTAAACTTTCATACAATTTGATTATGATTTTCTCTGTGTGGTCAAATACGATTACCATTTCTGAACGAAGGAGTACAAAAGTAGTGCAAAACACAGCTGGGCTTTTGATGGTATTGGTGATCAAAGTTAATGGAAATAAATGCACGAGAGCGAGTAGAGCTAGTGTGATCGAGCGCGATGGAATATGGAATCATGATGGAGCCCGGCCTGGCACTGGCAGTAGCGCTTGATGATCCTGCTAATCGGCAGACATGATGACGAATTAGCACGATGGTCGTGGCGGGTGAAAAGCAAAGCACACATTATTCGGTGGGTCGTCGTGTCATTACGTCCTGGCCTGCCTAAAGCCCTAGCAGCGGCAGCTAGCTTAGCCGAGATTAACCACCTTTAATTAGTGGTGGGGTTCCAATCACAGCGCCTGCCTGCCTGCCTGATTCGGTTTAGATTAGCAGCGGCAGCAGCAGCGCCCACCAATTATATTGATTGATCGATGCGCTAGCTTTTTATTTGTGCGGTGCTGTGCTGTTGCGTGCAAGCATCCCTCTCCTCCTGCTCGCAGCAGCTCCTGCAGCACTGTGGCCGTCCGGGGTAATTATGTGAACACACAAGAGAGCAAAAAGGGGCAAGAGGATCCGAACAAAGAGAAGAGGGCCAAAAGGAAATCGTGATCTTGTCCATCGCACTTGCCAGTTTGCCACCAATTTCCGCCGTCTACACCTGGTGGCATTGCAGGCCAGTATCGCATCATTTGGTGGCATGGGAGTACTTGCGCGACTAAACACTGTAATTAGCTAGCGAGCTAGCTAGCTAGAGAAGCTATTATGTGTTCAGTCGAGAAACCAAAACAAGAGGCTAGCTAGGATGATCATGCATGATTTCTTGTGTTCCCACGCACGGGCACGGCCGGGGGGCAGATCAGATCAGATCCAGTTGCAGATGCTGGGACGCAGGCCGCCGCGGTTGCGTCAGCTAGCGTGTGGTGTCAGCGTCAGTGTGTCACCGGGGAGAATGATTTCGGTTCGGACACAACACAATACACGTCCGCGTCGCAACGTCAACAACGGCTACGCAACTGTGCACTATTGTTTTAGGCCTACTAATTCGTAGCATTATCATTCACCTTCGCATGCATTGCGTCCGGGCCTGGGCTATCTATCTTCTATATCTCCGTGAGCCATGAGGTGATGGCTGCCTACTACTGTGCCTAGGTCCTAATGGAGATAGCGTGGCTACAAGCGTCCAGGTACAATCAACTGCACATATTCTTTTTTCCTTCTTCTTTAATTTTCTTTATTAGTATCTGCTGAAAAGTATTTGATTCGTTTAATTGGAGAATTCGTTTTAATTATGCATGTATTTCAACAACTGTGTCTGTTTGGACTGTTGATTACGTGCGGTTGACCCTAGCTAGCTAGCTGGCTGGTTTGGTTATCCGATCCTTATTACGGTGAGAAGCTATCCAGCCGGAGTTTAACGCCTACACTCATATTTTGCATTAATACCATTTTGTACCAATAAAAAAAGAACAACGGCGACGATGAATATTATATTTAGTATTACTCCCCCCCCCCCCCATTTTAAATAAATTACGATATATTTTGACTTTTTAGATATAATGTTTTTATTACATGTCTAGACATAATTTAAATCTAATCCATATCAATTAGTATAAATCCAGAAAGCTAAAACATCTTATAGTTTGAAATAGATGAAGCAGTTAACAACATGTTTAGTAAGAAAAATACATACATTGTTCTCACAAAAAAAAGAAAAAGAAAATCCAGAGTATTGAGTTGCATGCACCAATTAATTCAATCCAAAAGTTTAAGCTGATAGGGAGGGTGGACAATTTACTTATATTCCAACACTCCCCCCTCACATCGAGGCTCTGACGAGAGATCTCAGTGATGGACGCGCCTCAGACATGGAATATGAGCAAACAATAATTATTTTATTTTAATTACGCTAACCAGGTTTTAAACTCGAGACTTCTGACTCTGATACCATATTGAGTTGCATGCACCAACCAATTAAACCTAAAAGCTTTAGCTGTGGAGAAAGGTGGGCAACTCACTTATATTCCAACAGACATGCATCTTGTTAGAAAAACCCAATTTAATTTCTAAATCTACTTTTCTCTAACCAAGATAATTGTGCGACATCATTTCCACTTACATGAGTGTAGGGAAATTTGTTGGATAATAATTCATAAAAAATATAGTTTCCCCTACACATGTTCGTATATAGTACTTTTATTATAATTGGATGTACAGCGTAGTGAACAAATTGCAGTCTTTAACTTCAATGCAGCCTTCTTATTTTTTCGTCAATTTTCGTCTACTACGGTGACGTGTGCGTGAGTCTCTGTTTCTCTTAACAGTTGTAGCAGCTAGCAAGCCAATACATGTACACTCATTATGTAGACTGTAGGTATAAGCAGTTCTATGCTGTTACATCAGGCTTTTTAGATTCAAGGCTATGCAGGTGGATGGCACCAGAATGTAGTTCCAACCACTGCCTATATATATATATCGATATCGACAAGGTTTGCTCCAATCTCGTACAATTAAATGATATGATAATATTGCATTGAAAGCGAAGTATTATCTGACTGGATTGTAAGTAGTATACATGTTAGTCTCTTGGAAATCAACAAGTCTTTGATACTCTAACAAATTGAGATTATCTTGCCTTTTCCGGTGTAGATGTTGGAGGAGAGCAAATAGAGAATTCCATTACTGATTCAAAAAATGCTCAATTTCTCATCTGGCTGTTTGGTATCGCACTACGGGAAACAGCAGCTTTGCCGACTGTCCAGTTCTTTACCGACTGCCAAAGTTCGGGCAGTCGGCAAAGAAGCCCTTTGCCGACTGCCAAGCTACTCCCCGACAGTCGGCAAAGAAAGGCAGTCGGCAAAGCCTTCTTTGCCGACTGCCCTAGAAGAGCCCAACTCTCGGCAAAAAGAGGCAGTCGACAAATTTTGGTGGACGCAAACGACGTCCGTCACCGTAAACTTTGCCAACTGCCCTTACGTCTGGCAGTCAGCAAAGATAGCTTCTTTGCCGAATGTCAGGCCGAGCAGTCGGCAAACTGACACGTGGCCTGGGCTGGGCCCGGGGCCGGCCTTCTTTGCCGACTGCCAAGCTAGGCAGTCGGCAAGAGCCTCTTTGCCGAGTGTCTTCCTTGACACTCGACAAAGATATCATTTTTTTAAATTTTGAATCCAAACTTTTTCTGTGGCCCAAGCATATTGTTTACAAGTACATGTTCGAATTTAGGACCTTTTTATAACATTTTGCTATATTTCGTCTATTTATTTTATTTACTTGAATTTTTTTTTATAATTCAAATTTGAACTGCAGGTGTATGAAATAATAAAACGTAGTCATTCGGAAAATGATGTTCATGTTGGAGAGTATATTTTGAGGCCGTGTCCATAAACTCACCCAAAAGTTTGAACAGCTTGTCCACGAAACATGACCATCCATGTGCGGTAGAAGTATTTTTAATTATATAAAATCCAAACAAAGTCCAAAAATCATAAAACTTGTCGAGGTGTCATGTTATCGCATGTGGAGGCTACGATAAAAAATTAGGGATGTTTGGAGCAAGTTGCGATGTCGGATGTCCAAAACCCAGACATCTCCACATGTGATCAACTACGATAACCTCCCCGTACAAGGGGGGTTCTGTCGAAATTTTGTACTTATAGTGTTATTTTTCTTGTTTTGCAGAGCGGGTCTTGTCGGAGGGGACCCGGAGTAGCTCGGTGACGCCGATCGTCTTCGTCGACGCCGCGGGTCTATCAGCACAGCATCGCCTCGTCACTGCACCGCCTCGCCACTGCCCCGCTAGCCTGTCTCCACGACCACCCTAGGTATAAATCACCTCTCTTCCTTACCCTAGGTCACGTAACCTAGTTAGGCGTCTCCCGTCCGAAAGAGATACGGTCGGAGGTATGCAGGTCTTTGCATATCTGTGACCGTATCTGTTTTGGATTGTCCATATTTTTCTAACTCATGTAATTCTATATTGTTCTTATTATTACTGTGCAATTATGTTTCGTTCATTTTGCATCTCTTTACAAGTACTTATCGATTATTTATGCTAATTTATTTAATCTTTGTCTTTGTCATTGCAGGCACAGGACAAAATGCCGGGCGAAAATAGATGATCGCGATGAACGGGGGTCAACTCGGTCTACCTGAGGACCGGCGTTGAGGAGGAGGCGGTGGAGGACCCGCCGTTGGTGAAGTCAACGGCGAGGCCCCGCGGACGTCGCTCATTGACAAGGCAGCTGTTTCGCGCGGACGACGACGAGGAGGATAGGGGATCGCAGAACAGTGGGTCGCAGCACGGGGCGGGCAGCACGGGGGCGAGTAGGACGGGGGCCAGCAGGATTGGGACGAGGACGACGGGAGCCAGGACGGGGACGAGGCGACACCAGGGGAGACGGCTTCCTCAGGTTCAAGCAAGGTCTACCAGCGTGGGATCATGCACCTCCCTAAAGTGCCGCTCGCGCCAGACCAGCGTTCAGTGATTCAACTCGATGGAGAGTACGTAACCATTCATGTTTTCATGACTTATTCATGTGACATGTTAAAAACTAAACTTCAGACTAACACTTTTTCTTAATGGCTCGTGCAATAACTGGAAGCTCGTGTGGGGGTCAGTTCATGCCATCTTAATGGCATGCTGGGCCTCCTGATTAAGATGCACTACCCTGGCCTTGTCACCCATGATGGGACCACAGCGCCGCCCTAGCACTGGCCAGACTTCTTCAAGGTCAAGGACGTAGACGATGTCCCCATTGGGACCAAGATCAAGAGAGAGTTCTGCATGAGTCTTCATTACATCACTTGTCAATACTACACATTCGTTGGATGTTCTTAAAATAATAAATGGATATATGATATTTGTATGCAGGAGTGGTTCACGTGCGAGCCAGGGAAAAAGGCTGAGGCGTCGTAACTGCAGGACAAGGCCTGCATGGAACAACTCAAGGACATGTACTACGAGGCACACCTCTAGGTCCTCATCACCTACTACGCCGACGTGCGCCGCGAGTCGCTGCCGAAGACGGAAGCCAGGCGATGATCTAAAACCCCGAGACCGACCTCCCCAAGGAGACCTACATGCTGGTAAGTAGGAAATATTAATTCTGATTCCTTCCATGAAAAGTAAGTAGAAAACATTAATTCTGATTCATCTTCTGACATGTCAAATACGCATTGTCATGCAATTTCTTACTGATTGGTGTAAAATGCACATGGACTGCTAGGAGACCATTGTGGATGAGTGAAGAAAGCCAGAGTCGTACGTGGAGCACAGAAGAAGACGGGGATGTGCCAAGACGAGGACAGGGCCAGCACACCACCAAGGGAGCCGCTCCCTCGGAGGGTTTATGGACACATGGGTACGCTTTTGTTGATTTATTTATTTATTTATTCATTCTCATTACGTGTAATCATCCTTGTGTTTTTCTCGCAGTCCCAGTCGTATGATGGGCAGGTGATCAACGAGTACACCGGCTACATGTCTCACAAGGGCAAAGCGACAGATCCGGACAACGTCTACAACCCGGCAGACGGGGCCGACGCGTACACCAACCCGAACGCCTACGAGAAAATGGTCCAGTACACCGAGGCGGCTCGCCAGCGCCATGGTTACTCCTACGATCCTGCCACCCAGCCCCTGGACCTAGATATCCTGATGAGGGTGGGAGGAGGGAAACAACACGACCGGTACTTTATTGCCCACAACGCAATTGACCCGGACACCGTTCCCACCCTTCGTCAGGTTCGTCGATCAGGCAGCACGACCTCCGATGACGTCCCCATACGACCTCGGCAGCTGAGCTCCACGCAGATGTTGGCGTGATTTAGGTAACTATAGTTTCATTCGTCGTTCATTGGTTTTACATATGTACCAACTCTTTTGCATTGTTTAAACATCACGAGTGTAATATTGCAATCCGAGATTGCCGAGTTGCGCGCCGCGTAGGAGGCCACGCAGGAGGCCCATCGGTAGGAGATGGCGCGCCAGCTGGCGGCCCAATAGGAGGCCCATCGGCTGGAGATGGCGCGCCAGATGGAGGCTGTCCAGCAGCATTTGCAGCGTTAGATGCAGGAGTTTGCCAGCTACTTTCAGAGAATTCGCATCCCTGGTGTTGAACTGCCTGAGTTCCCTGCCTCGATGTTCTCTCCACCCCCTATTCTTTGCCCTTTAGGGACTCCGGTGAGTATGTAAGGGACTCCGGTGAGTATGTATGTTTGTCTATTGTTTTGGCTTGTGCGACCATCCCGTAGAAACTAATGAGATCGCTCTTTCTTTATGCAGGCACAATCGGCGGGTTCGAACCTGACTCCTCCAGCTGGCCCTTCTCCAGGCCATGAGTGGCCATTTAGCGCTTCTCCTCCACCTCCACAGCACGGGTGGTCTCCGTGGTCAGGTGGCGCAACTCCTCAGTCTCAGCAGGACGGGTGGGCAGGTGGCGCTCCTGAGCCTCAGCAGCAGCTTGGGGCCTGGACGTACTCCTCAGCGCCGCAGGGGTGGCCGGGGTGGCAAGGTGGGGGCTCTGTACACTCTCATGGCCATTGGGGAGCCGGGTCGTCATAGGTACCTCTTGTTTATCTTGTGATGGACTTTATGATGGATGTTGGACATAATGAACTTGTTATGTATGTTCGACTTGGATCTGGATGGACTTGGACATGATGAATTTATTAGACGTGTGATATATATGTGGATTTGTGCTTTATAATATATATATATGATTTTCCTACTGTGATATATATGGAAAAACAGAAAAAAAGAAAAAAATTTCCAACTTTGCCGACTGCCACAGCAGTCGGCAAAGCTGGGCACCGAGCTGCACACGCATAAGCTTTGTCGACTGCCGGCCTTAGCAGTCAGCAAAGGCTGTTTTTTATAAAAATTAAATAAAAACTCTTTGCCGACTACCAGCTCAGGCAGTTGGCAAAGATATTTTAAAAAATAAATAAAAAATCTTTGCCAACTACCATGTCAGCAGTCGGCAAAGAAGACGCCAGACGACGGGGGGGCCGCTTCCTTCGCCGACTTTGTGTTTGACAGTTGGCAAAGTCTTTGCCGACTGCCATCACGTGGCAGTCGACAAAGACTGCTTTTGCCGACGAATTCTTTGCCGACTGTCACGTGAAATATAGTCGGCAAAGCCTTTGCAGACTGCATTCCGGCCTTTGCCGACTGCTCCAGCAGTCGGCAAAGAACCTGTCTCCCGTAGTGTCGGTAACTAACAGTAAAGATAGTGGACCAAAAATGGACTCCAAGATGAATAAGACCATACAGCGCCTACTATTACAAAACAAAAAGTATTAGTAACGCCTCTTTCTTTACTAGCAGCTCATTTAAAACCGCCTCTAAAAAATAATTTCCAAAACCAGCCACGTCTTTAGAAATATACTTGTATAGGTGGCTCTAGATCCGGCCGCCTCTACTACTTAACTCGTAAAGGCAGTTGTATCTAGAGCCGCACCTACGAGTGGGTGCCCAACATGAACACTAGAATGACGTATTAAAGTGGAATTTTCAAACTACCGGATGAGATTAGTTCAAAGAGGAACATAAAAGGCATGCATAAAATGAAAAAGATAAAAGAAGGTTGATTTGATCCAATGGATGCCCTCAACCATTAATGTACCATTTATATTACAATGTGGGTTGTACTTATCCTAGGGTTTGAGATCCCTTACAAATCTTGTCAAAATACTGTTTGAAATATAGCTAATTTATCGAGTAATTTAATCCAAAAAAATAAGATAATCGACATGTTTGTGAAGTCATATATGTGCATGTGTGATCTAACATGAGCATATATAGGTGATTGTAACGATCAATAAAATAGCAAGAAATCGCATGATTTCATACCCTGTGGCATCGATGCCGATTGCGCTAGTCAACATAGCGCTTGCTGGTGTAGTCGTCCCGCTCGATGCCGTGCAAAAGGGTTGTAGTGTAGATCCCGCGACCGCGTCTGCTAACACCGAGGATTCCGGGAGAAGAGGAAGTAGCGAGTAGTCGTGCCGCACATCGACACTCCCAAAAAACGTGATCACCGGTCTCTACCCGAGCAGGTGAACTCGTCGCCGACGTGCGTTCCGGAGGATCTACTCTTCCCGTACTTGTGCGCGCAAGAACAGGAACGGAGAAGCTTTGAGGCAGCAGAAAAATGGCTGATGCAAGTGTTCAAGGTAATCTCAATGGATAATAGAATGAGGCTTTTATATTGTAGCCAGGTAGGATGAGCAGACACAGGAGATCAAGAGACGGGGAGGGGAGACGTCACAGAATTAACGTCGACAGGAGAAACTCCCATCTAGTAACTCTCATGTCATTAAAAGAGAAGCTTCCATACAATAACTTAAGTCATTAGAATTGGAAACTCTTGTACCTCCTAAAACTCCCATTTCAATTAGCTTTAGTAATTGAACCTTCTGCACTTACTCAACTTAAGCGGCAAAATGCATGCATGCTCGCCTCATTTCTCATCACAATTCCAAATGGTATTAAACCTTCATGATAATATTAAATACAAATCAAAGAGTTTATAAATTATTTAATATATTATATAGCTTAACCCATAATATATCAACAAATACAACTAAAATGGATCTGGACTACAAAAATAAACTGGCTACGCCAGTTTCCATGAAATGATACTCTTTGAAGCATACGGAGTATATATTTTTCGCAGTTGAAATCCAAATTGGTCTTCTATATGTGCATTTCGATAGAATTGCAATGGGTGAAGTCCAATTTTCAGTTTGAGAAATTTCTAAAATAGGATTAATAAGTTTGTGGAACCAGCTAATTAAGTCGTTTTGCCCAAGCAGCCCAGGTTTGATTCTTTTAGCCAATTTTAGGCCATTTATTGTAACAATTAGGACAACTGAGAATTTTATGGAGTACATAAGAAATGGGGAAATTTCATGGATGGATACAATCAGTGGGGTTGTTATGTTTTCTTATTTTTTTTTGTCATTTTAGCTTTTCTAGATTACTAGTTTTTACAATATGCTTAGATATGTGTGGTGTTTAGATACATAATAACCTACTCCCTCCGTCCTAAAAAGAGGGTTGGTGTAGCATTTGAATGATGTCCCAAAAAGAATGTCATTTAGGTCTCGAACTTCCTAAGATTCCCTTCACCCGGCCATCTGCTAGACTGCTCCCTTGTCGACATCGTCGTCTCCTTCCTCGCACTCGCCACTTTTCCCACCACCCCTTCTTCATTTCCATCAGCGACCCCATCCCCTTCTCCTCTGCCAGATGCCATCCTATGTTTCTCCTCAGATGGAGGGAGATCAGTGCCTAGCTTCCTCTTCATTCTTGTTGGTGTGGACCTGATGTCGCTTGGGGAGGCTATGCCAAGGCAATGGAGTCCGGCCCATCCTTCCTCTGCTCCCCCACCCCTGCTGGCAGCCTCCACTTCCATCGCTCCACTAGAGGAGGCCACGATGGAGAGTGCATGGCCGCTCGCGGTCATTCATCTGCCCGACCAGGATGGTGCAGAGCCTGCAAGGGCGTGTGATGCCTCCGGCGCAAGCCAATTGGTGGTGGGTCATGGCCTCCCTTGCGTCTTGTGGTTGTCAATGTGGAGGACCGGCAGCAAGCACTGTCTCATCTTAGCGGTCACACCGGCATGTCGGCGACCACTGATCTAGAGGCGGATAGGAGAGGAGAGCAGGAGAGCGAAAGCCATAATAAGGGTACTTTGCACTTTTTCCAGTTTTATTTGTTGATGTGTCCATTGCTAGAACGTCAACAATATTGGTAAGAGGGATTTTAAATGGAGGAAACACTATTTATTGATCAACGACAACTTAGCTAAGCATTTGCATCGCCGGCTCAATTCTTAATTTAAGGATACGTTCGGATCGCGGCCAGTGTGCGTCGCTAGGTCGTGAAAGTCCCCACCGCTCCACCGCTCCCGCCACACATCACTAAGGGTTTGACACACGCCACAGCTAGTAGTTCATAATTTGCGCTATAGCACGCCATCTGTCTAGCGGCCGTTGCGTTTGGCGGGAGCCAAACCCCCCTTCAATACCTATAGAAGTAGTGTGTATGTGCGTGCATGCACACGTTTGTACTGATGAGGGTATTTATGTGTTAGAAACGTTTCTGAAATTTGTTAGGAAAAAAGTAATTTATGAATCTTGTATTTCTCGCAACATGGTAATCTGGTGTAAAATAGAAAAAAAAGATAATCTAGAGGAGAGCCACAAAATTAATTGTTCCGATGGGAACAGGGACTAAGATCTCAAACTTGAGCACTAGAAGCCAGCGAGTTAATTAGGTTAGTGAATCACTCAGCTAGATTCGCTACGTCAGCGTAATGGCGTGATTATGCATTACTTTACTGTAAATTAGCTGCCACGTCGTCGTCTGCCACTGTGCATAAACAACTCTTAATCCGCTCAGTAGTTCTTTTGCCCTCAGCGTTGGGCCGCCTATCGGCACTTCAAATAGTACCAAGTTGACTATAAAATTTGGGCAGGGTGCGCCCACAGGAACGACCTAATTGAATGGTGGAATTCCCCAATCTTTTCCCCGCCTAGCTGCATCAGTACTTTTGCTGTCCCAGAATGATTGACAGGAATCGAGCCATTGGTGCTTGGTAGGGACAGTCATATACTTGAAATATCAAGCCAGAAAGAAATTCAAAAGTCTTGGTAAAAAGGACTCAAAAATGTTTTCTGGGAGTGGCAGTGTCACTGTTAGGCTTTACAGTCTGCTATATATATACCAGTGTAGGGACATATTTTAACTAACCAAGGGTGGATTGTGATGTACCACTAACCATATCTCCAAAGTTTATTTCAGAAACATAGCCAATCAAGAATATCGTCTCCAGTGAGAACTGTTGTGTTACTAGTATTTAGCAAAGAAGAATGCATCCTTTTTTTTTTTGCCAGGCCCCACTTTTTTAGTATGATATTGACCTCTTTGCATTGAAATATTCATTGCCCTAGAATAAATATTCAGAGGCATACATGCCACCTTGGCGCCTTTGAAAATTCAGAGAGGAAAATAATGGCTAATCATGTCATCTCATGAAAGAAAAAGGATCAAACTCAATCTTGGAAAGATGGTTGAAATCACACTGAAATGATTATATGATGGTATAAGGAATCTGAAACCAATTTCAATAAAGTATTATTTTTTTCGAAAAAGAGTGCACCGCGTTATAATCAGAACCGCATGTTAGATAATTAGGCATTTTCCATGCCATTTTAACTCCGAAAATTAACATAAATGTGATGACATATATAAATATGAAAATAGACATGAATAGCATGATTGCATATATATGATCAAATCAACAATTAGAACATGATAAAATATCCAGGAAACATATAACATATCAGCAAGATCAAACATCATGGTGAAAGCATGAATATGATAAACAACATGAAAACATGAAGATAACATATCATGAGACAAGCATCTAAACATGTGAGACATGATAAAGCTTACTGGTATGAACATATTAACACAAGGCATGATAAGCAGATCATAGATTACGACAAGAACATATGACAAAGAAAGGATGAATCGATTATACCTTGACGATGATCCCGGCTTTCCAGAACCCTGACCAGTCTCCATGTTGTTGACGTTGATGATGCAGCAACACCAGGATGAATACGAGACGACAATCACCATCGGGGGGAAGACGACGAAGGCGGCGGCTCTCGGACAGACGATGTTCACCACCAGGAAGTAGATGATAGCGGTGGCGATGGCTCTTGGGCAGTCGCGAAGACGCTCCCCAAAAACCTAATTGTCGATCCCCCGTGCAAGGTCCCAAACGGCAAGGGCTTCAGAGGCACCTGCCCTCTCGCTTCTCCGTGTGCGCAGAGTTATGAGATGGGGAAAGCCATCTTTGGTACAGAGTCTTGGGTCTGGTGAAGTTCTTTTCTCTCTTGTACAGAAGAGACAGGGTTCTACCCCTTTATCCCCTTTATCCTTGCGGCGCCGGACGGAAGGGGAGGAGGAGAAAGGTTTTGGGACAGTTCAGGAACCAGGCATACGGAGAGATCAACTCGGAGTTGTAACTCACGTTATCATGGTAAGTGAGTGCTAAAAAGTTAGCATGCCACACCACACCACACTCGCTCGCCGCCTGCCATGCCACGCCACGCCACGGCATGCCTGGCCAGCGGCGCGTGCGCGCACGTGTGGCACACTTTGGTCCGTTTCTTAACTCCTCAAATTAGATGGATTACTTCCCACCATATAAGTCAATGTCTCTTCAACTTCCAATCCGGTACAAATTAAAAGTCCAACAGTTACACACCATAGGGTTTTTAGATTTATTAAATTCAAATGGGCCTATTCCATAATAACTCCAACACCACATAATCTATAATTTATAATCTATAACTCTTATAAAGCAAAACCACACTAGATATTTCTCTTGATAGGCAAAGCGTTCACCTCAACAATCCAATGTCATTTGCCACTAGCAACTTCTCTTGATATACAAGCTGTCCACCTCAGCACCACTAGCTATTTTAACTTGACATGTAAGGTGTCCACCTCAGCAGTCCAATATCATTTGCCACAAGAAATTTCTCTTACACACAAGGTGTCCACCTCAACATTCCACTTTTATTTGCAATTAAAGTTTAGTAGCACTAGAATTATGATGTCCACATCAGCGAGATACATCATCCACTATCAATACAATCTTCACACATTTATATTATATTTCTGCATACCAACACCATGCATATACATCACCTAATTCTTATTAGTTAATATTCTAACATATTTATATTCCTCCTGTACCATGTCAATGCACGGAGAATCCTCCTAGTTATATGTATGTCAAATAATCTATTATGTGGCTTAAAATATCTCAATCAGAACTTTTGCATGCATAACTTTTATATATGCTCCTTATTTTGTCAAAACATATACTCTATGTACTCCAAAATATAAGGCACACTAGTACTAAAACCTAAATCCTAAATCCCAAACTGTAATAATAATGAGATGAATGAACAACTCATATAATGGATGTCTTTTAGGTTCTCATATAGTAATTCAATTGTCCTCAATTTAGAAAAAAATTGTGAGTTATATGGAAATATTACATTGTATAATGATGGAATAATTATTTCATAGTTTTAAATGTTTGGTCATGAGGTGAAACAACCACTTCTTCCACTCACCTTATTCCTCTCTCTCATTCACGTCATAGGAAATCTTGTGGCATTACATGATACTGCTATAACATGTAGCAACATACTTGCCCTTATGCGGAATGCCTATGTGGAATCACCAATCTAAAAGGCTTGTTTTCAAAATGATTAAAACTATATTGTTAGTGTCATTGGAGAGCTCAACAAGAGTTGATCTTTTGGGCGACAATGTCTTTCTTGATGTAGGTTGTGGCCAATGCATACACCGAGCTCTCCGACAAAAGGAGTGTGTGTTCCTAGAGTCCTACGATGACCTTGCCTAGACAACCCATTGCAAGTGCAACTCATGGGTGACGTCCGCCTTCATGATGTCGGTAATGGCCTATGCCAAGATCATGTCAACACCAATGGAGTATGTGACATGGACCAAAACATGAAAGCCTGATAACGAACTGGCTATGTTGGTGTAAGCATGATGTTCCATAGTGACATGGAGTCAGTTGTGGTGTTGATGTGGCAAGTGGAGTAGCAGAATTTGAATGGAGGCGTTGGCAGGAATAGTAGGTGTAGTGGGAGGAGCGTGGTGACCGCGCACACAGTGTCGCTCGGGTGGAGCAACTGTACTCTGCCAACATGTGTCTTGTTTAAATTTTAGTTTGAATTTCTATGTTGTAAGTGTTTTGCTACTGGTATAAGTAGTCAAATGTACTAGGTGTGTGTTATAGCCTTGGTTGAGTTATAACCGTGCTTATAATCGAACGTTTGTGAAGTGAAAATGGGCACTATCAACCCTATTGATAGTTGCCAGTTCGAGGTACTCATGCTTATTCTTGTGCGTGATCTTGATTATTAGGCATATCCACTATTTAAATTATGTGTAATTGTTCATCTTGAGCCATCATACTAGTCAATATGTCAAGGCACTCACAGCCTACTGTGGTGCCACATAGTAGAGCCACACAGGAGAGAATTAGAGAATGGTTAGGAAAGAGAATGGTGTCGCTACATGTAGCAAGATCCAAATATATGGCTTTACTTGCAAGGGAGGGAATGGTGTGGCCATCGCACACCATCATTTGAGAATTAGGCATGGCTTCTAGCGAGGGAGGAAGAGGCTTGGCTATGATGTGCCACTAGGTGAGGAGGAGGCATGACCATTGGTGAGGTTCGTTGGAGCCTAGCCACCTAGCCACCATGTAATGTCTGATGGGGAGGAGTTGAGACCTTTGGTGATGTTGTGTGACCGTAGGTGAGAGCAGTTATAACTTGGCCACTATGCATTGACAGATAAGAACATGGCCACCAATATGGGTGTGCATGGAGATCAATGGCCATGAGTGGCAAGATGATCAGGCTACTAGTGCAGTTGAGAGAAGGAAGAAGCTGAGTGTCTTGTGGCTAGGATAAGGGGCGACTAGTGGCTAGGAGGACAAATTAGAAAGGTAATTATGAGCATGAGCATGACGGTAGGAAGAAGGAGAATGATTGGTAGGGACATTTACTTATTCCTGCTTATATGGTTTTGTGATTTCATAGTGTCGTCATCAACCCATTGTATCTCTTCATGAAGCTACCCACTTCAAAAGGGATCATTGTTGTCTATGGGAACCAAGACAGCACTAGAGGGACATAAGGCACAAGAGCACCAGGGCAAAGAAATATCCACAATCTCTAGAGCAAAGCTGAGAAAAATGACCAACCCTCACTAGATTAACCCAAAATCAACAAGACAGTCAAGCCAGTAGAAAAAAAAGAACACACCTTTCTTTTAGGGTAACCTCGACAAACAAGTCTACATGATTCGTCATCCTTGACAATGAAATAGAAGCTAACCTCACCACCTTCCCAATGGAAATCAGTGGCATCTTCACCTGAAAAGCTGACAACCTTCATAACGTGGATAGGTCTCCATTGAACACTTGCTTGATGTCGACCCAAATCGACCGTCAATGAAGAAAAATATTCACAAAATATCAAAAGAAAACAATAAGCAGCCAAAATTGAGGCCTAAGGACCACTAGATGTGGGGGTCATCTGACTAGTAAAATGCCCCCAATGGCTGTCAAACATCATCCTATTCAAAAAGAAGAATGGAAAGTGTAGGACATGTACATGTACAATTCGCTGGCCTTAACGAGGCATACTTAAAGGAAGACTTCCCCTACCAAAAATTCATACCTTCATCGATGCATCAGCTGGTGCGAGCTCCTATCCCTCCTTGATTTCTTCTTAGGGTACTACAAGATCTGTATGAAACAAGAGGATGAGGAAAAACAAGCTTCATCACCCCTTCAAAACATATTCCTTTCGCAGTACGACTGAAGGTTTAAGAAACGGTGGTCGTGTCATCGCTCGTATGGCAGTAGAGGTGTTCAAAGGTAACAAAATCATTTCCATCTATGTCAACAATATCATTATCTAGAGCAAAATAAAAGGGGAGCACATTTCTAACCTTGCCACAGCCTTCAGCAACCTTCGCATAAAGGGACTCAAGCTCCACCTTAACAAGTATATATTTCAATGAAGCAAAGCAAAACTACTAGGTTGCCTCATTTCTACTAGGGGAATCAAGGGGCTCACCCCCAAAGAGAGAAGCAATACTCAGCATGCAACCACTAACCACAAGAAAGATGGTGTTGAGGTTAGTAGGCAAACTAGTAGCCCTCAATAGGTTTTACATCATGAGCCAAGCAAGGGTTACCCTCCTTTGAAGTCCTAAGAAGCACTAAACCATTCAATTGGGGGCTATCCCAGCAGAAAGCCTTCGACGATCTCAAGGGATACCTCTTAAATCTAACAACACTCGCCAGTCTTCACCAAGCGAACCCCTTCTCCTCTATGTGTAGGGCTGGATATTGAGCGAGCTCTAGACATTTTGACTCGGCTCATTATGGATCGACATGTTATAGGTGGTTAGACAAATGAGCCAGAAAACTAGCCCAGCTCGACTCATTAGGGAGCTCGAGCTAGCTCATTTGGCTTGTGAGCAAAAGCAAAAAAACACATCACATATGCATATTTAAAATGAAATAAACAAAATACATATGAATTTTGCAATAAGAAACAACTAGATTGATCAAAATTGTTCTAGTTATATCATTATAGTCTTGTAGTTGCAGTTGCATCAACACCATGCTAATTGATTGATTCACACACAAAAGGTGATTAAGGTGTGCCAGACTATGGTTCTATTGGTTAGGGTTTATTGTATTAGGTTAGGTCGAGGGTTATATGGGCACATTGCAGTTTAGCTCATTAATTAAAAATTCGAATGAGTCGAGCTCAGGCTAAGGTACTAGTGAATGAGTCGAGCGAGTTACAAGTATTTGTCGAGGCCTATATGTGTCATCATTATCCCACACAGTCAGCACAATCTTGGTTAAAGAGAATGACGAGGAACATCAGCGAAGACAACTTCAAATCTACTTCGTCTCCAAAACCCTCGAAGGCCCCAAAAAATTTAATTTTACTAAGCCCCTAGTTTTCGAGCAAGAACCGTGGGCAATGCCCCTGGCAATAGGTATATATTAAAAGCAAGGGAGATATTTACAAACTTACCTGGTGGATCATGTTATACTAATTTAGGGATAAATTAGTGGCCAGCTACTCTGAAATTTGTTGCAATTGTGTTAACTTTCCCTTGATAGTTGGTACAAACCTCCACTTTTTTTTTCCTGTCCTATGGAACACCCTCGCCCTCCTCCACACTATCCTCTAGTGACGGCAGGAGGCCAAGCGAAGGCTCCACAGTCTGGTTGTGGCCCTATTTGACAGTGAGTTAATAGGATCCTAGATTATTGTCCACATCCTAGACTTAGTAAAGCCTTTTTGGACACAAGATAGTGATGGACTAGGAAGAATTATTTGTTGGGTAGTGCTTGCAATTATTTTATTCTCACAAATTTCTTCAATGACCGATTAAAGTTCACCTATAAGATTTTTTTCTTCTTGATTTACAATCTTGAGTAAATTCAAAACAGTCAAAACCGACTGCGACCATGATATGTACAAAGACCAATAAAAGGAGAAAGAAAAAAAGCATTACCCTATACATGTTGGCGCCGCGTAGCCCCAAACATCTTTCCACTAGATAAAATCTTACTATATTTTTCATGCGCGGGCTGTTATTTTGTTTAACTACATCCAACATATACTCTTATGTCCTAAAATAAGTGCCCTTTTGCTTCCCGATGAGTCAAACACTTTTAACTTTAACCAAATATATATAAAAAAATTAATGTTTGTAGTACACAATTAATCACTAGATAGATAGTTTAATATATTTTTATAATAAACTTATTTAGAGATACAAATATTGCTAATATTTACTATAAAGCTATTTAAATTAAAAAAGTTGACTGACACAATTACTATAATGACCCTTGATGCCTGAGTCCGTACGACGTAGCTGTTGTTAGACTACCTTTAAGAAAGGAAATCTTAAATTAGTGGTGGATTAAGTAATCATTTAATCTGGCCCCATCTAAGAGAGTATAATAATAAACTAATTAAACGTGCATTACCTTTTTGAACGTAATTTGGTCGTGATGACAGTAAGAACGATAGGTGTGCAATGGATCCGGCCGAGTATAGTGCACTACTTGCGCCAAAAAAGCAAAAGAAGTAGTGTCCATTCTCACGCACTACATTTCGCATAAATCAAAACACTATATTTTTGATAAATCTCTTTGCCCTTTTGAATTATAAATTATGCTTAGTGTGTGATCATGATTAGGATTTGTCTCATCTATGCCTCCATCAGTGTGCGTACAGTGCATGCACCAAACTATAACAGACTTCATTTTTTTATGCCTTAGCCCTCAACCACTCGTGATATTTTTAATAAACATGTTTCGTGTAGCGAAGCTATGCACAAGTACCTTACAATAGCTTGGGTACAATACATATGTAGAGTGTAGGCCTACGTAATCTAAGTAGAGTCACCAATAATATTGTTACCAAGATCAAACAGGAGCGCATAAGAAAATAACTACTGTATATATTATATATAGGCATATATAGCGGGATTATTCCTCTCGTTCGTAAATGAAGCATTTCTATATACTGTAAAGAAAGACAGTACAATCGTGGATAGCGTGGACATATACATTTAGTGCATGGCATTGTACAGATGTATTGAAAATTTGAAATATGTTTTCAACTGAACAATATTTCTCTGTTTACGGACACAATATTTGTCTAGAAAATCCAGCCATAAAATAATTGAATTTTTCTATCTTAGCTATTACTAATTGAAAGCCACCAATGGAGTCTCTAAGTTAATCCTCACTAGATGCATTTAAAAATATCTTAGAATATTTCATAAAAAATATAATCGTTTACCCTTATTTAATTTGTAGATTCTAAACATCGTTGTAACAATATCTATTAGATCTATTATATGTTCTATAAATCAGAAATATACATAAATAAGCAACCAATAAATTTGCATCTATCATTTAGTTCCATAAAGTAAAGCTGTAAAGTGTGTCACATCGGATGTTACATGGGTTGTCGGATGGGGTATTCGGATACTAATCAAACAATAAATTACAGATTTGTCTGTAGGCTGTGAGACGAATTTATATTAAGACTAATTAATTTATCATTAGTACATTTGTACTGTAGCACTTTAGTGTCAAATCACAGACGTTCATCTCATAATTTACACATAAATTGTGCAATTATTTTTTTATTTCGTATGTGCCACAACATTCTGTGGGATGGGATGTAAAGGTTTTGGCCGGGAACTAACACAAGGCCTAAGTTACACAACTTATTTGTCATTTTGAAAGTAAATTAAAATAACCCCCTAAATTTTTATTTAAATTACACATATCTGCCTTTATGAAAGCCAATGCAAACTAGCTTCTAAATTTTCCTTTAAACTACCCACATATCATGAAAACTAACATAAAGTAGCCATTTTATTTTGTATTTAAATTATCCATCTCCGCCGGTATAAAATAGAAATTAATATGTCCTTCTAATCTAAGTTTAATACAAATATATGGCATTATGGAAAAATGATACATAGCATAAATTGTGCTATATGTTTCTAAACTTCACATTTCTACCAATTTTTGAATTAAAATTAAGCAAAAATGCTATGTTTACCATATAGAGCAAATAAGCATATATACATTAAGATAAAACTATCTTTATTTAATATTTTAATATTTTAATATTAGTGTAAAAGTGTTTCTTTAACAAGCCAAATAATATAGTGCTAATGTTTTCTTGAATTTCCCAATAGGTCAGTTTCACTGGACAGGTGAGGGATATTATAGTGCTAGAGGTGTCTAGCTCGTCTAACGTGTCGTCGTCTAGCAAAAAGGGTGTTCCATCAGAAGTCGATCTTCTTCACATGAATGTTTTCCACCTTTTGCACTTTGGGGGAAAAAGGCCGAACTATACGTGTCATCTAATTTGACCCAAAGCAGCTAGCTAGATGCTTAAATCACTCTATACTGGACGACGAATGCCGATGCCTCTATTTGCAGTGTCAATAACTCATCTTAAATGAAGGAATAATCATGTCATCAGAAGTCAAATATATATATATATATTCTACCCCAGTAGTTCTCTTATGGATTTTTGTTATTAGTAGCTTTGAACGCACGACCACATTCGTGCTGCTTCTAACTAATATAGACAGTTCCTTGCCGATTCACACTTCGCTTCTACTGAAATACTACAATAGACACATGAATTTTTCCGTCAATATATATAATAACTACCTTTAGTATGAAGTAATAAAACATATATTTTTGTATTTGGAAGTTTTTGTAACAATGTTATATGACTATTAGAAGCGTAAATTGCTAGTGGCTATACATATATAATGTAACTAAAACTAAAAAAAAATATAGCCCATTCAACTAAACATGCCTTGCCTTACGAGAATATTACATTGTACGTGCCCACAAAACTCAAAACAATATGGCAGGCTGAGTATTTTGCCATCAAGTTAAATTCAATTTTAAGTTCGAGAACGTACAATCCGGCCATTGAGCCTACATATATGCATGTATAACATATAAAAACATGTTGCAATACAATCACTTTGAAAATAACGAATTTTGTAGTTTGTGCGTGCCACCGCTAAAAAAGGTTTTTGTCTATTTTCGCATGGGAATTTAATTAATCCCGTTGCACGTTATGCCATTACAAATATTCACGACGTCATATATAACAAAACAAACCAGCCAGCCAGCTGTTGTTGGGTAGCAAAATTCCTAGCTAGTTTCAGAAGCTTTTTTTTTTCTTTTTAGATAATGAGCTAGTTTCAGAAGCTGACATGATATTCGACGATGTCCCACCTGATATGACCCAAGCCTGCCACATCACGTGTACTCTTCCACAGATAGCTAGCCCCGGTGATGTACGTATCCGAAATCCTGTTCGAAGTAAAGTGCATAAATATGGAAGAGTATGAAATCGGTACTCTTCCACGGCACGACCGTCGATGAATCCAAAACCCTACATATGCACGACAAAAGGACACGTTGGAGAAATTTTCTTTAAAAGAGCCAATGTATATAATATCTGTATATATAATAACACACATACAAATATAGGAGTACATACATAATGTAATACAAAAGACATGACAAGCTAGCTAAAATACATCAGTGCCCCGTGCCAGGAGTTGAACATGCTTACTGATTGGTACGTACTACAATACAACGGTAAATAAAAGAAAAAACGGTAATTAATAAAGAAATGATTACGATTAAGCAGTCGACAGCGTGTAGTGGAGACGCTATTAACCCAACCAGCGACAAAAGCCGCAAAGGAGGGATGCCACACTCCCAACCAGCCGCTTCTTCCTTTTCTTTTCTTTCTTTCTTTCTTCCTGCTCGCTGCTTTCTTCTACCTCCTCCCATCGTCCCTAGTAGCGTGATTCTCGCTACCTGCCTGCCTGCCTGGTAGGCGAGCGTGATAGCATCGCTTCGCTCTCTTCCCAGCGTAGGCACCTGCAGGCAGGGAGATCGAGCTGCTAACGGATCGATCGGAGAGCTGCTGGCCATGGAGCCTGGTGGTCCGGACGCGCCTGCTGGTGGCGGAGGAACCAGCAGTGCGCCATCTGAGGCCGGGCCCTCGCCGTCGTCGTCCTCGGCCGCAGCAGCCTCGTCGTCGTCGAGCCGGCAGCAGCAGGCAGAGCAGGAAGCGCCGCCGCCGCAACAACAAGCTGGAGCACAGCAGCCGAGGCAACAGCCGGCAGCAGCCCCAGCAGCGCCGGCTCAGCCACAACCACTGGCGCAGCAGCCTCCGCCGCTACCGCCGCCGCCGCCGGCGGGGCTGAGCCGGTACGAGTCGCAGAAGCGCCGGGACTGGAACACGTTCCTGCAGTACCTGCGGGACCACAAGCCGCCGCTGACGCTGGCGCGCTGCAGCGGCGCGCACGTCATCGAGTTCCTGCGCTACCTGGACCAGTTCGGCAAGACCAAGGTCCACGCCGAGGGCTGCGCCTACTTCGGCCAGCCCAACCCGCCGGCGCCCTGCGCGTGCCCGCTGCGCCAGGCCTGGGGCAGCCTCGACGCACTCATCGGCCGCCTCCGCGCCGCCTACGAGGAGTCCGGCGGCCGCCCGGAGTCCAACCCGTTCGCGGCCAAGGCCGTGCGCATCTACCTCCGCGACGTGCGGGAGGCGCAGGCCAAGGCGCGCGGCATCCCCTACGAGAAGAAGAAGCGCAAGCGCGGGAGCGCCGCCGCGCCTCCGGTCGCGCCGCCTCCTGTTGTAACAGCAGGGACGACGTCAGGGCCCGGCGGTGAGGAGGAGGAAGACGACGACGACGACGAACCATCGCCGTCTGCAGGTGCACCATCGTCATCACAACACCCGACCACCACGCCGGCGTCCGCCTCGTCGGCTAGCGCTCCTCCTCCTGCTGCAAGTACTTCCAGCGCTACTGCAAGTAGCAGCAGTACCGCCACGGCCACGGCGACGATGACAACGACAAGCAGGAAGGAGGAAGAAGGATCCGCGCCAAGCTCGTGATAAGTGTAGATCATCTCCTAGCCTTTTGATTCAATCATATCATCACCGACCTCGATCCCAATTCTAATCCCACCTCCTACATCTTAAATTTTTAGTTGCTTATTATTACTACTACTACATATTGTTATTGTTTGTTGGTATAAGAGAGGTCTAAGGGACTTGTAGGATCATGTTATTAGGAGGAGTACATACATATAAACAAAAACATACATATATGTCAGTTCACTTGAAGAAAAAAGTAATTAATTTGCATTGCAGGAAGCAGTAGAGAAATATAAGTTCTTCTCTGCTCCAAATAAGATATATCTGTATATGATATCTTTTCTTCATATATATTCAGGATGCATGCTCAAGTTAGCTTTTACCTTCTGCTGATTTGAGTGCTATCTATGGGGTCAGTCACATTGATATGAATTTCTAGTATGCTGTCTGTGTTCCTGCTTAACAAGTAATCATGATTGTCTCAGTAGTGCAGCCTGTGTGGAGACTCTCATCATCCATTATTATATTATCTCTTATTAGTTTATTTATTTTCCCTCCATTTTCTAGGTCCCATTCATATCAGTATCACATATTCACATTTCAGTCTCAGATGGCACTATCGCTCGCTGGAGCGGAGAACATACATAGCTAGGGCCCACACACACACACATATACATAATGTTTGAACAGTAGTTGTTGAATGCACGTAACCTTCGGGATTGTATATACAATTCCATATATATACAACATTAGTTGCGATGTCCTTGCAAAAGGAAGAAAATTAAGAGTTTTTGTTTTGACTTGCGCAGAGGACGAATGATTATCAGCACCCTAACTAGCACACATATTTTAATTGTTTCTTTAACAATTTCGTGGTTGCCTTGTGTACAGTTGTAAAAGAAAAATTAGTGTGTGTGAGTACACCAAAAAACAGCACATCACAAGTCGGTATCAATACGATATATATATATATGGAGTAAATAAATGTGCAGCAGTAGTAGTGCATATATAACGTACATAAGCTTGTGGAATCCATATAATTGCTTCGTTCTCTTGTCATCATCTTTGCTTATTTTCCAAGTGCAAAAATGCCGTCTCTCTCGTCCTTTTCTTTCGGTTTCGTTCTATTTTTGTTTTCTGGTGATCTCATCATCATCTTTTTGTTCTGGCTGCCACTGCCAGCAGCATGATGAGATGATATGTCATCTTGTCTTGATCATTTGTGTACCTGCATTTGGAGCTTCTATTGTAATGACTCCCCAACTGTGCGTTATTCATGCTCACGTATATAGATAAAATGTTTTTTTTGGAGATCTCTGTGTGCATATATATAGGCTAATTGTTCATGGATGTTTCTCATAAATAAAATGAAAAAAATATGTATTGATGCAATATCTGTGGCTACTATATTGATTTAGATAGATTAATTAGATGGCTGCCTACATAAGATATGCTCCTTAAATAATAATGTGTTGTTCATGAATCCATATATGTGCATGCATATATGAAAATTATTTCTTTATAACTCTAACTACAAATATATCCATACATAAATATTTGTATATATATAGTAATAATATTTGTATATATATAGTAATGGAAAAGCGTACGAATGAAGAAGCTTGTCTTAAAAATATATCATTAACTAGTATCATTTTTAACCAAAAAATAAAAGTACAATAGAATATTTATAGTTTCAATTGTGTCTTTTGAGATGTACGCAGCATCCAAAATAAGGACACTCTTTTTTGGCTAGAGATGGTGGATATATATAGTTATTATCTTAAAAATTTCTTGAAGATATATACATATTCATGCTCCCAGCCCAATTGCTTTAGAATTTCAAAACTGACTGCAGATTGTCTTTTAGTGCACATCAAGTTGTGTGGAACATATATAGTATATAATGGTTTGTTTTTTCATGTGTTCATTCTATATATAACTCAGTATTCTCCAAAATAATACAAGACAATGTTTTATTTTAGTCTGCAATAGTTTGCGGACTGTTACAATCTAGTACAAGCCAAGGGAAGTATGCATATTGTTGGGTTTGAACAATATGTTATGTGGATTGTCATTATATATAATCAATAATTAAGAACCTATTTGTTTGGGCTTGCAGATTGCATTATATAACAATAATTTGCAAGCTGGAAGCCTGGAATATCCAGAAATCATAAAAAGAGTTTAAACTGATTAATATAATTAGGTTGTCAAACACAACTACTGCTACATCTTGGGAGTTCGATCTCTTATCATGTTTGCATGTGCATCTAAATTAAAAGCCCATAATGCGTACAATTGTTATTTGTATGTGCTTATTGTCACATTCTTTTGCATATGTGTTAGCCTGAAATCAATTTAGCCGAGCACTTGGACGAGAAAACAAGAGTGAATTACACTATCGGTCCTTGAACTATTCTTACCATCTCATCTAGGTCCACTAACTATGAAACTGCACGCATGACTCCTTAAACTTTTGAAGGTGTGTCATCCAAGATCCCTTGACTATGAAAGTGTACTCCTGGCTCCCTGAACTTTCAAGTTGTCTCATCTAGGTCCAAAGGCTTGCCACAATGGCAGTGGTGACATGGCCCATGCCTCAATTTTGCAAAGCAGTCCCTAGATCCTCCCAAATTCATGCAAAATTAAGGCGACTAGATGATAACTCACTCATTGATGCAGAAATTTTATAAAAGGATCTATGGATTGTCCTTTTAGATTTATATAGAAGCATCAATAATTAATATAATATTGCTTGTGTATTGTTTGTAAATAAATAGAATCCATCCAGAAAGGACAAGTTATATGCATGAAGATACATCATATGGGACAATATATAGGATTACTCATGAAATTTCTTCTACTATATTAACAAACTATATATATTTCAAATCTTAGATAGTACAATGTTATCGCAACTAAGGCGGTTGCCCGCATTGTTGATGATGTCTTGCATGTGGTGGCCAAAAAAAAGCAGCATAATAATTGGAAGAAAGCAAGAGAAAACAGAAGAAACGACATGATACTTACCGGTTATCATACGACCGATACTTTCCACACTACATGGCCGGCCGGAGAAGCCATGACGACACGAGGATTGAAGCTTGGAGGAGCACTAAATATGCATGGCTTTGTCGCTTTGGCCAAGGCGGAGATGCCGGTGTCGTCGTGGTGCTGCGCAGAGAGGAGCTCCATGGTGGCGATCCAATCATAGCGGTAGCGGCTCCACTGGCCACCGCACTCATCATGTCACCACCGCATATAAATTACCATTAGAGCTACATAAGTTCGGTTTAGGTGTTCATCTAACATGCATTGCATCAGTTTTGCAAGAATTTGGGAGGATTCTAGGACTGCTTTGCAAAAATAAGGCATGGGCCGTGCAACCACTGCCACCGTGGCAAGCCTTGGACCTAGATGAGACAATTTTGAATGTTCAGGGAGCCAGGAGTGCACTTCATTTGTCAGGGGACCTAGATGACACACCTTCAAAAGTTTAGGGAGCCACACGTGTAGGTTTATAGTTAGGGGACCTAGATGAGACGGCGGGAATAGTTCATAGACCACCATTGTAATTCTGTCAGAAAACAAATACTCCCTCCGTCCCAAAGATCTTGCAATTCTCGCTTTCGGAGGAAACAACATTTTCAAAATGCCGATAATTATATATTAAAATATATAAATATTTATGTTAAGTAATTAGTATCATCGGAAAGATCTTTAAGTCTAGTTTTTTAATAAATTTATTTTGAGACAAATATTAATATTTTTTGCTATAAATTTGGTCAAACTTGACGTAGCTTTATCGACACACTTTTCATAATTGCAAGAACAATAGGACGGAGGGAGTACTAGAGTACTACAAAATAAAAAGGAAACATGGTAGCCGAGGCTTTGCCTCCTTTTTTTAAAAAAGAAACATGGTAGGGGAGTATCCTTATAGATGGGAGAGAGTGTACAGTAACAGGGAATACTGTAAAGTAACTGAACCGATTTTGGCAACTTTCGGTGGGGGAGATGTGAGGGTTTTTTCTCCGACAGTCAGTCAGAATGAAATCTAGTACACGAGTACGATCTCCTCGAGCGACGAGCAGGCGCCGTTTGAAAAATAGCAAATTCTCCTTGTACAGTGTACCGCATGTAGGGCGGTCAGATGATGAACAGTGCCATTGACATATCAAAAGACACCCACGGAATGATAGGCGCCCGCCATTACTGCTCCTCTGCTCTCAGCTCGCCGTACATGTGCTGATTCATAGTCTCTGCTCGATCTGCTCGTCGATGCCATTGGAGGCTGAATCCATGGCGTCTCTCTCTCTCCTCTCCTCTTGGGGCACGTCTTTGGTTCTTGGAGCTTTTTGTCGGTCGGCCTGCAGCTCTTTTACTCCTCTACCCCGCTCCGCTCCTTTCATTTGCTTTTGAACTGACGTCACACTGTAGCCCCGCGCGGATCCTCTTCCTATGCTCCAGCTATGCAGAGGTTTGGAAGGGCTCCGGCAGCTTTGATCCATGATAATTTTGGATTTAATTTTTTCAAGCCAGATAAAATTAATGGATCTAGGGCACATACAGGGATTTTTAGAGCGCCTTAAACGGCATGCTCTTCGCACCTGTTTCCGTTGCGTACCACAGTGCAACCATTTGTGCCGCCCAACTAATCCATGCCGCTCGACACCTCACGAGCACTCCTGGGCACCACATAACATGTGTCGCCCTGCCATGCCGCAATGGTGCCGAGTACCGAGCTATGCGGCCGTTTGAGCCAACCAAGGAGTTTCGACAACCACACTTCCCGCCACCCCATGACATCCTCTCTTCCCATCGCGTCACATCACAGATCACACCACACTGAGGAGGTCTGATGGCTGTGCTATCATGGTTGCGCTCTGAGTCTGCCAAGGAGCTCTGATGGACTCTCTGCCATGATGAGTAGGCCACGCCGCACATGACCTCTGAGCCCAGCCACGCCATTGTACCACTAGTCCAAGAGCGCTCAGCGACGATAGATCAACTGTCAGCGCTATATTGGAAGACAACATGTCGCTTCCTAGCAAGGCTAGTCACACCCGCACACATTTTGGATCGATGGATCACAAGCGGAACTAGATGCAGTAGAGGGCAAATAGTAATAGCACTTGCCTATCACTATTAGTTCCTAACCAAGCAATGACATGATAATATCACTACCGATTCTAGCTCCTTAATCGACACCTCGTGATTTCACCGTGGCTCACTTTTATGTCAAGACCATTCTCGGCAGCATTGATTGCCTAAATGACTATTTAGCCCATTTAAACAATGGTTAAGTAGCCACTCATGTTGTTTAGGCCCTAAATCGTGAATTAAACAATTGGACCTTTAAAACTGTTAAAAATCATCTAAACAATATAACAAAAGAAACAAGTTAAACATATGATTAAATGAGGTAACACCATTTAATTCACCAATTAGACAGTAGGAAATTACAACTATCAAAATTGGCAACCAACTAATTTACATTGTAAGTATATGCGGTAGAGATTGTTTATTCCAAAAAAATATTTATTAGAATACTAATTTTTTTACATATGTCAATGCGATTTTTTAACATACTTTTTAATTATATATAAAGTGGATTGTTTATTCCAACCAATAGTTAATGATTTCTTGTCCTCTTCAATATTAATCTCCTACAATTAAAAAGTAGTCTTTGGTCCCACAATAACTCTCTAATTAGCTAGTTAATAAATATAATTAGTGTTTTCTTGTTTACTCTCCTTCTGAATTGATTTGCATTGGCACCTATATTTGGATTAGTCTTCCTATTATTACCGTGATTCTTTTCCTAGCCTAAGAATTAGATTGACTGTTATATGAGTATTAAAGGCCTAGGGCTAATTAATTTGGTTCATTTTTCTCTAAAATATTTTGTGTTTGTTTTTCTATTATTTAGTTTTTTCCTTATATATTGGAGTATAATACAAAATAAATTGGCTGTTATGTATACTTTGATTGTATATGTATTTTATCATGTGTGATTGTTATCGGTTCGAACAGCCTCCATGTTCAAATCCAAGCTCCGCCACCAGTGACGCCTAACGTGCCACCAAACAAAATCTATCGTGCCACTGCCGTGAGAATGTGGCATGACTGGTGTAAAACGGTCTTACCATTGGCGTTGACCGAGCTCGAAATTTTTGCTGTTTCCCTAATGCCACAGCCATGGGCGGGAAACAGTGCCACCAATTGCTTGCTTGGCCCCAAAGCATTGTTGTGTAATTTCATACATAGATCATTTCACTCATGAGGCTGACGCTGACGACTGCATTATTTCGTTTGTGCCTGCCGTGGCAGGGTCGAGCATGACAATCTTTGTGGTGGTGCGTGCACTCGGAGCTAGCCTCCACGCGCTGCACCAATGTATGGTCGGAGAAGCATCAGCATTGTGTAGGCAAAGCAGGAAGCACCTCACGCGCTCCTCATCGTGCGTCTCCATCAGACCAGTGTTGCCAAGGAACGACACAACACATGTTGTCCACTTGTCCCCGCCACTGCATCGTCACCACCATAGTCACTTCCTCGTCGGCCTTTCGGTTCAGCAGCTCACCCGTCTCATGAGCACCGAGTGTGAACTTCAGGCGGACACCGAGGCTCATCCTGTGGGTCTCATGGGCATGCTTGCGGCTTGTCGCTACAGAGGTCAAGCCAGCAGTCAAACCACTCAGAGTGGTCGTAGTCCATAGGCGACCCATGGCGAAATTTTTATACGATGCTCGTGCCGCTAACGATAGCGACGCACGCGACGTCCCGAGCTGGAACGGAGGAAGAAGGGACCGGGGGCGGGAGCAGCCGGCAGGCAATTGGCGGAACGGCGGCAGCGAACACGGCCGCGGCGGTGGACTGAGGTGGCGATGGCAGCGATGACCTGGCAGGTCCGGATGTCGTCCTCTCTCTTGCTCTCTCTCCTTCCTTGGCTATAGAATCTGACCGGTCGGCCTGGCGGTGGTCGTTGACACAGCGGTGGTGGCCGGTTGGCTGGCGTTGGGCGAGGCAGAGGCGTTGCTGCCGAGCCGGGCGTGGGCTGGATAGCCAGTTGGGTATGACCGTATGAGTAGATGGTGGGATCAAGCGCTGATAAAGTTAGCGGGCGGGTTCGTCCGACGGGGTGGTTGGTGGATGGGGAGGTTGCCAGCGAGGTCACAAGCGGCCACGAGTGGCGGTGCGAGGCGGCGGTGGGAAGGGAAGGGAGGAAGAAGAAGAATAGAAGTGTGCGCTAGCAACAATACGAACTTGCGCATGCTGAGGAAGACTCGCCACCCCACCTCCAAGGACGGCCGCGGCGATGAGGTCCTCGTTCTTGATAGCGTCAAGTATCCAAGCTTGCCAATATCTTCATATGAAGGTGAACTCTTTTTGCTGCTCAGCAAGGACGTTACAAACGTCAGACGGTCTGACATAAACAAGAATAAGGCAAAGGTTTATGATACATTGTTACTCAACTGGTCATCATCAATGCAAGAACAGCACAAATTGTTGGATGGGCCACTCACCTCAGCATGTACGTGCAGTAAGGACAGTTGTAAGCGTGCACAGGATCTCCACCCTCAAAGTATTTTGCCTAGAGAGTTCCTGTTGGTGCCAGTTGACGGTACCATCTGATCCTGATGGACCCCGCCTGATTGATAAGGACATGTGTCATTGTTGCTAGGAGCTTAGCCCCATGTTTTTTAGTGCTCCAAGCACCCTCATATGGGCTTTCCTCCGGCGTCCATGAAAAATCATTCAGGTGAGACGGTTACCCATCTGGTGTTTTATTAAAAAAACTAATAATGTGCACGAGGCCTTCCTAGCAACAAGGAGGCGCAAAATTGTCTTTTGGAAAGAAATGAAATGCCTCGCCAGGCTCAATAGATAGAAAATGCTAATGGTAGCTGACGGTGGTGGCACGTAGGGCACAAGAAACTCTGTATATATACTTGGCATTGGAGTACGTTCTCTCATTGTTATGCATCGGATGGAGACGTGGTGTTGGCAATCAAAATTGATTGAGAAAATTTTAGGCACCGTGAACAAGTTATAAACATCCCCAGAGTGGTTTGGGAGCTTTTTCAACTTAGAACGAACTTCACATCTCTATAGGTCTTTAAATCAGTTTGGCTGCTTATGTTGCGTTCTGTGTCGTAGGTTATGAGCAACCTCTTTGGATGTCTAAAGCCCGCTCGTGTATTGATCCAGACCGATTTTGGTGTCAACATGTGGCATGAGACCTGATTGTAATAAAATTCACGTCACATTGCTATGATCCAACAATCTACTTCTTCAAGATTGCAGATTGTAACACCTTGCAATAATAAGTTGCATTCCAAGTTTGTGATCTCTAAAATAATATGCATGGCTAAATTAAAAGGGTAAAGAATCTGAAGAGCTTTATATACTCTTCTAGATGTTGTTTTACATCGTGGTAATCTGGTCGAAAATGACACCTCCACCACTTTGTTTAGCTTAACTTAGATAATTATTATCTCTTTTGAAACAGTCACCCACACTCAAATTAACAAGTCCATCCGAATCTTGGATCACTAGTAAATCTTCTTTATTTGTTAGACTAGAATAAATTCCTTGGGTGGCCACAGACTTAAAGTAGAAAACAGGGTTTATTGTAGAGACTGGATCGTAAAATATATGATCTGAGAGAATTACAGAGAAGTAAGCCGGGACAAATTATTTAAAGAGGCAACTATTTAGGAATAGAGAAGTTCACTCTTCTCTGCACTTATTTATCCCTCGGTAAATAATATATTTTGGAGCATCGGTTATCAATCAGATGGTACCGAATATTTGAGATGACGTGGCGCTTTGGAGTCTTACTCTCAGCTTGGTGTAAACGCGATCGTTCACGCTCGTAGAAGAGACCGCACAAAATATATAGCCCTCTCCTTTTATGTTAGGCGTTGTCATGGTGCAGTAGAGCGAGAGAATGAGGCGGCACCTCGGATAATCTGGTGACAACCAGGCTATAAATAAAGCAGATAATGCTCTGAGATGTGACCGACGAAAACGATGGCATGTCTGCTCCGTAGAGTGTGCGTGTCCATGCCAAATTTGCAGGATTAGATATGCTCTTGCTGGCCCGGTCCATTCTGAATTTCTGATCGAACAGAAAAGAGGCTGATTGCACAAACTTCACAATGAAACTGAAGGTTTTCAAAAATTTTCAAATACAGAAGCCCGTCTAGCTCAGTCGGTAGAGCGCAAGGCTCTTAACCTTGTGGTCGTGGGTTCGAGCCCCACGGTGGGCGGTGTTAATTTTTTTTTACGTTTTCAGTTTTGCGTAAAATGGGCCGCTCACTATCATGATGGATATATGATGGGCCTGTCATCATTAGTCTAGGAAACAGTATTAGGCCGTGTTGCTATTAGGAGCGTTGCAAACATTCCAGAGCACCTGATACATACCGCGCGCTCTGCTTCTTAGTGTTTTTATTTACTATATAATAAAATCATATATGAACATATTTTTTTCAAATCACCGTACAGATGCCATGCTTATATATACGCGCTTGTACACTTTATATACCCCTACACTCCAATTACCGTACATGTGGATAAGATTAATACACTTGTATCCAAACGAGATCTTATATATACACCCTAATTCCTCACAAGAGCGGATCCTGGATTAATATAGGGCCCAAGCTGAATGTGTCATCACGTTGTAAACAAAAACAAAAAAAAATTGAATTGAGCATCTTGGTATGGAGCACTTATAAGTTAACACTTAACTAGGCTGATTTTTCATTATGAGCCCTTTTTCCTTTAGGGAACTGATCAGTATAAATACAAGGCACTAGGATCTTATTTTGTTGGATATCTACACATGTGCCTAGGAAAAAATGTTGCTCGCCCAGAAATCTAATGGACATTTGCCTAGGAGAAAAAATGTTGCCGGCCCAGAGATACTCTTGCCTGACCAGAAAGCTTTTCACAATGGCACTCAAACAACATACATAGTTATTACATACACTAGCCGGAACAGCGCACATTGTGCGGGCAGAAGGGAGGTAGGGGAGGGGAAAAAAGAGGAAGATGGAGTTGGAGGGCAGGAAGGGGAAAAAGGAAAATATATACGGTCTGTTAATGGGTAAGTACTATTTTTAGGTTGAAACTGTTTTGGTAATGGGTATGTATTACGTATAACAGGTTGACACCGTTTATTAACGGGTAAGTAGTGTTTCGTAATGGGTTGTACGTAACTACTGGTTATTATTTGTAACTACTGTTTGTAATGGGTATGTATTGTTCATGTGATCTGCTACTTTTAAAAGAACAGAGAGTAAGGGAGCGATGTGGCCTCTACTATAGCCATTTTGGTATACAGCCATAAAGTTAAGAGGTAGATGCATACCGGCAATTTCAAAGATGGACGGATGATTTAAGTCCAAGGTTGTATCTAAGAGACTTGCATGGTTGGATAAGAGGTGTAGCACTTGTCCTAGATCCGCCTTTACCAGTAGCGGATCCAAAAAAGGACCAAGGGGGGCTAAATAACATAGGCCAGAAAATTTTTTGCTCATTGAACACAGTACACTAATAGATATGCAAAGATTTATAATTTGATATTGATTCAAAGTGCTCAAAGTCAAAAATACATAGAATTATGATAAGAAGGGTAGAAAACTACCAAATATCATGGTGGCATTTACCAATTGGCTGCTGGTTTTTTCCTTTTTATATAAAACGCTGCTGGCGGGCTGCAAATGATATATAAAACACTGCTGGCGGGCTGCAAATGCAAAACCTGTTGCTACAAAAATCATCGCGGGGGGGGGGGGGGGTGAGAGACTTGCAGGTGGGTTCAAAAAAATTTAACAAAAAATA
>CM041639.1:24689608-24705843 GCA_023333625.1 Bothriochloa decipiens | reverse complement strand
GGCATTGTTGGTTCAAAGAACTTGGAAAATTCACAATGTTTGATTCATGTCAGAAGAGATCTATTAGGATTTCATAGTTCCTCCGTTTTCACTTAGTTTTAATTTTTTAGGCAAGTTTTATTCGTCAGGTAGGACTTCATTCTTCCATCATAAAATGTTACTTTGAGTTCTGTGCAAGTCATTTTCATTTAGTTTTAAGCCAAGCTCTTCTCTTCTCCTCTCTTCTCTTCTCTTCTCTTCTCTTCTGTCCTCCGCAACAATATTTGCTTGGCTCTATGTTTGTATTGAATATTTATTGCAAAACAGTTAGGGTGTCCTCAACAACTAGCTATTTAGTTAGTTAGATCTGATGTGGCAAGCAAAAAGTACAAGAGAATAGTCACTGGCGATGAGCAAATAGCTAATCTATTTCACATAGCCCAGGGTCTAATAGTATAAAATAGATTTTTTAATTTTCTCACCTAACATCAGCTATTAGTAGTTAGTACGAGTTATTACCATCGGAGATGTCCTTAGTTACAACATCCCTATGCCTCTAGTCCTATGTCTAGGTGTAGCTTCTCCAAAAGAGGGAATCTCCTTACGTCTCAGCATCTCATTAAAGCCAACATTATATTGGAGAATGCAGTCAACGAGAGCGAAAGATGTCTGTTCTCTCCTCGATTAGTTTGCCGTTGATCCGATCCCTCGCTTGCTAATAATCGTCTTCTCTGTCTCTCTCTCCATCCAATAGGGTAGATGCACGGTGGGTGAGAGATTTAGAAGTCTGACATTTCTTAGCAGCTCTATGTTTGGACGTGGTATTCAGTAAGATAAAATTTCTCATGAATATCCATATGTACGTATATTAGATTGTGTGATTGATCTAAAATACTTGTACCTATGTTTTAGTCAATGTTGAGATGTAAGTAGTATGTAGGTGTAGCAAATGACACAATGCTTATTGCTGAGCTCTTAATAAAAATAAGAACACTAGTCCTAAGTACTAATATGGGATGTTTGGATCAGCTAGAGCTAGTTATTAGTTGAGGCAGAAAATATCTAACCTAGTAGTTTTTTTTTTTGTGAAAAGGAGTTGACTAGTTGGTTGGGTGACAGATACTTGAAGGCTTGGATAAAAAATTAACCCATGTTTAGATGCCTAGGAATAATTTTAGATAATTTTTAGCTACCTAAAAATTAGCTCTCGGTATCCAAACATGTTCGAAACAGTGTAACTATGATAGCGAAACTGATACCCAACTAGAAAAATAGCCATTTATCATTAATTAAAAATAAAATAAACATTTAAATTTGTGTTGAACAAGATCAGAGAACTAAAATGGTGAGAATGAACAAGCACAACCACTACACCTGGCTCAGTGCAATGGGGATGACCGGATGACGACTTGACGAGCTTTGAGTAGCCGCTTGCAGTTGCGCAGCATCGGGGAGAGGCGGAGGCTCGGCAGCCGTGCTTGTGGTCTCATTATGGTGTGCTTCTAGCTAGTTAGTAACTTGCAGTATGGAAAGAGTCAAAACATGTTTTTGTTTTCTACGGAATCCATCACAGTGTTTGGGGTTCGGCGTCAGAGTGCAATTAAGAGGCTCCGACCATTTGATTCTGTCTGTTCTTCTTCGATGGATGAGTTGCTCACCGAACCCTACGTGCGACAGCTTAGCTAGCTTGCATTCTGTCCAAACTATAGTTTATACATCACTCCTACTGGCTCCATGTTTATTTACATGCCGTAATAGCTTATCCTAAATAAAACATTTATATCTTTATAAACCACCAATTCCAAAAACAAAATAAAGTTATTTAAGTTCAGAACTAACATTTATGTTTCAGATTCACTAACATAAATATTTTATATGTTGTGAAACTATAAAGATTTTTCAAACTGATAGACAAAGATAATAATATTTGACTTCGGAATAAAGCTAATGTGACATGGTGTTAAAAATGGAGAGAGTACGTATATTGCCAACATTTAAGGAGTAAAAGATAGAGGAGCATGCATATGTTGGGTTTAATGTTAGCTAACTAACAGTTTAGTAGTTCTTTAGTAAATTACTTAAAAATTGTACTCTCCTGGTCACGAATAAGCTAGTGAAGGGCAACAAGATCATTATTGAAACATAACTTTGACCATTACTTTGTGGCTGCCCCTAGATGTCCTTTGTGCAATACATAATGGCGACAAAAAAAAGAGAACCAAAAATATATGAGGCCAGTGTTAATGTAGAATTTCATCTCCCAGTTTTCAAGATGTGAAACTCAATCATGAATCAGACCTCCGCCTCACAACATATATAGTTTCATTGCATGGTTTCATGGGATATTTTATTATTCATCAAGTCCCACCACTCACTCACAAGTCCCTTCCTCGTATCCTCCTGTCCAACTTTCGGTCTCTCTCTTCCCCACCCGCGAGCTCCAGACACGACGTGGTCGGCAGAGCCCGTGGCGGCGCTCCCGCTCACGCCCGCGCCGACAGCCGATGGAGTTCATGGTGGAGCTCCCACTCATGCCTGTGCGCGTGGCCGACGGAGCTCCTGCTTCCTCTTGCACCCGCGCTAACGACCGGCAGATCCCATAGTCACGCCTGCAGTCATGGTCGATGAAGCCCGCGGCGCAACTCCTGCATGCGCCCGCGCCCGCGGCCGACGAAGCCTGACCCGGCGATGCTCGTGATGCAGAATTCTTGTTGGGGCCTGACCAAGTGCGCCTTGCGTGGCGGGCTAGACTCGCGGTGAAGGAGCCCCGCCTGCGGCCAGATGGGCTCACTGCTGCGGAGGCAGCCGCGCTCACGCCCCGTGGGCTCACCTCGCGGCGAATATTCCCCACCCGCGACGGAGTCAATGAAGGCCGGCGGAGCTCGCGTCGCGACCGTGGCCCGTGCCGCCCGCGCTGGCGGAGTCGGAGGGGGTGGCACCGTGGCGGCGGGGACCTTGGAGGAAGCAGCACTGTCGTGGCGGGCACAGAGTCACGGCAGAACAGAGTCATGGAGTCACGGTGGCATGGACGGCCTTGCGGCGCGGCGGAGCGGCGCGCTTGCGCTCATGTCGCGGTGGCGAGGCGGCCTGCTCGCAGGGATGGAGGAGCCCCTCCCACGCGCTCAGTGAGGCGAGGCAGAGCTCACGGCCCAGCGGCGAGGTGGTGCTCTCGGCTTCCTGCTTCATTGGGATGATACGCCCGAGTGTCTCAACGCGGGTTTCATCCCGTTTCATCTACGTTGGTAACATTGCGCGGCTCGTGGCGTGGGGATGAAACGAATACTCTCTCTCTCTCCTCATCGCTTTATGCAAAAAGTTAATATGGCACCATATTAAATGAGCATGAAATGCCCCATGAAACCCCATTAAAACTAGCCTGAGTAACCAAAAGCTTTAGTAATAATTAGTGTAAAAGTATTATAATGATTTGATTTTGATTTTATATAGATTTTATAAGTTTTAGACAAATTGTGTAGTGTTTGGGAAAAGACAAGAAGCTAACAATAATACATTTTTGTTGGGAACCTTGAAGTCGATGTAAATCTTGATATCGACTTTTACTATTCATTTGTCGTTTACACTTCTTTGTAGTGTTTTCCTCTTGAACCTACCAGAATCGACTTCTTTGCCGAATGTCAAAACAAACACTCGGCAAAAAAAACACTCGTCAAAGAAGCTTCTTTGCCAAGTGGTAAAAAAACACTCGGCAAAGTGGCTCTTTGCCAAGTGTTTTTTACACTCGACAAAGAATATTTCAAAACATATTTTGAAGTAGTAAATTAATTTAAATAAAAAAGTTTTCAACTACAAAGTTGTACTCATCAAGATGTACAATGTTTGTTTTGATAATTTCTTCATATTACAAAGTGAAAGTAAATTTGTTTATAAATCTTACATATCTCTTTTGTAGTTTATGAAACTACCAGGAGATATATAAGATTTATAAACAATGTTAGAACCATTACATCAAATGAACATATGACTAAACAATCAAAATAAATTTTATATAAATAAACTTTATATATCTTAAGAAGTTACAAAATTTTGTAGTAGACAATTTTTTTATTTGAATTTATCTTGTCATGCAAAACTGCATCTGAATTTAACATTTTTAAAATTTGAATTTTTCATCCGTATGTGCTTCAATTCTACTACTGCCCATCCAAACTTGTCAGCGGAAATGTCATGTCACAATTAAGTAATGCAGCTTAGTCAACTTCATCGTACTATGGCTGCAACAAAGAAAAAAATCATGGAATGAGCCAAAATCATCGCAGCAAGATAGTGCCTATGTTTTTTAATGGAAAGAAAAATAACATTTTTTCGGCGAGTAATATTTGTAACATATATTTGGAGAACAGGAGAATTTGTACAAAAGAAAGAAGAAATTAAAACCACTAACTACAAATATAGTTATATTGTTGTTATTCATTTCATGTTTACACGTATAATATAGTCCACTCATGGTGGACCTACGTGGCCTATATATTAATTAATTAATAGGAGTTTTAACCACATATTAAAATTAAAATGCTAGTTATTCTTATTATTAAGCGTAGTGCCCACGTGAATGTCTCCCAAACAAACATTCACGTCGAGCCCTCATCGGTCTAGGGTTGGGTTAGCTTAGCTAGGGCTTGTCTGTCGTCGTCCAAGGGCAAGCAGCAACCGTTGATTTCCAACGACGACAGTCCGACTCCGATCCTGTCTCGTGCATGCTCCGCAATTATTATGTTTAGACTCTTCTTCTCACTATCTGCTCGAAATGTGCGTAAACAAATGGCACCAGGAATCGTGTCAGGCCTTGGTCAAATTGCATGGAGGACGGCGACGTGAGCAGCACACCATTACTGTAGATAGTAGTATGCTGTAAGAAGCATAATAATAATACTAATATAGTAATATCAGCATGCTAGCTGCCTCTGTCTGTAAATTTGTATGACATTTTTTTGATTAGAAGTTTGTATTGCATTTTAGATATAGTGCTATAGGCATATATGGTCTCCGACTGATGTGTGTGACCTCCAATTTAAATTTTATATATGAACTTTGTATATTTCTTTTATATTGTCAAAGTATTTTGCAACGTGTAATAACTCCCACGGAAAGGTGTTAACGTGTTTTCACCTTTCATATGACACCTTGTCGTTTAAACGTAAAACGTTGGCACTATCTAGTACTCTCGAAGTACCTAATTAATAAATCGACTTTTAGATTTGTCCTAAGTCCAATTTTTGTAAATGTGACTAACTTTTTATAAAAAAGAACTCTAATTATCTATGACACCAAATAAGTACCTTTACGAAAATAAATTTTATGGTGCATCTAATAATATTAATTGTGTGGCATATATTCTTTTGTGTTTCGATATAAATTTGGTTAAACTTACTTAAAATTAATTTATTAGTATACAGATAAATTCTATTTAAGTGCAATTTTATATGTTCAAATTATCCATGGTTGGTTTTTTGTTCATAGTGCCATGGAACTTTAAAAGTTGGAAAAGGCATAGACCAAGAAGGGCCTCTTTAAAGTTGGAAAAGGCATGTAGTAATAATAATCAATGTCATAGAATAATTACTCACAGGAAATATTGCAACTAATATATTAGCAAAACAAAACTCAAATTCAAAAAGAATATCTACAAATTGGTACAAACATGTTGTATCTATATATATGCTCCCTAACGTAGTCCTAATCAACTCAATCCAATCCAACACAGTGACCTTTGTTGTCAAAAAAAACACACTGTGACCTCGGTGTTTTAGAGCCTTCCAAATTGTAATTAATGGCAGGATGGCACTAGAGACAAGGCTAGTGAGCTACTTGCAAATTAAACAAGGTATTGTACTGTCTAGATAAGAAATGAGTATTTGTTCTAGTTACTGCTAGCTAGGTCCCAATCAAATCGACCAGCAGATTGTCTATGCATCCATGCTTCTTCATCTCGTATTCTCGTGCAGTGCACATGATGGGCTCTGTAAACTAGTCGAACGAAAGAATCTAGCTGCAGGGTGTGTTGCTTCAACTTGCAACCTCTGCAAAATTATTTGACCCATATTAATGCAGTTCTGAGACCGGTCGAACTGGTGATGCTCTTCTCGCAAACTGAACCACTGTTATCAGTACTTTTGCGTGAACTAATTACATGCTATCCAAAGATAGAGAGAAAAATAGTTAACATAAAAGGTTCATGAATATGTATATAAGCATGCCTCGCAAGAATCGCAGTTGAGGCCGCCACACTCATGTAGGCCAGTGTTTGGTCCAGTAGTAATTCTCGCTACAAGTGTGCCCCTAGATAGTTTTCCTCGCCTTCGCCACAGCCCACCACAGTTTAGCGTGGCGCATCTTAGCTGGGAACCAAACAACCCCAAAAGTTTGGAGGGGAAGAACTTTTAGCTCGTAAAAATTTAGCCTTGAAGAATTTTAGCAAGCTAAACTTTAGTTGCTAAACTTTAGTTGCATGCTTATTTGAGTTAAAAGATGCATATGTGGGTGAGTATTTGAGTTACGGTTTTCTCACGTCCACCATTTTATATTTCTGGGTAAATTAATACACTTAATTATACAAGTGAACCGAACATGAAGACACACCAACAATATAATGATGGACGTCGTCATGATGCACGAAGCTAGGGTTACAGAGTTGCGGCGGCACAGATAGAAGAAGATGATGAGGAAAAACATTGCCTCGGGAGAGGAAATTCTGGAGGATTCTTGCCCCGGCAGCAACGTACTGGTAGTATTTGTACGCCCACGGCAAGCACTTGCACGATAGTGTCTACAGATGGATCGAGCTGAGTAGCATTGGTTTTACGCGAAGGAAGGAGTAAACTCCACACTGCTCGATTGATTCTTTGCTTCAAGTCCACGATCGATCTAGCTCTCTCGTCATCGCTCGTGCACACGTACTTTTAATTTCATTTTGATCTGGAGGAAGCACGCGTGCAGTGTGTATCGTGCACGTAACCGTTCGTGCGTGCGCCACATAGCACGAGTCAACCCGGCAACGTACCCAATCTGACAGGAATTAATTGGCTGCTTTGCAAGTGAGATTCCCTGCTGTATGTATGTGTACATCAGTAGTAGTGTCTGTCTGATTAACGGTGACTTAGATGCTTCTCTGTCCAATGGAAGCCTGTCACATGTGTGTCCGCGTTAATTAAGCCCTTGTCGTGCAGCGGTCAGTACACATGTACCATGTCTGACAAACTCATAGCATATTAATACTACTGGCTTCCTTGGAAAAAATCACCTTTAAATTTTGCTAGCTGTAACTTTTTACAGATATATGTACTATGATTTTATTGTTAGCAGAGAGAGGGCATCTCTTGAGAGACTAATTAATAATACAGCATACACGTAATTAGCCTTGTCTGTCGTCTGAACATACATGCATCAGCGATACACATGCGTCGTCGGCGGCTAATAGTCCTCATTGCATTGTTTGCTATTCCACAGCAGCAGCTGCGTGGTGCGTGATGTGTGTGTGCCCGCAGGCCATGTCGCTGCTTATAAATATCGCTCGTTTCACACTCCCCAGTCGCCATTGCTTTGCTGCGCGTGCTAGCTTCACTGCCGCTGGCCTGTTAGTCTATAAGCTTTTAGCTTATTAGCGAGCACAGGTTCGAGCTCAAGATATATACATATATAGCAGTGTTACTTATTAGTCGTCTGTTATTACTATCCGTTCGTCCGGCGATAGACGATCGATATATATAGCTACCACATCACCTAGCTAGCTGGCCGGAGCTGTCAGCTACATGGGCGGCGGGTCGCCATGCGCGTCGTGCAAGCTGCTCCGGCGGCGGTGCACCAAGGACTGCATCTTCGCGCCATTCTTCCCGGCCGACGACCCCCACAAGTTCGCCATCGTCCATAAGGTCTTCGGTGCCAGCAACGTCTCCAAGATGCTCCAGGTGCACGTCGATCTCTGCTGCTTTAATTTCTGATCGACCGACGCCGTGTGCTGTCAGCTGTGTGTGCATGCGTCCGTACGTCGGCTCGGTAAACTAATGGCGTACACATATGCTATGCAGGAGCTCCCGGTGCAGCAGCGCGGCGACGCGGTGAGCAGCCTGGTGTACGAGGCGAACGCGCGGATGCGGGACCCCGTCTACGGCTGCGTCGGGGCCATCTCCTTCCTGCAGAACCAGGTGTCGCAGCTGCAGATGCAGCTCGCCGTCGCGCAGGCCGAGATCCTCTGCATCCAGATGCAGCAGCGCCGGGACGACGACGTCGACGTGGTGGTCCCGCCGCCGTCGTCGTCGCTGGTCGCGGCGGACCACATGACGATGGCTATGCAGCAGCAGCAGGCGATGGCCACCGACGACGTGGACGCCTTCCTCTTGCAGAACGCCGCCGGAGCCGGAGCCATCCTCCCGCCGCAGCTCATGGGCATGGGCTATGGCGGCGCCGCATCGGCGGGCGCCATGGGAGAGACGACGACGGCACTCAAGAGGGAGTCCCTGTGGACGTAGCTAGCTAGCTTGCCCAGCCCGATGATTAAGTCAACTTTGCATGTGTGTACGTGGTAGGAGCACTACACAGCCACCAACGGCACAGCGCGCCGCCTTGTGGCTTCTTGCATTGTTTGCTTCACTTCTCTTGCTTGTAGCTAGGGCTAGCTTAGGTTAGGCTAGTTAATTAATCAATTAGAGACTTCTTTCATCTATTTTAATTTCTTCCTTTTAAATCTTGCTGATCTCTCTTATTTCTTTTTCCTTTGTGTTAATTAATTAGTTCATGTGCTGTGTACTTATCATCAATTAATCTGAGAACTAGTTAGTTGGGCCAGGGAGATAATCCTTGTTCTAATTATCAATGCATTATTCACAGTGTGTGCCATTTGTATGGTTGGCATTTGGCAACAGGGAGTATCTATATATCAAAGATCAAATTCAGACATTCACACAAACACGCGCGCCGACAATAATAATGTGACTGGATACTTAGTTACTGGAAAACTAAGTGGGAGATATATGTGTAAGGCATGTGAGGCCAACAACTGGTACTACATATATTCAAATTTTACTGATTGTTGATCAAATGAAGATTGTATATATTATTAGGGCACAGCCGAAGCTAACACGCATGCATGTGCATGCGACCAAGTGATCAGATCACATGCATGCATGCATGGGGTGATTAAACTAGTCAAAACACCGAAAGGAGACCAAGCATGCCCAGCTTCCTTGTCAGACAAACAACTGTCCCCACAAATCGAATCCCGAATCTCCAAAATCTGAAAGGGACGTGCTCTCTCTCTCTCTCTCACGCGACCTTGCTAAACCAAATTCAACGGTACAACATGCAGATTAATACGGCTATATATGGACATGAGCACCGGCCGTCTGTCTCTAATAACGATGCGGGAGCACAAGATATTTTCTCATGTAAGTATGCATGGGCATATGTTACAGTTGGTCATAACAATGTCATTACTCAATACTCCGAGTTTAAAAACATATCTTAATAAATCATTGAAAATATATACTACCATTGTCTTAAACAAACTTGACATCAAAGATTTTTCAAACACTATAGATACATGAGAAATGACCCTGATATCTCACTCCCATATTCATCTTCTGAGCCTAAGTTTGGTTCGTCTTCTAAAAAGTAGTTACGCTGCTGAAAAGAACTAATAAGCGAGTTAAAGCGGTAAAACCTAAAGACGTTTTTTTAGGAGCAGCCGGTTTCGTGTAGTATAATTTCCGCAAAACCTTAATTAGACCCTATTTTGGACTTTCAACTTTTCCAAATAGATGAAAATAGAGATATACTTTACAATTGTTTCAACGTCGATAAAGAGAGATGGTAGGATTGATAGTTGTTTCAACCAAACAGGCCGGTTATAACCTTTTCATAACACATAGCTCATAATAGTGTTTCTATAGCTCATAGCTTACAACATCTTTTCACGGTTCACATTCGAATCAAACAGACCCTAAGTCTTCCTCTAATAATATAGAATATTTTTTAGTGGACAATACTCTCTCTATTCTGAAATATAAGGTATTGAATGTTTAACATTTGTCCTAAATTATAAAGTATTATGTATTGCTCAACCTCAATCATTTGAGCTTGCCTTTTAAACACCATCCATGCATGTCTTTTAAGCACTACTCTCTCTGTCCCTTTTTAAGGATCGTTATAGTATTTATTATGCTAGTCAAACTTTCTTATGTTTGACTATATTTGTAAAAAATTTTAACAACATTTGTATCTCCAAATAGGTTTATTATGACAATAGATTTAGTGATCTATCTAATGATACTAATTATATAACATAAATATATTAATATTTCTTGTATATATTTGGCCAAAGTTGAGTATTTTTGACTTCTTAAGAAGTGTGGACGATGGTTAAAATGGGACAGAGGGAGTATCTTACTTAAAATAAAACATAATTGGTACACGAAATCAAATTTTATGTGAGTTTAAGATATAAAAATTACATTACTAGATCTATGGTCAAACTAATTGTAGATGTTTTTGTGTTTTTAGCTATTGACTACATAATTATAGGCCATGGAGTTTAAGCTAGGAGAAATTAGTGTTTAAAATCTAATTGTAAGATGTTTTTAGCTAGATTTATGCTTAAAATCTAATTGACTACATTACTAGATTTATGTTCAAACTAATTGTAAGATGTTTTTGGCTAGAAGAAATTAGTGTTTAAAATCTAATTTGTATTATTTTTTTCTCTAATCAAATACATCTATCATTTGTGGACGGATGGAGTAATAACACAAGTGTAAGAAAAAATAAATCAATTCCGGATCAAAGAAATGACGACATGGAAAACTTACACATTCACTTGCACGAGCGATGTGAAAAAAATACCACGGCATGCAACTAAAAGGAAAATGCGTCCACTCTGTAATTTAAAAATGCATATACACAGCTGAGAGAGTTATTGGCCCACCAGTTCAATTATTTGAACGATTTTCATTGGGTCGATCCAGAGAAATGAAAACTTTAATATTTATTATTACCCTAGCATTAGCATACAAACAATTGCATTATCATCATGCACGACTTCCCTGGGCGTCCGCCGTGTCGTGCAGGCTACTGATGCCGCAAGCAACAAGACGTGCGGGGCATCGGTCCTCCAATCTTCACTCCACAAAACGCATTATCTTCCCCTTATCCAGTAGACTTACTCCCTCCGTCTACGAATATCTTCGCTTATGAGGTTCAAAAAAATTTACAAATAAAAGGTCTCGATGGCATCTCGAGGGCACCAGGAGGACATCAGACTGGGACTGCCCGGCTGCAAAGCTGCGAAGGAAAAAAGATTAAAAAAAAATACAAGTCCGTCGAAGTATCCTGTCCACACGTTTTAAGGCAAAAAAAAAAAAAATCCCCATCGAGGGAGGCTGGGAGCCCGTCCACACCCACGAGCGCATCCAGGTGCGAGCACGCCTTCCAGCCTTACGCCGCTCTCATCCCCTTCCCCTTCTCAAAGCTTCCGTTCCCTTCCCGTCCTCATCGCTGCGTGACCATGGCTGCGGGCGGCAGCCGACGTAGCCGGCGGATCCGTGCATGTGGCAAGATGGCCGGGACCATCGGTGTTGACCTGATGATGACGCCCGCGGCGGCATCGGCGACGGGATCCGCGACCTCGCCAAGCCAGGCACTGCCGAATCAGCGGTGAAGCCAAGCGACGCCGACTCGACTGAGAGGCGTGGATCTACGTTCGCGGGTGCCGAATCAAGAGGGCTGGCCTGCGCTTCAACTCCCAAGGCGACGTGTACGTCCCCGACTCCGACGACGAAGAGGAGGCCCTTTAGGTGTCCGCGAATGGGCCACTCGGCGTCGATCTGGTCCCTACGATGGTCGCGGACAGGGCTGCCGGCGTCGATCTGTCCCCTGTGGTGGCTCCGGAAGGTGCTACAGGCGTCAATCTGGCCCCTGCGGTGGCCGCCGCCGAGCCTGCCAGCATAGAGATGAAGCCGGAAGTAGCTGCGCCTGGCCAAAAAGGTGCTTGGCGAAGACCTGCACCGAGAAGCGGCTGCCCTCCTGGCCGAGATGCTTTCCAAGATGAATCCTTTCTACCACGAATGCTTCATCGACATGTATAAGGTTATGGTGCTGCTTTTCTTCAGCCCTCCCCACTAGTTTATTTCCTATTGTCTCAAAGTATAAACTAAAATCTCGTTACTGTGGATAGATGATGTGCTTTTGGTGCCAAGATAAATGGATGCTTATGCGATGATGTAGTGTACATTCTCACTTTATGTAGCTGAAGTGCTTTTGTGTACTAAGTGTAGGTTGTCACTTTCTGTAGATGACGTGCTTTTGGTCCCATGAACAATTGGTGTGACTGTACTGATGAACTGTGCTTCTTCCTTTTTATAAACTTTTAATCAAAGTAGATGTGTGTTCACGACAACTTAAATTTTGTGATGATTTTAGTAAGTATTTGACACATGTTACCTCAAAAGCTGTTACAGAATTATCCTACAATTTTTGGTTGGCATTTTTGCATTGTGGTTTGTGATAACTCTGGTTTAGCATAAACTGCTACACATTTTAAAGTCTTACAGCAGTACCACAGATGATTAACATCACCAAGTACACATGCTTCACTTAGGAGTACTAAATTAGTACACACTTTCCAAACTTACAGCAGTACCACACATGCACTTTCCAAATTTACAACATTACCACACATGATGTCTATGATCAAGCACCCTGCTTTATTTGTAGCATTAGCAGCCATGATTTCCACTTATTTGCTCCCAAAATTCCCAAAATCACATCAAACGTGATATCCTTAGTTTCCCAACGCTGCGAGCACATCCTCATATAGCTTTCTGTCACGGCCAAGGCTTCTAGGAAGCATGCCTAGTGCCTCTAGCCGATCTTTGTCTATGTGAGGAATTCTGTATCTGTTTCCTGCACAATCTTTTATCACCTCAATCATACACCCTTGTAGTGTCAGGAACACCCTATTCAAAGTGTCTGGATCATAATTGTCAAACTCACGTTTTACGTTTGCAAACAAATCATCCAAGCTCCTAGAGGTCATGTCGTACGTTAACGATTGGAGAGAATTAAAGAACCCTAGGTCTAGGACATTCAAATCTGGGGAATTGGCAGGCTGGTTGATGAGTTTTATGTCAAGCCATGTACGTGCTACTGCAACAGCAAACTCCTTATCATTTTCTGGCACATGTGAAGGGGCATTGTCTTGTTGAATATAAATGGTGTGTCCTCTAAGTTCCTGTGGCCACCGTTGAACAATAGCGTACAGAACTTTATCGATCAGATATGACCTCATCGTTCTCCAATCTACCTTGATAGGTTTGGTGACTTGAATCCCCCTTCCTCTATTATGGCTTCTTCTTTTGGCTAGTTCCTATTGTAAATGAAATGAAGTAAGAAACCTAATTTTTGAGCACAAAAACTTATTAAAGAAAGTGAAACAAGTGTATATATGACGTACCTTTCTAACAAATGGTCACACTCCTAGCTTCCCATCAAAAAGACAATTGCCTGCATCATCAAATAGTGGTCTTCCTACTGCTATCAAAAACATAACCTTGCCAATATGATTCTTATTGTGAACTGTCCTGTGTGGATCCTCCTCACTAGGATGCATATAGTACGTCATTTCGGATGTGGCGTTGTATCACTTCTCGTCCATGTGGATGATGTTGTACATATCACAAAATTTTGGTTCATTAGGCAGTGTCCGTTCGTCTAACATGGAAAGACACCATAGTAGCCTAGCTTTCTTGTTATCTTCCCTCAACAAAGGCTTTAGTGTGCTAGAGTGGTGTCGTAGCAGACCTTCCTTGAACCGTTCATACAGAGTACTCCTATGTACAGCAATAGATTTTGATAGAGATCGTATAGTCCTCCTTTTTTCTAAGGGCACTCTTAGAACCATTGATAGATCAATATGTATCCTTTTGCGGCCACAATTCTTCTTCCGTGATCTAACATCTACCGGTATGCCTTGTGCATGACACTGCTTAGCTCTTCGCCAAACACCGCACACTTGATATATGCTGACCTTAAACATGTCTGCTACTATTTTTGTGGTGTTCTTTCTTAATTTTCCATGGTTACTTCTCTCAAGCAATACTTCATATATTTGTTGCCTTTCAGTGTCCGTCAAATTTCTGCACTTACATGAAACATTTGTGTTTGTATGTTCATTTTGTTTGACATATGAGTCCTCCAACTCCTCTTCGAAGACTATGTCCTCAGCATCAGCATAGACACCATACCCGTCCATGTCCTTAGTCATGTCTACAAAATGTGAGATAGCAGTAGCAAAAAGAAAATGTGAGATAGCAGTAGCCGCATATTGTAAAAATTTCTCTCTAGATGCATTGTGTTTCTAGCAGAATGATATGCATGCAAGTAGTGGCATTGACTGAGAACTATGGAAATTTTTGTCTCATTTCTTCAAATTGAGTTTATGAAATATGCTTAACACAAGAACTCTGGTCATTTAGAAATACGCTAGTGGTTGTGGTCATTTCATTTGACTAATAATAAGAAAAACATCCCAAGTTCCATTGAGGCTTACTGATCATTTGTTGCAGCTCATGGTGGTGATCAGCAACTTGTAAATTGAGGTCGAAATTATTCAGGACATGTGGACCATCAAAATTGATGTCTCCGTCTTGTTGACGGGCTTTCTCAATGGCAAGAACTGGAATAGGGTGGTGCATAGATGTCATTGATGCTAAAAGGTGTGTTTGCATAGAATTTATACTTGCTTTTGGTAATAAAATTGAGAGAAAAGTTATCTTCATGAGCTTCTTCTTGTTGTCCCTCAGAAGCAGCAGTATTGAGATCTATGGCATGTAGAACACCATCTTGCTCTTTCTGGAGATAATGGACTGACCTATGAGTGGATACACTTCTCCACTGATGAGATGAAATTGATCTTCGTGGAGGTATCACATTTCATCTCCTCCATCGTCAGCAAGCTCTTGATTTAGGTCTGGTAAGGGCTCTTCACTTCCTTTCCCTGAAGCTATGTTTGGATCTAAGAGCATGGCTGAAGATGGAATGGATTGCAGGCTGATGGAGGTTGGTGCTACATTAAGATCAGGTAGGGGCTCTTCATCTCCTTCATGTGGTACTGTGTTTAGATCAATGAGCATGGCTGTGTTTAGATCAATGAGCATGGCAGAAAGAATGAATTGCAGGTCCTGAAGAATTGGTTCCCCAAGTCGTTGCTGGTTTTTATAGTGGGGCAAAATAGCGCCATGTTCAAATTTGAAGCTCAAGGCAAATGGGCGCCAGAATGGGGGTTAGAACTTTCTGTAGGACTCGTGGACACATTCAGTCTTGTGTTGAGAACTTTCTGTAGGACACGTGGCCACATTCTAGTTTTGTGTTGCTACTGTCGCTGAACATTCAGTCTTGTATTGAGAACTTCCTGTAGGACACGTGGCCACATTCTAATTTTGTGTTGCTACTGTTGCTGTTTTGTCTTTAGTTTGTGCTGGTAAAATTGTAACCACACGTTTATATTTGCTTTATTCCACCTCTGCGTTGATCTGCAGAGCAGTGGTGTCAGTTGTACTTTCTTCTTCTACAGTAACTCTTCAATTTGAATCGCAGAAGTGAAGTTATTCGTGGACGGAGGTTGTAGACTTTATAATATGTATATATGTGTTTTTTTTTTGGAAAAAGGCTCTATATACATATTCACCCAATGAACGACTCTCTACTTCTCTGCCTCTTCGACAGTTCGACTTCCCTTCCATCAGATATCTTCTGGGGTCTCTCCGCAAAGAAAATTGCTCACCATCCTTCAATTTCCGTTTGTCGTAAGCTTGTTTTCACGAATTAGGTCAAAACAAAGTTGGGACTGCAATAATTAGGTCTGGCCCAAAGAAAGCAGAGATTTGAAAGCCCAACCAATTGAGAAACAAAATATCAAATCCCAAGCGACGGCCCAAGAGTCAGCGGAAGTCAACTAGAGGCCCACGGGCGGCCATACGCTGCCACAGTGCCTCTGCTAGCTCCGACGGCCTTCCCTTTGCCCGCACTCAACGGCCGGTCAACGCCAGGCCGGCGCATGCCCGTCTCCCCGCGCCGCCACCTCCGGCGTCTCGTCCGCCGTGTCCGAGCCATGCTCCCCTCCGCCGCGGAGCCGGAGGTGTCCGATGCCGCGGGCGACGACCGCCGCCCGTGGGAGCCGCCGTTCGACGCGTCCTCGCCCGCGCTGCCCATGTCCTACCCGATCACGGACCTCGCCGCGCTCGCCTCTCGCG